>CM077009.1:192874523-193599523 GCA_039090855.1 Macrothele yani | reverse complement strand
TTTCAAATAGAAGAAAATGTGTTTATGTCAAAGTATCACACAATTCTCATTTTATTGGATCACAGCTGGGTAAATAGATTTTGTGTGTGTGTGTTGTATCACAAACAGAACAATTTCAAATGGCATTATATGTGTTTATGGCCAGTGGTTACAGGGAAGGGAGAGAACCAGTGCCATAAGACAAACACAACATCCATGCCTCACGGGTTTCGAAGCCGGACCAAAGAATATCTAACGCTTAAAGAAGGTCAACTCTCATAGAGATGACGTAAAACAGGCGGCAATAGCGCCACCACATCTTAAGAGGTAATATGCTCTGCGGGAAAGTTAACATTCAGGGGAAAAACACATTAGTGGAACTACATCAGTGAAGCTTTTCTTTGATCCAGGATGGTTTCCTTCGATCTGATGACTATTTGCTTAGAGCAGTTGTTTGTTGTTGTTGTTGCTGTTTTCCGATATCCCGCCCATCCCTTATTTTGGTGAGAAAAATATGCAATAACATTAGTATTACTATTTAAATTAAATTTCAGCAAATATTACAGTTAGGCCTAAGGATCCGTACAGACATTCCCTAGTATTTGGCATTACTGAAAATGTTTCTGAAAAACTTGAGAACAAACAAAAGCCTTAACTAACCCGATTGGCGTAACAAAACTAACATATCCGATTTGCAAAGTGATTATGCTACCGAGAGGGTTACAATCACGTACTGTGAGTAGCTGGGCTGACTGTTCTTTACCGAAAGATCTGAAGGCAACAGAAATACGCATGCGCAGTCTGCTCCGGCATCAGCCTGTATGTTGGCTTCTGTGCACTGCATTTTTTCTCTGAAGATATGGCGGCGCTAGTTACGTCTCGCTGAGCCCTAACTTCTCGTTAGATATTCTTTGCCGGGACCCTTCACGGACAAAAGATCATAAGCCATCGATTAGACAAGAGCGCCATGGCGCGGTGAAAATTAGATGAGATAAAGTGCTGTGTTATTCTTTTAAATTATATGTAGGTATAGCTTTTGAAATTAGTTTATTGAATGTGCATACAGCACTGCAATTAATAATAAATATATAGAGCTCTGTATGTATGAGGAAAAGCAGTGATAGCTTTGTAAACATATCTATAGACCCCTTTGTTATTTTATGCGATATTAATTTTTCATGAGCTCTTGGGGTAAAAATATTTTTCAAAAAAAATTTGAGGAACAAAATCGGGGGATCAAGGGTAATAGGAAGAACGAGAATGCGGTAGATTTAACTTCGCATTGCTGCAACTTCATGTATCAGCTGTTCGTTGTATGTAGCAGCATATTCTCCATTTTGTAGCTGATACTCGTCGAATTGAGAACTTGCTAATTAAATTTTGATCTAGAAATTTGTTGGCTCGCATTCGCACCCGAATATTCCTTCTGCGCTATTTAAACGATTATTATGCGTTGAATCCAACACTGTTTGTACCTTTCCAATAGCTATGTATTTCTCACCAACTCCTCGCTGTTATAGATGCCGCCCCGGTGGCGCAGTGGTCTAAGCGATGGCCTCTGATCATTCGTCCGAAAGGGATCCGGGTTCGATACCCAGTGAGACATGGATGTTGTGTTTGTCTTACGGCGCTGGTTCTCTCCCAATGGCCCTGAATTAGGGACGGGCGACTGCTTATAGCCCATTGAGTTGCCCACGGTGGTCGTTAAACCTCCAATTTAAAAAAAATAGATGCCGCTGCTATCTCATTTGCTGCTCGTTTGCCAGTCTGTTCTCCAAGCTCTTTGGGTTCACCTCGCTATGACGTCATATGCGCACGGTCTATGACCATGGACCTTATACATGGGACGTCGGAAGTGGATTTCTGAGAATCAACATGACTGCTGATTCAATGTTTTCGCTATTTGATTATCCCTTTACTGTTGGCTAATTTTTACAATCCTAACGTCATGGATTTTGTCGAGGAATTAATAGAGCTATAAGGCGAAGAAGAAGACATATGCTTAAAAATTAAATGAATGCGTAACATTAAATAAAAGAGAAATTATATATATGTTTGTTTTATTCATTGGGGAAAGTATAAGTTAATTCGTAATTTACCGATCCAAATATTCCATCAATTTTCTCCTACCTTCTTTTTTTCGTTTTTTTTAAATTGAAATTCGAAGGAATACTACGAGGTTTCAACTGCCTTTGATTCGTAGTGTCATAATATCCAAAAGTTTTTTGGTTAAAGTGGACAACATATTGGAGAGTGCATATCGGAATGGAAATCACCGCGTTTCGTTTTACTCCCCTTAATAATTTCGTCTTTTTCAGCGGAAAACTAAAGAATGTTTTTCTTTCGTCTACACAATTTAGGTTGCAGGATTTATTAGCACAACAATACGATGAGCAAAAGTTATACATGTCGTTAACAAATTTAAGAAAATCGCGTTTTTCCTGAACCCTTGCAACGTAACGCCATGTTAAGCAATGGAAAAACGCATGTAAACAAATTCTTGTTGGTCCTCGGCCACGGAAAGGCTTTCCCATGATGCAATGCGAGGTGAATAAGGTCAATAGAGTTGCTCACGGTGGTCGTTAAAACTTCAATCAAAAAGAAAAAAAGATATCTGGAGATGCCTTTATTAACGCAGCAGTACCACTTTGCATGAAGCCTAACCGCGAGCGACAGCAGTCAAAGTGTGGGAAAGAAGATGCTTTTTT
Organism: Macrothele yani; assembly: GCA_039090855.1. Taxonomy (NCBI): domain Eukaryota; kingdom Metazoa; phylum Arthropoda; class Arachnida; order Araneae; family Macrothelidae; genus Macrothele; species Macrothele yani. The sequence goes on along the minus strand of CM077009.1, from coordinate 193,596,836 downwards.
TTTTTACTAAAGTTTTAACGACCACCGTGAGTATCTCATAGGGATATAAGCATTCGCCGATCCCTAATTTAGGCTCACTGACTCCAGGGAAGGGAGAGAGCCTGTGCCATAAGACAAACACAACATCCAAGCTTCACCGGGATTCAAACCGGTGAGGTATGGTTATCGCTTAGACCACTGCGCACCGGGGCGGCTGATGATTTTCAAGTCATTGCATTGCTTTTTGTGTCTGTGGAGTCTCCTTTTTCTTGGCAAATGTTTTCAATTTCGCAGCCGCCCCGGTGGCGCAGTGGTCTAAGCGATGGCCTCTGATCATTCGTCCGAACGGGGTCCGGGTTCGAATCCCGGTGAGGCATGGATGTTGTGTTTGTCTTACGGCACTGGCTCTCTCCCTTCCCTGGAACCAGTGACCTAAATTAGGGACGGGCGACTGCTTATAGCCCATTGAGTTGCTCACGTTGGTCGTTAAACCTCCAATCAAAAAAAAATCGCATCGTACCTCGCTGCTGATTTGTGAGAAAATGCTGAATTTATTAAATTCTTAATTATTTTGAGGTTCCCTCTTATATTTATTTTAAATTGAAATACAGAAATGTTATTGCGAAATCTAAACAAAACATAACGTTAAAATTGAACATTTCACTCCTGTAAGAAGTATAATTCATTCCGGTTTTTTTTTTTGATTGGAGGTTTAACGACCGCCGTGAGCAACTCAATGGGCTATAAGCAGTCGCCCGTCCCTAATTTAGGGTCACTGGTTCCAGGGAAGGGAGAGAGCCAGTGCCGTAAGACAAACACAACATCCATGCCTGACCGGGATTCGAACCCGGACCCCTTACGGACGAATGATCAGAGGCCAACGCCTTAGACCACTGCGCCACCGGGGCGGCCATTCCGGTTTGATGTTAACACGATATGTTTAACTAAAAACCACGGAATTCTAAAATACACACTGTTGAAATTATATAGGTATCATGTAAATAACGTCAAATTCCCACATGCCGCCCCGGTGGCGCAGTGGTCTAAGCGATGGCCTCTGATCATTCGTCCGAAAGGGGTCCGGGTTCGAATCCCAGTGAGGCATGGATGTTGTGTTTGTCTTACGGCACTGGCTCTCTCCCTTCCCTGGAACCAGTGACCCTAAATTAGGGATGGGCGACTGATTTTTTTTTTTTTTTTTGATTGGAGGTTTAACGACCACCGTGAGCAACTCAATGGGCTGTAAGCAGTCGCCCGTCCCTAATTTAGGGTCACTGGTTCCAGGGAAGGGAGAGAGCCAGTGCCGTAAGACAAACACAACATCCATGCCTGACCGGGATTCGAACCCGGACCCCTTACGGACGAATGATCAGAGGCCAACGCCTTAGACCACTGCGCCACCGGGGCGGCCATTCCGGTTTGATGTTAACACGATATGTTTAACTAAAAACCACGGAATTCTAAAATACACACTGTTGAAATTATATAGGTATCATGTAAATAACGTCAAATTCCCACATGCCGCCCCGGTGGCGCAGTGGTCTAAGCGATGGCCTCTGATCATTCGTCCGAAAGGGGTCCGGGTTCGAATCCCAGTGAGGCATGGATGTTGTGTTTGTCTTACGGCACTGGCTCTCTCCCTTCCCTGGAACCAGTGACCCTAAATTAGGGATGGGCGACTGATTTTTTTTTTTTTTTGATTGGAGGTTTAACGACCACCGTGAGCAACTCAATGGGCTGTAAGCAGTCGCCCGTCCCTAATTTAGGGTCACTGGTTCCAGGGAAGGGAGAGAGCCAGTGCCGTAAGACACACACAACATCCATGCCTCACCGGGATTCGAACCCGGACCCCGTTCGGACTAATTATCAGAGGCCGCTTAGACCACTGCGTCACCGGGGCGGCGGGCGACTGCTTATAACCCATTGAGTTGCCCACGGTGGTCGTTAAACCTCCAATCAAAAAATACCACACCTTGGGGCTTCGATGGTTAAGGGTCTCAGGGCATCTCCAGAAGTGTTAATCTAACCTCCTTGGGCCGCCTCGGTGGCGCAGTGGTTTAAGAGATGACTTCTGATCATTCGCACGAAAGGGGTCCAGGTTCGATTCCTGGTAAGGTATCAATGTTGTGTTTGTCTTACGGCGCTGGCTGTCACCCTTTCCTGGAACCAGTGGCCCTATATTAGGGATGGGCGACTGCTTATAGCCCATTGAGTTGCTCACAATGGTCGTTCAACTCTCAAAAAGTTATATATATATATATATATGTTATCGTGATGTGACAGGTAGAGATTTACTTTGGTGAAAAGAAGATATCACATCTTTTTACGTTTTTTTACTTAACCCTCTTTTTTTTTTTCTTTCGAAGTTTTTAGATTAATCGGTATAATAAGTCAGATGAATGTAATGAAAAACAACTGGCTTCAGAAAAATAAAACCCAATAATAATTTACAGGTGTTTTGACCTTTCAACCAAGGTAGTTCATACGTTGGCAGTGCGCGCCATCGTTGCGTTGGTGCAAAATATTTATAAAGAGGACTCCTCCTGCTTTCCGAGGTCACCTGTACAAAGGCTGAACTAGATCCTACCAGGCTGAAGCAAAAACAGCGAGGACAGAAAAGATGAGTTGGGACGCAGCGCCATCTATTGACGTAGTTCGCATAAACAAACTGATTCCGTATCATTATTTACATTTGAGATTTTATTTATATTCACTTTCACGTAAACAGATCGATATTCACATTCTGAATTCGTTGTGCTTGGGCAAGAGAATGTTTCTGTAGGAACTGGTGTAATTGATGTGTAAATCTCATTCCTCCTTTATTCTTCAACGATCTAGGGCTGAGATTTTGGTAAAAGTGTAGATTAGCATCTTAAATTATTTCGTAGGAAAAAGTGCGACGTACAGATTTTAGAGTATGGATATTAATGGCAAATGATGCTGAGATTTCCTCTTTTAAATGCTATTTAAAGATTTTTATCGTAATATTCACGGCATCGCACTTACACGTAAATATTACGATAAAAATTTTTAAAAGACATTTGAAACAGGAAATTTCGGCCCCATTTGCCATTAATTTCCATAATCTAAAATCTGCACGTCGCACTTTTTCCAGGTACTAATATTTTTCCGACGAAATACACTGGCGGAAAGTGAAGAAAGAACACCAAGAAGGAGACGTCTGATACCAACGAAATTTATACAGGATAATAACGTAATACAGAGGATAACGTGATCAAAACATTACGGCGAAATACAGCTGTATTTGCTGGTAAACTGAAAGATAACATTTCCATGTAACATGGTTAGTACGAGGTTGAACCGCCATAAACTGCGTCACACTGTGCAATTCTGGCATGGAGTCTGTCTTACAGATGTCGGATGTAAGTTTGGGGTATTGAGTTCCAAGCATCCTCAACCTGGACGCGTTAATCGGGAATGGTCGTGGCTGGCCGTGGAGACCGGATAAGTCGTTCCATAAAATCCCACACATGCTCAATGGGGGAGAAATCCGGTGAACGTGCAGGCCATGGAAGTTATCCCACACCCTAAAGTGCACGTCCCGTGTATGGGCGTGCGTTATCTTGCTGGAAAACACCACGATGGACCGACCTTACAAATGGCACAACAACGGGCTGAATGTTGATGTAGGAAGTGCTGTTTAACGTACCCGGTACAAACACTAGTTGTGTACGGAAGGGATAGCTGATAGCTCCCCACACCAGGAAACCGGGTGTAGGCCATGTGAGTCGCTAGCTGATGCAAGAAGGGTGGAGACGCTCCCCTGTGAGTCTGCGAACACGCATATGGCCATCGGAGGCTCCCAAGCCATATCTGCTTTCATCGCTGAACACGACAGATCGCGATTGCGTTCCCCAGTGCAGACGTTGGCGGCACAACTGCAGCCGTTCCTGACGGTGGGCTAGAGTCAGAGGTACACATGCCAGAGGCACACGTGCACGTAGTCCTGTATCCAGTAGACGGTTACGGATTGTTCGCACGGTCACCTCAGGTGCAACGGCAGCCCGGATTTGCGTCGCAGTGGATGTTCTGCTTGACAACGCCGCTATTCTTATGCGTTGATCAGTCCGTCTGTGACTGCCAGTTCCACGTCTTCTCGTGTGGGAATGTTCCTCGGACCATCTACGCCACAATCGTACCACCACCGATACTTCCCGTCCAGTTCTCTCCGCAATACGACGATACGACCACCCGGCCTCGCGGAGTTAGAGTAGACGACCTCGCTCAAAGTCCGATAACTGTTGAAATCGTACACGTCTTCCATGTCCAAGCATTGCAGCTTCTTCAGAGTCTTCGCTCGTGTCCGTACGAAAAACGACTTATTACATTCACTTCGCCGTACTCCTTAAATACCACCGACGATAATTTTCATATTATGCCGTGCTGTGGCGTAAGCGCTCACCGGTTGGTCCCGAAATTAACATCACACCTACGTAAACTCTACCCCATTAGCATATGCAAATTTCATGATCGTCAGCCAATTCCCTCTTAGTGTTCTTTTTTCATTTTCCGCCAATGTAATTTAAAACGCAAATCTACACATTTGCCTACTATTTTACTTAATATCAGTTTATGTAGCAGAGGTTTTTTTTTAAATGGAATTAGGTACGCAATTATCAGGATGAAAACACTTACCACAAACAACAGTTGAAGGTGACTTGTCATTTGGAGCAAAATCCTGACGAGATATTGCTTTCAGCAACAGTTGCTTTAGGTTCTGATCTGAGGGGAACTCGTAGAACGAAAATCCCACGTTTTTCTTCTCAGAAGATGTGCACACCGGCACACAACAGTAAACCATTTTGAAAATGGGTTAGATTTTGTTGTGAAAACATCATTTTGGTTTTAAAACTCTAAGGGGTTTTTTTAAAGAAACGCAAGAAAAAATTACCAACATACACAATCCAGCAATTCAAACAACGTGAAAACAGTTGTTTATACCTTGGGATGCTGTGCCATCTAACGGCTGAAATCGTCCCTAACGCCCACTGGCCGATCACCAAAAGTCTATTGTCTTCAACGGCAATGTTATAGCCTGTAACGTGTCGCCGTTCAAATCAATCAGGAATGCACAGTATTGAAGAAAAAGTACTTCTTACCTTACATTCAATTTTTGAACGACGGTTCTTGGGTGCCGTGTGTTGAGGTCGTTAAATCAATTAACAATAGCAAATTAATCCACATTCCTCCGAAGTTGACACGAATCACTCAAGAGGCAGTAATAAACATCAAACCTACATTTCATACATGACACAGATGGCCGACCGCACACATACTAAAGATACATAACATAAAACACCGACGTTTTTTTCATCGTGAGTTCCATCATGTTCAAAGCACTCGAGTTCTCTTTTCCCACGGGGTGACAGCGCCCTCTATTAGAAACAGTTTTGACAGCTGCTGGGATTTTATTTATTTTTTCTCTTCGGGAGCTGTTCCTCTTCCGACATCCTCCCACCTTTGAGCTTCGGGATCATTCACGAAACTCAAACACATAAATCGTTATAAGGTCATTCGCCGCACTGGCTTTAAGATCCGTCCATAACGGGATCGCACGTCTCCACTACCCGTCGCTTTTTCTTGCTTTTCTGACAACACTGGGTCATGTAAAATGTCTCTGGAAGTAGGTCCCCTTTAGACGTCTCTCGATAGTGCAGGAGGCTCAGGGACTTGAAGGGACGAGCGCTCGCTCTTTCGAATCTCAAGAGGATAGAGTCTCTTCACTGGTCGCAATAAGGATCCTGTTTTTGTCTTAACTTCCGCAACACGGACTTCACCGTCCTTGCCCGGTATAAGTTTTTGCACCTTGGCCAAAAGCCAATTGATTCTCTTAGTCTTGTCGTCACTCACTAAGACCACGTCCCCTTCCGCAATGTTGGATCTCCTTTGAGCCTTTGAAAATTCTCAGAGATGCCCCAGATATTCGACTCTGGAGCGTTTTCTGAAATCCTGCCGAATCCTCTGCCTAAAGCTAAATCGCTTGTTCGGTGTCAATCAAATCCAGATCGGGGACTCCTATCTCTTTGATCTCTTGCAAAAACATAGCCGGTGTGAGGGCAACGAGGTCATCGCTGTCCTTAGAACGGTATGTTAGTGGTCTCGAATTAATCACACCTTCCGCATCGCAGAGAATCGTGTACAGTTCTTCGTACTGTAGACTGGCTTTACCCAGTACCTTTCTGAGCGCAGTCTTCACCATGCCTATCATCCTTTTCCAGAATCCCCTCCCCACCAAGGGGCAGAGGGTGGATGGAACTTCCATTGAATTTTTTCCGCCGTAGCAATCCTTTGTCCTCTATCTCAATGAATGGATTTCAAGTTCTTAGCTGCTCCCACTAAGTTTGTTCCATTGTCGGAATAAATTGTTGTTGGACGTCCTCTGCGTGCAATAAATCTTCTAAGTGCCAGAAGAAATCCGTCGGTCGACAGAGAAGTTACCAGCTCTAGATGAACCGCTCGGTAAACTGCACAGGTGAACAGTACTGTCCAACTCTTTTCATTATTTTTCAAAAACAACGGTCCGCATAAATCGATGCCAACCACTTCGAAGACAAGGGCATCTCTAACTCTATCTTCAGAAAGAGGCGAACTAAGTAGTTCCAAAGGAAGAGCAGTATACCTTTTGCATCTGACACATTCTTTAATAACTTGCCGTATCGCCTTTCTGCACTTTATTATCCAATAACGTTCACGCAGAGCCGAGATTAGGACCTGCAGACCAGCATGGCCTAGTTTAACATGTTTTTCCCAAATAAATTTTTTAACTATGTGATGTTTAGAAGGCAGTACTACTGGATGACGAAATGCCTCAGAGTCCTTTCTCATGGTGATTCTCGTATTGACTCGGAGCAGCCCTTCTACGTCGATAAAGGTTTTCAGAGAAGTTTTTCTATTTTCGCCAAAACTCTGTCTTTTGACTTCTTTCAACATTACCATTTCGGCCTTTTCGACTTGCTCTACACTTAACTCACCGAAACATCTTTCAGTTCGTTTGGCCTTTGCATTCCTGTAAAAACGAAAAATCCACGCCATGACTCTGATTATTCTGCTATACGAGGAGATCTTCGTAAAATATTCAAAAACCTTCTCAATTTCTATGTTAGTAGCAGACACAATAGTTTTTCGCCTTTCTGAATTCACAACCTCCAAATTTGGAAGCGCTTCTGAGACTGGCCATTCATCACATGGTAATTTTAGCCACTCCGGACCTTTCCACCAACGAGAATTTTTCAACTCTTTCACTGTACATCCTCTCGAAGGGAGATCCGCAGGATTCATAGACCCGGCAATGTGCCTCCAGTCTTCTAAGTCTGTTAGCCGCCGAATTTCCTGAACACGATTGTAAACGAAGGTTGCCCAATTTTCATTTCTTTTTATCCAGTATAACACATTCACAGAATCAGACCAATAGTACGTAGGCACGTTACCCAGCCCCAAGTCTGATTTCGTTGTTTCTGCTAACCTAGCTCCAATAGTGCAGGCCAAGAGTTCCATCCTGGGTATGGAAGGTAATTTCAAAGGGGCGACTCTACAACGTGCTTGTATTAGCTGACACGTCGTGGACCGATCATTTTGACAACGGACAAAAATACAAGTAGCAAATGCTATCTTGCTTGCATCACCGAACACATGTAGAGATACCTCCGAATTGGTTGAAGCATCCTGTAGTATGCATCGTGGGATCAGCACATCACTCAAGCCTTCCAATTGCGTCTTCCAACGTTCAAATTTTCTAGATATAGTCGGAGGCAGCTTAGAGTCCTAAGTGATCCCGTTCTTCCAACATTCTTGCAGCAAAACCTTTGGCCCCAGTGTGACCGGGCACGTGAATCCAATGGGGTCGAATACTCGATGGACGACTGAGAGGATCTCTCGTTTTGTCAATGGGAACCTTTCATCGCTAGAGAGCCCCTTCATGTCAATAGACAGCTCATCTGAACTCAGTGTCCAACTTAATCCCAGCATTGGGACCTTCCTTTCATCTCCATCTTCATCCTCTACTTCTGTCGACGCATGAGCATTCTCCCACCCTCGCAAATCGAACTTGGCTGCACTGAGGATACTTCGTGACTCAAAAAGGAGCTTTTCAAGCTCCTCTCGGCTATTCAAACTAGAAACACAATTGTCAACATAAAACGACCTCATGAGCTTTTTCGCCGTTTCTTGCAGATGATCCGGCGCGTTCCTCAGGTGAAATTCCATTGTTGCTCCAGCAGGAAAGGGCTCGAATAAATTCCGAAAACAACTCTTCGGTGCTGGAAGGTATTAAGATTTTCTTCCTTACCGTTCTCCTACCACAGGAACCTCAAAAATGGTCTATCATGCTCCTGAAGTCCAATCTGTAAGAAAGCTTTCTTTATGTCGGCAGTTACCCCAATTTTTCCCATCCGAAATCTGTTTATAATTGAGAATATGTTCTACAACATTCGGTCCTTTTTCCAGACAATCGTTAATGGAGGGAGAATTCTTCCCTCTCGCCGAGCCATCAAAGACAGGTCTCACTTTGGTCGTTGAGTTCTCCTTGAAAACAGGATGATGTGGTAAAAAATGCTCAGTTTTCACATTCTCCTCAGGAGATTTAACCTCTTCTATAATGCCCTCCTTCAGCCACTCCCGGAAAACATCTTCATAAGCATCTAACTTCTCAGTCCGTTCCAAGGATTTAACACAGCTCTTCAATCTTTTAACTGCTATCTCCCTGCAGTCCGACAGAGGAGGGTGATCTTGAATCCATGGCAAACAAACCATATATCTTCCTTCTTGGTCTCTTGAAACATTACGAATAAAATGATCTTTCGCAGCGTCTTCGAGCTATTTTCTCGCGATCTTTTCGCCTGGATCGAGAATCCCCAAAGTATCAAGTCTCCACAAATCAGAAATATTTAATTCGCCAACGTGGAGAGAGATAAGGACATTAGGTTTACTGGCTTCCTTTTCTTTTGTTTTTCCCATAAACGTCCATCCCAGACGTGTGTTTACTGCCACCAATCCATTGGAAAGGTGCTCAATTTCACCTGTAAATAACTTCCCTGCGAAGTCAGCTCCTATCAGAAAATGAATTTCCTTCGGATCTTTCTCATACAGAGAGTCATGTTCATTTATATGGAAATATCGCTAATGAAAACTCCACGATTTGTCAGTTCTTTTATGCATTTAGATTCCTCTAACTTCGGAATGAAAGCATAGATTCTTTTTTGATCCATCACCTCTAATTCGCAAATATAATCGCCGTCAAGATTGCTTAATTGAATCGAATATCTTTTGTGCTTTTCACTTTTTTCTATTCCTCCCAAAAGTCCATGAACGACTTTTTCTTCCCCTTTGCATTTTAACTTCAGTGCTTTAGTGACAAATTCACTTACATATGATCTCGAGCTACCTGTATCAATAATCCCTCGTACATAACGACTGATGTCATTCTCCTTAATACAAACAATTAGTCTGTAAATACACCTCCTTGGAACAGGAATTGTTAGTCAAAACATTGGCTTCCAGAGCTCTATCATTTTCTTTATTAATTTCTGGTTTCTTATCTTTCTCTTCGTGTTTATGAAAACACATAATAGATAGATGTCTATTACCACAGTGTGAGCTGGTAATTTTTACCTTACAAGAACGTGAAACGTGTCCTGGTTTAAGACACCTAAAACAGCATCCCCTTTTTAACAGAATAGATTTTCTTTCCTCCAGAGACAGATTTCGAGTCTTTTTGCACTCAGAATTTGCGTGAGGCTTATCACAAAAAAACACAAACGAGTTTTTTCTTTTCTTTCAATTCAGTGCTGAATAGCTCAGCTGCTGTCGGTGTCTTTCCTTTTTCTCTCGAGTCACGTGAGAACTTCCGGCCACAGTCACCTGACCGAGAAGCAAAGGTGGCTGGAAAACTGTTGTTCCAGTCTCTGGTGACCGAAACACTAGCAGAAGTGCGCTCCCTGGAGGTCAGTTCCTTCCTCAAAAATTCAATCAAATCTTTGATGTCATAACTGGCATTGGTACTTTGTTTATTGAATTTTAAGATCAGATCAGCGGGGAGCACTTTCAACAGCATCGGACACATAAGATTTCCATACGTGTCTGACAAAACTCCCAGCGACTCTAAACTTCTTATTTGCGTTTGAACATTATCAAACAACTTTCGAAATGTTCCGATATCACTGGAATTCCTGAGAGGGGAAAGATCAAGCAAGTTACTCATATGTGCATTTATTAACAAATCCTTTCTCCCAAATCGCTCTTCTAACATGTTTACAGCAATGTCGTAATTTTTCAGCGTGATCGCAAATCCTTGTACAGCGTTTATAGCCGTTCCTCCTAAGTGAGCTTTAAGATAATTAAATTTATCTACTTTGTTCAAAGAATCATTCTTATGAATTGCCGATTCAAAAGAATTCCAAAATGTAAGCCATTGACTCACATCCCCGTAAAACTTGGAAATAGATAGCTTCGGCAATTTTATAGCCACAAAGTCCCTCACTTGTTCTATTTTCGATTCGTGTAGCTCGGGGCTCTGACAAAGAGACACGCCGTTATTCTCAACACTTTGCCTTAATATATGAACTCGTTTGGACACTCTATATCTCCATGTAGTTATTTTCTCACGATATTTTTCAGCACTTTCTAACTCAGACTGCAAGTCCCCTGGGTCTAAAACATTTTCCAGCTCGGAATCAATTAATTTTAGTTCTGTAGATTTTCATTAAGATGTTCTAAAAGTTCTTCAAGATTATCTATATCCACATCAGTTAGTTTAAGTTCTGCTTCCAATCGCTTAATAATTTTGGTAACGGAAGTTCTCATCACGCCGCGTTTCTGTCTCAGTCTAGCTCTAATTTCTTCGGCCATCTTTTCGTTCGAAACAATATATCAGAATGTCAACAAACGGAAAAATTATCTCGGTTACGAATTCTGTGCTGTATGTTCACAATACCTCAACGCATCGTCCCGGCAGTTTTGTTTGTTTGTTTGTTTGGAGGTTTAACGACCACCGTGAGCAACTCAATGGGCTATAAGCAGTCGCCCGTCCCTAATTTAGGGTCACTGGTTCCAGGGAAGGGAGAGAGACAGTGCCGTAAGACAAACACAACATCCATGCCTGACCGGGATTCGAACCCGGACCCCTTACGGACGAATGATCAGAGGCCAACGCCTTAGACCACTGCGCCACCGGGGCGGCCGTCCCGGCAGGGATGCCATTATGTTGCGTGTCGTCGTTCAAATCAATCAGGAATGCACAGTATTGAAGAAAAAGTACTTCTTACCTTACATTCAATTTTTGAACGACGGTTCTGGGGTGCCGTGTGTTGAGGTCGTTAAACCAATTAACAATAGCAAATTAATCCACATTACTCCGAAGTTGACACGAATCATTTAAGAGGCAGTAATAAACATCAAACCTACATTTAATACATGGCACAGATGGCCGACCGCACACATACTAAACATACATAACATAAAACAACGGCGTTTTTTTCATCGTGAGTTCCATCAAGTTCAAAGTGCCGCCCCGGTGGCGCAGTGGTCTAAGGCGCTGGCCTCTGATTGTTCGTCCGTAAGGGGTCCGGGTTCGAATCCCGGTGAGGCATGGATGTTGTGTTTGTCTTACGGCACTGGCTCTCTCCCTTCCCTGGAACCAGTACCCTAAATTAGGGACGGGCGACTGCTTATAGCCCATTGAGTTGCTCACGGTGGTCGTTAAACCTCCAATAAAAAAAAAAAAAAAGTTCAAAGCACTCGAGTTGTCTTTTTTCACGGGGCGACAGCGCCCTCTATCAAAAACAGTTTTGACAGCTGCTGGGATTTTATTTATTTTTTCTCTTCCGGAGCTGTTCCTCTTTTCGACATAGCCTGTTCTTCATCCAGATCAGCCTTGTCTGTGCAAGTCAAAGACTTCTGCTATTCGGCATCATCAGGCAGTGGACAACTTAAGATTGCAAATGGCGCTGGGCTCCAAGCAAAGACATATAAGCTCAGGTAAACAATTCATCTTTTTGTGCTGTAAAAAACCCAAAAACCTGTTGACCCGTGCTTTTAACTTTCTGCTGCACATATCAAGTGTGAAAGTATCCAAATACATTACTGGAAGTGGGAAATAAAACGCCTTCCCCCTTTATTTATAGAAATGCCTTTTTGGGAATTAAATTCTGAAAATCTTTCTACAAAAATTTTAAATATCTTTATGTAGTTTTTACAAAACTTTACTACAAAACTTTGTTTTTTAACAGTGTTTGACAGTTATAAGTTGTTTTCCTTTTCTTTTTCTTGTTTTTATCTTTTGATTGATAGTTCTAGCCATTCTGTACTTACAAAATGATAAACTCAGCAGTGCTTTTTGCTCAGCATCCTAGAAGCTCTTAACATGAGCTTAAGAAATTTAACTTTTTGAACACCTTCGTGTACAGGGTTTCAATTTCACAAGGTTTTCAAAAATCATGAAAGGTGCTCCCTTTTTGTTGTGTTAAGTTGTTATTAGTATGGATGTGGAGCTAATTTATAATATCTAGAAGTTAAGGAATATAAAGTCCAGAATAAAACTTCTGGAGACGCAACTCAAAACTAGATCGTAAAAAAAGTGAAAAATTAAGATAATTTATTGTCTCTTACTGATTCAAACGATCTTCAAAGCATGAAGCATGCTTATGCAATTCCCCCCCCCACAAATATAGTTCTTCAGCACCTAAACACAGTTGCACAAAAATAAATATTCCATCAGGTGTGATGTGTCCTGCAAGATATTAAAACTGAAAATCAGTCTTCAAGGGTATCTCCAGACACAAGTGAGGAAAATCACCAGTATTGTATGTTTGAAGAAATTTACTGTTAAAAGTAGTCTTTTCCTGCCAATGCTTCTTCGTACAGGTAAAATGCCTCATCAATGTGACATATGTTCTAAGCAATTCAAACAGAGAGGTCACCTTTCTTGTCATTTGCTTCTTCATACACGTGAGAAACCTCATCAATGTGATATATGCTCCAAGCAATTCACACTGAAAGGTGCCCTTTCTCAGCATATGCTCTGTCATACAAGTGAAAAACCACATCAGTGTGATGTGTGTTTCAAGCAATTCACACAGAGACGTCACTTTTCTGAACATGTGCTTCTTCATACTGGTGAAAAACCTCATCAATGTGATGTATGTTCTAAACAATTCACACGGATAGGTAGCCTTTCTAGGCACATGCTTCTTCATACAGGTGAAAAACCACATCAGTGTGATCTATGTTTTAAGAAATTTACTGAGAAAGGTCACCTTTCTTGTCATATGCTTCTTCATACGGGTGAAAAACCTCATCAGTGCAATGTATGTTCCAAGCAATTCAGACACAGAGGTAGCCTTTCTAAACATATGCTTCTTCATACAGACCAAAAAGGACATCAGTGTGCTGTATGTTCAAAGCAATTCAGACACAAAAGTAATCTTTCTGGGCATATGCTTCTTCATACTGGTGAGAAACCTCATAAATGTGATGTGTGTTCCAAACAATTTGCCCAGACACATCATCTTTCTAAGCACTTGCTTCTTCATACTGGTGAAAAACCTCACCAGTGTGATGTATGTTCCAAACATTTCTCACGGCGAGATAACCTTTCTAAGCACATGCTTCTTCATACTGCTGAAAAACCTCCTCAATGTGATGTATGTTCCAGACAATTCACACGGAGAGGTCATCTTTCTAAGCACATGCTTCTTCATACTGGTGAAAAACCTCATCAATGTGATGTATGTTTCAAACAATTTGCACGGATAGGTAGCCTTTCTACGCACATGCTTCTTCATACAGGTAAAAAACCACATCAGTGTGATGTATGTTCCAAGAAATTTAGTGAGAAAGGTAACCTTTTCCAACATATGCTTCTTCATACGGGTGAAAAACCTCATCAGTGCAATGTATGTTCCAAGCAATTCAGACACAGGGGTAGCCTTTCTAAACATATGCTTCTTCATGCAGGTGAAAAAGGACATCAGTGTGCTGTATGTTCAAAGCAATTCAGACACAAAAGTACTCTTTCTAGGCATATGCTTCTTCATACTGGTGAGAAACCTCATCAATGTGATGTGTGTTCCAAACAATTTGCACGGAAAGATAACCTTTCTAAGCATATGCTTCTTCATACTGGTGTAAAACCTCATCAATGTGATGTGTGTTCCAAACAATTCTCACGGCGAGATAACCTTTCCAAGCACATGCTTCGTCATACTGGTGAAAAACCTCATCAATGTGATGTATGTTCCAAACGATTCATACAGAGAGGTCAGCTTTCTAGGCATATGCTGTTTCATACAAAATAGAAATATTGATGTGTACTTGAGCATATTTGGAAATGGACAATTTTATGAAGCATATGTGCACAGATAAATTTCTTGAACACTGAGGAATCTGCAACATAAAGTTTTCTGATGGAAATATACATATTTTTACATAGTATGTTCTAGAATGGAAATATAGGTGTAGAATCTAATTTATCTGCTGTGTTAAGTTTGTTCATGGATGCTGTAACAAAGTTAGTCATTCCTTTGCAACAATAATTTTTATCGTCTCTTAGGTCATAGGCACCCTAACACACACACACTGTTTATCTGCTGTGTCCATACAGAGGAACAAATTTTTTTTCGAATTTATTTTTACATGAGATGTATGGTGCCTGTGTTGAGATTATGCATCAATATGAAGTGTATGTCATGAAAATTTCCACAGGAATCGGACATCGCCTAATTGACTGTAATTACTGTTTCACGCATGAATTAAATCACATTAAAAAACTTTAAAGTTTCGTCGCCAAGGAGTGGGAACCGAACCCGCATCTCCCGATTTTCATTCGAGCACACTATCCGTTGCACCACCCACGACGGAAAATTTGCAAGTATCTGTTTGTCAAGAGCATCGGAATATTCTCTGACCTCGTTCAAATTCAATGCAGATTCTCCTGCCATATAGCACTGTTAAGTAAATCTCATGTTGTTTAGGAATTTAGAGTTGAAGAAATATTCTTCACATAATATGTAATAAATACGTCATGATAATTATCATGGCAATTGGACATCACCGAATTGACTGTAATTACTGTTTCATACGTGAATTAAATCAAATCAGAAAACTTGAAAATTGTATGTTTTTTAAAAGTTAAGTCATTTAAAATTGTGGCTTATTGTTTTTTTGTGTTTACCTACTTATTTTACAGTGATCAAACTGAAAAGGTTAATAGTTTAAAGGTTAATGTTTAACAGCATGCTTCTGAGTATCTACATTAAAAGGCGAGATTTTAAGTTTCAGCTGTGCCTCCACATGATTTCTGTTCCTGTAGTTATTATTTCTATGGTGAAAAACCTGAAAATGTAGATTCACACAGGTATGAGTGGGCATAAGGTATTGAGTATTTTGTCACCTTTCCAAAAACATAATGCAAATTACTCCAAAAGTCTAGCAAAGCCACTGAAGAAATTATAATCTTCAAAGAGGAATCGCTGGACAATTCAAGGAGCCCAGCTGTTTCACTGGGTGGAAGTTCAGTTCCTTCGAGGTAGTTTTTCATTCAAATTTTCATTTCATTGGAAGATAGGTTATAGTCTCTTATGTGAACCCCCAAGGACATCATGTGTTCCTTCATGTGCTCAACAAAGTTTCAGAACTTTTTGCTGGGGTAGTCATTAAGAAAAGAGAAGATATATTTGTTGTTGGCAGTGTGTCGAGTCCAAGTCTTTAATTTTTTAATTGTCCCCTCCCACTTCTGTGCAGAAAGTATAGTTGCACTGGAGCCTTGAATTAGTGCATTTAAGAAGGGGGAAATATCTGCGACATTAGATGGTACTTAGAGACATGGGAAGACACTCAAACAATCTTTCAACATATGTTTGGAAGAACAGCCCCATCTCATCATATAGCTGAAAAAGATAAGTCAGAACCCTACCTCTAGACAACCACTGGACACAGTGTAGCAGTAAGTTTTTGCAGCGTGCTTTCAATTTTCAATTATTTGTCGTAGACAGTGATGGCATGGTGTGCATAGCCAGTGCTTCATAGTGAATGATGTCCACTTAGCAGGGGTACTAGTGACAGAATTCATGAAACAAACCCTATGTACATCAGACACCAGCGTATTTAGGCTATTTGCTTTTATTCTGGAGAACAGAATTTTAAACAAAGTTTCTGCATTTGTGTAGAAGTGTAAGTTTATACAAAACAATAAATCATCTCAGAAATGCTACTAAATTAGCATTGACTGCAATGTTAGTACTGTGTTCCAATTGAAATGTAGGACATACACTGTGATTCAACTGTTCTATTCAAATTCTTTGCACACAGGTTGTTTCAAATATTTATCACCCATCATCATAGTTATCATGTTAGTTGCAGGAAAAGTTACACCCTAACCACTGGTGTGAGGTTTACCCAAAACAAAGCTAATTGCTATGAAGCCAAAACATTTCATTGTGAGAACAAAAACAGTGTTCTTAATCACATTTTATAATTCCGGGCATCATGATTTATTTTTAAAAATTGTACTGTTTGGTTAATAGAGATCCAGACTTAGAAATTTTGGTAGTAGACATTGGCCACCAAGACCGAAATTGTTAGTGGCCATAAAAAAAAATATCAGTGGCCTAACTTTGAAAAAAATAAAATTGTATATTTCACTCTATTATTTTTACAATATTGCTTACTATAATATCAGTGTGCTTTATTTTGTGTATTTCACAAGTTTCTGTGCTTTATCAACACCTAATGGCTTAAAAGTTGAAACTGAAGTAATGAAATGCAGAAATGAATCTTTGTAGTTTGGTCGGCGAGATTTCACGCTATCCACCTACCATAGTTTTATTGCATCTTCGATGTCAAAATTATTCATTTTTATACCTGATGTTTTGATCCTAATGCATCTTTCAATGTGTTCTTTTTCTGTAGAAGGCTTCTTTCACCTAATGTGTGTTTAACTGCTGACCAAAGATATTCCACATGAGCATTCGGCTGCAGTACCATTAAAATCACAGTTACTAGATCTCTCATGATTTAAAAAGGCTTTAGATTATCTGAATTCTCTCATTTGTGTAACAGATCTTCTAAATTAGACGAAATTTGGTGAGCAAAGAATTTTGGATTTATTGACAGCAATGCAGGAGATATTTCAAGATTAGAAATATCAGGCGTATGGATATCAATAGCTATGACTCAGAATTTGTATTCTAACCTGCCAATAGATGATATAATAGCCACTCTTAAATTACTGTATGTTGAATTTAAGATTTTATTTTTTATTACAGAAAGTACGTGGAAAACATTATTCAATTGCTGCATTAAAAATAACTTTATCTTAGGCTGCAATAAGTTTTCCAAACAGGTTAATGGTATTCATATGGGATGCTCCCATTCCACTAGTATTTGTAATCTGTTCCTGTCCTTTAAAGAATATTATGTAAGTGTAAATCTTCCTATAGGTATATAGACGACTTACTATACTTAAATAATTCAGGAATTCTTGAGAAGGTTTTTTCAGATATATGTTCTAGCTGCCTTAAATTAAATAAGACTTACACTAGTAACAGGAACTTGATTTCCTAGATTTATCAATTAATCTTAATGATGGTAACTCACTCATTAGTCTGTATGGTAAGTGTCTGTATAATCTTAAGATCATAAAATTCATGATATGGAACAGTAACATCTCCTGTAAGGATGTTGAGAATGTCTTTATTTTGCAAGTTTTAAGGCTTGCTAGATTATGTAGTCTTTTAAATGCTTCTTAACTAAGGTGACCAGATATTGGAACACTGATTTGGTAACAAAATGCGGGGATGTTCCCAAATCAGCAGGTCATTTGGGCACACATACGTACTCAAAATATATGCATGTCTTTTTGTCACGAAACTGTATTGTTTTTGTAAGTGTGATATTACATACAAAAATTTGTCTTAAAAGGATACATCTTGTATAATGTTGCTAATTCGTACTGACAAAGCACAGCTGTGATGGTCTCGCCATTATTGCTCTGCTATATTAGCAAAAGTGAAATGCTTTACCTAATGAACAAATTGCATGGCGAATTTTTCATTTTGCCAAAGTTTTTGGAGGAACTCAAAACAAGTACAATCGAAATTTGGCCGTCCTAGTGCAGTTATGCAGGCCACTGACCAATCCTGCATTTTGGTACTTGTTCGAGTCCCAAACGAGACAAAAAGACTTGCATATGTTGGAAACATAAGCATGTTGAGAAATTAGTACTAGAAGAACTATTTTTAAGAACATTTTTCATTAAAAATCTAAAGAGGAAGTGTAAATTCGAGGACATTTGAGGACAAACATCAAAATCTGAGGACAATTTGCATTCCCAAAGGCATCAGACATTTTTGTTGACAGTGAACTAAATTTGAGAACTGTCCTCAAGAAATTGGGACTTCAAGTCACCTTATTCTTATCACCACAGAAGCGTCTATTTGTGGAACAGTGTGAAAATTCACATTTGTCTCTTAAGCTTCTGAGAAATGCTTTTTAAAACTGTTAATGGTTATTCAAAAATGAATGTGCTTAGTATAATATTGTTCGAACAGTGTCCTAAATAGGATATTCAGGGAAAGACGGAACATTTCTAGGATAAATTTGCATTGCTTGGAAGATAATTGTTCCAGCGCCCAACAAAACTTGTTTTATAGAATGCACTAAATATTTTTGAGAACCTGTTCAACATGGTTATCAAAATATTTTATTGACAAATTCTTCAAAAGTTCAGGTAGGGCAGGGGAGGATTAGATATATTTAAGTCTAAACTTCTTTTTTTTTTTTAAATGTTTTGTGAATCTGCGGAAATGAATGTGTTTATAAGAAAAACTGTTTAGTGGTCCGAACAAAAACGTTCATTCCAGTGGCGGCTTTTCAGGGAAGTAGGTGAAGTGCCTCTTCACCTATTTTACTTTCAGTAATTTGTATAATATATCCTTTTTTGTCTCAACTGTGTTACAAAATAGTAAAAAATTTGATTAGATATCAATTCACATTGCGCATTCAATACGGAAAACAAGTCCTCATACGCAAAACAGTGCAAGTGAAGAGCCGAAATGAAAACCCTTGGAAGTCTGCAGCTTTCGACCGAGTTGCTATGGTAACTATGACGTCAAATCTCCCCTATCTGGCGCGCAAATGAAGTGTTTTAGCTTTTGGCGCCGAAGCTCTGCAGATGGAATAGTGACCTTCGAAGGAGATCACGGTGAAACGGGACGGTTTACCCAGGGTATCTTGCAATTCCCAAGGGCTTTTTTCTTGCGGTGTTGTGTCAGGGCTGTTAAAATACAAGGGCTGGGTCATAGGCTTCGGACACGCGGATCCCTACGAACGCCAGCGTGTGACGTCAGTATGTTTTTTTTTTTTGATTGAAGGTTTAACGACCACCGTGAGCAACTCAATGGGCTATAAGCAGTCGCCCGTCCCTAATTTAGGGTCACTGGTTCCAGGGAAGGGAGAGAGCCAGTGCCGTAAGACAAACACAACATCCATGCCTCACCGGGATTCGAACCCGGGCCCCTTACGGACGAATGATCAGAGGCCATCGCTTAGACCACTGCGCCACCGGGGCGGCATCAGTATGTTGGAACGGAGCTGACAGCTGGATGGCTGCAGTGAGGGAATGAAAGTTAACGAGCATTTCAGTGGCTCTTGTAAAGAAATATAACAAATGATTCATTCTAGGTATTTAACACACTTAAATAAAAAGTAAGAGAAAAGACTGGGGTATCTGTTAAAGACAAATGAAAATTTTCGTTATACACACACAATACGTTTAAATTTTTAGGTCATAAGTTTCCCTGTCAACATCTTGCACTATCCACCAGATGTGTGCATTAAAATATATTTGATCTGCGAGACTGCGCAAATAGATCACCTGAAGGGAAAAAAGGATTTTCTTTTCCACGTTTCCTTCACTGTTTAATTTCTTAAATTTCGAACAGCAATAATAAAATCGCAGATTTTTTCGTATGCTTTTCTTTTCGTAAACTTTATTTGCGGTGTTTTTGTAGTGAGTCTTCGACATTTTTGTAAATCAGTATTTTTTTTTTTCACGTTCAGCTACTGATGTACTACATTCAAATTACGAACTTTTAATGCGCGAAATTTTAAAAGAACCAGAAAGGTAACACAAGGTCCTTATTCTTTTGTATACCATTGTTAAAAATCTATGAATTAATGAATATATATTTTTGTATAGTGGCCCCCACTTTGGTTGAACATCAGATGCTTTTGCATTCTGAATTGCTGTTATATATGCACTTATCATTGTCAACCATTATCAATCCACTGCTGGACGAAGGTCTCCCCAAGTTTCCTCCACAACGGTCTGTCTTGTGCCAGTCTCCATGTCACTCCCGCATACTTTCGAATTTCATCCACCCATCTCCCATGTGGTCTTCTTCTGGGTCTTTTCCTGTCCCTTGGAATCCAATCTAAAATTTCGGCTGTATACTGTATATTAAATGGTTAGTGCACTTTTAATACGCGCTTCCATTTTTAAGTTTTTTATTCTTTAAATCAGTAATTTTCAGCTTTGTTTTCAGAACTGTTTTTACAATAGTCGCTGTCGTCTTCCGTTAGCTTTCATTTTTAACGCTTTGATTCTCTCGATTTTTAAAATTTCAATTTATTTTTCAAAGGATGCAACATTTTCAAGTAGCAATCTATTTTCCTCAGTTATTTTGATACAGAAAGAACAACTGATATTCCCTGATGTTTAATCAACTTCATAGCAGATATCCTGCGTTTCTTGCACACAAATCTTTTTCAGACTTAAAATATCCATCCGATCGAAAGCACTTTTTAAAATATCTCGTTTGTGCTTTCTGTTACTTCGTGGAGTGACACAGTGTCCGTTTTGTTAACAGTTCGGCAGATCCAGAACAGGCACCGCGTTTTGTTTCAGAATTTGTTTTCTCCGGGAGTCGAAGTACGCGATTTTTTAAATCATCTTCAAAATCGGAAGAATGAAAAAAATGATCACTGCAAAGCCGCCCCGGTGGCGCAGTGGTCTAAGGCGCTGGCCCCTCATCATTCGTCCGTAAGGGGTCCGGGTTCGAATCCCGGTGAGGCATGGATGTTGTGTTTGTCTTACGGCACTGGCTCTCTCCCTTCCCTGGCACCAGTGACCCTAAATTAGGGACGGGCGACTGCTTATAGCCCATTGAGTTGCTCACGGTGGTCGTTAAACCTCCAATCAAAAAAAAAAAAAAAAAAAGAAAAAAAGATCACTGCAAATTCTACATCCATATAGTCTGACCTATAGCACTTGTTCTGCCATTCCTTCACCAAATCTGGATTTTTCAAAGGGAATGCATGGTACACAATATACCGACCTTTAGTTTTTTCGTAACGGTTCTTACAAGTAGCCACAGCACAACTCGTTATTATTATCAGTATTTCAACGTAAATTAACTGAACGATTTCTCAAAAAGCAAGATCTAAGAGCTGAATAATTATCCACAAAAAAGCAAAGGAAAGAATATAGCGAAAGTAGAGAGACCCTTCACAGCAGCTTCATGGTTCCAACCGGAGTTCCAACACAGTGACGTCAGAAACAGGTCATCTGTCACCACTGAGAGGATCCGTGGCGGCAAAGTTTCATCAAAGGAATGACCCAGCCATAGTATTCTAACAGCCCTGGTGTTGTGGTGTGGTACATGCTTTCCGAAAGAGATTTGTTTTTTCGTGCTTTATGATTATTTGTCAAAAAGTTTAGCTGTTACTGTAGGTTCGTGTACAGTTTAACAGTTAGTGATAGTTTTAATTAAAGTATGTATCCTGTGAACGACATTGTTTGTAATTTATTACAAACTCCATTTAATCGGTGGAAAGATGAAGATAAAAGAGACATTTTACTTCAAGGACGACCGACGGTTTCACTGACAATTGTTGCCAAAAAAGAAATCAAGAAGAGCGGTAAATCTTACAATATTAATTTTAAAAATTGTTGGTTTACTGAATATAAATGGCTTTGTAGTACTTCTGTGTTACAAAAATTATTTTGTTGGCCCTGCTTACTTTTTAGTAATAAACATTCGGCGTGGAATAAAGACGGATTCTCAGATTTAGTAAATATAACACGCTCACTTCATAAACATGGTGATTCTAGAGAACACCTGAAATGAGAGTTAATGCTAAGGAATTTTGAAAAACTCAGAACACCATTGCCGATGCCCTGAGGGAGATTGCTAGGCTTTTCAAAATGCATTTTAACAAAAACGTTCGTTTAAATAGACTTTTCCTGCAGACAGTGATTGATGCAGCATTATATTTGAGCAAACAAGAACTAGCATTCCGTGGCCATGACGAAAGCATGGACTCGATAAATCGTGGAAATTTCAAGGAATTACTTTCATTGTTGATATCAAGAAGTCCTTTAGAAATTCAAAATCAATACGAAAAGATGAAAAAATGTCTTCACTGGTAACTCAAACACTATTAAAAATGAATTAATTGAATGCATTTCTGAATATATAAACGATCACGTTAAAATGAAATAAATGAAGTTCAATGCTTTTCTATTCAAGTTGATGACACCACAGACATAAATCAGACTTCTCAGTGCTCTTTAATAATACGATTTGTTAATTCGGAAGGTGTATTGGCTGAGCGAATTTTTGGGTTTTCACGACGTGAGTGGAGATCGAACGTCAGAAGCTTTATACAAAATGCTAGACAAAATGTTGGAACAATTCGATTATCAACACAAATTAATAGGACAATATTACGATGGGGAAAGTGTAATGTCTGGACACTTGAATGAGTTCCAGAAAAAAATCAAGGATAAAGCTTCTCAAGATGTTTTTGTTGCTTAGCACATCGTTTGAACCTTGCATTACAGCAGAGTTTTTCTAAAATTTCAAAGTGTCGTATATTTTATGCAAGCCTCACTGGAATTCCTTCGTTTTTTCACCACTCAGTGAAGCGATCATATACACTCACATTTACAACCGCAAGACGCATGCCAACCATAGCAGAAACTCGATGGTCCTCCACTTCGAAGTTAGTAAGTGTAATTGTTGAAGATTGGAATAAATTGAAGGAAGTATTCGAATTTCTAACAAATAGTGAGCAATCAGACAAAAATTAATTCAACTTGCCAAGGGGTTTTTAAACGATATGAACACTTTTGAATTTATATTTTTGGTAATAGTATTTAATGAAATTTTTGGCCCCACCGATCTATTATTCGAAATTTTGCAGAAAAAATCACTAGACATAAACTACTGTCTAACCGAAATTAAAAAAACTCGTGAAATTTTGAGTCATAAAAGGAACGATGAACAACATTTTTACGGGAAAATATTTACTAAACTCCAGCGCCTTAAAAATGAACTGAGTCTTGTATATGCCAACGAAAAATTAAGGAATATATCGACTCAAGAACTTCTTCGAGTGCTTCATGAAGATAAAGACATTTTTACAGAAGCTTATTGCTCTCATTTTAACCATTCCATCTAAAAGTGTGTCAGTGGAAAGAAGTTTTTCTTGCTTTAAAAGAATACAAACTTACTCAAGAAACACTATTTCTCAAGACAGACTTGCTTCTTTGGCAAATATTTCTATTCAGAAAGATATTTTATTGATGCTCACGAAGAAACAACCATTCTATGACGACATAATCGACCAATTTGCAGCTTTAAAAGAAAGAAGAATTGATGTAATATACAAAAAATAGGTCAATCCTCATACAGTGATTTTCATTGAAGACAGTAGATATCTTTTCATATTGCTGTTGTAGCTCTTCACCTATTTTTTCAACCACGAGCCGCCACTGGTTCATTTACTGCATTAAAAATCAAAATATACGGTTGCATCCTGGAAATTTTAGTAAATTTCTAAATAAATTTCAAGCATAATTTCTATAAAAATTTTTAAAATGTTGGACATATCGAGGTCTGAATGTGAAACGGAGATTAAAAAAGTAGCAAAGCCATGTGCAAACAAAAGCGGACTACGTTTCAGTAGTGAAAAGAAACATTAATTTCTGGTATAATTTATACGGTAAATTAGCCACGGCACTATCCAGAGAAGTGAAATTCAAGACCACTACTCCTATGCGCGACGATATAAAGAAATTGGCTACCTACTCTACCGCTAAAGGTACAGCCATTCGAGAAACCTTGGAAAGCATTACCAACAGCGATACTTACAATGATTGCGTCTCACTCGAGTTGCCACGAATTTGGAACCAATTCTTCAAGTAAAGCCTTCTGCCTACCAGGACACCGCGCGTGCAACCAACGTGATGCGTCATATCTTTAAATGAATATAACGTCGTATCTATTGTTGTTAAGTCATGTTTCGGCGTTCAAATTGTTAATGCGTTCTATTTTTCAGTTGCAGTTTTTGTCCAACTTTCTTGAAAAAGCCATCTGGTTGATGTGCAAAAGCTTGGAAACACTAATGTGTCTACTTTCTACGCCAATAAATCGGATCACTAGTACAGTGTTATTATTTTCTACTTAATTGGTGTACTGTTCCTCGTTATCAATCAGTATTAACCTTCATTTTGTATCGAAATTTTGTGTTCCATGAGCTATTTATGAAAGAGATAGTCATGTTATTCCTGATATTAACTTGCTGCTGTTTCAGCGCACATTCCATACGTATTTGAGATTTTGAGACGGACTTGCCAATTGATAAGAACCGATGGATCCCTAGCCTACCGCCAGACGCTAGTTGTAAACATTCATTACAGGAGAGCACAACCAATAAAGCAGACATACAAAATAGAACACCACGCAATCTAATGAGAATAATAAGTTGAAAGCGCAACAGAAATTTCCGGGCAGTTAGACAGAAAGACATCAATCATCTAATCCTTTTCCGAAGGAAACCACTCCATTCCAATCAGTCGGACCAATCACAGAAGGAGCGTGAATCTAGTCTGTGGGCTACATTCACGCATAGGGTGAATTTACCCTCAACTGGAAGCGAGGGTGTGGCAGGCTCAGGCCCGAGAATCTAGCCGGCCCTGGCCCGAGAATCTAGCCGGCCCTGGCCCAGGCCACTGCGCCACCTGGGAGGATAGCGTTACATGTGTCAAAGATAGTCGCGATTCTCCATTCTCTTCTTTGGGTGCGTGGGTGGGGAGGGGGAGGGGTTTCGACTACTGTGAGGAACTGAATGGGCGATAAGTAGTGATATAAGTACTGATCATATATTTTAACACCTATTAGTATATTTATATTTTTGTATAGGTTACGTAAAATCTCCCAAAGGTATCGCATGTTATAAAATCTTTGCATGAGTTCATCCGTAAATCGGTACAAAACTTGATATAACAATCTCTCGAGGCAAAACCTAAGGTTCTGAAAACGATAAAAAAAAGAACAAGAAAGATGACACCGAACTTTTGGGTGTAATAAGCACGTCTTTTGAATCCGTTCTGCCGCAAATTGAATTTATCAAAGCTATTCAAAATCAATGGAACCGGTATGGAAAACAATAGTATCTGACGGAAGAAAGAAGTTTCTCAGTCGGGTCTTTAATCCCTCAGATATTGCTGTAAACGGAATCTTGAGCTTACGAACTCTTAGAAACAGAGTTATCGACAAAAATAAGATGACTTTACGTTCCCTGGTGGGAAAACCATGCATTATTTTAGGAAGAAAGTATTCTCAAAAGGTTTATCCATATGAGCAGTATCGATCCAAGAAAAAAAAAATTGGTCGAGTTTTCAGGAGCCCAGATTTTACATCAAATACATCAGAAGCAGAAATTAACACTTATGACCCCTGGTGGCCAAACCATTCTTTACCAAACATTAGTAATTATGTGAAAAATATTTTCCACCAGGTCCTGTATGCGATACAGGAAGAATTTTTCAAATCAGCGTTTTAGGAGCAGAAAACGCAATTTACCTTTGTGCGCCCTAGCGGAAAGTCTATGATTTACTTGAAAATTTTGAATTTATAGGAAATACATTTCGTATCGGAAACACTATCCAACAAAGAAGGAATTTTTTCAAATCGGACTTTTAGAAGCAGAGATATTGACAAAAATAGGATATATATCTACGCCGCCCCGGTGGCGCAGTGGTCTAAGGCGTTGGCCTCTGATCATTCGTCCGTAAGGGGTCCGGGTTCGAATCCCGGTCAGGCATGGATGTTGTGTTTGTCTTACGGCACTGGCTCTCTCCCTTCCCTGGAACCAGTGACCCTAAATTAGGGACGGGCGACTGCTTATAGCCCATTGAGTTGCTCACGGTGGTCGTTAAACCTCCAATCAAAAAAAAATATATATATATGTCTATGCCCCCTGGCGTAGAAACCATGCACTATTTTAAAATGAAAATGTTTCTAAAAGGTTTGACGACATGAGTAGTATCGGTCTACAAACGACGTTTTTTTCAATCGAGAATTTAGAAGCTCATATTTTGCTGCAAATACCTCAGAAGCGGAAATTAAGACTTACACCCCCTGGTGGCCAAAACAACTTTTTACAAAAATTAGAAATTATGTGCAAACGATTTCCCATCAGGAGCTGTATCCGGTGCAGAAAGAATTTTTCAAATCAGAGATATTGGGAGAAACTCAATTTACCTTTACGCCCCCTAGTGGAAAGTCTATAAATTACTTGAAAATTTTGAGATTATATGAAAAACATGTCACACGGAAAACACTATCCAACAAAGAAAGAATTTTTCAAATCGGACTCCTAGAAGTAGAGATATTGACAAAAATTAGATATACGTATACCCTCCCTGGCGGAGAAAATGTGGAGCATTTTAGGAAGAACATATTCCGAAAAGGTTTATCGATGTGAGTGGCATCAGCCCACGACAAGAATGTTATATTACTAGACACCACTGGCTCTGCCGCCATATGTCACAGCTAATCTGTGGTATGACGTCACAAGCAGGCAAAAATGAACTTTTTTTTTTTGATTGGAGGTTTAACGACCACCGTGAGCAACTCAATAGGCTATAAGCAGTCGCCCGTCCCTAATTTAGGGTCACTGGTTCCAGGGAAGGGAGAGAGCCAGTGCCGTAAGACAAACACAACATCCATGCCTCACCGGGATTCGAACCCGGACCCCGTTCGGACGAATGATCAGAGGCCATCGCTTAGACCACTGCGCCACCGGGGCGGCACAAAAATGAACTAAATTATACTGTTGATGAATCAGTAAGCTTGTGTATCATTGATAAAGATTATTGAATTACTCATTTTATCTGTTTATACGCTTAGAAGATTTTGTTCCATTGGTTTCAAAGCAGTTTTCCTTCTGCGGCTGCGTCGTGCCTGCTCATGACGTCATTTGCAGCACAGACGGTGACTTATAGCTAAGCTGACCAGACGTCCCCAATTCTTGAGGACAGTCCTCGAATTTAGGTTATTGTCCCCAAAAACGTCTGAAGCCCTTGGGGACGCAAATTGTCCTCAAATTTTAATGTTTGTCCCCAAATGTCCTCAAATTTTAATGTTTGTCCCCAAATGTCCTCGAATTTACACTTCCTCATTAACCCTTTAGATTTCCAATGAAAAATGTTTTTAAAAGTAGTTTCGGTTGTACAATTTTCCAAAATGCTTCTTGTGAAAACAAATTTTGACTTTTTTTTCTTTTTTCTGAGTTTAATGACCACTACGAGCTACTCTAAGGACCAGTGGCGTTTCCTGACACACAACTAAAGGCGTTGGCACAGATGGAATAATGTGTTAAGTGTTAATTCTCACTACCCCCACCCCATGTCTTTTCTTCCAACAAATATTTCAATGTTGCTCCGAGCAATTTACGGGTAACTTTAGAAAAAGTCTGAATAAAATTAAATCAAGAAAGACAGTGTTCATTACGTACGCAATAGGAAGGCACCTAATTAAGTACATTAACCTACTTAAATATGTATTTACGAAAATAAAGTAGAAAGAATTACATAATAAAAATTCAGAAAAACAAAGTGATTACTTACGGTCATTTGAATTTCAGTTCCATTCTTCGTTCTTTCTGCAGGAATTTCTTAATCACTTCTTCATAGAATTTGGATTTATCCTCTTGTCACATCGTAGAAAGTAATTCTTTTTCAATGGAGATAAGGCTTAGATTATCCATGCGGTGCTGGGTTTGTGTGACGCGGCAGAATGTGTGGATGCGCTTCAAGGACGAAAACGACCGCTCGACGGATGATGTTGTGGAAGGAATTGTTGCGATCAGCAGAGCCAATTTGTATATTTCCGTAAATCCATGCATTAGGTTCATTTCCAATAAATAATCAACAATTTGAATTGGTGTTTTGTCTGAACCTTCATTAGAAGAATACCATACATATAGTTCATTCTGGAGTTTGCTCAAATTAAAAAGATCGCCATAGATTTCCTGCAATTTTTTAATAAATCGCGAGGAAAATTTTCTCTTTTCTTAAAGTAGGCCATTTTTGTTGGGTTTAACAAATCAAAGTACTGCAACTTTTTAAACGATGCGAATCTAATTTTTATATGATTGCTAGTATTATCAATTATTTCGAAGTAAAGTCTCCGACAGTAGTCTTTCTCTGATTCATCGTTCAACCTGTTTTTTTATTGGACGCATTTCTTCTTTCCTTACTTCACCATGAATACAAGACCACAATGGCTTAAAATTCTCCCTTTTGCTTTGCAGTTGTTGTTGAAACTCAGTTATTTTAGTACTGCAGTACAAAATGTCAACATTCGTGGACTGCAGTATACTGAATAATACATCTGAAAAGGCAAGCAAATTAGATAGAACCTTTATAAAAAAATATGTTTTTGAAGTTCTTTAAAAAGCCAACAAATACTCTTGCTCTCATTGCAGTCAAATGGTCAAAGTCCCCACTTTCACTGACATGTTCAAAAAACATTATCAATGCTTCTCTGTTTTCATTGACTGTATGAGCAAGTCTTGAGGTAAAATTCCATCGGGTAAGAGCTAATGATGGTAGCTTTCTGGACATGAAAGCAGAAAGTTGGTGTAATCTTTTAGGAGAATGAGAGAAAAAAGTAGGTAATGATTTAAGACCGTTAAAGAAGACTTTAAGCTCTGTTTCAGTACCAAGTTCATTACATGAGCATAGCAATGCGTGAAGAGAGCTTTAGGGTACTTTCCCGAAACTTTGCTTTGAAGTCCAGTGAGATGGCCACTCATCACCGCCGCTCCATCGTACGTCTGGGCAATTAATTTATCCCCACACTTATATCTGTCCACGATTTCATTCACATGATTAAACAGAACTTCTGCAGTTTTATCAGCGCCCACCTCAATAAATCCCAGAAATCGTTCTACGATTTTTTTCTGTGAGACTGAAAAATACAGCAACACAGTTGAGAGCTGAGATTTATTGCTTACATCTGATGTTTCATCAAGCATAATGGCCACAAAATCGGTGTTCTGAATTTCGTAGTAAATTTTATCTCTCAGGACATTTGCAACGGAATTTATTAAATCATTTTGAATGCTTGCCGAAGTTCCGCGGAAAACTGTAGAAGTCGCTAAATGTTCTTTCAATGGGGAATCAAACTCGGCACTTGCAATAAGCAACTCCATATAATTTCCCCTATTGAAAGATTCTTCATTTTCCTCATGACCTCGGAATGGTAGTTCCTGTTTCGCTAAATAGCACACGGCATTAATCAACCTCTTCAATATTTCCCTGTTCTTTTTAACTTTTTCATTGTGCAGCTCAATTTCAACCCTTCTTTGGGAATCGAAAAGAATGTCAATTCTAGTAGGGGACGCAATAAATCTGGTGAATTTAAAAAAACTAGAAAGATGAATTTCAGACTCACTATGTTTCTTCACAGCAGTATTCAAATGATTCAACTCCTCGTACCTTTCATGATTCCAAACAGTTTTCTTATTTGAGAACAACAAGCATGTCCAACAGTAAAATTTGTTATCCACATTACATCCTCAAAGCCAGTCTGAAATTTCGTAGAGCTCTTTACGAAAATGTCTCTCAAAACCTCTTCCAGCGCCATTTTTTTTCCTTTTACACGTGTTGATATTGTGAGATTAGGACATGGTCGGCCACTGTCAATTACTTGGTTTTTTTTCTGCGTATGAGAGCGATCAAAAACTACTGTTTAATAGCTTTTTTATTACACTTTCACTATCTATCTTAAAACAACCAAACTCCCAACTTCACTGCGCAAGCAACAATACAATCGTGCGGAACACAGATACAAATTGAACTCGAGCAAAGCATGTAAGCGTTGAAACTGCATACAACGCCTTCGCTGGTTTTCGCACTTACGTGAGCCGGGTAGAAGACATGTTGCGCATGCGCAAACTGAGTCTCGTAAAGTAGCGGAGATACTGTGGAGAGATCGTTGCAACGGCTTGGCCGTATCTGGCTGTTTCTTCGGTTCGGACCCCACAGCCTACACGCCATTTGAAACAGAGAGTGCCGCCCGGTGGCGCAGTGGTCTGAGCGATGGCCTCTGATCATTCGTCCGAATGGGGTCTGGGTTCGAATCCCTGTGAGGCATGGATGTTGTGTTTGTCTTACGGCACTGGCTCTCTCCCTTCCCTGGAACCAGTGACCCTAAATTAGGGACGGGCGACTGCTTATAGCCCATTGAGTTGCTCACGGTGGTCGTTAAACCTCCAATAAAAAAAAAAAAAAAAAAAAAAAAAAAGAAGGACCATAAGCAGTCACCTGTCTCTAATTTGGACACATTTGTTCCAGGGAAGGGAGATACCAAGTGCTGCAAATCAAACACACCACCCGTGCCTCATTCGGGACTCGAATCCGTACCAACTTGTACGAATGGTCAGTAGCTAGCACTAGGTCAATGTACCACTGGCGCGGTCAAATTTTAACTGTACTTGTTCTGAGTTTTTCCAAAAACTTTGACAAAATGAAAAATTCGCCATGCAGTAACTGTGATGTGCACCCTAATTTTAATTCAGCGCATGAACCTAAGGTAAAGCATTTCCTTTTTGCTAATATGTTCTCCCCATCATAATTCTGCTTTGTCAATACAAATTACCAACATTCTACAAGATATATTTTTTAAAACACAGATTTTAATGTGTAATATCACACTTATTGAAGCAATGCAGTTTTGTGATAAAAAGATTTGCATATTTATTTCTTAGACCATGTATGTGGTAGACATAGCTGCTCCCGTTCACGCAGTGTTGAGAGAACGGCACAAACATGTCAAGCGGGTTAGTCACGTGATGTGTGTTAAGATTGCTCTGAGGGAGCAGGTAATGGCGATAATCAACAGCATTTACCTTAAACCATGAATAAGCCATTTACACGGTGACCCGTTCAATATAATTTTACTCAGTTTATAATCATAGCGATCAATTATCTTCATAAAAAATCAAGTGGTTTATTTTTCTGCCCACTAGTTCGTGTGGTACAATTTTTTAAAGTTCAGTCACTCTGGTTGGTGCTACCGCTGAAGTGTTAGTTTACATATTTTTACGCATTTTTGCTGCCTCCTTCTATAACACAGGATTTGTTTAGCAAAATAAACAATCTTTGCACCTGTAGCTTTCATTGTGTATACTTTTTGTTGTTATAGAGTGCATATATAATCTCCTATGGTTTTTTAAAGTTGTCCCACTACGTGAATGTTCTCCCTATTAGGGTGTGAAAAGTGACATCATTTATCTCCCCCCCCTCCCATTTAAATTGTGCATAGTTTTTCACAACAAAATATTTTCCTCTGATTGAAGACAGTGTAAGTATTTTTCTGTGAAATTTTTTTGTTGATAAGTCAATTATTTTGGGGGTTACGAGTGTGTGAAAACTTTCCGAAGTCCACAATAGTGGACCTCTGTAAATGGAGGAATTGTTTACTATCAACATATCGCGATGTAGGAAATATTAGAAACACGTATACATACATACAGATGTACACAGATTTTAATATATAGAAAAACCTCAATTTTCAGGCTAACAGCCACAGCATATATATGTTGTAAAAATGAGATATTTTGCCAAATGGCAGCCTTCATTGTGATCTTTTTTATGGAGGGAGGGGGGGGGCAAGATGGTGTGTACGTTTTTTTTTGTTTGTTTTTTTATTTTGATAATACACATCAGTTTACTTCCTAAAATAGCAAAGCCGCCCCGGTGGCGCAGTGGTCTAAGGCGCTGGCCTCTGATCATTCGTCCGTAAGGGGTCCGGTTTCGAATCCCGGTCGAGCATGGATGTTGTGTTTGTCTTACGGCACTGGCTCTCTCCCTTGCCTGGAACCAGTAACCCTAAATTATGGACGGGCGACTGCTTATAGCCCATTGAGTTGCTCACGGTGGTCGTTAAACCTCCAATAAAAAAAAATAGCAAATCAATAGTTATCAAGGGCTACACAAAGTCTTGCATAGTAGTTGCTGCTAATCAAAAAATAAATCAGAAGCTGCACATTCCTAAATAATAAATTTTGGACGATTCCTTTTTACGACGACTGAGACCACTTACCTCGTTTTGTGTGTGTGTGTGTGTGTGTTTTCGGTCTACTCTGTTTAGATACTTAATCCATGTTTAGATACTTAATCCGTTGGTATTATGTTGGGCCGGTTCTTCGTTTTTGTCAGACTTGAAATGTGTTTGAATTGCACATTACTTTTTATGTGTGACCTGCATTTCAATTTTTTATACAGTAGGAACTTATATGTTAAATTAAATCGTGATTTTCCTAATTTTTTCACTTCGGAATAACAAAGTAATCTCGCTACCGATCAAACAGCACAAAACAACACTATTTTTCAAGGTCTAAAAATCGTATATCTACTACATCTATATCTTCTCTTAACAAACGTTACAACATGTAGGCAGCATTTCATCATAAAATGTAGTATGAAATGTAAACGAGCTTATCTTATATTCAAATCTTTGCTGACATACAATACATTATTTTAAAATTTCCTTCAACCACAGAAATTAAAATCGCTCACTTAACTTCAAGTAATCTACGCACCGTTGTAGCCGGTGGTTGACACACATCACGTGACTACCCTCTAGAGATGTTTGTGTCGCCCTTGGAGCTCCTAGCTCTGTCTACCTATATTAATGGTCAAAGTTTTTTTTTGAGTACGTATGTGTCCCCAAATCAACTATCGATTTGGGGACGCCACGCCCTTTTGTCCTCAAGTCGGTGGCCCGATATCTGATCACCTTACTTATGGCGGCCAATGCTGCGTGGATAGGAGTGGTGTCTCCAGTATTATAACCTCCTTGGCCCACGAAAGAATTTTTTCAATCGATTAGAGTCAATGACTCCAGGGAAAGATGAGAGCCTGTGCCATAAGACGCACACCATGGCCACGCTTCACCGGAATTCAAACCGGTGAAGCATGGCCATGGCGCAGTGGTCTAAGCGATGGCCTCTGATCATTCGTCCGAAAGGGGTCCGAGTTTGAATCCTAGTGAGGCATGGATGTTGTGTTTGTCTTAAGGCACTGGCTCTCGCCCTTCCCTGGAACCAGTGACCCTAAATTAGGGACGGGTGACTGCTTATAGCCCATTGAGTTGCTCACGGTGGTCGTTAAACCTCCAATAAAAAAAAGCATGGCCATTGCTTAGACCCTTGCGCCACCAGGACGGCTGATGATTTTCAAGTCATTGAAATGGTTTTTGTCAAAATAGTATAACTATACTAAAAATCCGAAATTTCTTGACATAGAATACAAATAAAATTTTCCAAGCTTTCGCACATCAACCAGATGGCTTTCTCAAGGAAGGTAGACAGCTAACTGCATGAAGATGGCGCTGCTATCTCATTTGTAGACAGTTAGCAGTCTACCTTCTTCTTGAGAAAGGCATCTGGTTGATGTGCGAAAGCTTGGAAAATTTTATTTGCATTCTACGCCAAGAAATTTCGGATGTTTAGTATAGTTATACTATTTTGAGTATAATTTGGTTTACAGTTCCTACTTTTTGAATGCTTTTTGTGTTAGCAGAGTCGCTTTCTTTTTTGGCAAATGTTTCCAATTTTGCATCGTAATTTGCTGCCGATGTGGGAGAAAATGCTGAATTTATAAAACTCTTAATTATTTTGAGGCTCCCTCGCATATTTATTTTAAATTGAAATACACGAACGTTTTTGGGAATTCTGAACAAAACATAAAGTTAAAATTGAATATTTGATTCCTGTAAGAACTATAATACTTTCAGTTTCATATTAACACGATATCTCCAACAAAACCCACGGAATTCCAAAATACACACAGTTGAAATTATATAAGTATCATGTAAACAACGTCAAATTCCTACACTTTGGAGGGGTTTTTTTTTTTTTTTTTTTTTTTTTTGAGGTTTAGCGACCACCGTGAGCAACTCAATGGGCTGTAAAAAGTCGCCCATCCCTAATTTAGAGTCGCTGGTTCCAGAGAAGGGAAAGAACCAGTGCCTTAAGACAAACACAACATCCATGCCTTACTGGGATTCGAACCCGGACCCATCTCGGACGAATGATCATAAGCTATCGCTTAAAATACTGCGCCACCGGGGGCGGGGGCTTTTCGGTTAAAAGTTTCAGGCCATCTCCAGAAGTATTATTTTTACCTCCTTGGGCCGCCCAGAGGGCGCAGTGGTTTAAGCTATGGCTTCTGATCATTCGTACGAGAGCGGTCCAGGCTCGAATCCCGGTGCGGTATACATTTTGTGTTTTTCTTATGGCGCTGGCCATCACCTTTCCCTGGAAGCAGTGGCCCTAAATTAGGAATGGACGACTGCTTATATGGCAATCTCAGCGGTCCGCTCTTTCTCTAGCGGCAAAAGGACGAATTACTGTAGTACGGGTAACGTTTTTGGCTCAATGCTTGGCTGTTGGTAGATCGCTCATTACGTTCAGTTGTCGTAGTTTGGTGTATTTTTGCATTTATTCTGGAATTAGAGAGTTGTATAATGGAGAAGAAGAACAAATCATATTGTTGTGTCCCGCAATGTCGTTCCCAAGGTTTAGGCTATGTTCTTCACAAGTTAGTATAAACGTTTGTGCCTTGCGTTTGAAATCCTTCTAGTGAAATGCTACTAACCTAGTAACGTCTTTGAATGAATAATAAACAAGGCAGCATGTTTTTATTGCATAGTAGTAATTAAAAAATCCGCATTTCTACATAATCTTGAAAACAAATAATTGCTGTTATCCGTATAAATTTAAACTTCATTATGGAACAAGATTTGCAATGTTCTGTCAACAGTCATCGGTTCAAAAACGCAGAACCCAATGATGATCAACAATTACCAATTCACAAACACTTTTAGGAACAGAATGTTCAAAAATTACAAATGTTATTGTTGACAGTATTGAAAATGGGTCCTGGGAAACGTCAAGTGAAACGAAATGTCAGCTTTTAATAGTAATCCGGATTAGAACACCCCTGTCGGTATTACTATATCACTTGCCTGAAAATGTAAAAATAAAAATTACCTGTTACAGTAAAGAATTACTGCTACACAGTGCTTACACGTTCCACTTCTGCCCGCTTTACAAGAGCACTCAAATGACTTTATAGAAATTTCACTGTTACTTGTATCTAAAACACCGTTGATGGAGTGAGGCGACGACGTTATTGCCGTGGACTGAATGCAGTGCGAAATTATGAGAATTTCTCTTTCATCTTCCTTCTTAATTCCACAAGAAATTATATGGCCTACATTAACAATCACTTCCCCTTCTTTAATGCATCTTGAATTTTTGGAAGCGTCCACAAATTTCATTATTTCAAGGATTGAAAGCGACAAATCAGCCATTCTAACATTCGACTTTATGGAAACACGTGCGACGTTACCCGTACTAGAGAAGTTTGTTTACGTTTGCGCAGCGCCCCTATAGTTCGTTGAGGTTCCCAATAGCTCATTGAGTTGCTCACAGTGGTCGTTAAACCCTCAATCAGCAGCCCCGGTGGCGCAGTGGTCTAAGGCGCTGGCCTCTGATCATTC
The DNA here is from genome assembly GCA_039090855.1 of Macrothele yani. NCBI lineage: Eukaryota > Metazoa > Arthropoda > Arachnida > Araneae > Macrothelidae > Macrothele > Macrothele yani. Next base: position 193,560,981 of record CM077009.1, on the reverse strand, counting down.
ACCCGTAAGGGGTCCGGGTTCAAATCCCGGTCAGGCATGGATGTTGTGTTTGTCTTACGGCACTGGCTCTCTCCCTTCCCTGGAACCAGTGACCCTAAATTAGGGACGGGCGACGGCTTATAGCCCATTGAGTTGCTCACGGTGGTCGTTAAACCTCCAATCAAAAAAAAAAACAACCCTCAATAAAAAAAATATATATATATATATCTGCTGTTCAGTGATTCATATAGATGAACTCCCCTACTTTAAAATTATTATAATGTTTCCAATCGACCCACTTTTTTTTTATTTTGTTTTAGTACGAAAACAATTCCTGACGTGTAAGAGATTTACTTCGGTGACTATAAGATAATTTCACATCTTCATACGCGATTCCCTTTCTCTTGTTTTTTTCTTTTTTGGAAGTATTTAGATTTATCGGTATAATGTTCCAGATGAATGTAATGAAAAATAACTGGTTTCAGAAAAATAAAATCCAATAAAAATTACCAGCTGTTTTGACCTTGCAACCAAGCTAGTACATACACTTGGCAATGCGCGCCATCGTTGCATTGGTGGAGATGTTTAGAACGAGCAGGACTCCTGTTAACAGAGTCATTGACAGAGGCCATTAGATATATCTAAAGACCTTGGACAGAGGTCACCGTACAAGTCGAAGAGAGCAACTTTCACGCTCCTTCGAGTCAGGCGGTGGACGGTGGAACTGGAACAATTTAAGATTGCAAATGGCGCTGGGCTCTAAGGAATGGCATACGCGCAGGTAAACTATTCATCTTTTTGTGCTGTAAAAAAATACGAACTGTTGACCCGTGCATTAAACTTTCTGCTGCACATATCAATTGTGAAAGTACCCAAATACACGACTGCAAGTGGGAAATAAAACGCCTGGCCCTTTTATTTATAGAAATGCCTTTTTGGGAATTAAATTCTAAAAATGTTCCTATAAAAATTTTAAATGTCTCCTTTTTTTCATTGATAGTGTGTGCCATTTTGTATTTACAAAGTGATTAACTCAACAAACCTTTTTTTCTCTGCATCCTAAAAGCTTTTAACATGAGCTTAAGAAATTTAACTTTTTGAACACCTTTGTGTACAAGGTTTCAATTTCAGAGTCTTTTTAAAAATTGACAGGTGCTCTCTTTTTGTGTTCATAAATTATTAGTATGCATGTGGAGCAAATTTATAAAATCTAGAAGTTAAGTAATATGGAGTCGAGAATAAAACTTCTGGAGAGGCAACTCAAAACTCCATTGTAAAAAAGTGAAAAATTAAGATAATTTATTGTCCCTTAGTGATTCAACAGATCTTCAAGAATGTGAAGCATGCTTACACAATTTCCCCCAAAAAATATAGTTCTTCAACACATAAACACAGTTGCACAAAAATAAACATTCCATCAGGTGTGATGTGTCCTGCAAGATATTAAAACTGAAAATCCGTCTTTCAGGGTATCTTCAGACACAAGTGAGGAAAGTCACCAGTGTTGTATGTTTGAAGAAATTTACTGTTAAAAGTAGTCTTTTGCAGCCTATGCTTCTTCATACAGGTAAAATGCCTCATCAATGTGACATATGTTCTAAGCAGTTCACACAGAGAGGTCACCTTTCTTGTCATTTGCTTCTTCATACAGGTGAAAAACCTCATCAGTGCAATATATGTTCCAAACAATTCACACAGAAAGGTGGCCTTTCTCAGCATATGCTCTGTCATACAGGTGAAAAACGTCATCAGTGTGTTGTATGTTCCAAGCAATTCAGATACAGAAGTCAGCTTTCTGAGCATATGCTCCTTCATACTGGTGAGAAACCTCATCAATGTGATGTATGTTCCAAACAATTCACAACGAGAGGTCAGCTTTCTGAGCACATTTTTCTTCATACTAGTGAAAATCCTAATCAATGTGATGTATGTTTTAAACAATTCAGACGGCGAGGTCACCTTTCTGAGCACATGCTTCTTCATACTGGTGAAAAACCTCATCAATGTGATGTATGTTGCAAACAATTCACACGGAGAGGTAGCCTTTCTAGGCACATGCTTCTTCATACAGGTGAAAAACCATATCAGTGTGATGTATGTTCCAAGAAATTTACTGAGAAAGGTAATCTTTCCCAACATATGCTTCATCATACTGGTAAGAAACCTCATCAGTGTGATGTATGTTCCAAACAATTCACACGGATAGATACCCTATCTAAGCACATGCTTCTTCATACTGGTGAAAAACCTTATGAATGTGATGAATGTTTCAAACAATTCACACGGAGAGGTAGCCTTTCTAGGCACATGCTTCTTCATACGGGTGAAAAACCACATCAGTGTGATGTATGTTCCAGGAAATTCGCTGAGAAAGGTAACCTTTTCCAACATATGCTTCTTCATACTGGTGAAAAACCTCATCAATGTGATGTATGTTCCAAACAATTTGCACGGACAGATACCCTTTCTAAGCACATGCTTCTTCATACTGGCGAAAAACCTCATCAGTGTGATGTATGTTCCAAGAAATTTACTGAAAAAGGTAACCTTTCCCAACATATGCTTCTTCATACTGGTGAAAAACCTCATCAGTGTGATGTATGTTCCAAACAATTCACACGGACAGATCACCTTTCTAAGCACATGCTTATTCATACTGGTGAAAAACCTCATCAGTGTGATGTATGTTCCAAACAGTTCACAGAGAGAGGTCACCTTTCTAGGCATATGCTGCTTCATACAAAATAGAAATACTGATGTGTGCTTGAGGATATTTGGAGATGGACAATTATATGAAGCATATGTGCCCTGATAAATTTCTTGAACACTAAGGAATCTGCAACATAAAGTTTCCAAATGAAAATATACGTATTTTTACGTAGTATGTTCTAGAATGGAAATATAGGTGTAGAATCGAATATATCTGCTGTGTTAAGTTTGTTCATGGATGCTGTAACGAAGTTAGACATTCCTTTGCAACAATTATTTTTATCATCTCTTAGGTCATGGGCACCCTAACACATGCACTATTTGTCTGCAGCACCCATACTGAGAAATCAAAATTTTAGAATTATTTTTAAATCAGATGTATTGTGCCTGTATTAGAGATTATGCAGCAATATGAAGTGTTTTTTTTTTTAATTGTGGCTTAGTGGTTTTATGTGTTTACTTACTTATTTTACAGTAATAAAAAAGGTTAATGTTTAACAGCATGCTTCTGAGTATCTGCATTAAAAGGCGAGATTTTAAGTTTCAGCTGTGCCTCCACATTATTTCTGTTCCTGTAGTTATTATTTCTATGGTCAAAAACCTGAAAGTGTAGATTCACACAGGTATGAGTGGGCATAAGGTATTGAGTATTTTGTCTCCTTTCCAAAAACATAATGCAAATTACACCAAAAGTCTAGCAAAGCCACTGAAAAAATTATAATCTTCAAAGAGGAATCGCTAGACAATTCAAGGAGCCCAGCTGTTTCATTGGGTGGCAGTTCAGTTCCTTCGAGGTAGTTTTTCATTCAAATTTTCATTTCATTGGAAGATAGGTTATAGTCTCTTATGTAAACCCTTAAGGACATCATGTACTCAACAAAGTTTCAGAACATTTTGCTGAAGTTGCCATTAAGAAAAGAGGAGACATAATTTTGTGTTTAACAATACGTCGAGTCCAAGTTTTTAATTTTTGAATTGTCCCTTCCCACTTCTGTGTAAAAAGTATAGTTGCGCCAGAACCTTGAATTAGTGCATTTGAGAAGGGAGAAATATCTGCTACATTAGACAGTACTTAGAAACATGAGAAGACACTCAAACAATCTTTCAACATATATTTGGAAGAACAGCCCCACCTCACCCTATGGCTTAAACAGATAAGTCAGAACTCTACCTCTAGACAACCACTGGACTAAGGGTAACAGTAAGTTCTTTTAATCGCTGATTAGCGTGCTTTCAATTTTCAATTATTTATCATAGACAGTGATGGCATGCCGTGCATTGTCAGTGTTTCGCAGTGAATGATGTGATGTGTCCACTTAGCAGGGGGTACTAGTGACAGAATTCATGAAACAAACCCTAAGTGCATCAGACCACAACATATTTAGGCTATTTACTTTTATTCTGGAGAACAGAATCTTAAGCAAAGTTTCTGCATTTGTGTAGAAGTGTAAGTTTATACAAAACAATAAAAAAATCTCATATCTAAGAAATGCTACTAAATTAGCATTGACTGCAATGTCAGTACTGTGTTCCAATTGAATTGTACAACATACACTCTGACTCAACTGTTTTATTCAAATTCATTGCACACAGGTTGTTTCAAATATTTACCACCCATCATAATAGTTTTCATGTTAGCTGCAGGAAAAGATTAATTTTTCATTTCATTTTTCAGTTGCCACATATTACAGTTCAAAATACAAACAATATAATCAATTACAAAAAATGTAGCAACCAGGATGAGGAGGGAAAAGGCCGTAAGGCCTGACATAGCCCTGCCACCCCTAGTACTAAAAAGAAAAAAAAAAGACACAAACAACAAAGAACAATACAAAAGACAAGTCAAAGGCATATTGAATATAACTGAAAGATTAAATAAATACATAAGTGTATATAGATGCAGGTCTATTCATAAGCCGTGAAATCGATCCAGCGAGCAGATTAGGTCACCTCAGCACTAATTGAGAGACTTGTTAATAAGGTGATGCTTGAATTTTTTTTTTTAAATAGGTCAAAATTGTTAATAGATTTTATGTCATAAGGCAAGGAGTTCCAAAGTTTTGGACCCGAATAATTTTTATTCATTTTAATTGTTTCTGTCCGAGGGAAATTAGGTATGAGTGTTGATCAATTCCTGGTTTCATAAATATGAGTGCGAATATTTAATGATATTAAGTCATGGTATAAATCATTTTTAATTCTTCTGAACATTATTTTACCAAGATTATAGTCAAATAATTGTTTTATTGTAAGTATAATATATTTATTGGGATTTACTTCTGACCTAAAGGTAAGATTAGGTATATAATTATTAAGAGTTTTTAGGTCTATTAATCTTATGCATTTATTCTGTAAAACCTGTATTTTTTTAAAGTTATATTGTGTTGTTTACCTCCATGTCAGTATATAGTAATTTATGTGTGTTTGTATTAGTGTGTAGTATAACAGTATCATTACACCCTAACCAGGTGTGAGGTTTAACCAAAACAAAGTTACCTGCTATGAAGCCAAAACATTTCATTGTGAGAACAAAAACAGTGTTCTTAACCACATTTTATAATTCCGTGCATCGTGATTTATTTAAAAAAATTGTACTGTTTGGTTAATAAAGATCCAGACTTAGAAATTTTGGTAGTAGACATTGGCCACCAAGACCAAAATTATTAGTGGCCATAAAAAAATAAATATCAGTGGCCTAACTTTTGAAAAAAATAAAATTGTATATTTCACTCTTTTATTTTTACAAACTTGCTTACTATAATATCAGTGTGCTTTATTTTGTGTATTTCAATTATAGTATGCTTAAAAGTTGAAACTGAAGTAATGAAATGCATAAACTAATCTTTGTAGTTTGGTTGGTGAGATTTTCTGCTGTCCTCCCACCATAGTTTTATCACATCTTCAGGGTCAAAATTGTTCATTTTTATACCTGATGTTTTGATCCTGATGTGCATCTTTCAAGTGTGTTCTTTTTCATTAAAAGGCCTTTTTTACCTAACGCGTGTTTAACTGCTGACCAAAGACATTCCACGTGAGCATTCGACTGCAGTACCATTAAAAGCACAGTTATTAGATCTCTCCTGATTTAAAAAGGCTTTAGTTTATCTGAATTCCCTAATTTGTGTAACAAATATTTTAAATTAGATGACATTGGGTGAACAAGGAGTTTTGGATTATTGACAGCAATGCAGAAGTTATTTCAAGATTAGAAATATCAGGCCTATTCATATCAATAGCTGCAACTGGGAATTTGCATTCTAACCTGCCAATAAATGATATAATAGCCACTCTTAAATTACTGTATGAAGAATTTAAGATTTTATTTTTTATTACAGAAAGTACTTGGAATACATTATTAAATTGCTGCATTAAAAATTACTTTATCTTAGTCTGCAATAAGTTCTCCAAACAGGTTAATGTTGTTCATATGGGATGCTCCCATTCCACTAGTATTTGTAATCTGTTCCTGTCCTTTAAAGAATATCAGGTAAGTGTAAATCTTCCTACAGGTATGACACCCCAACTTCAAATTGTAGTTCTGGCAACCAGCCCATCCAGTCGATCGCGGGTGATCAAGGTCGTAGGATGACCGAAAGCTACCGCTAAACAAACCTTCTACCATATGTGACTGTATGTTTTGCTAGTTTTATATGTTTATAGGTATGTAGATGACTTACTATACTTAAATGATTCAGGAATTCTTGAAAAAGATTTTTCATGTATATGTTCTAGCTGCCTTAAATTAAATAAAACTGCCACTAGTAACGGGAATTTGATTTTGTAGATTTATCAATTAATCTTAATGATCAGCGCTGGAAAAATAAGCTCTAGATCTAGCAGCTAGATCCAAAATTTAGGAGCCAGGTGTAACAAAAGCAAATTTGAAAGTATCGTGCACAAATGTAATGCATGATGATGTCGGAACAAAGCAAGTTGAAAAAACCCAACCGGGATGGGTTTTCTTATGCTTTTGGGGGTTTGGGAGGGGGGCACTATTTGTTTGTTTTTTTTCAACTTTTTATTAAGATTTCAAATTATTAAATATTATTTCCATCCATTGGTTAACAAAAATCTCCTTTTTATGTAGTCTGTTGAAATGTTTTTATTTAAATCTACACACCATTCACTGCAGTCTATAAACTAGTATTTGATCAAACTCTAAACCCTCAAACATTTCTAAGATGTTTAATTAAATTTGGGTAAAACCACAAATTTCAATATTTTTTGTAACAAATTTACTGTTTAGATTTTAAATGTTTGTGGATGTTGACAAGTTTCTATGCTTTATCAACATCTAAGCGATTGCAAAGTTTTGACCAGACTAGTCTGCAAGTAGAAAATATCCTTTGTGCTGCAAATGAACTGGCTGAGCAACCACATAAGCTTGACATGCAGAGTTGTATGAAATGTAAAATGTATCTGCATACACAACCATTGAAACAGAAAACTTGCTGCAAACTTGCGGACCACAAACTACAATAACAATAGAATAAGATAATTTATAGAAAAATAAATGAAACAATAAATAATTATTAGAGCTTTAATGATTAGTACATTACAATTGAATGTGCAGCAGTGTGTGTGAAATGGACCTTTATTACAAAATATTGGATGATGAACCTCATAAAAACAAGAGACTAATTAGAGAAAGAAGTTTTTATGTCCAGAAAAACAGTTCCATTAATGAACCTTCAAAATTTATAAATATCATTTTCAACAACTAAATTCAAAAATACAGTAGACTTACAAAATACATAAGAACATTTTTTTAATTTAATTACTGGCAACTGTAAGCAAAGATTTAAATTCTTTCTGTGCAAACAAAACATTGAGATACAGTTCCTATACATTGAGAAACGTCTGTAAAAACAGAACTCAGAAGATGTGAAAAATAACTGGAAGTTCAAGTTAAAATTGAATTAAGTATATTAACGTGAGTAAACCATGACTAAGTGTAATAATTGCTGTAAATAACACTTTTATTTTTTAATCTACAAGCAGAAACTATCTGCAAAATCTCCTAATAATTTGGAAACTATCTATGTACAGCATACACTTGTACATCTACATTCTGCTACTTTGTTGACATGTAAGAGCAGAAATCTTTAAAGCTTCTAGCTTTGGTCACACTTGCATGTCACTCCATCAGCTGCCACCATTTAGCAGCACTGAAGTTTTGCACAACATCATTTACAAATATAGACTTTGGATAGTACTTTGTGTCACATATTTTAAAACCCATTACAAAAATTTTCCATTCAGGTTTCTTTTCTAACACCCAGTTATCAGTAATTTTTGTTGTTGCTCAGGGCTCATTCTCTTTCCCTGGTATTTTGGATTCCTTAAGTTTGCCAAGTAGTAACAAGGCTGAAGTGCTTGATCCATCCTTTTTTTTTTTTTTTTTTTTTTTTTTTATCACCGCTGTATACGTTTCAAGATCTGTGTTTTCCATAAGATCTTGCCACAGTTCCACTGCCTCAGAAATGTTTGTTTGTTCAGCCTGGAGAATGTCTAGTACTCTACTAACCTCTTTTAGCTGTTTTAGCATGTGTACTGCATCTTTGTAAATGATTACATTCTCTAGAATTTTATTTATGTTTGGGAGAATTTGCAGATCATTTGAGTGCATAACAAACAAGTACAATGCATCTATGTAATAATAAAAGCAAAATAGGTATAATTAAGAAACAATTTGAGGACCAGGCTTTCACATTTTAAAATGTTACTTTTGAAACTCTTAGAAGAAAATATCCCAAAATTGCAGTAAAACTCCAAAGTATACTCCAGTTAAAAAAAAAAAAAATAGCAATAAAACCCACTACAAAGTGGGTTTTATTGGGTTTTTTTAAAGTGGATTTAAAAAAAACAACCTGCCCGGGTGTTTTTTTTTGGGGGGGGGGGGTAGACAACCCAGGAACAAAGAATAATAATATAAGTGTACTGAACACTGTCTATTACCCAAACTACTTATTGATAAATGAAATTCTAATTTGGTCTATAAATCTCAGGGTTCTATAATTTTGATAAAAATCTAAACATATGTGCACCAGTGGTCCACTAAAGCTGATGAATTAAATTAATCCAGTGCTGGTCCATACATGCTGATCATCATTAGGTCACACAAAGTACCAGTTTTCATATTTGATCTGAATTTGTTTTTATTAAATTCATTGAACTGAACCCTCATTCATAGCACACTGTTGAAACTGGCAGCACAGCGGTTATGACCATCAGCTTGCTAATACTGGAAATCTCTTCTTGTGGGTAAAAACTTTCTCTAGCAGCTTGTGACATTTCATTCGTTGCCCAATAACCTTAAATTTGTACTCCTCACCTAGCAGACTGAGTAGTGTGGTTTCAAGAGATTCATTAGGAGATCCAAGCGTTTATGGAAGTGTTTACCCAGTGTTGATCCTTCTTCCCAAAATTTTCTAAGTTATTTCCTGTTGGCCATGTAAATGTGTCAAAGACCTTTGTACACCTGTGAACGCTTCCAGACAGTCCTAGAAACCGTTCCTCTGGATATTTGATGCCAAATTCCAGAAGCTTTTCCTTGTTCATTTGAAATAAAGAATTGGCCCTATTGTCAAGCCCATGCAGCTGCATTTCTTGATGTGTTTCTGTAAGAGTTGTATTATTAACAAAATTATCTTCATGATGGCCTGGTGCATCCTTCATTATCTGAGGTGTTGAAATGGCGTTTTTAATATGAAGTTCCACTGCACTAATGATTTCTTCCTTTTGAAAAATGGGGGGCAAATTCTTAAATACATACAGGAAATCTAAAAGAAAGTGCATCATGACTGCAAATCTGAAATCTTTTAACTTTTTCAAAAGGCCCTTTGCAACTGCTGAAACTGAATCTTTTTCATTTGTAATATTTTCAAGATGCATAATTACACACTTCCAGTCTTTCACAAGAGCACAAACTTTACTTGCAACCATCTCATTCTATTTGGGGAATGCTGATAGAATTTGTAGAGTTTTTGCAGTACTGAATCAACCTAATCAATGAATTTTACATTTTTTTATTGCCCCTGATATGCTTAAATTTAACTTGTGAGCAATGCAGTGAATGCTATTAAATGCTTTAGTTTCTGATACAGTGTTTGTACCAGTCCATTTTCTGCACCAATCATACTTGCAGCTCCATCAGTTCCAATTCCAACTAGATGGTCAGAAGACAACCAATGTAAAAGTCCTAGTTTTTTGAATAAAGCTCATGTTGAGAAATGGCTTCCTAGTTTAATTGAATTAATAATCTAAAGCAACTTTTATGGGAATTTTACTAGGAAATTTTTTCTTTAATAGCAAATTTTCGGAGAAAACTCTTCTCCTTCTTCAGGCTGTCTTGTTGTTGTCACTTTTTCCTTGTCACTATCACGGTTACGGTTTACCTTGACGGTTTAGGTTATTTTTCAACAAATCCTGCCAGATGTTAGGCAGGAAAAATCCTTTGCAGTCACTGATGATGGAATTTTGATTTTTCTCAATCTCTATTCCTTCTTTCAGTTTTCTTTTTGGAAATTGCTTTGGAAACTGATTACTTTAAGGGAATTCCAAACAGCATTAATTGGATAACAGCATGGATTGGAATTCCCTTAAAGTAATCAGTTTCCAAAGCAATTTCCAAAAAAGAAAACTGAAAGAAGGAATAGAGATTGAGAAAAATCAAAATTCCATCATCAATGACTGCAAAGGATTTTCCCTGCCTAACATCTGGCAGGATTTGTTGAAAAATAACCTAAACCGTCAAGGTAAACCGTAACCGTGATAGTGACAAGTAAAAAGTGACAACAACAAGACAGCCTGAAGAAGGAGAAGAGTTTTCTCCGAAAATTTGCTATTAAAGAAAAAATTTCCTAGTAAAATTCCCATAAAAGTTGCTTTAGATTATTAAGTCCTAGTTTTTCAAGTTCACCTTCTATGGATTTGAAATATCCATCTGCAGGAACATTTTGAAGAGGAACAATAGATAAAAATCTCTACCTTTTTTTCTTTAATATACGTAGCATACACATGTTGGATTCTTCCGCACCTCCTTTATCAGTTGAGCCATCTAGCAACAAGCTCACACAATTTTGCCTTTGAAGTTCACATACCAGTTCTTTTTTGTATCACAGCTGCAATATGTGAAATAAACTTTTCACAAATCTTGTGATTACTACATTTGTTTCTAACTTCAACTCTTAATTTTTCAGCCAGTATTAAACGTTCTTTCATGTCACTGAAAGGTTTGTCATTTTTAGCAATGTAATATGCTACATTAAAGCAAATCTTCAGAAGTTCAAACAGTTTTTCATAATTTTTTTTTTTTTTTTTTTTTTTGGCATATACAGCAAGCGGTGTTGCTTTAGGGCACATTTGCGCATTGTATGCTGCCATGCATTTTTCATGTTGAAACGATTTACCATGTTTCTTGAAGGCTTTTAGTTGGATGGACCAGTAAAGCCTGTTGCTAATTTGGAATTTTTGTCCGATATTCTTCGAAACATAGCACAAACATCACATTTTTGCAGCCACCTCAGTTCTTTCAGCCAAGCTTCTTGAAACTTCTTGGCCTGTACGTTGCTGCGGGGATAATGAAATAAAGGTCAGCCTTGCTTGTTTTGCCTTTTTCTTTTCTCACTAGTAACAGCAGCATGCTTCATGATTCTATGTATGTTCACAGTTGACACTACACACAAAATTAAAGTTGGCGAACAGCCCAAAATTATTCCTGGTTCAAACTTTGAAACAACACCGATGATGGCAGAGAAAGAAACTGATACAACTGCATACTCTTTTCGAGAACAGGTCACATTTTCCCACCAATCCCAAACCCTACAGGTTGTTAAGAACATAACAAATCTGCTAAAAAACAGTTGATAATCTTAAAACAATATTTTTATTGCTAACTGCAATCCCCCAAATTTAGTGATTTCCTCCCGAATTGGCAACTCTAAGAAGCAGCAAGAACAGGGTATTGCCAGATAGTCTGGCTAAAATTTTGTGTCCCGGCAGCCCCAATACCAAAATCTTTTTCACAAGTCTGCAGCACAGAAAGGAAAACCTAAAAACTAGCTAGAAGGTAAAGGGTGTCTAAATGTTAATTTTCCCATAAAATTTATTGTTCTACACTGCACCAAAGTGATGTTTTAAAAAATGAGTCAATTTGAGATTTTGATAATAGTGCAAATTAGTATTTAGTTGTAATAAATAGCCAAACTAGCTTTTCCCTAACAAGAAATGCAATAGGAACTTGAACTATTTAATTTCATTCAGAACTGAAACACCATTCTTTAGTTTAAATGCTTCTGGATTTTTAAAAATAATGGTCAGAAAATATAAGGAATAATTTGAAATCCATACTTTTTTTATTTTGCATTTAGTTAATTCAAACTTTTAACTCGCTCCTTTGAAGGATGTTTTGCCTGATGGACATTATGCTCTACTCGTAGTATTTCCTGTAGCAATTATGTTGTACTAGGAGAGGGGCCTTACCAAGTGGTTATTTAGGTGACCCAGTTGATTGCGGGGGGGGGGGGTCATGTTAACTTTGGAAACATTAATTTTGCCTCATTTAACTTGATTTGTAAAACAGGAATCCGGATACATGTAAGATTTTTTGTTTGAAACCCAATTTGTGAATTGACCACAGTTTAAACAAAAATTTAGTGAGTTTATGAAAATGTGATGGGAGCATTTTCATTGATATAATTAAACCCCTTAAAATTAAAGTGAGAAAAATGGCAAGGCTTCGAGTAAAGCAGAAAAAAAAAAAAAAAAAAACTTTTCACCTCATCAATCTGGGATTAAACCATTTGGAAGAAAATAATATCCCCCAAAAAATTGCGACTGTTAGCTTCCGGAATACCGTGTGCTTTGAAAATGAAGCGGGGGGGGGGGGGCGGTTCATTGAAAAATACGTAAAAAATATGGTTTTAGGGGGAAAAATCCGAGATAAAGCCATCGGCAAGTAAAAAACATAAAATGCAACCGTCAATTTCCGAAATGTCTAATGGCCACGGAAACGGAAGTGAATGTTGCAAACACTTTGCAAATATGGATTTCGTAAAAAAAAAACAAAAAAAACAACAACAATAATCTAACAGAAATGAAGCTATCTGGAAGGCAAAAATTGCAATCAACTTCCGGAATGCCTCATAATGCGACCATGAAAAACAGAGGAAGAACAAAAAAATACCTTATCAATCTAACTGAATACTAAAGTGAAGTTATCTAGAAGCAAAAGGTAAAAAAAATTGCGACCTCAACTTACGGAATGTTGACGGCCGCAGAAACAGAAAAAAACACTTTAAAAATATGATATGGATCTTGTAATAAAAAAAAAAGAAATCGTTTTAATTTAACTTTCAGTTAGGTTAAAATTTAGGGTTCCATGCCAAAAAAGAAAAAGTTGTGATGATTAGCTTTTGAAATGTTTTTTTATGCGCTTTTAAAACCCCCACGCACATCAAACATGCGTGGTGCGTTAAAAGTGCATATAAATATCGTTGCCAAGTTTCAAAGCTCAAGAAAAGTAATTATATCTCATCAAGTTGAAGTTATCTGTTTGAAAAATATGGAAGAATAAAAGCTAAAAAAAAATTGGCTATTGAATCTGTCGATTACATCTAGCCTACGTTAAAAACGTGTGCAAATTTCCCTTCCTTGTTTTAAAATTTTAAGAAATCTTAAAAACAATAAATGCTAAGAAAATAAAAAAACAGTCGGCACACCATTCCGAGAATCTGCGACGCTGTCGCCGCGTCACGGTGTTTCTACACCCTGGCCGGCAGCTAAACCAAAGCGTGTGATCCTTGATGCTTCAGCGATCTGACTTAGTCACATGACTTGGAGGGATTTTCATCACGTTTCTCTGCTTGAAACACACAAATCTGGACAAAAGCTGACAGAATATATATAAATGTGATCATAGCAGAAAATTTCAGAGTTTTATTTTATTAAATTACAATTTGTTGAAGTTACATTTTGCATCTATGAACTCAAAGTAATGACTGCAAATTATGAAATTTGAAGTAAAAAAGTTGGGTGCCAGGACCAAATTTCTAGGCTCCTGATAATTTTCCAGCCCATGGTAACCCACTCATTAGTCTGTATGATAAGTGTCTGTTTAATCTTAAGATAATAAAATTCGTAATATGGACCAGTAACATCTCCTGTAAGGTTATTGCGAATGTTTTTATTTTGCAAGTTTTAGGGTTTGCTAAATTATGTAGTCTTGAATCAGAGTTTGAAAAGCATGTTAAAGTACTTATCAATCAGTTTATTGACAACCAAAGCCTAAATCCTTCTTAAAACTGGCATTATGGAAAATAGTTGTGAAGTATAATGCTAGGATGGCAGACTCATATCAATAACTTAGTGACTGAATGAATCATCTAAATTAAAGCTGTCTTTATAGATGTGTAGATCATGATGTGGTCACTCTCATGTTTAATTGAACTTAAAATACCTTATTATTTTCCATTCCTTTAATTCAAAAAAGAGTAAAAATTAACAAGTATTACAAAAAGTGGTTTTATATAATATGAAAACATATTTTTTTAAAAGCATAAAATTATAAAAAAAATTTAAAAAGTATAAAATTATAAAACATATTTCATAAAAAGTATAAAATTATAAAACATATTTCATAAAAAGTATAAAATTATAAAACATATTTCATAAAAAGTATAAAATTATAAAACATATTTCATTTAAAATGTAAAATTTAATAATAAAGGCTTGGAAAGAGTTTAGGTATTTTAATAGTAGTGTGGAAGAATTGCTGAACGCAAAGGGTAGTAACAGTTGGGTGGAGGAATTGCTGAACGCAAAGGGTAGTAACAGTTGGGTGGAGGAATTGCTGAACGCAAAGGGTAGTAACAGTTGGGTGGAGGAATTGCTGAACGCAAAGGGTAGCAACAGTATTCTGGTGTGTTGGTTACAACTTTAAATCAGTTTCTGACCTCACGTCATTAGGTTTTGCTGCTGCGTAGTTGGCAACTTACTCATTTTTTAACCTCACTCCCAATGTTCCAGATGAGGTTGTGGTCTTGTCTTCTAGAGGGTGCTGCTGCCGTTACTTTTTGGGTAGCCATTTTTATTTGTTCTGTGAGTGGTGCAGCATAGGATGTTTTTGCTGTGCTGGTGGTAAAAAATTTTTGTGTAATTTTTAGTTTATATATATATATATATATATATATATACTTAAGAGCAAAACTGAAGACTAAGGAAAAAAATTTTAGAATTTAAAACGAAGGGTGCAAAATAACCTGAAAATCAAAACGCGCAACGCAGCAGTTTTGAAAATTCAGAATTCACATTCTATAAAGAAGATACCTAAGCAAAAAAATACATATATAATTTTGACTCACACCTAGTACAACATAGAAAAGGTTATGTATCTACCTGTGTGAGTAAAAGGAAAAAATAAAAAAATAAAATAAAACAACTGAATGTAGAAGGTGTCGAGAATACTGAGCCTTGGCTTTATCAAGGACCAGCAAAAACTCTGCATTTTCTCACTTCCACAAAGACCTAGTTGGAAATGGGTTTCTGCAAGGCCATAGATGCAAGTAACATTCCCACCTAAAATAGTTTAAAAAATATATATATAAGTCATGTCCTCCGTAGAGTAGCATGACCTAGCACTAGTTAACAATTTCGCTTGCATCCATTAACCTTCATGGCCCGACCCATGCTCTTCATCTGTTACTATTAAACAGAGAGAAGAAGATTAAAGAGAACTCAAGCTGTGAGAGTGACATAATAAATAGAAATGATTTTCATCTATAACGAAATTCCAAGTTCGTTTGAGAGAGAATTTAAACCTGAAAAACAAATTTTACATTGCAATTAAAAATGGAAATGTTAATTTATAACGAACAGATTTTTGAAAGAAAACTTGAGTCTAAAACCCCCTACTCTACAACTTATGACAGCACGAAAACGAGAATAAGTTAAAGATAATAATTAACTAAAGAAAACTTTGTGAAAGTTATATACCTTAAACAGTTAGTTGCAATATGTACAAAGTATTTCAGCAGTGCTTTAAGTGCATAATTAATTAGTTATTAAGAACTTAACTACTTTGAAAAAACAGCGCATAGACAGCGCATAGAAAAGGAACAAGCTTAGCCATCTTCTGTTCCTAGGTACCCCAAAAGACGCTCAAAGTTACAAAGAAAAGTAAGAGTTAAAACCCGCATAAATGTTAACAGACAAACCAATGCTTAAAAGCTGAAAAGCTAAAAAACGACAGAGAAAAGGTACAAGAAGTACAAACATTGAACTTATAAAACCTAGAACCCAAAAACAAGGAAGAGAGCTTACCTCTTGTGTTACAAAAACTTTTCTCCTCACAAGAGGAGAACATGGCTGACCTCTTCTGCCACTCCTAGATGCTGGGGGGCAGTGAGGGTGGGGCTGATGGCCTCCTCATACAGCAAGAAACCAACGCGCGGAGATTTTAACCAGAGAAAAAAATATATAAACTTAAGACTGTGGATCTGTATGATCAGAATGAGCAGAATTAACTCTCCAGAATACATGAGAAATATTATAAAATACACGAGCAGTTTATTTAATAATCTTTGCATGTATTAAATCACCTTAGTGAGCTTCTATAGTTTAATCAGAATCTTATTAATTTTAATGTTGGTTTTACTATTTTTAGTATAGCTATCCTAGTGATGAATAACTAGTTTTCTTTTTTATTTGTTTTTATTTTCTTTTATAAACAGATTTTTAAGCTTTTTTTGTGATTTTGTTTATATTATTTAATTTTTTGTTTTAATAGGACCGTCATATCCATAGCACTAAGGTTCCTTTAGGTAGTTAATAGGCATCCTCTAGCCAACTTCCTTACGGCTTTGATTGGTCAGAATCATATTATTAACTGTGTAGAAAATTAAAGCAGATCTGCCAACCTTACTCTATTATTCAGAATAATTTTTCTTAAAGTTCTTTTGATGAAAGAAGAAGGAATTTCGTTCTCTAGAAAACTTTCTAATAGTATATTAATGTGGTAATTGAAGTCCAAATTGTTGCTGCAAATTCTTGAAATTCTTAGGACCTGAGAAATTAGTACATTCTCAATTACTTTGGTTGAAATGTTATTATTCCAGTGTAGATATTTAGTTATTGCATTGCAGTGTATCTGAATTATTTTGTTACCCAGAATCAACTGGATTCCAACAGTAAATTGTGCTATCATATTTCTAGGTAATGTGTGTGTTGGGCTTGATTAATCAGTTTGCATTTGGGTTTAGTATCTTTTGGTTCTTATTTGTTTTAATGTATAATTGCTCTTTTGTAATGGCTTTTCAAAATTTGATTTTGTCTTAATTTTTTTCTTATATAAGATGTTTTTGTTTTGTGGCTTTTCTATGATGTGAAGTTTTTGGGTGGGCTCTGTTGCTCAAATTACACTTAAGTTTTTTTAGTTTGAGGGCATGTTTTTAAAATAATTTTATTCTAAGATTTTTTTAGGTTTCTCTGTTTTGAAAACTGAATAATGCAGAAACCCACACTTTCCGGTTTGTGTAGAAATGAGAGAGTTGTAATCTGTGTCCATCCCAGATGAAGCCATGGGTGACAACTGCCAATATGTTCTACGCTCCTTTTTTCGCTCGGTGAAGGCACCAGTTTTTGAAATTCAAAATTGGGCTCTTGTGTTACTGAAATATAGTTTACCTGTTGTACTATATACATATACACTATATAGACAAAAGTCACCATACACCTAGAAGAGAAGCACAACATGGCATTTATTGACATACATTAGTACGACGTCAGTCCATCTCTGGCCTTAATGCATGCACCGACCCTTCGAGACATGCTTTCGAGAGGGTTTTGGAACACAGCGATAGGTATGCGCTTCCATTCAGTACATAATGCTGCCACTAACTGTTGCTTAGCAGTAGACCTTGGTTCCAAACTTCATATGCGGCACTCTAATTCATCCCATATGTGCTCTATGGGATAATGATCAAGGAGCTCTGTGCTGGGCAGTCCACACACAATACAGAATTATCGTCAAACCACACTGTAACAGTCCTTGCTTTTTATGGCTCGATGCATTATCCTGCTGGTACCAACAAGGCTCAGTTCCATAGTATTGCCACAGAGTTGGTATGGCATAATTGTCCAGAATATCGAGGTAGTCGTGCTGGTTAAGAGGTTTGCCCACAATATCCAATGGGCTGGCACCATATTACAAAAAATACTCCCACACAAGTGCACTCCCTGCTCCAAACTTGACCATAGGAACAGTACACTGTGGTAAATAGCGTTACCCCGGTTGCCGCCATACCCACACACGGCCATCAGACAGATGGATCGTGTATCTGGATTTGTCAGTCCATAAGACCCGTTTCCATTGATCTATGGTCCACGATAAATGTTCTTTACACCATGCTAAACGACGAGTAGCATTCCGAGTGGAAATTAAAGGCTTATGAGCAGCCGCATGACCACGGTAACCCATGGAATGAAGGTCTCTGCGAATGCTACATGTACATACTGAGGTTCCAGCATTTTTACTCACCTGTACACTGACATCTTGTGCAGTACTCCGTCGATTAGCTGTAACAATTCTCCTGAGGCTTCGACGTCCTCTATCGTGGATTTCCTTAGGTCTGCCGGTACGTTTTGCTACTTCAGACACTCCATGTGTCTTTCATTTATTCAGTGCATCCAAAACAGTTGACTTGGGTATGTTTAAATGACTCTCAGTTTCTCTTATGGACAGCCCACTAATATAACACCCGACAATCTTTCTTTTCTCAAAGTCAGTTCTCTCCCTCCACAGCATTTATACTCAACCTTACTGTGTGATATGATCGCAGTCAGCTGCTGGTTTGTTTTTATACCGTTTGCAGTTGTACTGCGCATCTTAGCAATGCAGCGGATCCATTAATTTGCTTTTGTATGGGGTGTCCGGTGACTTTTGTCAATATAGTGTATGTACACATATGTAGGTGTAAACAAACAACAGGAATGAACGAAAAAATTATTGAAAAATATATATGTTCCCTGAAAACCCAAACGCACAAAAGCAGCAGAGAAAAATTCTTAGAAAAAACATCCACAACAAGAAAATAAGAAGCATTTTCAACAGGAGCCAAAAGCAGGAAAAAAACATTGTAGCGAACGAGCACGGAAAAACATGCAAGAGTGCAGAAAATTTTGAAAATTCTGAGCTTTGACTTTATCAAGGACCTGCAAAACACAGCATTAACTCATCTCTACAAAGACCTAGTTGAATATGGGTTTATGCTATGTCACATATGTATTTCAGGTAAATGACCCCACAAATCATAAAACACCTTCTAAGGTGTTTTATGATTTGAAAAGGTAAAAGTTAGTAATTAAATTTAGCAATACATATATGACATACCTGGCCTAACCCATAAAGACTCACTGTCCACAAATCCAGGAGAACCTAGTACTGAGTCCACAAGCAAAAAACATTTTTTTTCTTCGATAATTGCCTTGAGACATGTTAAGACTTCAGACAAATGAAACATAATACAAGACCAGGAGAATTACTTAGATAATAAAAAAGAAAAATGGCAATATGTACACAGTATTGTAAAAATGCTTTACTTGAAAGTACAAATTAAATAAATTATTCCTTCCTTTTACAAACAAAAGAGGAAGGAGAGACATGTGGCTCAAAATGCGAAGCGTGAAACCAGAATAGAAATTCAACAGGCAAGCAAGGTCAAAAAGAAAAAAAATTAAAGCAAAGAAAAAATTAAATAAGAGAAAAACTATGACTCATCATCCACAAATCCAGGAAAACCTTTCAAGTAAAGCATTTTTACAATTCTGTGTACATATTGCAACTTCTATTTTTCATTTCTGGTTGCATGCTTCACGTTTTAAGCCACATGGCTCTGCTGCCTTTTTTGTTTGCATGAGGAAAGAATATTTTATTTAGTTTGTAGTTTCAAGTAAATCATTTTTACATAACTGTGTACATATTGCAACATTTGTTTTTTGCTCATGGTCTCTGTACTATGTTCTTCTGGATTTGTGGATAATGAGTTGTTATGGATTAAGCCAGGTATGCCATATACGTATTGCTAAATTAATTACTAATTTTTACCTTATCAGGGCTTAGGTGTTTTATGATTTGTGGGGTCATTTACCTGAAATACATATGTGCCATAGCAGAAACCCATATTCAACTAGGTCTTTGTAGAAATGAGTTAATGCTCTGTTTTGCTTGTCCTTGATAAAGCCAAAGCTCAGCATTTTCAAAACTTTCTGCATTCTTGCATGTATTTCCCTTCTTGTTTGCAGATACTTTTTCCCTGCTTTTGGCTCCCTTTGAAAATGCTTCTTCTTGCTGTCGATATATATATATACGTTTTAAATTCTAAAATTTTTTCCTTAGTCTTCAGTTTTGCTCTTTAGTATATATATATATATATATATATATTCTATAAAGAAGATACCTAAGCAAAAAAAATACATATATAATTTTGACTCACACCTAGTACAACATAGAAAAGGTTATGTATCTACCTGTGTGAGTAAAAGGAGAAAAGATAAAAAAATAAAATAAAACAACTGAATGTAGAAGGTGTCGAGAATACTGAGCCTTGGCTTTATCAAGGACCAGCAAAAACTCTGCATTTTCTCACTTCCACAAAGACCTAGTTGGAAATGGGTTTCTGCAAGGCCATAGATGCAAGTAACATTCCCACCTAAAATAGTTTAAAAAATATATATATAAGTCATATCCTCCGTAGAGTAGCATGACCTAGCACTAGTTAACAATTTCGCTTGCATCCATTAACCTTCATGGCCCGACCCATGCTCTTCATCTGTTACTATTAAACAGAGAGAAGAAGATTAAAGAGAACTCAAGCTGTGAGAGTGACATAATAAATAGAAATGATTTTCGGCTATAACGAAATTCCAAGTTCGTTTGAGAGAGAATTTAAACCTGAAAAACAATGCAAAAGAAATCCAAATTTTACATTGCAATTAAAAAAGGAAATGTTAATTTATAACGAACAGATTTTTGAAAGAAAACTTGAGTCTAAAACCCCCTACTCTACAACTTATGACAGCACGAAAACGAGAATAAGTTAAAGATAATAATTAACTAAAGAAAACTTTGTGAAAGTTATATACCTTAAACAGTTAGTTGCAATATGTACAAAGTATTTCAGCAGTGCTTTAAGTGCATAATTAATTAGTTATTAAGAACTTAACTACTTTGAAAAAACAGCGCATAGACAGCGCATAGAAAAGGAACAAGCTTAGCCATCTTCTGTTCCTAGGTACCCCAAAAGACGCTCAAAGTTACAAAGAAAAGTAAGAGTTAAAACCCGCATAAATGTTAACAGACAAACCAATGCTTAAAAGCTGAAAAGCTAAAAAACGACAGAGAAAAGGTACATGAAGTACAAACATTGAACTTATAAAACCTAGAACCCAAAAACAAGGAAGAGAGCTTACCTCTTGTGTTACAAAAACTTTTCTCCTCACAAGAGGAGAACATGGCTGACCTCTTCCACCACTCCCTAGACGCTGGGGGGCAGTGAGGGTGGGGCTGATGGCCTCCTCATACAGCAAGAAACCAACGCGCGGAGATTTTAACCAGAGAAAAAAATATATAAACTTAAGACTGTGGATCTGTATGATCAGAATGAGCAGAATTAACTCTCCAGAATACATGAGAAATATTATAAAATACACGAGCAGTTTATTCAATAATCTTTGCATGTATTAAATCACCTTAGTGAGCTTCTATGGATTAATCAGAATCTTATTAATTTTAATGTTGGTTTTACTATTTTTAGTATAGCTATCCTAGTGATGAATAACTAGTTTTCTTTTTTATTTGTTTTTATTTTCTTTTATAAACAGATTTTTAAGCTTTTTTTGTGATTTTGTTTATATTATTTAATTTTTTGTTTTAATAGGACCGTCATATCCATAGCACTAAGGTTCCTTTAGGTAGTTAATAGGCATCCTCTAGCCAACTTCCTTACGGCTTTGATTGGTCAGAATCATATTATTAACTGTGTAGAAAATTAAAGCAGATCTGCCAACCTTACTCTATTATTCAGAATAATGTTTCTTAAAGTTCTTTTGATGAAAGAAGAAGGAATTTCGTTCTCTAGAAAACTTTCTAATAGTATATTAATGTGGTAATTGAAGTCCAAATTGTTGCTGCAAATTCTTGAAATTCTTAGGACCTGAGAAATTAGTACATTCTCAATTACTTTGGTTGAAATGTTATTATTCCAGTGTAGATATTTAATTACTTTGAAAGGAAAATTAACTCTTTTATCAAAGAGGCTAATAGATGGGTTACCTCTGTTGAGCTTAATGCTTAAGTCTAGGAACTCAAGTTCCTGATTACTGTGGTTGGTTTTACATAAGTTAAGAGAGCTAGGATAGATATTATCAAAATCACTCTCTATAACTTCTGAATTATCGATACACAGCAGATCATGAATATATCTAAAAGTGTAAAGGTAGTTATCTGAGCAGGTGGGGTGATTTTTAATGAATTTATATTCCTTAAAGAACAGGAATAGATTAGCGATATTCGTGGACGTTGATGTTCCCATTGGAATACCGTTCACTTGCTTATAGAGAGTATTATTATATAAGATATGGTTATTTTTTATACAGCAATTGAGATAAGAGTTCCAAGTTCCTACATCAACAAATTAGTTAAGTTTAAATTCTGCATACAGCTCTTTAAAGGTAGTGATTATATCTGATAGAGGCAGATTAGTATATAGGTTTTCAAAATCATAACTATTAATATCTAGGGGACAAACTTTGAGTATAGTAGAAATTACTTCTGCATTATTATTAATTATCCAAAAATCTCTGTACATCAAGTTAGAACATTTTCTAATGTGTTTCAAAACCTTCTTTAAGACATCTTCAAAAGCAAGATCTATTTTCTTTTTATGACTCCTTACTCCACTAGCTATGAACCTGAACTTCACAGGATCCTTATGAAACTTAACCATTGCAAAAGAAATGGAAATTCAGGCCCATATCTTCTAGTTTGTGGAATTTTAAGTTTCTTGAAGAATGCCTTAAACCGATTTTCTAACTGCTTGGTAGAATAACTTACGGGCTTGTATGTTACTCTATTATTGAGTTCCATAGTTAACAATTCAAAATAGAACTTCTTACAGATAATTGCAAAATTATTGCTAGCTTTATTCGTAGTGGTAAAAATAAATTGGTCTTGTAGTTTGGAGAGTGACCTTTTAGCTTCTCCAGAGAAAAAGAGATTTCTGTCGAAACAAAAGTCCAGACCTGCCAACTCACCGGTGAAGCTATTGATTATATTATATTTCCATTCTGCAAAGGCCTCAATAGGCTGATTGTACGTTAAACTGGTTTTTACGATGTACTTATTTACATCTTGAGTGAAGCTCTCAAGAATCCTTTCATTGGAAATTGTGAAGGAAGGTCTGAATTTAGAGCCATACTCTAATAAATTCCTAAGCTTTTCATTTTCAACAAAACTCAAGTTTCCGGTGATAATATGGTTGTAATTCTTATCATAGTGAACTGTTTCTTTATGTTCATCACAAGAACAAGTAGTAAATACAGGAATGTAGCTCGAAGAGTTAAGTTTGTAGTTTTTAACTATTGACCCTAAGGTCTTAACATATTTAAAACTTACAATAGACTGGTGCCTGTGGATGGGAAAAAAATTGCATTATTGTAGAACAGCTTCCTTACATTGAGATTATCGTAGGCTTTATTTAGGAACCTGATGGTAACAAAATTACTGGAAAATTCTTTAAGAGAAATTTTATCTTTAAGAATATGTTTAAGAATGTCCAGAACCAAAGCAAAAACATGCTTATCAACATGGTCAGCAGTTTCATTCCAGAATTTGAAAAAACATTTAAGGACAGAGTGCTTGAAGGACTTGAGAATTTTGTAAGTATTTTTAACAAAATTAGTGCCAGTTTTAAAGCTTTCCAGAGTTTTTAGCAAGTTAGCAAAATCAACTTTGCTTGATGTGCGAAATAACCTCTGTCCTCTATTACCTCTAGAGCAGCTCTTATTATTAACAAGAAAGAAGAGTTCACGAATTGAAAATTTATGCTGATTATGCTTATTGTCAGATAGAGTGGAATTAAGGCCATAGGGATAAAGAGACTGATGCTGCAAAATTTCAAGGGATTCAGTTTCTAGCCGAGCATAGAGGTCAGGGATAATATGTAGTACCTCTATTTTCACTTTGTCAAAACCATGAGTATGGATCGGCTAGAAACTGAATCCCTTGAAATTTTGCAGCATCAGTCTCTTTATCCCTATGGCCTTAATTCCACTCTATCTGACAATAAGCATAATCAGCATAAATTTTCAATTCGTGAACTCTTCTTTCTTGTTAATAATAAGAGCTGCTCTAGAGGTAATAGAGGACAGAGGTTATTTCGCACATCAAGCAAAGTTGATTTTGCTAACTTGCTAAAAACTCTGGAAAGCTTTAAAACTGGCACTAATTTTGTTAAAAATACTTACAAAATTCTCAAGTCCTTCAAGCACTCTGTCCTTAAATGTTTTTTCAAATTCTGGAATGAAACTGCTGACCATGTTGATAAGCATGTTTTTGCTTTGGTTCTGGACATTCTTAAACATATTCTTAAAGATAAAATTTCTCTTAAAGAATTTTCCAGTAATTTTGTTACCATCAGGTTCCTAAATAAAGCCTACGATAATCTCAATGTAAGGAAGCTGTTCTACAATAATGCAATTTTTTTTCCCATCCACAGGCACCAGTCTATTGTAAGTTTTAAATATGTTAAGACCTTAGGGTCAATAGTTAAAAACTACAAACTTAACTCTTCGAGCTACATTCCTGTAATTACTACTTGTTCTTGTGATGAACATAAAGAAACAGTTCACTATGATAAGAATTACAACCATATTATCACCGGAAACTTGAGTTTTGTTGAAAATGAAAAGCTTAGGAATTTATTAGAGTATGGCTCTAATTTCAGACCTTCCTTCACAATTTCCAAAGAAAGGATTCTTGAGAGCTTCACTCAAGATGTAAATAAGTACATCGTAAAAACCAGTTTAACGTACAATCAGCCTATTGAGGCCTTCACAGAATGGAAATATAATATAATCAATAGCTTCACCGGTGAGTTGGCAGGTCTGGACTTTTGTTTCGACAGAAATCTCTTTTTCTCTGGAGAAGCTAAAAGGTCACTCTCCAAACTACAAGACCAATTTATTTTTACCACTACGGATAAAGCTAGCAATAATTTTGCAATTATCTGTAAGAAGTTCTATTTTGAATTGTTAACTATGGAACTCAATAATAGAGTAACATACGAGCCCGTAAGTTATTCTACCAAGCAGTTAGAAAATCGGTTTAAGGCATTCTTCAAGAAACTTAAAATTCCACAAACTAGAAGATATGGGCCTGAATTTCCATTTCTTTTTGCAACGGTTAAGTTTCATAAGGATCCTGTGAAGTTCAGGTTCATAGCTAGTGGAGTAAGGAGTCATAAAAGAAAATAGATCTTGCTTTTGAAGATGTCTTAAAGAAGGTTTTGAAACACATTAGAAAATGTTCTAACTTGATGTACAGAGATTTTTGGATAATTAATAATAATGCAGAAGTAATTTCTACTATACTCAAAGTTTGTCCCCTAGATATTAATAGTTATGATTTTGAAAACCTATATACTAATCTGCCTCTATCAGATATAATCACTACCTTTAAAGAGCTGTATGCAGAATTTAAACTTAACTAATTTGTTGATGTAAGAACTTGGAACTCTTATCTCAATTGCTGTATAAAAAATAACCATATCTTATATAATAATACTCTCTATAAGCAAGTGAACGGTATTCCAATGGGAACATCAACGTCCAACGAATATCGCTAATCTATTCCTGTTCTTTAAGGAATATAAATTCATTAAAAATCACCCCACCTGCTCAGATAACTACCTTTACACTTTTAGATATATTGATGATCTGCTGTGTATCGATAATTCAGAAGTTATAGAGAGTGATTTTGATAATATCTATCCTAGCTCTCTTAACTTATGTAAAACCAACCACAGTAATCAGGAACTTGAGTTCCTAGACTTAAGCATTAAGCTCAACAGAGGTAACCCATCTATTAGCCTCTTTGATAAAAGAGTTAATTTTCCTTTCAAAGTAATTAAATATCTACACTGGAATAATAACATTTCAACCAAAGTAATTGAGAATGTACTAATTTCTCAGGTCCTAAGAATTTCAAGAATTTGCAGCAACAATTTGGACTTCAATTACCACATTAATATACTATTAGAAAGTTTTCTAGAGAACGAAATTCCTTCTTCTTTCATCAAAAGAACTTTAAGAAAAATTATTCTGAATAATAGAGTAAGGTTGGCAGATCTGCTTTAATTTTCTACACAGTTAATAATATGATTCTGACCAATCAAAGCCGTAAGGAAGTTGGCTAGAGGATGCCTATTAACTACCTAAAGGAACCTTAGTGCTATGGATATGACGGTCCTATTAAAACAAAAAATTAAATAATATAAACAAAATCACAAAAAAGCTTAAAAATCTGTTTATAAAAGAAAATAAAAACAAATAAAAAAGAAAACTAGTTATTCATCACTAGGATAGCTATACTAAAAATAGTAAAACCAACATTAAAATTAATAAGATTCTGATTAATCCATAGAAGCTCACTAAGGTGATTTAATACATGCAAAGATTATTGAATAAACTGCTCGTGTATTTTATAATATTTCTCATGTATTCTGGAGAGTTAATTCTGCTCATTCTGATCATACAGATCCACAGTCTTAAGTTTATATATTTTTTTCTCTGGTTAAAATCTCTGCGCGTTGGTTTCTTGCTGTATGAGGAGGCCATCAGCCCCACCTCACTGCCCCCCAGTGTCTAGGGAGTGGCGGAAGAGGTCAGCCATGTTCTCCTCTTGTGAGGAGAAAAGTTTTTGTAACACAAGAGGTAAGCTCTCTTCCTTGTTTTTGGGTTCTAGGTTTTATAAGTTCAATGTTTGTACTTCATGTACCTTTTCTCTGTCGTTTTTAGCTTTTCAGCTTTTAAGCATTGGTTTGTCTGTTAACATTTATGCGGGTTTTAACTCTTACTTTTCTTTGTAACTTTGAGCGTCTTTTGTGGTACCTAGGAACAGAAGATGGCTAAGCTTGTTCCTTTTCTATGCGCTGTCTATGCGCTGTTTTTTCAAAGTAGTTAAGTTCTTAATAACTAATTAATTATGCACTTAAAGCACTGCTGAAATACTTTGTACATATTGCAACTAACTGTTTAAGGTATATAACTTTCACAAAGTTTTCTTTAGTTAATTATTATCTTTAACTTATTCTCGTTTTCGTGCTGTCATAAGTTGTAGAGTAGGGGGTTTTAGACTCAAGTTTTCTTTCAAAAATCTGTTCGTTATAAATTAACATTTCCTTTTTTAATTGCAATGTAAAATTTGGATTTCTTTTGCATTGTTTTTCAGGTTTAAATTCTCTCTCAAACGAACTTGGAATTTCGTTATAGCTGAAAATCATTTCTATTTATTATGTCACTCTCACAGCTTGAGTTCTCTTTAATCTTCTTCTCTCTGTTTAATAGTAACAGATGAAGAGCATGGGTCGGGCCATGAAGGTTAATGGATGCAAGCGAAATTGTTAACTAGTGCTAGGTCATGCTACTCTACGGAGGATATGACTTATATATATATTTTTTTAAACTATTTTAGGTGGGAATGTTACTTGCATCTATGGCCTTGCAGAAACCCATTTCCAACTAGGTCTTTGTGGAAGTGAGAAAATGCAGAGTTTTTGCTGGTCCTTGATAAAGCCAAGGCTCAGTATTCTCGACACCTTCTACATTCAGTTGTTTTATTTTATTTTTTTATCTTTTCTCCTTTTACTCACACAGGTAGATACATAACCTTTTCTATGTTGTACTAGGTGTGAGTCAAAATTATATATGTATTTTTTTGCTTAGGTATCTTCTTTATAGAATGTGAATTCTGAATTTTCAAAACTGCTGCGTTGCGCGTTTTGATTTTCAGGTTATTTTGCACCCTTTGTTTTAAATTCTAAAATTTTTTCCTTAGTCTTCAGTTTTGCTCTTAAGTATATATATATATATATATACACACACACACACCTACGGGAAGTTCTTGGTTGAAGGTGTAGAGAATCTGACTTATATATATATATTTTGACCTGGTCTTGGAATTTTTTTTTTTTAAATATAAGATTCCTCCAACCCAGTTTCCAAAACATACATAACCATTAGAGTCCTAAATAAATGCTATGATTCTCTTAGGATTAGAAAACTCTTCTATAATAATACTGTCAACGTTCCTATTTCTAAACACGAAACAGTTGTAACTTTTAAATATGTAAAAACTTTAGGTTCTAGCATAAAAATTACAAGTCACATGCCTCATTTTCTAACTTGCAAAATGTTAGCTATAATTGTAGTAAGTCTCAAGGTACTGTTTACTACAGCAGTTTCCATAAGCACGTAATCACAGGTAATTTAGACTTTATAGGTAACCCCTAGTTTAGGAAGCTTTTGGGTTTTGGTGCCAAGTTCAGACCCTCCTTTAACCTCCCTAAACAGAAGATTAAGTAGGAGTTTTGTTAGGATTTAAATAAATATATTTTTAGAACTAGCTTAGCCTACAACTTGCCAGTAGAGGCTTTTGCTGAGTGAAAGTGCAATATTTTGCAAGATTTTAAACTTAATTTGTCTAATTTAGAAGATTTTCATGATAACAGCCACTGATAAAGCTAACAATAACAAACCACTGATAAAGTTAACAATAACTTTGCTATAATTTGTTAAAAAATGTATTTTGAATTAATCAGTAAAGAATTAAATAATAAGGTAACCTATCTCCCTGTTCCTGCTTCAGGTAAGGAGGAACTTGCAAGTATGCTCAAGGCATTTCACAGGCAGCTTTGGCTTAGTCTGGCATATAGTTATTAAACTGAATTTTCTTATCTTTTTGCTACTGCAAAATTTCATAAGGAACCGCTAAAATTGAGGTTCATAGCTAGTGGCATTAAAAGTCATAATAAAGTAACAGATCAGTATTTTAAACCAGTCTTGAAGATCAGGTTTTAAAACTTGTTAAAAATAGTACTAAATTTGAGTGTAAGGATTTTTAAATTATTAAGAGCAATTTGGAGGTGATTTTAGATGTCATTAATGTAAGGCCTGTAGATGTTAGTAGCTATGACTTTGAGAATTTGTGTTCTAGCCTCCTAACAGACGATATTATAGCCACCCTAAAATTACTGCTTGTTGAATTTAAGGTTTCGACCATAGTCTCTGAAAGTACTTGGAATATTTTGTTAAATTGCTGCATTAAAATTACTTTATCCTTTTTTGCAATGAGTTCTACAAGCAGATTAATGGTATTCATGTGGGATGCTAGCATTCCACTAGTGTTCGTAATCTCTTCTTGTTCTTTAAAGAATATCAGTTCATTAAGTATAAATCTTTAACTTGTGATTGCTACTTATATACTTACAGATACATAGATGACTTTGGTTAAATAATTCAGGAATTCTAGAACAAGATTTTTCAGATATTTATCCTGGCTGCTTTAAATTTACTAAAACTAACACTAGTAACCAGGAACTTGATTTCCTAGATTTATCTATAAATCTTAATGATGGTAACCCAGTTATTAGACTGTATGATAAGGAAAACAACTTTAAATATAAGATCATAAAATATGTAATGTGGTGCATGTAAAATCTCCTGTAAAGTTTATCGAGAATGTTTTTATTTTGCGAGTAATTAAGGTTTGCCAGGAACTGTAGTATGCAATCTGATTTTGAAAAACATGTTAAAGTACTTATCAGTCAGCTCCTTGAAAACCAAGTACCTAAAGATTTCTTAATGCATACCTTAAAAGAAAGTACATAGTTGTAAAGAATAGGGTTAAGATAGCAGACTTAATTTAATAACTAAGGGACCATATGAATCATCTAAATTAAAGCTATCTCATAGAGGTTTAGACAATGATGTGGTCACTCTCATTTTTGGAACCTAAAATACATTATCTGTTCCCATTCCTTTAATTCAAAAAAGCTTAATATTAAATAAAAATAGCACAAAAAAGTTGATAATTATATAAAAACATATAAAAAAGTATAAAAAATAAAACCTGTGTAATAAAATTAGTAAAACCATAATAGTTGAGGGTTTGAAAGAGATTTTGTTATTCTGGGTTCTTTAATACTTCAAATGACTGTTGGAATCGGAATTTTCTGAACCCAAAGAGCGATTTTGGTATTCTGGTTTTGCCTTTACTGTCAATCTGTTTCAGTCTCATATTGATATTTTTTGAAGTTTTGTAGCCTCTTTGTTGTGCCCTCTATCCCAAAGTTTTAAGGTAAGTTGGGTGGTCACCTCCTAGAGGGAGCTGCAGGCGTCTTCCTTTTTCGGCGGCCATTTCATTCTTTGTCGAATAGTCGGCGTGTACGATTTTTAAGTGATCGGCTAATTTTTTTATTTTAAGGAAGTTTCATTTCATTTTTGTATTGCTATTTTGTTAGGATGCGTGGTATTTTCACTTTCAGAAGTTTTTGTTAGCTTGGTATAGCGGTATGCCTTTTTAAGATTCCTTGGCGTTTTATTTGAGCATCCTTTGTTTCATAGAAGACTTGTTTTTTTATTAGTTTTGCCCCCCCCATGCACTCATTACTTGCTATCGTTACAAGTTTTCTCCTCATTTATTGCAATATTTTGTATATATAACAAGCGCTTGATTCAATTTTGTTCGTTTTCAAAGGATTTTTTGTGAAATTTCATGAGTTTTTTAGCTTCAGTCTCCTACAGCAATGGTTGGTGTGCATTGGACATGGATTTTTCAGTTTGCAGCCAAAAAATGGGGGGGGGTTCTAAATTCTTTTTTATTATTCTAGTTAATTCTTGTGTTACTTCTTGTGGTTTTGGGTGGGTAAGTGCGACCCTTTGGCTTGCTTTTTACTTACTGGGCTTGTTTTCATTTTTTTTTCTGTCTCCTAAGGTTTCCTTACTGCAGCCTTGTAAACTGAATAATGCAGAAACCCACACTTGGGTCTGTGTAGAAAAATGAGACCTGTGATCTGTTTTGGCCTCTGATGAAGCCATAGGTGACAGCTGCCATCTTGTTCTACAATCCTTCCTTATTTTCTCCGACTTGCCACACCAGTCTTCGGTTCTTTGAAATTTATATCTGGGTACCTTTTGGTTTACAAAAAAAAATATTTACTCTTTGTGTGTTGTGGTAAGTTTTAACTTTTTTAGGCATTTTTTATTTTAAGAGGGTTTTTACTTTGTTCTGTGAGGTTTGGGTGGGCATTTGATTTGGGGGGGTAACCTGTTTGTAGTTGTTGGTTTGAAACTTCGCTGTTTTTTCGTTTTGGGTGTATTCAGGGTGTTTCGTTCTGAACATTGGTTCGTTTTTGAGTTTTCGAGTTTGAGTTTGCTGTAAGGGTTAACTTATATATATATATATATACAGACATACATACATACATACACTACAGAGTGGTGTACTATTAAACAGTATATTAGTAGTGAGTGAATTTGTTATGTAAAATACTGGTGACAAACATTGTATTTTAGTTTCTTACCTGCTCTCCATTGCAAAGCATTAGCTATTTCATGTTAATGCCCATTAGCTGGGCACAAACTGAAGGGGTTGCTATTCAGTTGTCTCTCCATCAGAAAGCCTTGTCTACCCTATGTTTGAGTCCATGAGTGAGCTCAAAGAAAGGAGAAAGGGTATCTGGCAAAGTCTGTTGGCAAACATGTCGCCAAGGTTGGTGTACTGTCCGCTGTCCATGGGGAAAGCCTCACCCATGCTCTGTTAGTCTCTTGGTGGGCTAAAGTACATGTTACCAGGGTGTTAATGTCATTTGGTCAACAAATTATCTCACCTTTCCTTCTGCAGAGTCTGACATTAACACAACATACTTTGTTGGAAACTATAGAGCACATGAAATTTGATGAGCAAAGACCTAGAAAGTTTACCCATTAATGGATTTTAGGTTTGCTGCATCAGGTGCTTTTAGATCACTTGGTCAGTTCTCCCTCAGTGAGTGGAATTTTGGCTTGGAGCAACCATTTATTTTGACACCCTAGAAATTCTCCCATGTTTTGATTATGAACAAACCCATAATAAGCGTCAACAAGTTCCTTCGACAGGTGATTTATTTCACAGTGGCTCCACAGTATTTGTCGCTCAACAGGTTTTAGAAGCAAGGCAATGTCTGAGCAACTATTTTTGCTAGAAAAACCCACCACAATCCTTTGCATTCAACTACTAGGTGAATGTGTAGATTTTAAAGATGCAAAAAGTAAAATACCAGAAATAATTTTTAGATAAAAACTAACATCATGAGATTTTGTCTATTCTCAGATTTAGTCATTTTAGAGAGATCGCATCCTATATTCTGAAAATTACTAAAGTTCCTAGCTAGTCTGGCCATGTTGTGTCAGCCCAAGTGACAGGAAATTATGTTTAAAATATGTGTCAGCGAAACTCAAGTTCTGTGCCAAGATAACTTTTATTCGGCAGATCAGACAACAGCTTAGTGGTATGTATGCTTTGTGGGCTAACTAGTACTTCCTTTCTCGACAGAGTACAGAGTATTCGAAGGAGTACCAAATTTGTTGACAAGATCTTCCCAACATTTGTTTACATGTTAACTCAATGGCTGGCCTACGATAACATTTCAGAGTTTTTCCCATTCATTTTCTATAATTTTATACAAACAACTTGTACTGTAAATTTATTTTTCTATGAAATACGTGAGAGCTTATAAAAGTCTTCATACTTTATATAAACTAGAAGTTGCCGACAAATCCTCATCTCTTTGCAACTGTAGCATACAATCTTAAACTGTCAGCAGCATGTTATGGGGATGGATTCTCAACATAGACTTTTGGTTATAACCATGAGCCTATTTCCTGTTATCCATCCAATTTTCCCCCTTCTCTTATGTAGGAGATTGCTCTAAGGGATTCTGTTTTGGTTTGTACATTGCAAGTGTTTTCTTGCCACCCTGGTGGCGCAGTGGTCTAAGCGATGGCCTCTCATCATTCGTCCGAAAGGGGTCCGGGTTCGAATCCCGTGAGGCATGGGTGTTTTATTTGTCTTACGGCACTGTCTCTCTCCCTTCCCGGGATCCAGTGACCCTAAATTAGGGACGGGAGACTGCTCATAGCCCATTGAGTTGCTCACGGTGGTCGTTAAACCTCAATCAACAAAAAAAAAATTGTTTGTCTTACGGCACTGGCTCTCTCCCTTCCCGGGATCCAGTGACCTTAAATTAGGGACGGGAGACTGCTCATAGCCCATCGTGTTGCTCACGGTGGTCGTTAAACCTCCAATCAACAAAAAAAAAATAATCATTCGTCCGAAAGGGGTCCGGGTTCGAATCCCGGTGAGGCATGGATGTTGTGTTTGTCTTTCGACACTGGCTTTCTCCTTTCCCTGGAACCAGTGACCCTAAATTAGGGACGGGCGACTGCTTATAGCCCATTGAGTTGTTCACTGTGGTCGTTAAACCTCCAATCAAAAAAAAAATTGTCTTACGGCACTGGCTCTCTCCCTTCCCGGGATCCAGTGACCCTAAATTAGGGACGGGAGACTGCTCATAGCCTATCGTGTTGCTCACGGTGGTCGTTAAACCTCCAATCAACAAATAAAATTAAGTTATGTTTATCTTACGGCACTGGCTCTCTCCTTTCCCGGGATCCAGTGACCCTAAATTAGGTACGGAAGACTGCTCATAGCCCATCGTGTTGCTCACGGTGGTCGTTAAACCACCAATAAAAAAAAGTGCCGCCTCAGCTGTTTAAGCACTGGTTTCTGTCTATTTGTCCGAGATGGGTCCAAGTTCGAATTCCGCGAGGCTTGGATGCTGTGTTTGTATTACGGCACTGGCTTTCTCAGTTCCCTGGAACCAGTGACCGCCGCCCCGGTGGCGCAGTGGTCTAAGCGATGGCCTCTGATCATTCGTCCAAAAGGGATCCGGGTTCGAATCCCGGTTAGGCATGGATGTTGTGTTTGTCTTACAGCACTGGCTCTCTCCCTTCCGTGGAACCAGTGACCCTAAATTAGGGACGGGCGACTGCTTATGGCCCATTGAGTTGCTCACGGTGGTCGTTAAACCTCCAACCAAAAAAAAAAAATTAAAAATAAATACAGGCGAGGAAAAGATTACGTTTCTCTACTTTTTTCATTTACATTATTGATAATTGCTGCTGATAATAAAACGGGAAAAGGTAGTCAAATATCTGTGTACCAGCATTCTGATTAGAGCAGAGGATAAATCCTTTAATCTTTTTTAATCGAAGAAAAATTCCATATTTCACATTCAACAACTAACTAAACCGCAAAATCTTGCTCCATGTTTTCTGGTCGCCCCGGTGGCGCAGTGGTCTAAGTGATGGCCTCTGATCATTCGTCCGTAAGGGGTCCTGGTTCAAATCCCGTGAGGCATGGATGTTGAGTTTGTCTTACGGCACTGGCTGTCTCCCTTCCCTGGAACCAGTGACCCTAAATTAGGGACGGGCGACTGCTTATAGCCCATTGAGTTGCTCACGGTGGTCGTTAAACCTCCAATAAAAAAAAAAAAGTTTTCTGATCTCACTAGTCTGACCCAAAAACCTTGAAGAAAATAGACTGGCAAACCTAATGCTGCGCTTCGGAGGCAACGGACAGCAATTGAGATAACAGCGCCATCTGTTACCGCGAGGAGTTGGTGAGAAATTCACAGCTATTGGAAAGGTACATACGGTGTCTGATTCAACGCATAAGATATCGTATAAATAGTGCAGATGGAATATTCAGGTGTGAATGCGAACCAACAAATTCCTAGATCAAAATTTAATTAGCAAGTTCTCAATTTCGATGAAAATCAGTTATGAAATAGAAAATACGCCGCTACATACAACATTTTTTACCACATGTGCTCATGAAAAATGAATATCGCATAAAACAAAAAAGGGGGTCTACAGACATCATGTTTACAAAGCTATCACTGCTTTTCCTTTTGACTCTGTGATATCTATTATTAATTGCAGTGCTATATTCATGCTTAATAAACTAATTTTAGAAGCTATTCCTACGTATAATTTCAAAGTATAACACATGCCGCCCCGGTGGCGCAGTGGTCTATAAGGCACTGGCCTCTGATCATTCGTCCGTAATTTCGTCCGTAAGGGGTCTGGGTTCAAATCCCGGTGAGGCATGGATGTTGTGTTTGTCTTACGGCACTGGCTCTCTCCCTTCCCTGGAACCAGTGACCCTAAATTAGGGACGGGCGACTGCTTATAGCCCATTGAGTTGCTCACGGTGGTCGTTAAACCTCCAATCAAAAAAAAAAAATTCGTCCGTAAGGGGTCCGGGTTCGAATCCCGGTCAGGCATGGATGTTGTGTTTGTCTTACGGCACTGGCTCTCTCCCTTCCCTGGAACCAGTGACCCTAAATTAGGGAAGGGCGACTGCTTATAGCCCATTGAGTTGCTCACGGTGGTCGTTAAACCTCCAATCAAAAAAAAAATTTAAATATATGTTTTCAATTTAGAAATGGAGCATACATTTGATTCAGAGAACTTCACTTCAAACAGCACACTGGTTTTCATCGCTATGTTTTGGGCAATCTAAAACCAGAAACCCATTCTCCAAATATGTAAGACCCCTTTTAATTGGGAAAATAGGTTCCTTTTAACTGGACACCATTTCAGCCCCAGATCAATTTCAAATTGACACACAGAATTCAAACAAATTTGAGTAAATAGTGTAATATTTAATGTAGGTCTGAATTAATCAGGGGAACACACATGACATAGCTCATTTACGTTAGAGAGCCTAGTAGGTTACTTCAAGTGTTTGTTGTTGCTGTGCAATTGAATGAGATCGGGAGGACAAAAGATCAAGTGACAGTGGATCATAAGCATTTGAGCCTTGACAATTCTACCTGAACTCTCTTGCTCAACAGTGGAAACAATATGCTTCTACAGAGTGTATACTAAGTTAGAGCTTGTACATCTCTCTTATCATAAACCTTTCAATTCACTGAAAGAAGAACAGAGACCTGAAGTTTTTTTTTTTTTTTTTTTTTTTGATTGGAGGTTTAACGACCACCGTGAGCAACTCAATGGGCTATAAGCAGTCGCCGGTCCCTAATTTAGGGTCACTGGTTCCACGGAAGGGAGAGAGCCAGTGCCGTAAGACAAACACAACATCCATGCCTAACCGGGATTCGAACCCGGACCTCTTTTGGACGAATGATCAGAGGCCATCGCTTAGACCACTGCGCCACCGGGGCGGCGTTCGATCTTTTGAACACTGAATATAAAAAATTGAAATGAACAGGAGAGGGTGTTCAAAAATTGTTAACAGTCCTATATTCAAACCAAAAAACATTGTTCTATAGAGCCTTTGCACGTGACGTCACAAAGCTGTCTACTAGATTTCCGGGTGGTTAGAAAGTACCCGAGCTGGTCTCTCTCCATGCTTTTCAATGGCTGCTGCTGCTGTAAATAGAGTTAAAAAAACTGTTCTTTCTGACAAAGTTTCCCATCTTAATGTGGTGGAAAAGCAACGTTACGAAGAAAAGCTTTGAAATAATGACATAGAAGATCCATACATACCTGAAAGATATTTTTTTCTGCTGGAAGTTTGTGTTGCTTCGGACCTCCCTGATCTGAACTATCACGATATTTATAACTATTTAATAGGCAGTTTTTCGCGTTATACCCAAAAAGCTCTAAATGCTTATAAAGCATTGATGCATATAAATATTTTACCAGTGGGTGGGTTAGAAATCTATTAATTCTGAAGACTGTAAACGAAAAATTTCTTGCCCAGTCTAAGGTAAGTTGTTTAATTTCTGACTAGTTCCAGTGTGTATGGGTGGTTCCAGTGTGTATTGCAATTAAAAAAAAGAAAATACCGACTTATGATATCCCGAAAAACGGACTATTTTTCACCAAAAAAGAAAAAAAAACTAAAAAAAGATCCGGGTAAACGGACGACACAATAATGTATGACAGCACCCTCTAATTCTATGTGGACGTACATATATAAATTTCGGTAAGGAAAAAAAGCATCTCAGTATTTAGAAATCAGTAACAGTACAAAATCTTGAAAGTTTACGAAAGCTTAGCAATTTCCGATTTGGCAGCAAAGTTAATCTGTCGTGCATTCAGAATAACAAGGATTTACGAACTTTCTCTTAGCCGCCCCGGTGGCGCAGTGGTCTAAGCGATGGCCTCTGATCATTCGTCCGAAAGGGGTCCGGGTTTGAATCCCGATGAGGCATGGATGTTGTGTTTGTCTTACGGCACTGGCTCTCTCCCTTCCCTGGAACCAGTGGCCCTAAATTAGGGACGGGTGACTTCTTATAGCCCATTCCATTGAGTTGCTCACGGTGGTCGTTAAACCTCCAATAAAAAAAAAGCAGCTTCTTTTCTGCGGCTGCGCTGTGCCTGCTCATGACGTCATTTGCAGCACGGACGGTGACTTATGGTGGCCAATGCTGCGTGGATAGGAGTGGTGTCTCCAGTAAGGTAACCTCCTTGGTTCGAACAGATGAATTTTATTCACATTCTGAGCTCATATCAGTTGAGCGAGGGAATTTTTATAGGAAATGATTTAATTTATATGCAAATCTCAGAGTTTAACGGGCCATAAAACTATTACCTAGAGATACAGACATTTGACGTGAAAGAGCGATCACTTCAGTTTGACTATTACCTAGTTTGCAGGGTAAAATATGCGAACTAGTTCATTTTTCTACAAAACGATCATGGCTAGCTAAACCTAACATGGCTACTGATGAAATGATACGTGGTAGAATCTGTCATTAAAAAAGTTATTCCCGACAACATTTACGAAATAAACTAATAATTATAAATTATCCAAGAATATGATAATCGTTGCTTTTTGTTTTGAACTAGTACAGTTAGCCTGTAGCATCAGTCAGTCTCTTCTATATAATGTGGGTAACCTGGAAATGTATAGATGGTGCAGCATCTTCCTTCAGTCGCTCTTACCTCACGTTAGGTATGTAATTATCAGACTGAAAATGCTTTCCACAAACAAAACATCATTTTACAAACTTGTAACTTGTCATTTGGTTTTAAATCCTGCCGAGATACTGCTTCCAACCTCACTTGCTTCAGGTTTTGATCTGATGGGAGCTTATGGAAGAACATTTCCAGAATTTTTTCTTTAGAAGATGTACAGATCGGCAAACAGCAGTAAAACATAATGAACATGGATTATATTTTGCTGTAATAACAACGGATTGTTCCTAAAACTGTAGTGGAATATTTTTAACGAACACAATGCAGACATCAAACAACGCTGAAACTCTATTGTTTATACCAAGGAGGTTAGAAGTAAGAGGAGGTGGCATCAGCCCCTCTCCCTGTGCTTCTGGCGTGACGCCACTTTTTATCAGCTGACTACGCCAATGCGCCCAACCTAAGAATCTCCTGTATATCTCTATGGGGAAATCTTGATTTTGAACGGGTTTTTCGGACCCTTACTCTACCCATACAGGCATGAAAAAAATTGAAGTTGAAATATTCATTCCCATAATAAAAAATTTCCAGAAAAAACAGGAAAATATGTGTTGGTATTTCTTTAAAAAATTCAACAAAGTAATGATTTTTGAGCGGAAGTGCATAGTGCGCATAATTACTTACTGTCCATATGCAAGTAACTATGTATACTGCCCATGTGCAAGTAACCATGTTTAAAATATAACCAAAGGCCTAATGTTAAGAAATAAGAACGAAATATGCCTTCTTTCCATCTTTGGTTTGCATGCGCTAAGCAAAACTGCTTAAGCCACAGGAAGTGACGTCACGTTCCCGAACACCCGCAGTACAGACTCCCTCCGCTTTAGAAAGAGGATAGAAAGAGCTGATCTGTTTTGGCTTCACTCAAAACGGGTCCCTTCACCTCCTCTTCTTCTAACCTCCTTTGTTTATACCTTGGGACGATGTGCCATCTAACGGCAGAAATCGTCTTTCACGTCCACCCAAGGATATGTTATAGCTTGTTGACTGTTCTTCATCTAGGCAATTCTTTGATTTAGGTCAGCCTTGGTTTGGCCGTTGGCGAAGTGCTATTTTCTAGACTCGTTATGGGCTTTCTGACTTTCTGTTAAAAGTGAAATTCGATGCTAAGACACGTGTAAGATCTCGGTGATTAGTAGGAGTCGTTCTCTTTTACATGTTGCTCTTCTGCAATCTGTATAATCGCGTTTCCAAATTCCTCGTGGAGGTATAAATAACTCCATCAAACTGGAAATGATCGAAGTTCGATCTGCGTTTTTGGTGATTTAAGAAACGAATCCGAGTCCGCGTGTAGAACTTCCACATTGCTTCATCGTCAAGTTCAGACATTTTGACATAAATTGTAAATGGTATCCAGATAATTCATAAAGTTCAAGAGTTACGCTTCTGAAATGAAGTGTTCGTCTTCCTGTACCAAACCTAGTGTCATTAATGTATTCTTTGCCACATTTGACGATATATTTAATGTTAAGATGCAAATAAGATAATGCATTGACTGGGAACTATTAGAAACGTTTTCTTTAATTTTATTTTTTTTAAACAAGTCTTCTGAATAAATATAGCTACAAGAATTTCCATAGTGCACGTAAAATTCTCTGCTGTACTTGAAAGCTCCCAAACTTTTGATCCATCAGGAAAATGAATTGAAACAGGCTCATTCTTTTCTCTGAAAACACTTCAAATTGTGTTGATGAAACTTTGCTGCCATAAAAGCACTGTCACACCATTTGCCCTTGAATACACATGAGATGTCCCATGAATGTGAGGTATGCTTCAAGAAATTTACACATCCCAGTCATCATTCAAGCCACATGTTGAGTGATACAGGTGAAAAGGGACGCATGTGTGAATTATGCGACATGAATTTTTTACAGGAAAGTTGCCTTTCTCTACATTTACTCAAACATGCAGGTGAGAAACCCGATGAGTGTGGTTTCTGCCACCAGAGATTCACTGAAAAAAGTAAACTTTCAAGCCATATCCTCGCTCATCAAAGTGATAGACCTTATGAGTGTGAAATCTGCCACCAAAAATTTACACAGAGGCGTAATTTGCTACGACACCTGCTCAACCACACAAATGAAAGATCTCATGAATGTGATGTTTGCCATAAGAAATTTAAACGTAAAGGTCATCTAACAAAACACTTCCTATCTCACACGGGTGAGAAATCTTATGAGTGCGAAGTGTGCTGCAAAATGTTTGGAAGCAAAAGCAACCTATCAAGACATTCTTTAACTCATACTGGTGAAAAACGGTATGAATGTGAATTGTGCCACAAAAAGTTTACAGAGAAAAGTACTCTTTCCAGACATTTGCTGATGCATACCGGTGAGAGACCCCATGAGTGTGAAATATGTCGCAATAAGTTTTCGGAGAGGAGTACCCTTACGAAGCATTTACTTACCCACACAGGTGACAAACCCTATAAATGTAAAGTGTGCGAAAAGGATTTCACACAGAAAATTCATCTAACAAAGCATTTACGTATCCACAGAGATGATAGACCTCATGAATGTATAATATGCAACCAGAAATTCTTACACAAGAATGATCTTTCAAATCATAACCTCACACATACAGAAGATTATCCTTATAAATGTGAAATTTGTCAGAAAAAGTTCACATGGAAATGTAAGCTTTCACAGCATTTATGTACCCATATGGGACAGTGTGCCTACGTGTGTGAAATCTGCAACAAGAAATTCACGTCGAAAAGTAATCTTTCCCAACATTTCCCCACTCCTACGGAAGAGTGCCCTCATGAATGTGAAATCTGTTGCAAGAAATTCACGGTTAAGAGTAATCTTCCAGAGCATTTACGTACTCATACAAGGGAACACCCTCACGAGTGTGAAATCTGCAAGAAGAAATTCACATTGAAAGGCAATCTCTTAAAACATTTGTGTAGTCACACAGGAGACTGCTCTTATGAGTGTGAAATCTGCCTCAAGAAATTCACGTGGAAGAGCAATCTTGCACGGCACTTGCGTATTCATACTGGAGAATGTCCTTACGAGTGCGATATCTGTTGTAAGAAATTTACATCGAAAAGTCGTCTTTCACAGCATTTACTCACTCATGAAAATAAAAGATTATGCCTGTGAACTGTGCCTCAAAAAATTCAGACAGAGGAAGTTTCTTTTAAATCAATTGTTGACCATACTGGAGAATGTTCACCACATTGATTACATGATTGTTAAAGGTATAATACGAAATACCGTAAAACCTCTCAATAGGTTTTACCAGGGGTCGCACCGCTTACGCGCTCTTTGCAAGTCATGAAAAAAAAATCGTTTTAGTGATGGATAAAAAGTTTTGACAAAAATATTACCTTTTTTTACTGATATTACTTTTTTTAATAATATTTTGTTAAATGTAAAGAATATTTAACCTATTATCTCAAAAAATGAATTCTAAATCCGTTTAATGGTGTAAGATAATAAAGTAACTTACTGTTTGTTGTTTATGGTATTTATCTCGGTTATGCCTGATGAAGCCACCCGTGAGTTATGAAAGCTTGCTGGCTGTTTACTTTATTATTTTACACCATTAAACGGATTTAGAATTCATTTTTTGCGATCATTTGTGGTGTAATCTACCTGATTTTTATTAACTTGCATTTAACCTATTGTTTTTGTAGTATTATAAGACTTTATGTTGGTAAATGTGTAGATTAGCGTCCTAAATTATTTTGTCAGAAAAATTTTAGTACCTGGAAAAAGTGCAACATACAGAATTTAGAGTATGGAAATTAAAGGCAAATGGTGCAGGAATTTCGTATTTTAAATCTGTTTTAAAGATTTTTATCGTAATAGTGGCATGTTGAGTCCGACACTGTTAAGAGAAGCTGCAGTAGGCCTAACGCATCGCTACTGTGATGATGTGAAGCTTTGGGCTGTTCAAAGAAAGATTCGGTGTGCCGTGTAATTCACACGAGGACGACAAGTGCAGCCGCATATGTTCTTGCCAGGGGAGTGAAGCATCATGTACTCATACACTACAGAATATAGATCATTCATGTTTTGTAATTGTTTTTAAAGCAGATGTTGAGAAATTTTTCTTTCTTTCACATGTTTCCCTGATTCGAAATAGAAAGTACTAATATGCTTTTCTATAATGTACAAACAAGGCGAAC
Source organism: Macrothele yani (assembly GCA_039090855.1). Classification (NCBI taxonomy): domain Eukaryota; kingdom Metazoa; phylum Arthropoda; class Arachnida; order Araneae; family Macrothelidae; genus Macrothele; species Macrothele yani. The sequence continues at coordinate 193,519,052 of CM077009.1, read as the reverse complement.
TGGACCCTACCAGGCTGTAACATTAAGCAAAAGCAGCGAGGACAGAAAAGATGAGTTGGGACGCAGCGCCATCTATTGACGTAGTTCGCATTAACAAACTGATTCCGTATCATTATTTACATTTAAGATTTTATTAATATCAGGGTGCGCACGCGTGCTTGAAAACCTGGAAAGTCCTGGAAAATCATGATTACGTTTTCAAGGCCTGGAATATCCTGGAAAAACGGTATTTTTTTAATGCTGTCTTGAAAAGCCTTGAAATTTGAAATTAGTGCTTAAAAAAAATGCCCTTTTAGGAAATCGTGTTACTGACTGTTACCCCTTAATTTTTTTAAGTTCCTCTCCTCTGTTCTCAAAGAAACCGCCGGCTACAGTGGTGTTTCGGATGTGCCCAAATCCTAATTTGGCTGGGGGGGGGAAGCACTACTTCCAGTGCAATAAAATTGGATGATTACTAGCAGGTCTGTTAGGGAAGGGGAGCTTGATGCATTCTCTAGCCCTGAGCTTGATGTCCGTCCGACAACTACTGAGAACAACAGAAGGGGAAAGAAGAGACATTTAGCATTTGCAAGGGGGTCGCGTGTTTACCAAGTCAGCTGGCATCCACCAGTGAAGAGTATGCCTGAACAACACATTCATCTGCTCCTTGTTTATTGCATTAAGACGCTTGCTTCCGGCCCACCCCTCAAGAGACTTCGGCTACTTATGATAAAAAATAAGAAAACTATCTTTGCGAATTTTTCACAAAAGTGGCTGAAATTTTTACATTTACTATAATTGGATTACAGAAGCTCACTCCCAAAATTCCATTTGAATCGGTTTAAAACTTAAAAAGTTAGCATTGGAAATTTTTATTATGTGTGCCTCTTTAGACAGTGAGCCTTGAGCAGAAAGGGTGTTACCATAGCAACGGTTGATTGACAGCTGGGAGCGCTGATCCGAAGCCCTTGGTTGGGAAGAAAGCAAACACCTGTTTATCACTTCCACGGCTCAAAAGGACTAAGAGATATTTTCAGAAATCCATTTTCCGGAATTTTGAAAATAACACAGTAAAATTTTTACAGTGGTTTAAATTTTTACATCACAATAAAGTTCTAGTGCAAATTTCGCCGAATTCCGTTTGAAACTTTAGCAGATGCAAAAAAAAAAAAAAAAAAAAAAAAAATCTTCCGTTGCAAAATCGGATTCAAAAAAAAGAAAACGGCAATTATAAATTACGGGAAAAGCAAGCAAATTATTTTTTTTTAGATGCCATGGTTTATTTAAACAGAGTGATCCTTAAATTTTGTTTCTGTGATGATATGGACTCTATTTTAATTACAAACATACATTTTTATTCAGATGTCTGAGTTACTGTTTTAATAAAAAAATCTAATTAAAAAGTTTTCAATGGATTTAGGCGAAATTCAGCAGATAAACGTATTTTAGTAAATTGCAACATTATGACGTAAATTTGGTCATTTTGTCGAAAATTGGGCAGCATTTTTTTTTTTTTTTTTTTGCGTTTTCTCCTATAGTTAGGGTGAAGGAGGAAGACACTTCAGTGAGCTGCAGGTGGTGATTTATGGCGATGTGCCAAATGAAAAGAAGCCATTCCATCAGGACATTCCAGAGGTTGAGTGTGCGTGGACGCGTGCTCCTGCTGTTTGAACTTAATCGGAATGTTTTCGGGAGGGGGAGAAATATCCGTTTCAGCTTTACAGCTTTCAGGCTCCTTTTTTTTTTTCTTGGTAATAAATAAAAACCATAGTTGCTGCATTCACCATTGATCCATATTCGCATTTCTTGAATATAAACAGCAGACAATCGGAAACATGGTGTTGGGTGGGTCTTGATGTTCTTCATTTGTATCTGCTGAATTTTGTTCTGTGGGAATACGGAATGAGTTATACTGTGAATACATACAAAACTACATATTTTTGAGCTGAAAAAATATGTCTACTTGTACACAGTAGCTAACGTGTGAACTCAGACGAAGACAATTGGACATATGGACGTCTGATTCCATAAAAAAATCAACCCATTTTATTATACACGACAGGTAAAAAAGAAAAAACATTACATGTTTTTAAACATTATAAAGGAAAGCGGATTTTTGAAACACCATGACTTGATGATATTAATTTCCGAAAGTTTTTTTTTTTTTTTTCGATTTTAATTTCTGAAATCTTTTTTTTTTCAATTACAATACACTGTAACATGATACCTGTGTGTTGTATCCCTTAGTTGTATGGCAGATTTTCAGTTGGCCGATATCCGCGATCGTAAGTGGTAGTTACATTGCTATTGTTGATGATGACAAGATAAATACTGGAGTAATGTAGAATGTTGCATAACGCAAAAAGAAATCGCCCCCCTTCGAACTTTTATGCGGTTATCATAGCTGATCAACCATTTCATTCCATGAACATCAGCACATTTCAATCATTTGACCATTGGGGGTCTGACTGAATTCAGCAGTGCTTAAGCGCCTAGCGCAACGAGAACATGCTAATTATGGACAGTTCTATTCCCTTCCCCCTATCATCCCTAATCCATTTGCATCTTTCATCATTTTTATTACTTAAAACTGAAATTGCTTTTAAAAACTAATTTGAGCATGATACTGTAAAGCGTAGTAATCATCCTGGAATTTTTGTATATGGCCTGGAAAAGGCCTGGAAAGTCCTTGAATTTTTTCCCCCAAAAAGAGTACGAACCCTGTAATATTCACTTTCGCATGAACAGATGGATATTTGCATTCTGAATTGGTAGTACTTGGGCAAGAGAATTTTTCAGTAGCAACTGGTGTAATTAATGTGTAAATCTCATTTCTCCTTTCTTCTTCAACGATCTAGGGCTGAGATTTTGGTAAATGTGTAGATTAGCGTCTTAAATTATTTCGTCGGAAAAATTTTAGTACCTGGAAAAAGTGCGATGTACAGAATTTAGAGTATGGAAATTTAAGGCAAATGGTGCAGAAATTTCATATTTTAAATGTGTTTTAAAGATTTTTATTGTAATATTGACCTGTTGAGTCTGATGCTGTTAAGAGAAGCTGCTGTAGGCCTAACGCATCACTACCACGACAATGTGAAGCTTTGGTCCGTTAAAAGGAAGGTTTGTTGCTGTGCCGAAATAATGGGCAGAAGAGCACAAGAGAAAGAGGGTACATTGTAGACAGGAGAGTGATAAATGTTGTAGTGATATTCTGCAGAAAATAAGTCCACATCATCCACCCTTTATTTAGTTGTCCTGTACATTGTTGGCAGGAAAAACCAGATAAAACCTCTCAGATTTGCAAAAGTTACGTATGCGTAAGATAGGGACTGACCTGCGAGCAAGCTATTAACGGGAGAACCAAAAGTGCAGTGACACAGCAAATCGGCTGCGAATGAAAGCTGTTCAAACCAGAACCGAAAGTTATAGTTCCCCAGTTTTCTGTACAGTATAGAAAAGCATATTAGTACTTTCTATTTCGAATCAGGGAAACATATATGAAAGAAAAAAACTTTCTCAACATCTGCTTTAAAAACAATTACAAAACATGAATGATCTATATTATGTAGTGTATGAGTACACGATGCTTCGCTCCCCTGGCAAGAACATATGCGGCTGCACTTGTCATCCTCGCGTGAATTACACGGCACACCGAGTCTCTTTGAACAGCCCAAAGCTTCACTTGGCCGCGGTAGCAATGCGTTAGGCCTACTGCAGCTTCTCTTAACAGCAGTGGACTCACAGGGAAATATTATGATAAAAATATTTAAAACACATTTAAAATAGAAAATTTCTGCACCATTTGCCATTAATTTCCATACTCTAAAATCTGCACATCGCACTTTTCCCAGGTACTAACATTTTTTCGACGAAATAATTTAGGACGGTAATCTACACATTTACCTTTGTTTTTTCATATTTCTAAGGGACAGTAAAAAAAAATAGCAACTTTAGATCACATTTGGAGAAAAAATTTAACTTGGGTTGGTGAAAACTTTGAAAAAGACAGAGAAACCGCTGGGTTTTACTGTTTCATATTTTACTAACTATTGGAGAAAATCAACTTTCTTGTCTTTACAGGAGCCCAGAAAGGCATCCACAGTGAAGAACTACAGAGGGCGAGTTGAAAGTTTTGCAATATTTGGATCACTTTTTCTTCATACATATCTTTACGATGAAAGCTGACTGGCATTCAAAGTATAGACTATTGTGTTGCACCGTCTTTAGCTATCTGTCTGCCAGTTCTTCGATTCCGGAGTAAGTATCGGTTTTTGTCCTTCAAGGCGAAGAACTCCTTCACCCCAGCTGCCGTCTCCTGGTTGTTGAAATGCCACCCGCAAAGGAAGTGGGCCATGGACCAGAACAAATAATAATCAGATGAAGGCAAGATCCGGACTATATGGTGGGTGTGGCATAAGTTCGATACCCTCAAGTTCCTGGAGTTTTGCCTGGGTCATTTGTGCGGTGTGAGGCCGAGCATTGTCTTGCTGTAGGAGAGAGCGCTTTCTGTTCACCAGTGCCGGGTACTTCTCCTCCAAAACGGCATACATCTGCTCCAGCTGTTCAAAATAGAGGTTGGCGTTGATGGCCCGACCATCTGGAACAAATTTGAAATGGATTATTCCCGCAAAATTCCACCAGATGCAGAGCATCACCTTGTGCTCAAATCGCCCACATTTGGCAACAGGTTCTGGAAGCTGGCCCATGCTCAACTGCTGCCATGGTGTGTTAGGATTACAAAAACAGACCTACTTTTCATCGCACATAACAATCATCTTGATGAAAATTCTCGAAATACGTGGAGTCAGTACATAAATAAATACATCACTATTTCCACGTTCCAGAAACACACAGCAACCGAAAAATTGTTATCAGCCGCCGCCGTGGAATCGAATCACGGATCTCTCGATATCTCGCCGAGTGCGTTACGTTTACACCAAGGTGGCCAACAATCCACGGTGCTATATGTATTTTTAAGTCAGCTTCTGACATCATAAATCCGTAAGATGGGCTCAGCTACCGAGACGTGTCCATCTGGTGGGCATTAACAATGGCACTGGCTATATATATTATAGCAATTAAATCCAAAGGGCGAGATCCAAGGTGAAAATTCTCCAAATACGTGGCGTCAGTAAATAAATAAATACATCGCTCTTTCCACGTTCCAGAAACACACAGCAACCGAAAAATTCGGCTAGATATCGAGAGATTCATGGTTCGATTCAACGGCGGCGGCTGATAACAAAATTTTCGGTTGCTGTGTGTTTCTGGAACGTGGAAAGAGCAAAGTATTTATTTATCATCTTCATGAAACATGCATCGTGCAGGTTTTCTAGGAGTTTCATGCACACTTCCACTTGGCGGTTAGCTTCAGCTGGCGTTAGTTCTTGAGGGACAATGTGCGACCTTGCCGAGGTCGTGAAGGTGACGAACCATGGTGGTCTGTGTATGCCTGGCTCACCTGATAATCTCTGAGTGCTGGTTGTCGGCTTTGCCTCTATGGCCTGGCGCACAGCCTCCAAATCCACTGTTTGCTGCCTACCTGACCTTGGCTGATCATCAATGTTTCTGTCACCTGAGCGAAATTTCTTGAACCGTCTGGCTGTGGTCCACAGAACCTTCCCCTTTCGCATGACAAATGTTTCGTGTTGCCCGAGTATCATTATGGCCGAGTTCAAACTCGCTAAGCAAAAGTTCCCTAATTAGTCGGTTTGGCTGTTCATCTTTTACGTGTCCCAATCACAGACAGAACGATGACATGCAATGCTGTTCACAGCAACGACTACCACTTTATATCCCTTTCGACTGACTGCAGTGCGCGACTTGAACTAGTTTAAGCATGTGACATACCTGTCCGTAGTACATGTGTTTATGCAAATATTGCAAATCTTTTGACTCGCCCTCGATAAAAAGAATTTTGTTGGAAAGCAATTTTCCCTCCTGATTCATAGAGAATGTTTTTAGGAATAAGGTAAAATAAGAAAAATAACTTAAAATTCACCATCAAAATTACTTACAATGGATTTTCCAAGAAACTAAAAATGATTAGTGAAAAATGTAAAATGGGGCTTGCCTCAGATCTGGGCAACAAGGTAAAATAATTCCTTTCATCCCTTAAAGAGCAAGAAGACTACATCCAAGTACAAGAAGGGTTACTCTATAGCATATACATAGACTAACCCTTCTTGTTAAACATAGATTAACCCTTCTATTCTTCATCAACACTCTATAAAGAAGTTAGGAAAAAATAGAATTGTTAGTGTATACGTAAAAAATAAAAGGGTTAGTCTATGTATACGCAAAAATATTCTTGTTAAATTTTTCAATAATGACAATTTTTAGTCTATGAAAAAAAAATAGAAGGGTTAGGCTATGTATACGCAAAAATATTCTTGTTAAATTTTTAAATAATGACAATTTTTAGTCTATGAAAAGGTGGCGCAGTGGTCTAAGCAATGGCTTCTGATCATCCATCCGAGATGGGTCCGGGTTCAAATCCCGGTGAGGCATGAATGTTGTGCAAGGGGAAATCGCACAAGACATAAGTAAAGCCATTTTATAAATCTCTCCCCCTCTCTCTGTCTGTAATTTGCCCAGGCATGCTTCCTGGGCCCTTGGTCATGGTGGGCCACAAGGCTATAGACTCCCCCTTAATCCAGCCCTCACTATAATGTATTTTGTTTCAAGCTTGGAAATGTTTATGGACAATTTACCTTCTTCATCAAGTGTACCACACTATCACTCACTGTCTTTGCAGTTAGGGTTTACTATATCACACCATATTTCCTGTTGTGACAAATGTATGTGATCAATGAAATGAAGTGCATTCTCAAGTCCTTTTATATTTCTTTATATGATGCCTTGTTGAGTCCCAATAATATCAGGGTTTGATCCAGCTTTTTAAAGATGATATCCATTTCTGTGAAATTCTGTCTATTTTAGTGAAATTTACTTTTTGTGTGTGTGATTTTTTTTTGTTTTTTTGTTTTTGTTTGGAACAATCTTATCAAGAATTAAAAAACAAACAAACCCAAAAGTACATGAAAGTGTAAAGTGTTATGAATTTGTAGGTAGAATCATCATTACCATATCAGAATTTGCTAGATGTCATTGTGAAGCTGCAAGGGTTATCAAGATGATTTGTCTGGTCATGTAAATAAGAAATCTAGTTGTTTGACCATGCATGAAAAAAAAAAAAAAAAAGCTTTCCATATTAACTGCCCTGTTTTGCTTTCAGAGCCAAATTTTCAGTCATGAGTGGAAATAAGAAGCTATTTTAAAGAATAGACCCACAAAATATTTATAGCTGAAACAGTATTTTCACAAAATACTTCCAGTAAAATTTTGGAATAACAATATTGTGGCATGAGAGCAATCTTAAATATATTGTGGTGTTTAACTAATGTGCTATGTGTGTGTATGGTATGACAAAATAAGACAAAATATTTTTCTGAAAATAAAGTTTTACTGAAAATATTTTGTGAATATGCTGTTACAGTTCCAAATATTTTTCGTGAAGTCACTGCCAAACGGTATCAAATGCTACCTGGATCAACCCCTTGATATTGAGTTAATCTTAGCTCATTTTGTGAAAAACAGCAAGACATCATGAAAAAAAAAATTCAAAGGCCTTGAAATATTGAGACCACTCCCCAGTGGCGTAGTGGTCTAAGCGATGGCTTCTGATCATTCGTTCGAGATGGGTCCGGGCTCGAATCCCGGTGAGGCATGGATGTTGTGTTTGTCTTACAGCACTGGCTGTCTCCCTTTCCTGAAACCAGTGGCCCTAAATTAGGGACAGGCGACTGCTTATAGCCCATTGAGTTACTGACAGTGGTTGTTAACCCTCCAATCAGAAAAAAAAAAAAAATATTGAGAAAAGGTAGAACAGCCTCATCACTGAAAACAGCAAGTTTTGTTACTGGAATGGCAGCTCACTAAGACATTTTTATTGGCTCCTGTATCCTAGCGTTGCATTTTGTGCTACTGATACTAAGCATACACATTAATTCTGTTGGTTTGAGTCTTTGTTGTGGGAGTGAATGAACCAGTGATGTAGTTCTAAACAAAAACATGCCTTAAGGCTGGTTTACACTGGGCAAGTTGGCTTGAACAAGTAGCTTGCAAGTCAGCTTGAAAGGGGAAACTTGAACCGTTTACACAGTTCAAGTGTTTGCTTCAAGAATCAAGCGTGGTGTGGAATTTTAACGTAAACAAAATGGTGGATCAATGCGTTTAGCTAAATGACGAATTGCATGCTGTTTGTACCTCAAAAGAAGACGTGAGTGCGAAATTAGATTTCTCGACAGGAACTGCTCAGAACGTTATAACGTGAGATCGCGCTAAAAGATCCAGAATCGCAGAGAAATCGTTTCCGACATATAGAAAGTAAAATTAGAGGAACTCTTGAATCAGGTGCGGCCAAATATACAGAAGGCGAACACGTCCCCACTTCTTCCTGCAGGAACAAAATAAAGGGGTAACATTACGTCACCTAGCTACAGAACATGATTTTTCGTCTCTGATGTATTTATATTGAATGCACAGAGCTATCATCTTGTCGTCAAAAGTTTGCAGTGTATATACGATGCATTAGTACATCACACACATGTAGAAATACGATCTTGCGAAATATTGTTCACAGTATTAAAAACGAATCTTCTATGAGTCTATTTATTGGACCACAAGAATATACAAATCAGTAGATCGCAAAAACGCCATTTTTCGTTTAAAAAAAAAAAATGCTGGTTGTAAGTCGAAAACTGTCGTATCTCATTTCAGTACATAATGTTTTTCGTACAACAGGAAGTGTATACACATGCTCACAAATAATAAAACACAAATCAATGCAAAGTGGATTTTTTTTTTTAACTATGCAAACTTAAAATAACTGAAGTGCATAAGGGTGAAGTTTGTGTTTAAAACTGGCTGAATGGCAGTTTCCAACAAATACCAAGGTGATGCATGCATGCTGCATTACTATTCACCTAAAAATTTTTGCTTGACACTTGTAAAAAAAAAAAAAAAGAATATAACATTTTTCTTTTTGTACAATTTGTTAGGCATCTGTTTTTAATTACCCTACATTTCTTCCATACTCAGTATGTACACATTTACCATAAAAAAGTAAAAATGGCAATAAAAAATTGCATTTTTCATTTCACATGACAAGAATAAAATTTACTGACCAATGGTTAGTGGACCCTTGGGTATTTAAACACTGGTGCATATTTTCATATTTTTCGTTGTTGTTTTTGCATTTTAATTACCATGAGAAAATCATGAGTTAAGGCCTGACCCGTATTATTTAGGCGCCACTGGTTCCAAGGAAGGAGATAGAGTTAGCACCATCAAACGAGCTCGCCTCTAGTCATGCTTTGAAAAAGAGTATTCTTCGAGGTTCTGAAAGCTTAACCAGGTCAACTTTTTTCCCAATTCTAACCTTCCTTAGCAGTTACCACTTGTCAGTGGTCATGGTCAAATTTGCAGAACTGAAGAAGCAAGTTGTTGCAGCCAGTATTTTTACAGCCGAAGGTGATTTAGAGTTTTTGGTTTTTTTCCCCATGAACAAAGGAAATAAAAAATTTGATTTACTATGTAGTCATTGGTCTGCCTCAAAAACATGAAATAAATGCTAGTGATACTCATCCAAACACATGACACACAGATCTTCAATGTTCGGGAATATTCGAACTCAATTGCTCATTTGGAAGCAACAATTTTAATAAGTTTTTTTTTTTTTTTTTTGTGCAATATCCACAATATTTTACATATAGTTCTGCTGTCAAAACTGGAATGGATTAAAACTTCTTAGCCACCACTAAACTGCCTGCAAGTCTCTATGCAAATGATTGGTAAAATCAGTTTGATATATTACGCATTATGATTTGAATGTAACATTAAGCAAAATGCAGCAGCTCTATACAAAAAATAAATGATATTAAAAAATAGCTGTTTACTTGAGTGTAATGTAGCAGGTACATAATATAAACTGTGTTTTGTGGTAAAATGCTCACTTCATACCGAAGATCTGCTAAAGATCATCTGAGTTGTACTGATAGATTTGTTGTGGGTATAATTGTACTGTAACTGTACAGAGAGAGAGATATTTACTTGGGTGTAATGTAGCACATTTTACATATACTGTACTTTGATTATAAAAACCTGTAACTGTGCACACCACAGAATTTCAGTTGCAATGCTAACTTCAATTCATAATTTTTGGAGGATCTGTAATTTTTGTAACTGGAACTACATTTTTTCTGGTTTATATGTTACCATACTACCGTCCACACGTACAAGATGGGGGTAGGGCAGTAACTGAAACTTCAGAGTACTTTTCATTCCCTTTTGTTCCAGACAGTTAACAAGATCAATATTGTAGTTAATTGTGCATCACGGGGATTACTAGGATATAAGTTTTCACTTTGTAAAATTTTTGGGTTGTGCCCAAACCCTTCTTCAGGACTGACTAAGATAGAAGGTGCTGCCACTCAAGTGGTAATGTCATACCGCTATGTTCATTAATTGTGTAGCCTACTAGGATATAAGTTTTCACTTGTAAAATTTTTGGGTTGTGCCCCAACTCTTCTTCAGGACTGACTGAGATAGAAGGTGCTGCCACTCAAGTGGTAATGTCATACCGCCATGTTCGTAAATCGTGGAACCTGTTCTTCTCTCAATGTGTAGACTTTCTTCAAGTTTCCATTTTAGATATGTGTTGTTGGTGTGCAAGAATTTTTAAAGATTCTCAGTTCATTGAATGTCCAGTACTTTGTACATGCTTATCTAAGCCTGTTTTGCTTGTAATGTCCGTAATTGCAGCTTTGTGTTCAGCTACATGGGTGCAGAGTTGTTTTCCAGTTTCTCCTACATATATGTTACCACAATTGCAGTTTACACTGTAGATAACTCCTTCTTGTAGTAGCATGTTATTTTCTTTCTTTTTTAAACTGAGGAAAATAGTTTTTTATTTTTTTGTGCAAGTGAGGAGCAAGACGAATATGGAAGTTAAAGCTAATTCTCTGCAGCCTCTCAAACAATCCTTTATGGTAAGCTATTTTTCTAGTAAGTTTAATGTTTTTATCATATTGTTTATGGCTTGACTTAACTTTTTTCTCTATAAAATTTTTTTCTTTCCATCCGGGTAATTGTTATCTGTCAGCGTCTTCTTTAATTATTTTTTTTATGGATTTCTTTGGAAGTTATTGCAGAATTTAAAGTTTCTATTTTTTTAGGGACTGTGCGGCTACATTATATTTAATGTAGGATGAATGGTATGATTGGTAGTTTAGTATTTTTTGAGTATTAGTAGGTTTTTTATAGAGTGATGTAGAGATTTTTCCTTCTATGGCAAAGTGTCAGATCTAGGAAATTGAGGCTATTTTCTTGCTGCACTTCCAGGGTGAATTTGATAGTCATCTAGGGTGTTGAATAGGTTAAATATGTCTATTAGCAGAGATTTCTCTTCTTTGTCTACTATTATCAGGATGTCATCCATATATCTAACGTGAAGGCAGAACAATGATGGTTGTGAGAGTATTATTTTTTCTTCTTCTAGCTTGCCCAAATAATAGTTAGCTAGAAAAGGAGATAGCAGTGAACCCATAGCCAAGCCAGAAGTTTGTTTGTAGTATTTCTCTTGAATTTGAAAAAAGTTATGTTTGAAAGAAAATAACAGCAGTTCATAAAGGCATATGAGCTTCTCTTTATCATGATCTAGGAACACTATCTTTTCTGCCAAGTCATCTGCTAGAAATTCCATCAGAAGGTCCAGGTTAAAATTTGTATACGTACATTGAAATTACATCAAGACTTGCAAGTAATGGATGTTCTATTATTGGGAGTTCTCTCAATTTTTTGACCAGCTCTATTGAATTCTTAATAAGTGCTTGAGGTGGGGAAAACAGCTTATTCAGGTGTTCTAGGAGATAGTAGGAGAGGTTAGACGAGGGGGAAAACTTAGTGTCCACTATAGGACATAAAGGGGTTCCTGGCGTAGGAATCTTGACAGTACCATATAACTGAGGAACTCTAAAGTGCAATTTTGCAAAAAAATTGTAATTATCAAAAAGTTGATCATTCTTTATCAAAGTTTTTAGTAATTTAGAAAAGTTTTTTATAGTGCTGTCTACTGGGTTAGCTTTTATTTCTTCATATAACGGTTTCTGCAATTCTTCAAGCATTTTTTTCTAAGTATTTATTTTTTTCTAGTAGCACTAATGCTCTGCTTTTATCTGCCTTCAAGGCCAAAATTTTTTCATTATTTTTAAATTCTTTTAGTAATTTTAGTTCTCTACTTGAATATTTAGTAGTTCGCTTCTTAACTCCTTTTTTAAAATAACTTGGAACACAGCTGGAGTGAGTATTCATTCCTCAGCTCACTTGCTGTTGTAGGATCTTGACTTTCTATTGAATTACATATGTTTTCTAATTCAATAATTATTTGCTGTTTATTCAGCTGGGTTGGCGATAGGTTGAAATTGCTACCTTTATTAAGGATGATTTTTAATTCTTCATTGACTCCTGCTTCCGTAAGATCTATTACATGTCTAATGGGGGAATTTTTTCTATCATCTTTCCTCAGATTTCTTCCATTAAGACATCTTCTTTCTTTTTTAATTTTTTATGAAATAAATTATTTTTGTCTGAAACCGCTTTCAAAATCCACTCGTTGATTTCTACCTTTGAGCTTTATGATACTTCTTTAAGTTCGGAGTTCCAATTATGAACGATCTGTTTTTTGTATTTAGCCAAATTTCTATATTTTTCTTTAATAGCTCCACTTACTGCTTTTTAATCTACTTTCTTTGCAAAAATTTTTGAAAGCAATATTGTCACATTCTTCTTTAATTTTAATGATGGAGGAGTAAAATTTACTTATTTGCATTTTTTAAGAAAACGGAGTTGAGACTTACTTTTATCTTCTTTTAAGAGAGTCATCTAGGGTGTTCAATGCTTAACCTATTCAACAACCTAGATGACTCTCTTAAATTCACCCTGGAAGTGCAGTAAGAAAATAGCCTCAATTTCCTAGATCTGACACTTTCTGCCGTAGAAGGAAAAATCTCTACATCACTCTATAAAAAACCCTACTAATACTAAAAAATGCTGAACTACCAATCATACCATCCATCCTGCATTAAATATAATGTAGCCGCACAGTCCCTAGAAAAAATAGAAACTTTAAATTCTGCAATAACTTCCGAAGAAGTCCATAAAAAAGAACTAAAGAAGACGCTGACAGATAACAATTACCCAGAGAAAAATGAGAAAAGATGCCGTGCCTACAAAAAATATGCCTTAGCAGATGGATGGGCAAACTTCTGTTCGAAGTGAACGGTTTTAGATCGGAGAGGTCAGAAAAAATGCATTAAATCGAATTGAAAGTATATATCCAATTAAACGTCAAATCACAGGTCACAATGAAAGTGACATCATTCCTGACCAACATGTATCATACCGTCAACGTTATGTGAGAAGTGCGAATGTCTGAGCAAATATCTAATGCAACTGAAGAGTGAAAATAATTCACTACGGGAAGAATTATCAGACGTAAGAAAAGAGTTGGTAATGGTAAAACAATGCTTTTGCCTCGAGAAAAGAAGCCTGAAAACGGAAATAAATATTATGAAACGCAAATGCAAGAATAGAAATTTGCTGAGCAACAGTGAAAGGTGGCCAGCTATCATAAATTTGCTTGGCCATTGTTTCACTGAAGTGCAAATTCAAACTCTTGTATCAAAAAAGAGACCAGCAAAACGGAATGGCGAAGATATAAGTCAAGCACTTGTTTTGCATGCTATTTCTTGAAAAGCATTTTTTTTATCAAAAATAAAATGCACATACTGTTTCCAAGCATTTCCTCTCTGAAACGTTGGTGTGGTAAATTTGTGTTACCGATGGTTTAATTGAGCCCGTTTTAAAGGTGATGAAAATGAATGCTATACACCCAACCGAATTCGACAAAGTTTCAGTTTTATCTTTTGGTGAAATGAGCGTTGATTGCCGATATTATGTGTTATGCTGAGAGGCTTTTAGAAAGCTTGGAAACAACGATATACTGTATTATTCCTTTGATAAGCAGATGGATGAAAAGCTGTTAACTGACATAATTCGAGCCGTTGAGCAATCGGGTTATTTAGTGCATGGATCAATCGTGGTATTTAGTGCTGATCTTGGGGGGAGTGGGATATCAAGGTTTGAAGGCAGCTTGGCATAACCCCAATATTGTCTTCTTTTCCAAATCCAGTAAATGAAAATCGAAAAATATGGATGTTTGCCGATGTGCCCTATCTAATTAAACGTCTCCGAAATCATATATTTGATCGCGGAACCATCACTCGCCAGATATTTGACCTTTTGCTGGAACGTATTAACTCAGAATTAAAGGTGTTTCATGAAATAAAATGGATCCACACAAATGTAAGAGGCCCCATGAGACAGAAAATTAGTTTTAGCGCCCCAGATGCAATCTAAAAACGTAAGCAAAGCTGTAGAGTATTTTTTCCTGAAAGAAAACAAATTGCTAATTTTATAAAATTGGTAAATGACTGATTCGACGTAATGAAATGTAGATTTCCCAGCTCCAAAGAGCCACTGCAGTGTGCTTTTGGAAAAAGAAAACAAAAACGTTATTCAGCAAAAAAGCATCGAACAGTATTCATGTCATATTCCCGTTTTTTCGCAACATATATATATATATATATATATTTACTCTATTTTGAAAAACAGTTGGATGTTTGTACAATTTTTACTTAAAAATGATTTACTCAAAACTATGTTATTTCGATTGAAAATTCACAGAGCACACGATCCTTTCGCGGTATCGCTCCGTGCCATCCGTGCGCGTTACAGCTTCGCTTATGGCCACCGTGACGTCACAGCGCAGCGAAGAGAAGCGGGAAGACGGCTCGGTTACGATGGACCTACCTCTCATCCTTCTAAGTACCTTGTTCCCACTAGCGTCTCGCGACAGCGATATCCACATGTATCGAGTTATCTCATTGGCAGCAATAAAACCGGCACCCACCAATTGGCGACCGGCACTGAAACGGCACTTATTGTTTACAGCGGAACGCTAGAACAGCTCCGCGAGCAATCTACTGTTTTTGATCTGGCAACGCTCAGTAAATATTGTCCGTCCATATTACCCTTCGATAGTATTAAAATTCCATGAAGTTGTCGTTGAATTGGTCTGTTCTATTTTATAATGTCTCAATGGAATTTGTATAGTCTCGTTAACGATGTCGTACGAGATTTTGTTTTTTGATTGGAGGTTTAACGACCACCGTGAGCAACTCAATGGGCTATAAGCAGTCGCCCGTCCCTAATTTAGGGTCACTGGTTCCAGGGAAGGGAGAGAGCCAGTGCCGTAAGACAAACACAACATCCATGCCTCACCAGGATTCGAACCCGGACCCCTTACGGACGAATGATCAGAGGCCATCGCTTAGACCACTGCGCCACCGGGGCGGCATCGTAAGAGATAGAAAAACATGCATATCATGGTGTGAAAATATGGTTTGCTACCCACCCTTGAAATAATAAGGAATCACGAATGGCAATAAATATCGCTGCTTTTCTTCTTTAATTGTCTTTTGCTATATATTTCTCAGTACGAATTAACATACTTACTATACATACGAAAGTATAATTTTTTATCAGTCTCCCAACGTATATAGCGATAAGATCGTTCATTTTTTTTAGTTCTTTTTCAACATCTCAGTTATAGTTTTCATTTAGTACACGAAATATTTTTTATCTTTTTTTGATGAAACCAACGTTATAAAAAAATAAGAACAGAATGCAAAGATAATCCCCCATAATGTTTGCATTCGAATGTAAACAACAACAGATTAATTGCCAGATCGAAAACAGTAGATTGCTCGCGGAGCTGTTCTAGCGTTCCGCTGTCTTAGCTGTGAGAAATGAGGAACGCGCCCGTTTGTGGAAGAATAGCCATTTTTATATTTGGATGTATACTGCAAACAGGTTAAATTGTTCGATTTGTGCCGACAGCCGCCAATGAAGAAACTAATGTTAACTAAGATGTAAACAACCTGTGTCACGACTTCGACGACGTTAACGAACTACAAGTGCTGTTTCAGTGCCGGTCGCCAATTGGTGGGTGCCAGTTTTATTGCTGCCAGTGAGATAACTTGATACATGTGGATATCGCTGTCGCGAGACGCTAGTCCTTGTTCCCACTGTCTATTGATTTTCGTTTCTGGCAACATTGAGTAAATGTCACGGACACTAATTCTGCTATTTTGCTGTCGTTCTGTTGGGTTCTCGAAGGTTTAGTCTTTTATTGATATTTCATTTGAATCAGATTTCGCTGAACAAGAATGTTTGCCGTGAATGTTAAGAAACAGGAATATGATTTTCTTGTTTTGGAAGCACTGTTACGTAATTAATTGCGTCAGAAGTATTAAGGAGTTTGTTACGCAAGAAAAGCAGCGGTAGGGTTCTTACCAAGGAACCATTATTTTTCTTACAAAGAATACCGGAGTTAGAATTTCCTCAAGTAGTTTGTATAAGGTTATGTAGATGTGGAAATTAATGTGTTAGTCAGCGTTACAGTCATACAATACCGTCCGTAGATCTGAATAATTTCGAAAACACAAAATACCAATCTCTTGTTTTGTACATATGAGTATTTTTTTTATTTGTCTCCATCTCATTTGGTAAATTACACTTTCCCAGTTATTAAAAATTTATAGTTTGGTGAAAGCACGCATGTGTGACAACTGAACATGGACTTTGTATCTTCCTTACTTCCAGACATTATGATGGGGGTAAATGTGCAAAAACTATTGAAGGCCATTTGGTGAAACGTAATTCTGCAATTTTTTAAATCAAATTGTGTCTCGGACAGTATGGCAAATCACAGGAAATCCTTCACTGAACTTGAAATGCCAAATTTCAGGTATTCATATCGGAAAGGAGTTTCACTAAGTATTGCCAATTTAACAAACAAATCTTGCACTTCATGTGTTCATTGGCATTGGATGTACTAAAAGGAATTTACTATTATGAGAAACATACATGCAAATCAGAGATTCCATGAACTTGAAGTATGCATAAAGACATTTTCATACAAAAGTTTTTTCTGTAGACATTTCCTGTCTCATATTTTAACAAGCCTGTGAGTGTCGAGTGTCTGTGAGATTAAATTTGTGTAAAAAATGGATACAGATGAGAAACAAGACAGGGTTAAAATATACCCTGTAGTCACACAGGAAAGTAATTTTTCAAGTCATGATCCCACTGTTGGAGAGAATTTTGATAAGCCTCACGAGTGTGAAATATGCCACCAAAAGTTTACAGAGCAACACAGTTTGTTCCAACATTTACTAAATCATGCAAATGAAAGTTCTTATGAATGTGAAAAATGTCATAAGAAATTTAAATGTAAAAGCTATCTTACAAAGCATTTTCTCACTCACACAGGTGGAGGATCTTCTGAGTGTGGAATATGCCACAAGAAATTAACCAGCCAAAGTAATTTATCCAGACATTTGCTAACTCATACGGGTGAGAGGAGGACACACAAGTGCGAAATATGTAATAAGGAGTTCACCGAGAAATGTACACTTTCTAGACACATGTTCACACATACAGGTGAGAAACCACATGAATGCCAGATTTGCCACAAGAAGTTTTCAGTGAAATTTACTCTCTCAAAGCACTTACTCACTCACTCGGAAAAAACCAATAAGCGTGGAGCCTCGCACAGCAAATTCGCATATAAAAGTAACCTCTCACAGGATACCCGTATTGGCGATTTTTCTTATGAGTGTGAAATATGTCAGAAAAAAATTCACATCGAAACGCAGCCTCTCGCTTCATTTGCGCACTCATACAGAAGGACGCAGTTATGAATGCGAAATCTGCCACAAGAAATTCTTTTGGAACGAAGTCTCAAACAGCACGTGCAGACCCATACTAAAGAATGCCGTTACAAATGCGAGATCTGCGACAAGAAATTTGCATGTAAAAGTCATCTTTCAGAACATTCCTATATCCACACGGGAAATTTCCCCTACGAGTGTAAAACGTGCCAAAAGAAATTTGCATCAAAAGGCAATCTCTCCCAGCATGTGCGCATTCACATAGACGAGTGTCATTACGAGTGTGAAATCTGCCACAAGAAATTCTCGTTGGAAAGAAGTCTGCAACAGCATTTGCACACCCACACAAAAGAATGTCCTTATAAATGCGAGATCTGTGGTAAGAAATTCTCTTGTAAAGGTCATCTTTTAGAACATTCATATATTCACACGAGAAATTTCCCTTACGAGTGTGAAACGTGCCACAAGAAATTGGCATCCAAAAGTAAACTTTCAGTGCATATGCGCACCCATACCGGTGAATGCCCTTACCAGTGTGCAATCTGCCACAAGAAATTCAAATTGAAGTGTAATCTTTCAGAGCATGCACGCACTCATACAGGTGCCTACCCGTATGAGTGTGAGATCTGCTCCAAGAAATTCAGGTTCAAGAGTGGTTTTTCGCGGCATGTTCGTACTCATACGGGCGAGTGCCCTTACGAATGTGAAATCTGCCGCAAGAAGTTCACATCAATAAGTAATCTTTCATCACATTTAAGTACTCACACAGGCGAACGCCCATATGAGTGTGAAGTGTGCCAGAAAAATTTGCTTCAAAAGTGGGTCTTTCGCACCATTTGCGAACACACGAAAGTGAGAAAACCCACAAGTGTGAATGGTGTCATAAGAAATACAGGTGGAGATATACTCTTATGAATCATTTACTCACACATGCTAAACAGTGTTCTTTAGTATAATATATACTGTGGAACATTTTGTGGTGGAACCAAGTATGGTAAATGTATATTTTAGCATCCTAAATTATTGGGCTAAACTTCCGTATTCGACCCGCAAGTAGTTCCAGCTGTAGACAAAACAAGGGAGCTAGAAAACAAATATTTATATTTTCGGCTTTGTTGTTTAATCTTAATTGATATCTAATTGTTTATCTTAATTTTTCTATTTTCAATTTACTTCCGATATTGGAGGTTATTTTTTTAACGTGCGTTGATGCATTGGCATTTTTGAACTTCCCTTTTTGTTGGTAAAGTTCGATTAACGCTTACCGCACATGGGGCTTGGCTTTCAATTCTTATTTCCGTTATGTGGATGTGGCATGGGGGTTTTTCATTTAGTTGAGGGTCCACTTCATTTTTTTTTCCCGTTGTTATTTATCTGGCCTCGTCATTAAATGAGTTTTTTCCCCTTGCTGCCTCCTCATTTACTTCGATAATTTTTCATAACCCTAGTACTTTCGGTAATACTCCATTACCGTCATCGAGGGGACGTTTTGCGCAGGCTGGCATGGACCGTATAAGCTGGGCTTTTCGGTGGTTCTCGCAGGCTGCTTCTGTCATCGGCTATCGCTTCTTCTTGGGCATTGTGGCGCCATCTCTTGTTGGTCACTGATCTCATTTTTCGAACTTTTTCATTTTTGTGCTCAATTTTAATTAAATTTTTCCAGCTGTTTCTCAAAATATTAGGGTCATTATAGTTGCAAACTTTTGCCCTATTTTTTTCAATCATTACCAACTCTGCTATTATGAGGTGTTTTTCGGATTTACAGCTTTTAATGATTTTTATATTTTCGAATTTAGGATATTTTTGGTTATCCAGACAGTATTGAATAAGTGCGGTTTTTCTTCTTTTTTCTGCCAATTTTTTACGTGTTGTTTTAATCTGTGTTTAAGCTTATTTTTGGTACTTCCTAATAAGCCATTGGAGGATTTTCAGTAATAGGAATTGAGTAAATACCTGCTTTTTCTAACATTTTTATTTTTTCATTTTTTATTACCATATTTTTGATGGTATTTACTTTTCCTCCAATTTGAATGTTATGCTTTTTACAAATATTATTAATTTCATTAGTAGTACCTTTAATGTAAGGAAAACCATTTAAATATTTGACTTCTTTTTTATTTACTACAGCATTATTTTTTATTTTCTTTATTACTTCTGTGTTCCATTTTTTTATTAAATGGTTAGGATAACCAAAGCTACCTGCAATTTTTTTTATGAATTTGATTTCTTCATTGATGAACTGGCTGTTTTCAGACTGCGTATGTGCTCTTTTTATTAAGGTTTTTAGACTATTGCATTTTTGAGGATAAGGATGTGCCGAATTGTACGGGATTAGGACCAGAACAAATGAACTTTTCCGATAAACCTTGTATAGTAACTTATCTGTGGATTTGATAACTTGTACATCCAAAAAGGCTATTGCATTATTTTTTTCTATTTCAACAGTGTGTTCTATAGTTGGATATAAAGAGCTGTAACATTTTGTTAATTTTCTTAATTCTTCTTCGTTCAGTTTTGATAGAATGAAAATATCATCCACGTATCAACAGTACACTTCTGGTTTTTCTTCCATACGATGCAGGACATTTTCTGCAATTTCGTTCATCACAACCTCAGCATATAAAGTTGATAATGGTGAGCCCATTGGGCCTCCTGAATTTTGCTTGAATATTTTGTCCTTGTATGTAAAAATATTATTTTCATATAAATAGAATAAAACTTTTTTGAATTCATGAATTTGTGTGTTATTTAAAATTTTAAGATTTTGCAACTTCTTAATGATAATTTCAATAGCTTCTGGAACAGGAGTGCTTGGATATAATGCTTTAACGTCCATGCTTGCCATATTTAAGTCCTTTAGGCCAGTTTAATTTAATTAATTTTTCTAATTATCATAACTAATTTTCATTGTATTAAGCAAAATTTATATTTATTCAAGCAAACGCTTTGGTAAACCCCTCGGATGGATGCAAATCGCACAAAAGTGTTTGAACTACTTCCTTGTTTAATCTTAATTGATATCTAATTGTTTATCTTAATTTTTCTAATTATCATAATAATTAATTTTCATTGTATTAAGCAAATATTTATATTTATTCAAACAAACGCTTTGGTAAACCCCTCTGATGGATACAAGTTGCACAAAAGTGTTTGAACTACTTGGGAGCTGAATACGGAAGTTTAACCAATTATTGTGTAGATTTCTGTGAGAGATACCTATATGCTACTCCCATCAGGTGTTTCAGTTACGTGGTATATCAATTTTAATGTTGTGACAAAATCTCTCTCAAATTATTCTGTTCATCACATTTTTTAAGTCTTCACTAGAGGAGCCTTACACATTTGTTAGTTCTTATTGCTCTTTATGTTATTTGATTTAATTAAAGAAGTTCAGTTACACCTTGAGACAAACAGCAGGACTCAAGGTAAATGAACTTCTTTAATTAAATCAAACTAGACGAAACCTGTTGGAATCGACGGTTAGTTTTGTTTTGTTTTTCTGAAAAGAATAAGCTCATATGAAACAAATGTAAACTTTATTTGACTGACAAATTCATTCAAACACTTCAGTAAAGACAATAGTCCAGGTTTGTTATTTTTTTTTACTGAATGTTTAATGACCACCGTGAGCAACTGAATGGGCTATAAGCAGTCGCTCATCCCCAATTTAGGGTCACTGGTTCCAGGGAAGGAGATAACCAATGCCGTAAGACAAATGCAACATCCATGCCTCACTGGGATTCAGACCCAAACCCTTCATGAATGAATCGTCATAAGCCAGCACTTAGACCACTACGTCACCGGGGCGGCCAGGTTCGTGATGAGCATTACGACTGCACCCTTTTTCAGTCGTAAAATGTGAGGCAGAAGTCCACTAATCTCAATGGTGTGCAAAAATTTAACTGGATAGCACACTCTTTCACTCTCATCTTCAGTCAAAACTGTGTTTGTAAATGTTGTTGAAATGAGATTCACGCTGCAAATACAGTAAAACCTCAAAAATCCGGCATCGACATGACCAGTCGAGTGCCGGATTTCTGAATCTATCTAAAAACTACATAACGGGCGTTAGGTAAAGCACGTACAGTACTTACCTGTAACAAGTCACTTCAATGAAAATTTGCGCATCTGCATCTTCTAAATATGCAGGGATCGTGCTGGAGATCGCAATTTGTGAAAAAAAAAAAAAGTTTTCGTGATGGAAAAAAATTTTAATAAAAATATTGGCGATTACCTTTTTGTACTGTTTGTTATAAAACTGTCGAAAAAATTGAATTTGGTGAATGGTTTGGCAAAAACTTGGAAAAAAACAGAGCTGGGCGATGTATGGATACATCGCAAAAACCCGACGTGAATTTTACATCAATGTTACGGCTATTCGACTGATGAAACTACAATACCTAGCGAAGATGATTACTGCGACGCATCATGAAGGCCGAAGTAGATGGCATTACACTGTTGAACCCACATACTGCCACCACCAAGCATAGGTCATCATCACATGTTCGACACGCATTTCAAACGTACGTGCCGATTCGTCGCCTCATTTGTCCCAGTCACTTCAGCGCGCCATAATGAATGGGAGAAATCTCCCGATGTTACACGTAGGCAGCTATTGGCAATTCGCAGGCAGAGATCGGATGATCTCGCGACGTGTTGTTAAGATGGTACATCAGGAGACATCTATGGTTATTGGTGAAACATCGGATATTCTTTCTCAAGAAAATAAAATGAGAAAAGTGTCGGATTTCCGAGGTTTTATGGTACTCTTCACCAGTGTTTAAGCTGGAGTATTTTTTCTTGTAGCAATTTGGCTATTTTGTCAGCAAAAGTTGTAGCAAATGCTACGGTTCTATTTTTTGCTATATTTACGTATGAAAATACAAGCACAATGCATAGGCTAAATAAAATTTTGAATAATAAAAACAAATAGGTTTTTACACCTCTAATTTTAATCAAAATACTTACTTTTGCAGTTTGTGAAAATATATACTAAGACCAGGACTGAGCAAAGCCACAACCACCGACACAATAACCGACCGGTCGATCCGAAACGAAATGGTGCGTGCTGTTCCCGCGATCGTTACTGCGGCGGTGAAAATTTTTCGCTGCTGCGATGTGCCCATCGCAGCAAAGCCCTTGAAAAAGGTGCTCTCGAAGGTCATTGGTGCTTTTCTACATTAGGAGAAAAGACAACGGGGATGGAAAAATGACAGCAGGGCGAGTCAGCGTGCACAGCGATGACAGGTTAGGAAACCAGGTCGGCAGGGAGAAGCAGCAATAACGGAAAGAAAGACTGACGGAGATGAAAATCAACGCAAGGGTGAAACAGGGGTAGGCAGGATGATGAAAGAAAAAAATACGGGGAAACATTCGCTTTTTGACGATTCAGTTAGGACTTTTTGCTGCAAAATTACAGTCTTTATCGCAATTTGGCGTAAATGCGAGCAACAGCTTAAACACTGCTCTTCACCCATTGGAATCGACTGTTGGTTTTGTTTTTTTTTATTGAAGGTTTAACGACCACCGTGAGCAACTCAACGGGCAATAAGCAGTCGCCTGTAATATTTTTACTGCCGCCCCGGTGGCGCAGTGGTCTAAGCGATGGCCTCTGATCATTTGTCCGTAAGGGGTCCGGGTTCGAATCCCGGTGAGGCATGGATGTTGTGTTTGTCTTACGGCACTGGCTCTTTCCCTTCCCTGGAACCAGTGACCCTGAATTAGGGACGGGCGACTTCTTATAGCCCATTGAGTTGCTCACAGTGGTCGTTAAACCTCCAATAAAAAAAAAAATATATATATTTTTATTAACAATGGTCAACGTAATGTTTATTTACATCTTTGCATAATGGGAAATGTCTTACATGAATAAACTGGATCGAATGAATACTAAATTGTATATATACATCACACAGTCCAATGGCATAACACAAGCAGGTCTTCAAGAGTGTTCACTGTTCCGATGAGAAGAACTTTAATACGAATGCCTGCTAGCGTTGCTTTGTGCAACGGTTCGTCAGAAAAGAGACTTCAGACTATCTCAGTCCCTCCATGCTTCTACTTTCAACAGCGCGTAAGTCAGCCGCAGGCGATCAAATGTCAACGGCGTGATTCTCCCATAGACTTTCCATGGAAACTTGGCCGCCCCAATCTCATTTTTCTTTGCAAGTGGCACATCTACATGGCAATACCTTTATTTTGTTACCTCAACCATATCTTTATGTTCAGCTGTTCTCTCAAAATAGGATTCACAGTAAAAAAACCTTTTAAAATTAACATATAGATAACAACTTAAGAGCAATAAGAATTGACAAATGTGTAAGGCTCCTCTAGTGGAGGCTTAAAAAACGTGATGAACTGTATAATTTATGACAGATTTTGTCACAACACAACATTAAAATCCTACATTTTTGCTACATATTTTGAAAAGATGAGATATACATTTTTTAAAGTATAATTTGATGGCAAATGATGAAAAAATTTCATCATTAAAATGCATTTTAAAGATTTTTACTATGAAAATTACCTTTAAGAACGACAGTATGAACACCCGCTGTGGCAGGCCTAACACAAAGCCATGGCAACAAAGTCAAGCGTGGGTCCTGTGAAATGATAGTCCAGTTCTGTTCCTCTTGTATTCTTCCATCTCTTCGCTGATGGAAGAATACAAGAGGAACAGAGTAAGTTCTTGCCAGGAAAGCATTCCATTTTGTAGTGCTACACTACAGAAAATGGTAAATGTGTAGATTAGTATTCTAAATTATTTTGTTGGAAAAATGTTAATACCTGGGGAAAGTGTGACGTACAGATTTTAAATTATGGAAATTAATAGCAAATGGTGCAGAAGTTTCGTGTTTCAAATGTCTTTTAAAGATTTTTATCGTAATATTTACCTGTAAGTGCGATGCTGTGAAGAGACGCTGCGGTAGGCCTAACGCATTGCTACCGCAGCAATGTCAAGCTTAGCTCCGTTGAAAGGAAGATTCGCTGCACTGTGTAATTCACGTGTGGATGACTGCAAGTACAGCCGCATATGTTCTTGCCAGGGGAACAAAGCATCATGTACTCATATCTACAGAATATAGTTTGTTCATGTTTTGCCATTGTTTTGAAAGCAGATGTTGAGAAATGTTCCGTTCTTTTACACACGATTCCCTGATTCCAAATAGAAAGTGTGAATATGCCTTTCTATGTTGTAGAGAAAACTGGGAAAGTCTAATTTTCGGTTCTGCTTTGAACGGCTTTTATTCGTAGCTGATTTGCTGTGCCACTGCAGTTTTTCTTCTCCTCTTAACACTTTGTTTGCAGGCCAGTTTCTATCTCATCGATACATATATTTTGCAAATCAAAGCTCTAGGTTTTTTCCGGTTTTTCCTGCCAACAACGTACAGGATGCAACAAAATAAAGGGTGAATAATCTGGACCTATTTTCTGTAGCGTATCGCTACAATATTTATTGCTCTCCTGCCAACAACCTAACTACTATCTCTGGTACTCTTCCACCTGTCATTTCGGTACAGCACGGAACCTTCCTTTTAATGAAGCAAAGCTTGACATCGTTGTGGTAGCGATACGTTAAGCCTACCACAGCGTCTCTTCACAGCATCGCACTTACAGGTAAATGTTAAGATAAAACTCTTTAAGAGGCATTTAAAATATGAAATTTCTGCACCATTTGCCATTAATTTCCATAATCTCAAATCTGTATGTCACACTTTCTCCAGGTACTAACAATTTTCCGACAAAATAATTTAGGACACTAATCTACACATTTACCCAGAAAATAGCTCATAATTTCTGTTTCAGTTTTTCACATCACAATCTGAGAATTTCTTGCTTTTTTTTTTTTTTTTTTTTTTTTTGCATGCGATTATTTAATAGGGGATGTATGAACTCACTTCTCTTTTGAAGGTTTTATTTATTTTTTGTAATCCAATTTAAATGAACTACGAACCACACCATCAATGCCAGAACCAAAACTTTCACTTTTAGATACATGTAACTTCTGTTGGAGATAACACGATATCTGCTTTAACATTTTTCTAGAAGGAAGAAGACATTTGCATACTTTCTATTTTCTATCAGGGAATCATCCGTAAGGATGAAGCAATTTTCAGCATATGTTTTGAAAAACTACAAGAGAAATTAACTGTTTTCTGTCAGGGAGGACTTCAAAACGGATTACTTTCTTGGCAAGAACTTACCCAGTTTTTCTTGTAGTCTTCCGCCAGTTAATTCGCCACCAAAGCGAGACCTTTGTTTCAGCAGAGCCAAGCTTGACGTGGTCACCGTGGCCTTGTGTTAGGCCTGCTGCAGTGGGTGTTCACATCATCATATTTAGTGGTAAGCTTTGTGGTAAAATTCTTTAAAATGCATTTTAAAGATAAATTTTTGTGGAATAGCTTTTTTGCGGGTCTTATAGAGGTTATTTTTCATCAAAGTTTGTTGTCAAATTTTCGAACTAAAGCCTAGTTTGTCATCAGGACTATGTCACTGGAGTAGTTGCTGCCACTCAATTGGAAGAGTCCATCCGCAATTATCGTTAATTGTGGTACTTCTTCTTCTTGCTATTTCGATCCCTTCTTCTAGTTTCCTCTTTACTAAGTTTGACTGGTGGGCGATTATTTTCACTGAGTCCCAATTTATGGAGTGTCCACTTGCTTGTATATGTCTGTTTAGCCCTGTTTTGTTCCCAATGTTCCTAATAGCTGCTTGGTGTTCTTTCATTCGGACCTTAATACTTCTCCCTGTTTCTCCTATATAGCTGAGTCCGCAGTTACAGTCGATGCAGTAAATTACTCCTTCCTGCAATTGGATGTCCAATTCTTTCTGTCACCATTTGCCATCAAATTACATACTTTAACATATGTATATCTCATTTTTTCGAAATATGTAGCCAGATAATTTAGGACGCTAAACTACACATTTACCCCAAGTATAACTGTTTTCGTGTAGATGAGGGAAACTATAAATGTGATAGATTGAATGGCATATAAAATATTTGAAATGTCACAGCTGGACTTTGAATCTCAGTTCTGTGTATCAATACACTTTGTTTAAACAATCCAGCAAAATGGATATGACCTGCCCAACTGGGAGACCTCTAAGAGAAAAGTGTCTGAGCTGTTACAAGTTTTGCCCGTGAGAAGGCAGTGCAGACGATAAGTAAAAATGTAAAAAACGGATGATAGCAGATTGTGGTTGTTTACATTATTTGAAATTAAGTAAACTTGCACATTAATCAAAAGTGAGCGAAAGTGTTACCATTTAACTTTAGCTCATTATTATTGCTATTAATTTTTATTTTTTTGGGGGGGGGAAGACAAAAGGGTTATTAACAAAACAGTAACAGAATACTGTTTCTCTCACTAGATATGTTTTTCTTATGTAGTAAAACCAGTAGCGGCCAGTTACTACGTGCTGCAGCACACTAAAAATTTTTGAATTCATATTCGTATTGTTTATTGTAGCTGAAAGCCTGAAAGTGCATGCATATGATTTGCTGCTAGCCCCAAATCTGATTATTAGACGGGCCGTAATCAAGGCTCCTGTTCACCATTCGGTCTGTGGTGTCGGTTAGCACACGGGAATAACAGCTTGGTTCTGCTGCGGTCTACGCGATCGGTCTTTCTTGCTACAAACCAAGTAGCACGGCACCAACAGCGTGTTGTTCCTCCCTCCTACACGACACACCTCTTGGGGGTCCTCTTGTCAAATCGACCACAAGGGTTTCCAGCATGCTGTATTTCTCTCAGCACGATATAAGATCTCTGGCAGCTAACGTTGTTGAAACAAAAGATCCATCCCCTCTTTCTCCCATCAAAACTGGGAGCAGGGCAGTTGACCAATAGAATAGAGGGAAAACTTATCTGATTGTTGTTTCTGTGCTCTCCTAACGTTTGCTTAATCTGTCAGTTAAAATCTATCTGTGCTTTTAATTTTTTTCCTTATTCTGTGGTTTTTGTAATCTTTTAATTTCATGAATGAATACTGCGATTAATTCAGTAGATTCTTTGTTGAAACTACAATTTTCTTCGAGAACTTTAGTAGAGAGAAAAATTGAAGTAAAGTCCTTAGGTCGGCCAACACCAGATTTGTTTATAGCTCAGACCAGTGGCGTAGCCAGAAATTTCTTGGGGGGGGGGAGCCATGGGTTTGGTTCATTGGTGAAAGCCCCATATATACATACACTGTCTACCAATAAGTAATTGGACACCCCTGCAGTTGACGATATCTGCGGTCAGTCCTGTTACACGTCACGGCCGCCGCCGTTGAATATCGTGTGGGAAACAACAACGCAACCAGTCGCATGCAAGATGCCACGCAGTTCGTAGCTATCAGATTTCGAAAAAGGTGTAATCGTAGGGTATCACAGAAATGGCCGATTCATACGTGACATATGAGCAATTCCATGTCAGATCAATCACCTTCTTGACCTCACCATTTCTGATTTTGATGAAATTTGGTATGAAGCACATATCATCATCATCATCATCATTGTCAACCATTATCAATCCACTGCTGGACGAAGGTCTCCCCAAGTTTCCTCCACATTAACGGTCTGTCTTGTGCCAGTCTCCTCCATGTCACTCCCGCATATTTACGAATTTCATCCACCCATCTCCCATGTGGTCTTTTTCTGGGTCTTTTCCTGTCTCTTGGAATCCAATCTAAAATTTCGGCTGTCCATCTATGGTCTGTCCTTCTGGCAGTATGTCCAGCCCATTGCCATTTCAGGGATTTAACTCTGATCATGATGTCTTCCACTCTCGTCATTTTTCGGATCCACGAGTTCCTCTTCTTATCTCTCCTGGTTATACCAAGCATGCACCTCTCCATGCTTCTTTGAGTTGTCTGCAGCCTTTGTATGTCTCTTTTAGTTAAGGTCCACGTCTCTGCACCATACGTAAGCACTGGAAGGATGCATTGATCAAACACTTTTCTTTTAAGACATAATGGCATATTGCTCTTGAAAATTATGCTGTTTCTTCCAAAAGCTCTCCAGGCAAGTTTTGTACGCCGATTAATTTCTTCATCAATGTGACCCTCACTTGATATCTGCTGTCCAAGATAAACATATGTATCTGTTATCTCCAGTTTTTCTCCATCAATCGATAAATCTTCATTTCTTGTAAAAGCATTGAACATCACTTTTGTCTTCTGAAAGTTCATTTTTAATCCCACTTCTTTACTCTTGTCAGCAAGTTCCTGGATCATACTCTGCAGCTCTGATGGGGTAGTTGCAAAAATGACTACGTCATCAGCAAAACGAAGGTGGGTTAGATAATCTCCATTAATCTTTATCCCTTTGTTTTCCCAGTTCAGTGATTGAAAGACATTTTCCAATGTGGCATTAAAGAGCTTGGGAGATATGGTGTCACCTTGTCTCACTCCCTTTCCAATTTTTATGTGTGTTGTATTTTCAAACAGCCGAATCTTTGCACTTGCATTTTCATAGATGTTATTAATAATATTAATGTATGCATCTTCAATACCGCAGGATTTCAGAGCCGTGGTAACTGCTGATGGTTTCACCGAATCAAAGGCTTTTTCATAATCGATAAAAGCCATGCACAATGGAAGTTCATATTCCCTCGCTCTTTCAATTAGTTCTCTCAGTACGTGGATATGATCTATTGTGCTGTAGCCACTCCTGAATCCAGCTTGTTCTCTCGGTTGAGCCATGTCCAGTGTTACCTTCAAGCGGTGTGAAAGAACTTTAGTGAAGATTTTATAAACCACTGATAGGAGGCTGATAGGTCTGTAGTTCCTGAGATCCTCAATGTCACCTTTTTTATGTAGCAGGATCATTGTAGCGTTGTTCCAATCCTCAGGAATCTTCCCTTCATTAAGGCATCGAGTGAAAATTTGGGCGAGTACTGTTTCAACTTCTCCACTTGCTTCTTGTATGATGTCTATAGTAATTCCATCTTCTCCTGGAGCTTTCCCCCGCTTCATGTTCTTGATTGCATGAGCAACTTCTGCTGGGAGGACTGGAAGAACTCTGGTACCTTTCATGATGTCTGGAGTACATGTATCATCCCTTTCATATAATTTGGAGTAGAAATCTTTCACTCTTGTCAAAATTTCGCCTCTATTTCTTGTTATAGAACCATCTTCTTTTCTCAGAGCCATAATCTGTTTTCTTCCCTTACTGAGATGTCCCTTTGCTATCTTAAGGCTTTGGTTGTTTTCAATTGCTTTCCTCACTAGCTCACAGTTGAATTTCCTTACGTCTTCAGTGATACTTTTTCGTGTTGTCTTGCATAGCTCTATATATTCCACTTTGGAAGTCACATCTTCTTTAGTTGTCCTCATCTCTCTTCTTTTTGCATCAACATTTTGGTTTTTCCTGATAATTTGTTCACATGCAACTTGTTCTTAGACCCAGCTAATTTTGTTGCTGTTTCCATTAGAGCTTTGGTTACTTTTCTGTTAACTTCCGAAATATCCACTTCTTCCGATGTTAGGCCTTCTAAAGCAGAGAATCTGTTCTTCAGTTCCAACTTGAAAGTATTATGGTGTTTTTTAAGGTTGGTTATGTCAATACATTTTGTTTGTCTTATGAGCTTGCCACGTTCCAGTTTAGTGTTGAGGTGCATCTTACATCTCACCAATCTATGGTCACTACCTGTGTTGAACTTGTTCAGCACACTGCAGTCTTCGATGACGAATTTTTTGTTACACATAATAAAATCAATTTCACTTGTCGTCCCAATTGGATGTCTCCATGTCCATTTCCTGTGTGGCTTTTCTTGAAAAAGGAGTTCAAGATGAAAAATCCTTCTGCCTCTGCAAACTCAACGAGAGTATTTCCACGCTGGTTTCTGTTGCCGTGACCGAATTTACCTACTGAAGTTTCATTCTGTTGCCGTTGCCCTATTTTTGCATTGAAATCTCCCATAATTATCTTCAAGTGCTGCTTACCTTTATTATTTAGATGACGAATTTCCTCATAAAATTCTTCAATTTCTTCTTCAGGATGACTTGTGGTGGGTGCATAAGTTTGAATAATCTGAGCCTGGTATCTTCTCGATAGTTGGATAACGAGTCGTGCAGCTCTGTCAGAGGAACTTTCAACTTCTACCACTTTATCCTTCAGTTTCTTGTTTATTATAAATCCAACACCACTAGTTCTGCCAGTATCTGTCCCACGATAATAGAAGAGATGTCCACTTTTCAGTTCAATGAGATCTTCTCCTTTTCTCCTTACCTCACTTAGCCCGACGATGTCCCACTTGATCCTTTGTAGTTCCTCTTCCAATTCAAGAAGCCTTGAATCAGAAGATAGGAGCGTCCGTTATAGGTAGCCAAGGTCAGCATCAAATGGCAGCCTAGTCCGGTCCTCCGGGATTCTTAGCACCCTCTGCCTTCATGTCGCACTGGCCGCTGCCTTGGCCAGGTACATTCCAGCTGCCGGAGACTGAGGGCCAAGATTTAAGTTGTAGAGTCATTTTTTGGAGGTGTTTGGCCATAACTCACCACGCTGGCCAAGCGGGTTGGTGAGTGTGGGATAGCATTTCCTCTGATCCCGATGGTATAGTTAAGGTAAGTAATTCTGCCAATTTTCAGATTTTTATTTTGAAAATTGTCCAAGATACACACATAATAAAAATAGAAATTTTCGTAAAAAATGACAAACTCGCACA
The DNA here is from genome assembly GCA_039090855.1 of Macrothele yani. Lineage (NCBI taxonomy): Eukaryota > Metazoa > Arthropoda > Arachnida > Araneae > Macrothelidae > Macrothele > Macrothele yani. The sequence goes on along the minus strand of CM077009.1, from coordinate 193,487,569 downwards.
CTTATAAATGGCTGTAAATTTTTTCCTAATTGTAGTAGAGTGACAATTCAAACACAGTTGCAAAGCTAAAGGATTGAGCTTTCTATAGATACCATACATGACCTTCTTACAACAGATTAAAGTTTCAAGGTCATCCACTGTGGCCTTTGACCTTGAATATCTAAAAACATGCCATCTTAAAAAATTACGAAAAAAAAAATATTTTATTGCTACAACATTCTTCTACCCATGTGCCAGATATTAGGCTGGCACCGCTATGGCAAGGCAGTGTAGGATTAATAGGAGTGTCATGCTGCACCCTTCTGTATGTAAGGCACAGAGACATACCATGCAATAAATATTTCTTAAGTTGAGGATTTGTGTTTATTATACATGAAATGTGTATATATTACAACAGATTTATCAGAAATATGCTATGTGACAGCAATTTTACTTGATAGACACAATTTTCAGCAGTAAATAATGTCACAAATCTTTGAGATCAGAGATTGAAACTCCACCCATTTTAGCCAATGGCAGGGCTTCTACTTAGCCAATGACAAAGCTTCTTATTAGAGCCAATGACAGGATTTCTTATTAAAGCCAATGGCAAGGCTTCTTATTACAGCCAATGAGAAATCTTACTGGTACACCATTTTACATTTGCTGTTATTTCAATTCTGAGCTTGTGAGTGTGTGGTTATCAATTTATCTGTAACATTGTTAACTGTTTAATTGTTATTTTATTTTATCTTTATTTAATCAATTTCTTTTTATCAAACTATATTTATCATTTTTTTTTTTTTTTGCAGGTGCAGTTTTATTAACCAAAATGGACTTTAAAAGTCAATTTTTTTGTTGCAATCCTCTGGGTAAAAGTGGACACACAAGGTTTAGAAAAAATCTGAGAAAAGTACAGCCTTGGATGGTTCAGAAATGTCCAAATATAACATTAGAACAGAAAATATGTAGTTCATGCAGAAAATCTATCTCTGAAATGCCAGGTCCTTCATGTATAATTGAAACAGATGCAGAGGCAGAACAACCTCGGTTAAGTGAAGATAATTCAGAAGGAGTGGTGAAGAGTGAGATATGGACTGACAGAGACACAACTTTGGATAGTCTGAATGATACGTTACTTTCTCTAGGCGAATCTCCTGTGAAAAAAAAAATTTGGTTTTGGACAGTACAGTAAGAAGAAATATCAAAAAATTGGTGAAGTGATAAAAGACTACATAGGTGTTCCAGAATGTGATAATCCTGTGACAGTGTCTGATGAATCGGTCATGATTTCACAGTTGAAAGAAAAATTTCAAGAAACAGACTCTAGCAGTGTTAAAGTCCAAATACTAACAATATTACCTAGAACCTGGAGTATTCGTAAAATTCAGGAAGAATTTGGTGTAACATATTACATGGCACGAAAGTCTAAAAATCTTGTGGAAGAGCAGGGTATTTTAGCAACTCCAAATCCTAGGCCTGGGAAAACTCTCAGTGACAGCACAGTTGAAAACATTATTGCATACTATAATAGTGATGAAGTGAGCCGTTGTTTACCAGGAAAAAAAGATTTTGTTACAATGATGGAATCGGGATCAAAAGTACAAAAACAGAAACGTCTTATTCTAGGAAATTTGAAAGAGATATTTCAAGGATTTAAAGACAAGAATCCTAATGTCAAAGTAGGGTTTTCAAAGTTCTGTGGTTTACGCCCAAAGAATTGTGTGCTGGCTGGTGCAAGTGGAACACACTGTGTCTGTGTGTGTTGTGCTCATGAAAATGTAAAACTTATGCTAGCAGGGTGCAAATTGGAAGACTTAACTCGTAATGATGAATTACCAGTTAGGACATACAAAGATTGCCTTGCAAGAATAACTTGTAACCCTCCTCTTCCAGAATGCTTCTTCTTCAAGTGTGATTCTTGTCCTGGTATAGCACACTTACTAGAGCAAATAAGTAGCTTATTCACCATGAATGGGATTGATGAAATTGTATATAAATTGTGGACTACAACTGATCGCACAACACTTATGACAGTCTGTAACACTATAGAAGAATTCCTTGAGACCTTTGAATCAAAAGTGAAATTGCTATTGCCACATTCTTTTATAGCTATTCAGCAGTCATACTTTCTGTCAAATCTGAAAGAAAACCTTGATGATAATCAGTGTGTTGTGTTGTGCGATTTTGCTGAGAATTATTCCTTCATACTGCAGGATGCAGTCCAAGGATACCACTGGAACAATTCCCAAGCTACTATTCACCCTTTCGTCGTGTACTACAAAAGTTCACACACACTTCAGTTGGATCATGTTTCTTTTGTTGTCATCTCAGAATGTCTTAAGCATGACACTATCAGTGTTCACCTTTTCCAGAGCCAATTGTTGCAGTTTATATCATCACATTTTGACAAGAAAGTAGAACACATCTATTACTTCTCAGACGGTGCAGCCTCACAGTATAAGAACAGGAAGAATTTTGTCAATCTGTGCAATCATGATGTAGATTTTGGTATCACAGCTGAGTGGTATTTCTTTGCCACCTCACATGGAAAGGGGCCATGTGATGGCATGGCAGGCACCATTTAGAGATTAGCTGCACGTGCCAGCCTTCAGCGTTCATACAATGACCAAATTATGACACCGCGACAACTGTATGATTGGGCTTCCAGAAACATTCCTTCGTGCCATTTTAAATACAGCACGGACAAGGACTATGAGAACCACAAGGAGTTCCTCGAGATACGTCATGCTAGTGCTCGACCAATTCCTGGTACTCAAAAACTTCACTGTGTAATACCAGTAAACCGCACATCTATTAAAACCAAGATGTATTCAAACTCAACTGAATACAAGGTTGAGTCAGTATTGCTAAATCCAATAGAACTGGATCTGGAGGATATTCGTGGCTATGTTATTGTTGAGTATGATAACCAGTGGTGGGTTGGTTGTGTTTTGGATGTGAACATTCATACAGAACAAGTTAAGATAAGTTTTCTGCACCCACATGGACCTTCAGTGTCTTTCGCATACCCACAGAAGCCAGATATATTAGAAGTGCATAAAACAGCGGTCATTACGAAGGTTGACCTACGAACAGCAACAGGTCGGACATCTTTTATGGAGAGAAGCGAAATAGAGATGGTCACTAGCAAGATGGCATCACATTCTTTTGGTTTGCAACCTTATTAACCAAGCGGTTCACTTGTATGTGTACACCACTAATATAACCTGTAACACATTGTGAAATTAATACATATATGCATCTGGAAAACAGTTATTGTACATTTGTCCGAACCTAACCTGGAGGACATATACTCTTATTAATCCTACACTGCCTTGCCATAGCAGTGCCAGCCTAATATCTGGCACATCGGTAGAAGAATGTTGTAGCAATAAAATATTTTTTTTCGTAATTTTTTAAGATGGTATGTTTTAAGATATTCAAGGTCACAGTGGATGACCTTGAAACTTTAATCTGTTGTAAGAAGGTTATGTATGGTATCTATAGAAAGCTCAATGCTTTAGATTTGCAGCTGTGTTTCAATTGTCACTGTACTACAATTAGGAAAACAGTTACAGCCATTTATAAGTGTGCGAGTTTGTCATTTTTTACGAAAATTTTGATTTTTATTATGTGTATCTTGGACAATTTTCAAAATAAAAATCTGAAAATTGGCAGAATTACTTACCTTGTCATATGTGTGCTTCATACCAAATTTCATCGAAATCAGAAATGGTGAGGTCAAAAACTTATTTTTTTTTTATTGATCTGACGTGGAATGTCCCATATCCAGCCAGTTGAAGTACCCAAAATCGACAGTGGCCTACGTGATTGGCAAGTCGAAGATGAGAGGTGACTGTCGGAATGTGCCCCGACCCGGCAGACCCACAAAACTGGGAGTTGGAGACCGTCGGGTGCTGGCCAGAGAAATTCAAAAGAACTGCACCAAATCGATGGACCACATCCGCGAGGAGTTTCAACAGGCATCCGGGAGTGTTCTTTCAATGAATACCATCCGTAAGGAAGCCCATCTGCTCGGTTATCATGGACGTGCTGCTGCCCACAAGCCTTTGATCACCAAAGTCCAATAGCGCTGCTCGGCTAACGTGGTGCAAAGAACGTTGGCAGTGGACCGTTGAACAGTGGAAACAGGTTCACTGGAGCGATGAATCAAGGTTCACCCTCTACCGTTTGGATGGCAGGGTCTGGGTTTGGCGTCTGCCTGGAGAACGCCTCCAGCCGGAATGTATTGTGCCAATTGTGAAGTTCGGCGGCAGTGGAATTATGCTATGGGGGTGTTTTTCCTGGTATGGCACGGGATCCTTGGTCACAATTCCTGGTAGACACAACGCTGAGACCTACTGCACCATTTGGGATGACCATGCGCTTCCTACGTTGTGGCAGTTTTACGGGGTGGACCCATGTTACCTTCAGGATGACAATGCCACCTGTCATGTTGCGAGGTCCACCATGGCTTGGTATGGTGACAATGGGGTTAATCAAATGGACTGGCCTGCGCAGAGCCCGGGCCTTAACCCTATCAAGCATCTCTGAGACGAGTTGGAGCGTCGACTTAAGGAGTGCCCCCACCGTCCGAAATCGGTGAAGAAACTGACTTGTCTTCTCCAAGCCGAGTGGAAGAAAATACCGCTAGCCGTCGTACAACGCCTGGTTAAGAGTATGCCCCGGAGGGTTGCAGCTGTAATGGCCGCTCGTGGAGGCTCCACTGACTATTGAAGGTGAATAAACTATGTTTTCCTTTGCTATCATAGGTGTCCTATTACTTGTTGGTAGATAGTGTATATATCAGTTTAAATTCATACTACATCTCTCCTCAAGGGGGGGGGGGGAGTCCATGGGTTTGGTTCATTGGTGAAAGCCCCATATATACATATATATCACTTTGAATTCATACTAAATCTCTAAATCTCTCCTCAAGGGGGGGGGGGTCCGGACCCGAGGACCACCCCCTTGGCTACGCCTATGACTCAGACGGCAAAATGTGGGAAAGTGCATTAAAAATCGCAAATAATAAAGGTGCAAGAGTGATTGATTGGATTGTATATTGAAGCACACTGTAAAAAAGTTTTGTATTAAAATTATGAAACTAAATAAAAACCTATTTTCAAAATAAATAAATAAATAAATGAATGAATAAAAATAAATGAGTAATGTGTTTTAGGCAACTGAAGTCGGGGCAGATTAATCAAGCCATACATTCCGCAAAATATTAGGCTTAATACTGTGTCGAATATATGATTACAAATTTAACCATTAATGCCAAGCGGCCCCGGTGGCGCAGTGGTCTAAGGCGCTGGCCTCTGATCATTCGTCTGTAAGGGGTCCGGGTTCGAATCCCGGTCAGGCATGGATGTTGTGTTTGTCTTACGGCACTGGCTCTTTCCCTTCCCTGGAACCAGTGGCCCTAAATTTGGGACGGGCGACTGCTTATAGCCCATTGAGTTGCTCACGGTGGTCGTTAAACCTCCAATCAAAAAAAAAAAAAAAAAAAATTAATGCAAAGAGGTGAACAAAATGAATAATCATATTAATTTATATGTAATTACAAAAATCTGCTCTCGGGTATTTTCCTCGATGTCCAAGATGATCCCATTGCCTAATTCCTAAGGCCTTTTAGTTGTAGTCGGGGTGGTCGCAGACCGTGTGTAAATTGGTAAGTCGCAGCACGTACACTCTCCGGAGCATGAGCCGTCACTGAGTAAAACAAATTAAAATAGATGCACCGAGTTGCTTAAAAGTTGTAAAAGTAAGTGCGTCCATCTTCTAAAAGATTATCATAACAATATTCCTTGAGCATTGTGTCCTTAACATATTAAGTGCAGCAAAATATGATTCACACCTTTTTGAATAGAAAGTTTCTATGAAATCACGTGAAAAATATCAAAACCCTTTTTAAAAAAATTTCCACTGTAACATACGTACAAGCTAATGTAATGTTTACTTTGTCACGTACATACGACATTCAAAAAGTTCTAAGGCTGACATACAAAGAAATTATTTTTTACAAAAACGCGCTGTTATATTCCTGCATTGTCTCTCCTGACGGGAATACACCTGTTGTACCAATGATAGTTAGTGAATCCCCGTTGCGTGAAACATTTTATCTTTTTCTTCAAACCAACACTTTGTTGTCTCCTTCATTTCAGAATCATACTTAAAGTGCCTACCTTGCAGATATTTTTCAGATTTTTAAAGAGGGAGAATTCACTAGGGGTGAGGTGTGAGGTGAGTATGGTGGATAAGAAAGCAGTTGGAAGTTGCATTCTATCACAGTTGCATGAAAACACTGGCTCTGTTCATTGGAACATTGACCTAGAGAAACAGAACACCCTGTCATAATTTTCCTTTGCCATTTACTCTTGAAGGCTGTACACAATTGTCGCAATATCACACCATAATAGGGTTAACATGTAGATTATGGTGCAAAATTCAGGGACGAAAAGTTTCAAAAACTCTGACATACATCATTTTTGTAATCAAAACTGATGTAAAATAAAGAAAAATCATTGATACTCATTTTTGAAAAGTAAAATTTACTTGTCTATGGGGGACGCAGAAATCCGGTCAGTAGCGATGATCGTGCGGTGACTACTGGCAGAGCATCTTCCACCGCTGCCCATTGTCTCGGTGGAAGCATCCCCGCAAAACATATTGTGCCTAGTCATGCAGCGCGACCGCAAGCTTGGTTAAATATCACTAGGATTTCTGAAGTACTACACGAAACATTGCGCAAGAACATAAGACATGTTTTTTTACTTTTTATCCCTCTAAAGAGTAAACAGATATGGCAACCACAAACACTGTATTTTGTTCCTGTAGAATCATTCTCTGCTTCTTCTCTTCAACATTATATGTAACACACACACGGCTTACTAACAACTTACACGAGCTACTATATCTCAAATTCATTTTTTGAAATAGTGAAACTATGCTAATAATCTGAATATACAGCAGATATTTTCCAGAAATACGTGTAAAATATGCACAGAAGAATAATTAGCCATGACACACATGCAGCAGTACAGACTGGCTTCGCTTTCACAATCAATGGTAGGGCCTCAGTCTTTTACAATATTTCCGATTCTTCAGTGGTTTTTTTTTAGGAACTTGTAAATTGGTGAGAAACATCAATGTTTGTATAATATTGGTGGAATCATCGATGTTCCATGTGTTGTTTGTCTTCGGCAATGGTGTCTTAAGGGCCCCTCGACCCAAACAGCAGGGGCCCCAAATTTGTGGCAAAGTTTTTTATTTATCCTATTTTTTTCCCTAGTTGTAAATGCATTTATGGCACCTCTATTCATAGTGACTGTGGAATAACTTTTTACGGGTCTTATAGAGGTTATTTTTCATGAAAGTTGGTTGTCAAATTTTCGAACTAAAGCCTAGTTCGTCATCAGGACTATGTCACTGGAGTAGTTGCTGCCACTCAATTGGAAGAGTCCATCCGCAATTATCGTTAATTGTGGTACTTCTTCTTCTTGCTATTTCGATCCCTTCTTCTAGTTTCCTCTTTTCTAAGTTTGACTGGCGGGCGATTATTTTCACTGAGTCCCAATTTATGGAGTGACCACTTGCTTGTATATGTCTGTCTAGCCGTGTTTTGTTCCCAATGTTCCTAATAGCTGCTTGGTGTTCTTTCATTCGGACCTTAATACTTCTCCCTGTTTCTCCTATATAGCTCAGTCCGCAGTTACAGTCGATGCAGTAAATTACTCCTTCCTGCAATTGGATGTCCAATTCTTTCTGCTTTAAAGCTGGCAGGAATTTCTTTATTTTGTTATTAAGATCAAATACGGCGAGACAATTTTTGGAAAAAATTGAAATCCTGGTCTCTTCAGCTACTCAAAAAGATCTTCACAAAGAAGAATTAAAGGAAATATTAGCAGAAAACAATTACCCCTCCCCATATGTTGAGAAAATATTTAAACAAGTGCCAAAAAAGAAGCAGGAAAAAAACAACTTCAAATTCACCAGCAAAATTACGTACCACAAGGGACTTTTCGAGAAACTGAAAAGGATCGGAGCAAAATATAATATCAGGCTGGCTCCAGATCTTAATAACAAGATAAAGAAATTCCTGCCAGCTTTAAAGCAGAAAGAATTGGACATCCAATTGCAGGAAGAAGTAATTTACTGCATCGACTGTAACTGCGGACTCAGCTATATAGGAGAAACAGGGAGAAGTATTAAGGTCTGAATGAAAGAACACCAAGCAGCTATTAGGAACATTGGGAACAAAACAGGGCTAGACAGACATATACAAGCAAGTGGACACTCCATAAATTGGGACTCAGTGAAAATAATCGCCCACCAGTCAAACTTAGTAAAGAGGAAACTAGAAGAAGGGATCGAAATAGCAAGAAGAAGAAGTACCACAATTAACGATAATTGCGGATGGACTCTTCCAATTGAGTGGCAGCAACTACTCCAGTGACATAGTCCTGATGACGAACTAGGCTTTAGTTCGAAAATTTGACAACCAACTTTCATGAAAAATAACCTCTATAAGACCTGTAAAAAAGTTATTCCACAATCACAATTTTTTTTTTTTTTTTTAAGTTCAAAGTTTGGAGGTGAACAGTCTTTGTGTGCTTTTTGCTCTTAACACTAGGTACTATTTTTCATAGCAGAGATAGCCGTTTCTGTCAGCGACAACAGCGAGTACGAATGGCATCTGGCTCAGGCAAGGCCATGGCTGCACAATAGCAATCTCCTGCGGCATCCTTCCGCATTGATCACTGGCAATCGCGCCCGTCTCCAAGGATGTGACTCGCACCCACCAATCAAGCGTCATTGTCACCGCTTACTGCATTCCCGCTTACATAGGTAAATTTTTCGTTAAACTTTTTTTAAAAATGACTATCGTTGAACATTTTTTTTTACGTCATTTTTGATTTCAAGAAGGATGTGTGTCACAGTTTTTTGAAATTTTTCGTACCTGAATTTTGCCCCGTAGTCTACACTTTAACCCATAATATTAGGGTGGTGCAAATGAAATGTATGGCAAAGGACCAGCACACGTGGACGGTGAGAACGGAAAAGTAGGACAACTTACCTTGGCAAAATAATCCCCCACGGCATCGACACATAGTTGCCATCTGTCCGGCAAGGCCATGATCCCGGAACGAAAAAGTCTTGTGGCTGGGACCCGAAGAAGTCATCAACTGCACATCGAACCTCGTCTGCCGTGAACTGTTTCCCGGACAGGAAGTGATTCAGGCAACGAAACATATGATAGTCTGTCGGAGAGAAGTCCAGGAAATAGGCAGGATCCATAGCCCAAGGCACTTAGTGTCGGCATCGTTCATTGTGCGACATGAGGGCGAGCGTTGTCCTGGAGCAGAAGAACACTATGTTGACCAAAGCTGGTTGTTTCTGCAGCAATTTCCGGTGTATCTGGTGTAATTCAGAACAATAACGTTCTGCAGTGATGGTTTGACCTCTTGCCAAGAAACTCCAAATTTTTCTGGCTGTAGACCACCAGACAAGGGGCATCATCATTTTGGTGTGTATAGGTGGCTTAGGATGGTGTCCATTGCTTAACCATTGTGCAGATCATTTCCAGTTATCATAAAGGACCCACTTCTTGTGGCAGGTGACAATTCAATGCAGTAGAGGTTCCTGTTTATTTCTGGCAAGCAGTGATGTGCAGACTTCCAAACTCCTAGTCTTCTTGGCAGTTGTCAACTCATGCGGCAGCCACATGTCTAGCTTTTTTACCTTACCCAGTGCAGCCAGACACCGAGCAACTGTCGTGGGGTGGACACCTACCTCTGCCACTATCTCACAACACGTTTTTCGGGGGGTCCACTTGAACCACACGTAACATAACATTGTCAGAAACAGCAACAGGTCAGTGACTATGTGCTTTGTTTTTCAGGTCCATATCTCTTTGAAACTTTACAAACCATTCACAATTGCAGTTCATATCTAGACTTAAAACATAGGCCAGATATTGCTGCTGTTCAGTTTTATGTGATTTATTTCAATACAAATTGGAATATTCCAGATATGTATTGCTTACCTATGAGGTCCGCTTCTGGAAACAAAGCACATTTCATACATGTTGTTTGGTCCTCGTCAATGTTTTGTCCTTCAGTCTGTTGTAGAGAACACAAATACACTCGCTACAAAACACACTAAAAATTAGGTAGAAACGGAAGATCTTAAACTTTGGACATCGAAGCACCAACGAAGATGCCCAAAGTTTAGGCGAAATTTTTTTAGCAATTAATGTTTAATAGCAATTTTATTTAGCAATTAATGTTTAATAGCAATTTTATATAGCAATTAATGTTTAGTTATTAATGTTTAAAAAGACATTAATTACGCTCGAAAAATTTTTGCCCAACACTTTGGGCATCTTCGGGAGCTTAGCAATGTCCCCGCCGATGTTCATGGGTCACCTATAGCCATTGAAGTGTGATACTGCCTTTCGTTGGAGACACTGTCAGAGATACGATGCTAAAAACCTTGCTGGTGCCATCTGTGTGTTCAACCTTTATTTAATTGTTAAAGATCGCCGGTGCATTCCTTATCTTCGTATTTTCTTTTCTCTGTGTTATTACTTCTTCTTTTATGCCGATTTTTCAGGTGGTGTTCAGTTTCCTGCCTAATTAAATCTTTCCAATGACTGGATAATGTATTGGGGTCATTATGTTTACATACCCTCTTCTTATTTTTATAAATTAAAATAGACTCCTCCATTCTCAGATGTCCCTCTGATCTATTATTCCTTTTTAACATCTTAATCTTTTTGAATTTTGGGTATGTTTGGTTATCTATACAGAATTGTACTAAAGCTGTTTTGGTTTAAGCCTTTATTTATATTGGTTCACAAGGGGAATTTTTAAATGTACTAAGGCTGTTTTGGTTTAGAGCACCCTAATTGCAAGCCATATTTTGCACATTGTTTATTGATTTCTTTAGTGATACTTTCTAAGTATGGGAAAACTCCTATATATTTTAAATTTTTAGTTCCTTTCCTTTGACCTCAATATTTGTTATTCTCATTACCTTTATTTTCTCTAGCCATGTAGCTTTTACTCTCATTAAACCATTTATTTACCAGCTTATCAGGGTAACTGTGATATTGGGCTATTTTTCTTATATGTGATAGTTCTTGATTCAATAATTTGTTATTTGATGTATGAGTATACACTCTTCTAATCAAGTTCACTATACTATTTTTTTTTTTTTATGTATGATAGGATGGTGTGAAGCATATGGGATTAGTACTGGAATACATGTGTATTTCCTGAAGACTGTGTGGTCAAAATTTCTTTTATTCCTCTTCAGCATGACGTCTAAAAATGACAGCCTTCGATTTTCTTCAAATTCTATTGTCAATTCTATGGAGTTGCATATTTCAGTGAAACGTTTTGCCAGCCCTTGTAATTAATTTTTATTAAGCTTTGATATTATAAAGATGTCATCGACATATCTTGCATATAACAGGGGTTTCTCAGGTAATGTTTTAATTACTTTATCTTCAATGTAGGCTATCACTACTTCTCATACAGTCAAAACATCGACGAAGACTAAACAACGTGTATGAAATGGGCTTTGTTTCCAGAATTGGACCTATAGGTAAGCAATACATATCTGGAATATTCCAACTTTACAAACCATTGGCAAATGGTTTGTAAAGTTGGCTGTATTCTCCCCAAATGCTTTGTTAACATTTAGAGCGACAGTTCCTGCAGAATTACTCAGTTTAATTTCATACAGGAAGATGGCTCTCACACCCCACGTCTGTATGTTTCCTTTGCAAGCCACGTTACATCCAAACAAACCGTTCCTGAATCTTGTTCTTGCTGCCCAGGTGGCGCAGTGGTCTAAGCGATGGGTTCTGATCATTTGTCTGAGATGGGTCAGGGTTCGAATCGCGGTGAGGCATAGATGTTGCATTTGTCTTACAGCGCTGGCTCTATCCCTTCCCTGGAACCTGTGGACCTAAATTAGGGATGAGTGACTACTTATAGCCCTCTGAGTTGCTCATGGTGGTTGTTAAACCCCCAATAAAAACAACAAAAAACAACAACAAAAAACCTTGTTCTTCACACACATGCTAGATATTTATAGTAACTGTGTGACGGAATACCTGCAACACCTGTGGGTGGTTCCATTCCTCTGTGGTTGGGGCTTGTCTCCACTGCTAATTTGCGCAGGACATTTCATTCACACCAACCCGATAGGTAACATTCATAATCTTTTTATGAGGGAAGTAATCAACTGCGACCCTTGTGAGTCCCACAAGGTAGTGGCCATAACCTTCCCTGCAGATGGTTGTGTTTTGAAAGTTTTTGATGGTGGTGATCCATGATGTTTCCACTGCATGCACTCTTGTTTAATATCATGATCAGGGATAGAAAAATATTCTGAAATCTGATTGCCTGCTAAATTTTTTAGTGGCCAGACATTGGACCTGGGAGGGTGGGGGGGGTTATAATATCAAAGTCATGTACACTTCTGTCCAAAAAATAATGCTTTACCCTCAGCCGTTAGCTTATCTCTCCCTGGGAAAGTCACTGATTTTTTTCTTTTCTTCTCTGGGACTAGCTAATTCTTGAATTACCGTAATTTTCATCGTTTATGTGCAGACCCTGGAATTCACTTTTATTTTTTTTTTTACCTTTGTATGATCTGTGGCAGCATATCATTCGCAGACTGTGACATTCAAAAATAAAAAATAAAAAAAATCGCTGCATAATCAGCACAACACAAATGTTCAAATGAAATAACAAAGGTATTGCGTACCTAATATTGAACCATATATCGCACATTACATGCTCTGTGAGACGTGCTCCCACCCCAAGGGAAGCCTAAATTATGCAACAAGTCTTGGTTAGTTAAAGATATCAAACAGAGGTCATCGCTGTTTTCACGTCTATAAGTGAGTCACAGAAAAATTTTCATTAGCCGCCACCGGGAATCGAACCCAGGGTCTTCCAGTTACGCACTGGATATGCTTCCTCTGCACCACAGCGCCCTCGAATTCCTCCAGACTCGTATTAATGTATTTTTTAATATAATTAATGTATTAATTATTAATTTGCCTTCTAATTATTTGTTCAGTTGCTGCTTACCATCTTTGGTGAATACATTGTGCAGAGCTCCTAGAAGCAATCATGCCACTTGGCAGTTAGTGTGACTCTGGAGGAATTCAAGGCCGCTGTGGTGCAGTGGAAGCATATCCAGCACGTAACTGGAAGACCCTGGGTTGGATTCCCGGTGGCGGCTAATGAAAATTTTTCCGTGACTCACTTATAAACGTGGAAAGAGCGATGACCTCTGTTTGATGTTCTTAGTCCATGTCAAATGTCTGTATTAATAGTTAAAGATATTTACAAATAAAACTTTTTAGTTAAAATATTAATTTACAATTCTCAATTGAACACCCACTCATTGAAACACTCATGCATTTAAAAATATCTGGTAATTGAAATTATATCACATTAGAAACAAAACTCGTCAGATTGAAAGGCACGGCTCACTCAAAAGACACTTCGTCAATGTTATCTCGGCGAGCACTTTCGCAAACTCTTGGCCTGCATCATCTGGCCATCAACAAACTGCACAAGGACTTGCTCGTGTGTGTGTAGCATTCAGAGCATGTAATGTGTGATATATGGTTCAATGTTGGGTACGCAATACATTTGTTATTTCATTTGTTCAATTTGAAGCACGTTTTACCACGAAACTGTCCCTTGGGATATGTCTCATGATATGTATAACACAAATGTTGATCTACAAGCAGAATTTCTGACAGAAAAGTATGTCACATAAAGCCCTCAGAGTCCAAAGAAGTAAGAAAAAAAAAACCTTATTAATAAAGAAATTAATTTTTAAAAGTAACTTTTTTAAAAACATTCTTATCTCCGGATGCAAATATTCATTGAATTACACATCACCAATGATGAATCACTGATGCAGAACAATTCATAGAAATACCGTATATACTCACGAAAGTTTTTGGAAGAAATTCTGCTTTCGCCATAGGGAAGTCTGCTTGCTCACATATCAGTAAAAAGAAATCTAAACTTCTGCGAATTCTCCCACAAAGTTTGCCAACGGGTTTGTTTATGTTTTAGACCGCTGCTTTTCACGTGTCGCTGCACGCTACTTTTCTGACCTTTTGAAAACTATCACGTAGTGGAACAAACATATCCTCAACTATGCCCCCCACTTTTAAGTTTGAATTCGGCAGTGTAACTGACATATTTCCTTTGTGAAGATATATATAGCAATGAAGGAAGGTTTGTGCAGCAAGCGCTGTGTGTGTATTTTCATCGGCTTTGACAAAGGACAAAGGTGGGGGGAGGGGAGATAAGCAGTCAGCGTTTGTCTTTCTCAACAACACAAAGACAAATTGACTCCCGCCGTTCCTCCCTACAACTTTCCCTATCTTTCATTATGACTCCTTTTCCCTCCTCTTCGCTCCCTAAAAACTCCTGAACGGAGAAATGTTTTTTCGAAAGAGTTCCTTTTCCGATTACACCCCTCTTCTGCAACATTACCCTGTGGGCTTTTTTTTTCCAATCAACATTTGGGTTTGTGTATTTAGGAAGCGTGTTTGACAGAGAGAACAAATTGGATGGTGAAATTAGTAGGCGAGTGAATTCTTCATTGAAAGTCATGACTGCTTTGGGAGGTTTTCACACGAATGATGGGTTCTCGAGAGTCCTGCATGACTGTGTATGAAAGTGTAATTGTTCCTATACTCTGATGTATGGCAGTGAAACCTGGATACTGCAGAAGAAACATAGGAGTTGTTTGTGTGCTGGAGAAATGTGTTACTTACAGGGGGGTTTTGGCAAGACACATTCTGATTGTGTGAGGAATGAAGATGTGTTGCAGTTGTGTGATGTGAAGCAAAATGTTGTTAGCAAGGTGGAGACTAATATGCTTCAGTGGTTTGGCCATGTTGAAAGAATGCATGATGAGATACTGAGAAAATCTTTTTAGACCAAGTAGCAGGAAGGAAAGCCAAGGAAGTCATGGGAGGATCAGATTCAGGAGTGTCTGCATGAGAAAAAGATTATGTGTATAAAGTATAGAAGATCTTGTGTACGACGGTGATGGATGTCAGTGAAGCCTAAGTTGTATGTCAGGATTGCTGTAAATGGAGAAGTTTGAATGGCAATAGTAAGTAAAAATTATCTGGTAGTTTGTATTTCTTTGTGGAGCTAACCTCTAAATCTCAGAGAACAGCTTAGGGATATGTATGATGTATGTATGTATGTTTATCCACATCAGCAAATAATCTGTTGATCATACAATGTCAATTATGGTATGTTTTTCAGTGATGTTTTATGTGGTGGCCCTGACAATATTTTTGGTCGACCAGGTGACCGCATCTTCCAAGCCCTGATCTTGATCCCAGTGGTGAAGCCATGTCTCATCACCAGTCACATGCAGGAATAGAAGTCATCTGGATCGCAGTCAAGTTGAACCTGACTTGCTTCAATACAATCATTCTTCATCTCGGATGTAAACATTCGAGGAACCCATTTAACACAGACCATTGACATCCCTTATATCGTACAAAATGTCCCAAACACTGCTGGTACCAGTGGAGGATGAGTGATCCCTGGAAGTGAAATGTTTGCAATCCACTATTTTGTGAAAATGTTAAAGATACCCAACTCCCTGAAATTAGTGATATATCAGCATCTGTATTTCCTGTTTGAAGATCTTTTCTTCACAGGTAATGTACAGGGTTATTCAAAAAGAATCATCCGATTTCAAACATTTATATTTCGAAAAATTAACAATTAAAGGAAATATTGGCAGAAAACAATAACCCCTCCCCATATGTTAAGAAGATATTCAGACAACTGCCAAAAAAGAAGCAGGAAAAAAACAACTTCAAATTCACCAGCAAAATTACGTACCACAAGGGACTTTTCGAGAAACTGAAAAGGATCGGAGCAAAATATAATATCAGGCTAGCTCCAGATCTTAATAACAAAATAAAGAAATTCCCGCCAGCTTTAAAGCAGAAAGAATTGGACATCCAATTGCAAGAAGGAGTAATTTATTGCATGGACTGTAACTGCGGACTCAGCTATATAGGAGAAACAGGGAGAAGTATTAAGGTCCAAATGAAAGAACACCAAGCAGCTATTAGGAACATTAGTAACAAAACAGGGCTAGACAGACATATACAAGCAACTGGACACTCCATAAATTGGGACTCAGTGAAAATAATCGCCCACCAGTCAAACTTAGTAAAGAGGAAACTAGAAGAAGGGATCGAAATAGCAAGAAGAAGTACCACAATTAATGATAATTGCGGTTGGACTCTCCCAACTGAGTGGCAGCAACTACTCCAGTGACATAGTCCTGATCAGGAGGGTCCCACTTGGGCTGTGCAGTATCAGACGCGGTTATTTTGAAACCACGCATGACGTAGGTGTGGACGCACAGTCTTTCGACTTCTGGCATCCCTGTTTGTTTACAATTGGTGTGCTAGAGTTTTCTCTATAAACGCAGTTGATTTTCAACCGCTTGAAGTTTGTATCGTATAGTTTTATGTTTGTGTTTTGTTTATTTTGATGTTTAACGTATTTATCACTGAAATTCATTGCTTCTGTGTTTCGTAAGAAACGCAATAATGCCGGGTTGTGCAGTGGCTTGTTGTACTACGTACAATAGGAAAACCAAGAACACTGACATTATGTACCATGTATTTCCGAAGGATTTATTACTACAAAAATTGTGGATTCAGAAATGTAAGCGTCAGGATTCCTTCAAAGTGTCCAATGCAAGAGTGTGTTCTCAACATTTCACACAGGATGACTGCCAGCGTGACTTAAAGGCAGAGTTACTTGGGTTAACTAGTGGGAAAGTGTTGAAGCCTGATGCAGTACCTACACTAAACCTTCCCACAAGCAATAATACTGGTATTAATAAGGTAAGTTTGAGAGCCAGTGCTGACATTTCAGGACCCGAGACTGCAACGCCTACTGCACTTAGATGTCATGACCGTGGAGTTCGGAAACGTGCATTGGAAACCCTTGATAATCTATCATTAAAGAAGAGAAATGTAGAGAAACCGATGGGAACTGATCAAGAAACACAGTGCATGCTGAGTGATATAAAAACAATGGAGAAAAGAATAAAGAAATTGGAGGAAGAAAACCAAAGGCTAAACACAGCGTGCATTCAGATGAGAGTGAGAAACAAGTTCCTTCACAGTCAGCTTGTAACAACTCGACGACGTTCTCAGGAATACTTGAAAAAATTTGACACAGAGTTAGAAACTGAAGTAAGGAAAGTTTTAGCAAAACTCTTCACTGCAAATCAGGTCCGTTGTTTAATAAAAGGTAAAAAATGTGTAAAATGGGAAAGGGAAGACATCTGTAAAGCCATTACTCTTCGTGCAATGTCAAGAAAGTGCTATATTTTCTTGAGAGATAAAATGGGGTTTCCATTGCCAGGAATTTCAACACTGAGGCGGTGGACTGCTCGCTCATTCCATTGTCGCCCTGGCATTCTACATGATGTCCTTCAGCTAATGAAGGCACAGGCACAAAGACTTAGTACTTTAGAGTGTACATGTGTCATTTCTTTTGATGAAATGAACATAGATAGCAGAATTTCCTATGACCAAGAAGAAGATAGGATTGTTGGTCCACACAGTAATGTGCAAGTAGTCATGGTACGGGGACTGTTTGCAAGCTGGAAGCAGGTAATATATTTTGATTTTGACATACAGATGACAGCCTCATTGTTGAACAAAATAATATCATCTCTGGAAGATATTCAGTATAATGTTGTTGCTTCTGTAGCTGACCTCGGTGGCAAAAATCGTGCTGTATGGAAGGAATTACAAGTAACACACACAAACACATGCTTCCCCAATCCTCAAATACCAAATAAACGAGTTTGGGTGTTTGCAGATGTTCCACACCTTTACAAGCTGCTAAGAAATCATTTTCTCGATGATGGACTAACACTTCCAGGTAATAAGAAAATTACAAAAGCTACTATTGAACAGCTCCTTACTCTGGATTGCAGTGAGATGAAGATATGCCCCAAGTTGTCACTTCATCACATTAGTGTGAAGGGCCGTGACGGCCAACGTGCATATTTGGCAACTCAGCTCTTTTCAAACCACACTGCACAAGGAATACGCTTTCTTATGCCACATGAAGAACACGTCGCGAAATTTGTTCAGCTTCTGAATGACTCGTTTGATGTGCTAAATGCAAGAAGGCCTACAGATGAGAAGTCTCTGGCATGTGGATTTGGAACTCATCGTGAAACCCAAGAGAGGATTCTACGACAGCTGCATGCATGCATCCGAGGAATGAAGGTAGGTAATGCAACATATGTTACCCTTTCAGAAAGGATTCATCACAACCATTCGCTCATTACTGGGACTCTTCACTGACCTGAAGCCTCTGAACATAAAATACATCCTAACTGCTCGACTCAATCAAGACTGCCTTGAAAACTTTTTTCACAAATACGCAGGCTAGGCCACTTCTATGATCATCCATTGCCTACAGAAGTGAAATCCTGTTTGCGTCTCTTGCTTCTAGGTGCCAATGTAAGTGACATTCCATTTTCAAGTGCTGCTCCTGTTGTGCTAGGTGGTGGTGATGATGATTATTTTTTGACATCTCAGTTGTTTAGTGCCGTTTTACCTGATATGTCAGAACCCCTGGCAATGATTGAAGGTGAAACTGAGATTCGGGATATTACACTACATGACTCTACAGGTATTCAGGTACCGCCTGCTACTCCTGGCTCTGATTGCTCTGTAGAAGGCTTTCGTTACCTTGCAGGTTACATAGCTTACAGAGGAAGAAAATATGACCGTTTGCTGGGTACGCCAACTGGCCAGCTACTTAATCCACCATCAACTACAGAATCAGTACCTGTTGGCTGGATTGAGACCCTTTCACGAGGTGGCCTGCTTGTTCCATCAGATCCATGGTTGGAGAAAGTTAGCCAGTTTGAGTTGATGTTTGCAGAAGTGCATGGACATGACTCTTTATCCCAGGAACACAAGATTGTACACAAACTATGTGTGAAAATTGGTCAGAGGTTTCCAGATGTTCCTACAGAGGTGATAAAGTTGTATGTTAGAACCCGAACCTTTATACGGCTAAGACATTTAAATGCAAAAGCAAAAGTTAGGAAGGCAGAAGAAGCACGTAAGTGGCAGGCTTCATCAAAGTGAAAATTTCCTGGATGCACATGGCCAAACCAGATTTTTCATGCCATGGAGAAAATGTAAGCAACCTGCAGGAATAATGCCAAGTGCCAAGGAATTCTGCCATCAGAAAGCTAAGTTTGTTTTTTTTATTTCAATTTTTCATTGTATGTATGCAAGTATTTGCAATTTTTCTGATAGCTATTATATATACTCATCTGAGAAAGAAAAGTTTTATTTCAATACATCTGTCATGGGCACATTGTGTTAAGGATCAAATCTGGTAAAGGAAAAGTTGTAGAATTGAATTAGCACAGCATCAGTGGTAATGAGTATACCAACTTATTTGCTAGTCATTAACATAAAAAAATGTACCACACACATATATAGGAGAGACAGAGTTTTTAAAGGTGAAAATTTTTCACCATTCCTTCATGGTGTGTGTGTATATGTATGTATATATGGCGTGTGTGTATATGTATGTATATATGGCGTGTGTGTTTATGTATGTATATATGGCGTGTGTGTTTATGTATGTATATATGGCGTGTGTGTTTATGTATGTATATATGGCGTGTGTATATGTATGTATATATGGTGTGTGTATATGTATGTATCTATGGTGTGTGTGTATATGTATGTATATATGGTGTGTGTGTGTATTTTTCAAGATGTCATTTTTTAAGTAGATATTCGATATAGCTTCTATATCTTCACTTCCAGAAAAAATGTCAACCTTCTTAAATGATGTGTGTGGGTGTGTACAAACAATTTTAAAAGAAAAACCTAAAAAAAAGAAGAATATCAAAACCCAATCACAGAGCTATATTCTCCCCTTGATGAGGGCTAAAACTAAAAAAACTGTAAACTGTAAAAGTGAGATTATAAAAGGAGACATGTAATGTAGAACATGTTGAGAACAATAACTTATTCCTTCTTCAGGGTCAAACAGAAATGATCCCTCTCTCATTTCTACAAAGACCTGAAAGTGGGTTTCTGCTATATTAAATCTGCTTAAGTGCACCAAATATAAATTTTGTAAGTTAATAAAATCTTTGAACATTAAATTCTACCAAACCTTGTAAACTACTAAAACAACCAGCTAGCACACATGCTGGTAAAAAAGGTTTAAAGTGAAAACCACATTCTTAAGCTTAGAGCAAAATAATAAGCTTATTTAACTTTACAGGAAAAAGCAATTTTGAAAAAAAAAAAGGGGGGACGTATAACACTTAACTCTTGGTTTTCTTGCGCATATATTTGTTTTTTTGTTTTGTTTCTTTTAGCTTGCTTATGTGTTATATACATTCACACCATGAAGAAATGTTGAAAAATGTTTCAAGAGTGAATATATAGAGAGACAGAATATTTTTAGTGTTGTTCACAGTACGGAACTGATTGATTTGGCAGCGATGCATATCGCCGCCTTTGTTGGCAGTTTTTGATGAAGTAAATTTCAGAAATAATTTAAGTATCGGTGTTTAACCTTAATTCTTGTAGTTGTTTATTTTGTATAGTGGCTTGGCGGTAAGTATTAAAATATGAGTTCACATATATGCAAATAAAGTGAGAAATGTTGCGCTTCACGGAAGGTAAATGGTTTGATTTCATGATTTTGATTTATGTAGGAGCAGTTTTTTGCACTTTTATTTTGTTATTATCATAATAAGTGTGATTATTACGATCGTTTCGTATGCCTTAACCCAACGCCACAAGACGCTCAAAGCTGCCATGTTGGCTGCAGAGCGTCCACGCCGACGTCATTTCAGCAGCCAATGAGAGGCAGACATTGTAGCGAGCCCAACCTTATACCATGAGATATATGTAAAGACCTTGGTCCTGATGACGAACTAGGCTTTAGTTCGAAAATTCGACATCCAACTTTCATGAAAAATAACCTCTATAAGACCCGTAAAAAAGTTATTCCACAATACAATATGATAAGTAAAGGAAAAATGTAAGTTTTTTTTACAAATGTTCGATATGACTTCCTTTAGTCACACATATAATATCAACACGATATGAAAATTCCTGCCAAACACTGTCTAATGTACCATTGATAACTGTTTCTAAAGCAGCAGAAATGCGTTGTTTAAGTTTGCATAGAGTTGTTGGCAAAGGAGGCACAAAGACCTGATCTTTTACATATTCCCAAAAGGAAGAAGTCACATGGAGTCATATCAGATGACCGACAGAGTAGCAGAATGTAGACATACGTGCGTACGTTGTACGCGGATAGTTTCCGAATTATTGGCAGATTTTGCAGATAGTTTTTGCTTGCAGATTAAAAATAAAATAAAAATGTTATTTACAGCAATTAAAACACTTCAATGCTTTACTCAGATTAATATACTTATTCTATTTTAACTTGAACTTTCAATTCTTTTTTCACATCATCTGAGTTCTTTTGTTTTTACAGACGTTTCTGGCCTCTAGATCTCATGAAGGCCTTTTCTCATTGTATAGAAACTGTACCAGAAGTTTTGTTTACACAGAAAGAATTTAAATTTTGTTTCCAGGTTCCTCTTACAGTTGTCATTTATTAAATTAAAATATTTTCCTTATGTATTTTGTAAGTCTACTATTTTTTGAATTAAGTTATTGAAAATACTATTTATCATTTTTGAAGGTTCATTGATGGAACTGTTTTTCTGAATGTAAAAACTTTCTTTAATTAGCTTCTTGTTTTATGAGGTTCATAGTCCAATATTTTAATATTTTGCTTTAAGGGTCCACATTTCACACACATTGCTGCCCATTCAGTTGTAATGTACTTATTTTGCCCTCATTGGATCTGTAATGTTCTAATAATTACTGTTTTATTAATTTTATTTTAAATTTTCCTATTCTATTGTTATCGTGGTTAGCGCTTCGCGGTTTTGCAGCAAGTTTTCTGTTTCAGTGAAGTACGCAGATACATTTTATTGTTATACCACTCTGGTGACAAAGGAGGTCAGCTGTGTAACACAAAGTCATGTGATCCACTCCGACCAATCCAACTGTGGGGTAGCTCTGTGTTAAGAAAACGAAGAACCTCTGTAAGGCTTCAGTGCTTGCAAATTATGCAATTTGTATGGCGTGCAACACAATTTTTTCCTCAACACATACCAAACAGTAGTCTAAGGAATCCCCAGTTCTTGACTAGCGTGAATGGTTGATTTCTTTGGGCTGCATAGAAAAGTCTCTCTCACTCTTTCAACATTCTCTGCAGATATGCCTGGTTGCCTTGGGCTTTTTTCCTTACAAAGACATCCAGTGTCCTTGAACTGATGATACCGCCTGCGAATACTCTGAGTCGTCGGTGGGTTAATTTGGTACTTTCTACGAAATTCACGCTGAATGGTGATTACAGACTCACATCGTACAAACAAGAGCACACAAAAAGCTTTCTGTTGACTAGACGCCATTTTCACTTCTTTGCCAAAAGATCTTCATAAACGACACACTAGCACCATCTATTGTGCATAATCTAAAACTTAGACATTTTTCCTTTACACTGATGTATTACTTATCATTATGTGTTGTTAATTTTTCGAAATATAAGTGCTTAAAATCGGATTATTCTTTCTGAATAACCCTGTATTGTGCGAGTTATAGGTGCAGATTAGCACTCACCAGATGGTGATTAAATTTTTTTCAGTGCCCGCCAGTGTTTGACCATTTTTAATTTTTAGTAACAGTTTACAAAGATATAATAATTCAGAGTAAAGTAAAAGAATGTAAAACCAGTCCTAACTAGGAATAAGCTAAAAAACCTCTCATTTTTAGTACCAGTTTACAAAGATATAATAATTCAGAAGTAAAGTAAAAGAATGTAAAACCAGTCCTAACTAGGAATAAGCTAAAAAACCTCTCATTTTTAGTACCAGTTTACAAAGATATAATAATTCAGAAGTAAAGTAAAAGAATGTAAAACCAGTCCTAACTAGGAATAAGCTAAAAAACCTCTCATTTTTAGTACCAGTTTACAAAGATATAATAATTCAGAAGTAAAGTAAAAGAATGTAAAACCAGTCCTAACTAGGAATAAGCTAAAAAACCTCTCATTTTTAGTTCCAGTTTACAAAGATATAATAATTCAAAAGTAAAGTAAAAGAATGTAAAACCAGTCCTAACTAGGAATAAGCTAAAAAACCTCTCATTTTTAGTTCCAGTTTACAAAGATATAATAATTCAAAAGTAAAGTAGAAGGACATGAAACCAGTCCTAATTAGGAATAGGCAAAAAACTTCATTATTTTTTAACATCGAAGTTTTGCCACTGATGATAATCAATGTTGCAGAAGCCGATACATCAAAAAAACATAGAGATTCCATGACCGATGTTTGAAACTTGTTAAGAATGTTTTCTACATAAAGTAAAATAATTTCTTTTTGTAGCATTTTTGTAAAGTGGAAAATAATCTCTTCTTTCTTGTCAATTATTGTTTTGGGCGATGTTTCGTCGGTGAAATCGAGTTCTTTTCCTCGATACTTCGAAAAACATCGAGGTTTTCTATACACTGATCATTTTAACAAATAATGTTGGTTACATAATTTCCGTTTGTGAGTAATCACTTTTATATTGAGCAGAGATTGTACCCACTGATGTGCCCATTTATAAATCCTTCCCCCCACCCCCATCCCCTGGAGAAAAGAAAGGATTTACAAAATGGTTTTTATTTTGCGTGGTGAGTGACTCCTTTTATGTTCTGATGAAACCATCAGAATGAAGCAGTTATATTACAGTTGCTATTAAGCCCCTCTCCTTCTCTGTCTCTCTCTCTCTTTTTTTTTTCTTTTATGCTCGAGACTTCATTTTGGCCTCTAAGTTTTGTTAACTTACCAGACAGTTTTGTTTTTTCTGTATGGCCACTAACTTTAGTTTACTTACTGGCCACTGGTAAGTGAGAGAGAAAATTCGGTTAACAAAATTTTACCCATTTTTATGGTCTGCGGCGTATGATTAGCCGATCCTCAGTAAAACTTAATGTAAGAAAAAGAGCATGACTTCTATTACTGAAAGAATAAACAGGGTATGTTCTCTAAGAGAGACTTTGAAATTTGTATTCCACTCTTACAGCTTTTATTGTAATAGCTGCTGAATTTAATTTTTTTTTTTTTTTTTTTTTTTTTTTTTTTGGTGAGAAAGGCACTCTGCCAGCATTTAATTTCTGTCAAGACATAAGCAAAAAAATTACAAAAACTTCTCTTTGAAAAATGAAAATTTCCACAACTGCAAAAATTGTAATTGGAATTTTTATAAAGCAATCCAAAAATACAGGGTGTCCGAGAATTATGGGACACATTACAAAATTATATAAAACAAAACATTAAACAGACAGAAAGAAACTGCTTGTACTAACTTGCAATGTAACTACACAAGTTAATAAATTTCGATGTGAGATCCCTTGGTTGCTCGTAGTACGTCCAAACGATACTCGATTTTATGCCATGTATTGACAAGCATCTGAGGAGTTATGGAATTAACAGCAGCTGTGATGCGCTGCTTTGGTTCCTGCAAATCAGTATAAGGCATCTGATAGACACGATCCTTCACATAACCCCACATGAAATAATCCAATGGAGTTAGATCTGGAGAGTGAGGAGGCCACAGAATGTGACCACCACGCCCAATCCATCTGTTGGGGAAATGCTCATTTAGGCACTTACGTACACACGTTGACCAATGCAGAGGGGCGCCATCTTGTTGGAAAACGACGTTGACGGAGGATTACAACCATACTCTAAACGGTACCGTCTTTTAACTTTAATGACAGACTTTAATTCCGCAAGCCATAACACACACACACCGCCTTCTGCTGTACGGATGACATGACTACTGATTGCGCATTTCCCACACATTCCTCATCAGGCCACACCTAGCACCATCTATAGCATTCTGGAAATAGCATTTCTGCAAAACAAAAATATAGAAACCGTGTTAGTAATACGTGACGTAGAAAAACAGGCAATGCTCATAATTTGTTTTTGTACATAATTTTGTAATGTGTCCAATAATTCTCGGACACCCTTGTATTACTACGTATAATGAATTCCAAGTTTCTACCCCAGATTTAAATAATACATTCCTGGGATCACAAAATGGAAATTTAGTGCTTTTGTTGATTTTGTGATGTGTTTCGCTCAACAGAAATGTTGTATATCTTCTAAAACAATATAATTTCCTTTGTCCCATTTTGTTGGTGCAGTGAAGACAGCCAGTCGACAGAGTACACACATGTACCACTTTGCTTTGTTGTCATAGCAACTAAAACCAAATATAAAAAAAAAAACTTTGCTATGACAACAAAGCAAAGTTTTTCACAGCTGTTGGTGTGACATCATCTCATCCAAATCATTCTGACATGATGTCAGGGATGTGTTACGTCACGGGATTAAAATCATTTCAGCAACTCATTAGAAACAGGAAAATGTTACGTCAAGGATTTTGGTTCTACTTTGTTGTTTATAAATAACACAGAATTTTTCATTTGGAATCTTATGGTATGAAATTTAATTTTAAAATTCCCCTTGTGTATCTAAAATGATTGTTTTAGATTGCCAAATCAGTTTCTTTTCTCATTTAAGTCTGAAATTTGAGAGTTCTAATACATTAGGTAACAGTGTGTTGTTATTATTTCTTGCATCATCATCATCATCATCATTGTCAACCATTATCAATCCACTGCTGGACGAAGGTCTCCCCAAGTT
The DNA here is from genome assembly GCA_039090855.1 of Macrothele yani. NCBI lineage: Eukaryota > Metazoa > Arthropoda > Arachnida > Araneae > Macrothelidae > Macrothele > Macrothele yani. Next base: position 193,461,703 of record CM077009.1, on the reverse strand, counting down.
TCCTCCACAACGGTCTGTCTTGTGCCAGTCTCCTCCATGTCACTCCCGCATACTTTCGAATTTCATCCACCCATCTTCCATGTGGTCTTCTTCTGGGTCTTTTCCTGTCCCTTGGAATCCAATTTAAAATTTCGGCTGTCCATCGATGGTCTGTTCTTCTGGCAGTATGTCCAGCCCATTGCCATTTCAGGGATTTAACTCTGATCATGATGTCTTCCACTCTTGTCATTTTTCGGATCCACGTGTTCCTCTTCTTATCTCTCCTGGTTACACCAAGTATGCACCTCTCCATGCTACTTTGAGTTGTCTGCAGCCTTTGTATGTCTCTTTTAGCTAAGGTCCACGTCTCTGCACCATACGTAAGCACTGGAAGGATGCATTGATCAAACACTTTTCTTTTAAGACATAATGGCATATTGCTCTTGAAAATTATGCTGTTTCTTCCAAAAGCTCTCCAGGCAAGTTTTGTACGCCAATTAATTTCTTCACCAATGTGACCCTCACTTGATATCTGCTGTCCAAGATAAACGTACGTGTCTGCTATCTCCAGCTTTTCTCCATCAATCGATAAATCTTCATTTCTTGTAAAAGCATTGTACATCACTTTTGTCTTCTGAAAGTTCATTTTTAATCCCACTTCTTTACTTTTGTCAGCAAGTTCCTGGATCATACTCTGTAGCTCTGATGGGGTAGTTGCAAAAATGACTACGTCATCAGCAAAAGGAAGGTGGGTTAGATAATCTCCATTAATCTTTATCCCTTTGTTTTCCCAGTTCAGTGATTGAAAGACATTTTCCAATGTGGCATTAAAGAGCTTCGGAGATATGGTGTCACCTTGTCTCACTCCTTTTCCAATTTTTATGTGTGTTATATTTTCAAACAGCCGAATCTTTGCACTTGCATTTTCATAGATGTTATTAATAATATTAATGTATGCATCTTCAATACCGCAGGATTTCAGAGCCATTGCAACTGCTGATGGTTTCACCGAATCAAAGGCTTTTTCATAATCGATAAAAGCCATGCACAATGGAAGCTCATATTCCCTCGCTCTTTCAATTAGTTCTCTCAGTACGTGGATATGATCTATTGTGCTGTAGCCACTCCTGAATCCAGCTTGTTCTCTCGGTTGAGCCATGTCCAGTGTCACCTTCAAGCGGTGTGAAAGAACTTTAGTGAAGATTTTATAAACCACTGATAAGAGGCTGATAGGTCTGTAGTTCCTGATATCCTCAATGTCACCTTTTTTATGTAGCAAGATCATTGTAGCGTTGTTCCAATCCTCAGGAATTTTCCCTTCATTAAGGCATCGAGTGAAAATTTGGGCGAGTACTGTTTCGATTTCTCCACTTGCTTCTTGTGTGATGTCTGTAGTAATTCCATCTTCTCCTGGAGCTTTTCCCCGCTTCATGTTCTTGATTGCATGTGCAACTTCTGCTGGAAGGACTGGAAGAACTCTGGTACTGGTACCTTTCATGATGTCTGGAGTACATGTATCATCCCTTTCATATAATTTGGAGTAGAAATCTTTCACTCTTGTCAAAATTTCACCTCTATTTCTTGTTACAGAACCATCTTATTTTCTCAGTGCCATAATCTGTTTTTTCCCCTTACTGAGATGTCCCTTTGCTATCTTTAGGCTTTGGTTGTTTTCAATTGCTTTCCTTACTAGTTCACAGTTGAATTTCCTTACGTCTTCAGTGATACTTTTTCGTACTGTCTTGCATAGCTCTATATATTCCACTTTGGAAGTCACATCTTCTTTAGTTGTCCTCATCAGTCTTCTTTTTTGCATCAACATTTTGGTTTTTCCTGATAATTTGTTCTTAGACCCAGCTAATTTTGTTGCTGTTTCCATAAGAGCTTTGGTTACTTTTCTGTTAACTTCAGAAATATCCACTTCTTCCGATGTTAGGCCTTCTAAAGCAGAGAATCTGTTCTTCAGTTCCAATTTGAAGGTATTATGGTGTTTTTTAAGGTTGGTTATGTCAATACATTTTGTTTGTCTTATGAGCTTGCTACGTTCGAGTTTAGTGTTGAGGTGCATCTTACATCTCGCCAATCTATGGTCACTGCCTGTGTTGAACTTGTTTAGCACACTGCAGTCTTCTATGACGAATTTTTTGTTACACATAATAAAATCAATTTCACTTGTCGTCCCATTTGGATGTCTCCATGTCCATTTCCTGTGTGGCTTTTTCTTGAAAAAGGAGTTCAAGATGAAAAACCCTTCTGCCTCTGCAAACTCAACGAGAGTATTTCCACGCTGGTTTCTGTTGCCGTGACCGAATTTACCTACTGAAGTTTCATTCTGTTGCCGTTGCCCTATTTTTGCATTGAAATCTCCCATAATTATCTTCAAGTGCTGCTTACCTTTATTATTTAGATCACGAATTTCCTCATAAAATTCTTCAATTTCTTCTTCAGCATGACTTGTGGTGGGTGCATAAGTTTGAATAATCTGAGCCTGGTATCTTCTCGAGAGTTGGATAACGAGTCGTGCAGCTCTGTCAGAGGAACTTTCAACTTCTACAACTTTATCCTTCAGTTTCTTGTTTATTATAAATCCAACACCCCTAGTTCTGCCAGTATCTGTCCCATGATAGTAGAAGAGATGTCCACTTTTCAGTTCAATGAGATCTTCTCCTTTTCTCCTTACCTCACTTAGCCCGACGATGTCCCACTTGATCCTTTGTAGTTCCTCTTCCAATTCAAGAAGCCTTGAATCAGAAGATAGGGAGCGTCCGTTGTACGTAGCCAAGGTCAGCATCAGATGGCAGCCTAGTCCGGTCCTCCGGGGATTCTTAGCACCCTCTGCCTTCATGTCGCACTGGCCGCTGCCTTAGCCAGGTACATTCCAGCTGCCGGAGACTGAGGGCCAAGATTTAAGTTGTGAAGTCATTTTGGAGGGGTTTGGCCATAACTCACCACGCTGGCCAAGCGGGTTGGTGAGTGTGGGATAGCATTTCCTCTAATCCCGATGGTATAGTTATACCGCTATTGGCGGTCGTCAGAGCCCCTTTAGTGGGAACAGGATGTACCACGAGAAGGCGGGGTTATGCAGAAGAAATATGATTTGGGAACTTTCTGTTTCCTTAAACCACCAAATTCTGAGATATAGCGAAGAAAATTTAACAGAATATAACCATGAATTATCTTACTGATAATTAACTATAAATACAGAATTTTTTATTCAGAACCTGATAGTGTGAAATTTAAGAATTAAAAAAAATACTTTATATGGTGTCCTCCCTAGAGTCTTTTTACTGGGTGGCCCTCCCAGCTAATTTTTTCTACCACCCAGTTAAATTTCCTTTAATGAATGTTTTCACAATGCACATAATAGTAAGAATGGAAAATGTTTCCCACATACACCATAAATATTGATGAAAGCTGGCTTAAATGTGTGTTGAATATGATTTGTAAGTTAAGTATGTACTCATTTTTTTTATCATTTCTGTATAATTTTCTAATGTTGTTTATCATGAAATACAAGATTACACCAATATACAAAACAAATTTGAAGATGTAATTCCATCTATTTGTGTAAATTATGATAAGAATGATAAGTCAAATAATATCTGGAAACTTGAAAATTTTATCATCCTGGTCTGGGAATCGAACCTCGTCTCCGAGTTTGTGCCCGAGTATGCTAACCACTACATCACCCAGAATGACAAAGTCTCAAGTTTCTGAGTACTTTGAATTTAACATTAATGCCGGTGCTTTGATTTGCGATTCCTGTGATGTGTTAAATTCAAATTACTCTGAAACTTGAGACTTTCTTGTTCTGGGTGGTGTAGTGGTTAGCATACACCAGCGCTGTCACTGACGTGCTGTAGCACGTAAATTATCCCCCCCCCCCAAAAAAAAAGGACACATAACTACAAATTCTGTGCGTCCTTTGGGACCCACATTTTAGTTTGGATTTTTTTAACATGCTATTTGGCAAAAGTAAAATTTGTGAGGATCAGGAAAGAATGAAAACGACCAGCAATGCACCGTTCCTCAAGATTATGTAAATATGCAAATGTCCTGATTAATTTATTAAACCTTTCAGCTCTCTTTAATCAATATCGGAACAGTTGAAATTTAAAATATGAAAAACAAATTTACATTTAATGAGAACACTGAGAATGATTACTGAAAGTTGTACGTGTAGTTCAATGATTGTTCATTAAAAGTCAGAAAAACTTTTCAAGAGCAGTCATCACACAGTTTCTGTGTTTTGAAAAATAAAAATCACTGGTGTTCTGAGCTGACTTAAAATGCATTGTCTTTGTGCTGTTTCATTATGATAAAATTTAGTTGAAAATGATAAAATTTAATTCTGTCAGTACTAGAGTTTTTTGTTTTCTTTTAAGATTGCTTTCAAAGAGCATAAATTAAAGTGTTGAACAATGTATATTACATTTATTTTTCATTTACTTATGTAAGTATAAATATTTGTTATCTCTTGATTCTTTTAATTTTTCAAAAGGAACCAGAATTCAGTTTAGTAACTGGCAACAGTTTGAGGAACTTGGAATCAGTATGAGGAACCTGGCAACAACATTCAAATTCTTCAGAAGTAAACAAAACTTTTGTTAATTCTTCTATACGTTGAGAACAGGCCTTGACCAACATCAAGAGGCCAGAAATGTCTGTAAAAATCAAAAAGAACTCTGAGGGAAGGAAGATTAAAATTTTTTTTTTTTTTAAGTGGAACTAGAACCAAAGGAATATATCTGGGTAAAGCCTTGATTTGACCCAGAATATCTCATAAGTACCCACTTTTTAAAAATTGGTGGGTCGGTAGGACCCAGCTTGATAACAATGCAATGGCAGCTCTGATACATGGGTCCGGGTTATTTGAATTTAACATTAATGCTGTTGCTTTGACTGGCGATTCCCATGATGTTTTTAATTCAAATTACTCAGAAACTTGAGGCTTTGTTGTTTTGGGCGGTGTAGTGGTTAGCATACTTAGGTCCAAGTTATTTGAATTTAACATGAATGCTGTTGCTTTGACTAGCAATTCCTGTGATGTGTTAAATTCAAATTACTCGGAAACTTGAGACTTCGTCGTTCTGGATGGTGTAGTGGTTAGCATACTTAGGTCTGAGTAATTTTAATTTAATGTGAATGCCATTGCTTTGACTGGCAATTCCTGTGATGTGTTAAATTCAAATTACTTGGAAACTTAAGACTTTGTCATTCTGGGTGGTGTAGTGGTTAGCATACTCGGGTGCAAACTGGGAGACATGGGTTTGATTCCCAGTATAGGACAATTAAATTTTCAAGTTTCTGGATATTATTTGACTTACCATTCTCATCATAATTTACACCAATAGACAGAATCACGTTCAAATTTGTGTTGTTTATCATGTTATGTTACATTAATGCCTACCACATTGCTAAATATGTTTAATAAGTGCAATAATGTAAAACAAAACTTTTTTTTTTTTTTGATTGAGGAAGAGGTTATTAAAAGAACTGCCCAGCTAAAATTTCTTGGCACCCAGCTGTAAAAAAAATCTAGGGAGAACACTACTGTATATCTTATTTTTCTCATAGATTATTGACAGACTTTCAGCTAGTATTGTATTAAATAGTAACACTGTACTAGTGATCCAATTTATTGGCATAGGAAGTAGACACATTAGCATTTCCAAGCTTTTTCAAGGAAGTTAGACAGAAACTTAATTTCTGTCTAACTTCCTTGAAAAAGCAATAAATTGGATCACTAGTACAGTGTTACTATTTACTACTTAATCAGTATAGTGTTCCTCGTTATCAACTAGTATTGTATATATTGGGGGGGGGGAGTATAATGTCTACTGGCCCAGAATATTGTGGCCCATTGGAAAGTTTCTTGGTGTCTTGGCAGCCCAGTCCATGCCTGGCCGGTACTTAACTTCAGTTCCTCAGCAATCTGTATGACATGGATTCACCAGTTTGGCATCACCAGGTCCACTTTCCGGCACATTTCATCTGTAGTCACCTCCGCTAAGCACCCCTCACAAGGTTCATCTCCCAATGATGCGTTGCTGGTTTTTGGGTGTGAAAGCTAGGGCCAGGTTTTCGCGTTCTTGAACCGTGAACAGTCCATGCACTCTTCTTGAGAGTCAGAATTTATTAGTATAACTGTTTGTCTAGAACATCGTAGACAAGTGGGACACGAATTTCCCTGAAAAAATAATTCTTCACAAATACATGGAAGCCAATACAAATGTAATCGTTGGCACGAATATGGCATATTTTTACTATTTCCACATAGCCACTCCTTTAGAAAGCTTGAAAATTTCATTGCCCTGGTCTCAGAAGCACTGGAACTTGTGACCTACATCTCACCCCGGATGTGAGAAAACGTCATGGTGACGCTACGAGGAAGCACAGAATAGCTTTGACTAACGCAAATCTGAACAGTTCTCAGATATCCAAGCTATATTTGCTTAGCTACAGTTGCTTGGAACTTCCTTGGTGTAAGGGATAGCATGCTGGACCTGTAATTGGGAGGTGCAGGTTCATTTTCTGTTCCAGGGCAATGAAATTTTAAGTTTTCCGAAGGAGTGTCTACATGGATACAGTGAAAATACGGCACATCCGTGCCAACGATTACATTATGTTTGTCCAGAATTTCCCATATTATGTGTAACTGTAACAATAATGTTTTTTTTTCTCCCACATTTCTAATAATTATCACATGTTCGAAAATCCTTGCTATCCAGAAGTGTGGTGAATATGCACATAAACTAGTGCAAATGAAACTATAATTAATTATTTGGAAATTCTGGAATTATTTGCATATACTTGAATTTTAGGACTGTAGGCATATACAGTGTGCCCCAAATTTTTTAGGACTGTGTGCATATACAGGGTGCCCAAAAAATAACTGTGCACCGAAAGTAACACCATGTCAAACTGATTCCTACAGGAGGGGTTGGAAATGGGCCCCACCGATGTCCAGACATGTCTTCACATGCTTCTGCATGTTGGTGAAGCCCTTTTTTGGGGTATGTGGTGTGATTTGTTGAATGTGGATCATTATTGCAGCCTGTAGCTCTTGAAGTGTATACGGATTACCTGCATACAGCTTACCCTTCAGCATTCTCCACAGAAAAAACTGTTTTTGCACTTCGTCCGCGTAGTTGTTGTTATGGCAAAAGACATGTTCCACCAGAAACACTCTGTTCAACCATCAACACCATTGTGCTTGTGCCCAGACAAGTGATTAATTGACACGTCTGCCACCATCGGCCAAGTGCTTGGGAATGACCTTCACTTGGAATGACAACTGTCCACGCCTCGGGGTGGGGAGACATGAGGGTTGCCAGACGCAGGGCACTTCCACATGGCGTGTCACTTCTACTGTAATTCTATTCAAAATTTGTTATTACGTTACTGCAATTTGTACATTCAGTGCACAGTCATTATTCGGACACCGTGCTGACTGAAGATATCTGTGGTTACAAATGCACTTCAAGAATTTAGTAACACATGTCATTATTTATTTTACAATAGAAAAATAGCAAAGTTGGTGAAAATGGTTTCTCTCGTGGGAAAAAATGTGTAAAAATTGTGAAAAGGATTTTTTTTTATTTTACTTAATATCAGTTGTGTATAATCATTTACTCTTTTGTTTGGTAACCCAGTATTGGTGTGATATTCAGAGTGCTTTGTTCCGACATTTTTGGCATTCCAGTAGTTCTTTGAATTTTGAACAAAAGGCTTAATCCCATATGTAGCTACCAATTATAGTAGCAGAAATACTGTTCATCGTGTGTTTATACAAATAGCATATTAAGCACAGGTTGATAGGCCCCCGGTAATATCAACAAAGAGCAAATTACAAGTAGCAAAATACAAAGACTTACCCCAACTTCAAAAGTAGGCTTATTTCAATTGCTGTTTGGTATCATCCATACAAGATCTACACAAACAGTTCATAAGCTATATAACGTTACCAGGAGGTAAAAATGACAAATTGAAGGGAAAAATGAATAATTCATGAGGTGAATTCCAAACCTTTCAAATCACTTAGTGTTGTACCTCTTTTCTCTATTTTCAGTCCTTGTGCTAATTTTTTTTGAAAAATGTGTCAGAACTTCCACAGTGTCCCAAAGTGCTTTATGTTTTGTATTTTAAACATGTGTATCCAAACCTGTTTTGTTTGTCATATTTTTAATTGCAGCTTCTTGTTCTGCCAATCTGGTTTTAAGTTGTCTGCCTGTTTCTCCCACGTAGCTGAGACCTCACTCACATCTTACGTTGTATACCACACCTTCCTTCAAAAGGATGTTTTCTTTTAGCTTTAACTTTGGAAGGTTGTTACTAATTTCATTTTGTTATCCTGGAGCCAGTTTGATTAGAAACTTCTCACTACTCAGTCCTTTGAAGTTTTCCAAGCAGTTCTTTATGGTAAGTAATTTTTCTAGTTAACTGAAATTTACTTTTTGACTTCTCATTTTTTATTTTATCTGAGAATTTAGTTGACAAGTGGAAAAAGGTAATTATTATTTTCCAATTTTTTTTTAATTCCTCCTTTTGAACATTTTTAAAAAATTCTAAAGAGTTTAGAATATTTATTTTTTCAAGAAATTAAGTGGCTGTGTTTGTTTTAGAACACTGTAGAAGTTCTGACACATCAGCAGCATTTTTTCAAAAGAAAACTGTCAGAATGACTGGAAATACAGAGAAAAGGTACAACATAGGGGCGGCAGAACCCCCTGGGCTCCCCGGGCCCAGTCAATATTTTCAGCCAAGATTTTTTTTTTTTTTCGACATGTGCGATTGTTGTGATGTGCCTTAAAAAGCTCCTCTAGGTAAGTGGTCGTCCTAATCCCTAACAAAGTCCCTTAGGTATTGTTTTTCTTCTGTTTGTTGTTCCGGGAAGCTCGGAAGGGAGCCGGTGCACCACGATTTGAAATTTCGGGCCCGGTCAACAAACTTCACTTTCCCCCGCCCCTGGTACAACATTAAATGGTTTGAAAGGGAATTTGCCCCATGAATATCAACACCTACTGTAATTGTAGTTTTGAGAAAGGGTTGGGGTACTACAAAGATAAAATAAGGGGAGGGAGCATGTGTGCTCTCGCAACACAACATGGTGGCCACGCAACGCCAGCTGAGTTTGGCTGCCATGTTGTGTTACCTTCTGTTGTGCATTCTAATTTATGGGGGTGACCGCTAGCATGTTCAAGTTTAGTGTGTCTTCTGATTTTCATTTTTGTTTGTGTTGTTTTTGCATGAAAGAAATTTCTTTGAAATGGCAAATGCGCAGCCCAGTAAGACAGATACATTACTGATTAATATCATGTTTCACAGGCAAATCTTCTGCATTTAATATTTTCTTTTCAAGTTTAGAAACATATAATGGAATAGCTAAAAATTTCCATTATGAACCAGAAAGTTGTCTTGTTTCCTCTTCAAAAACACAGTACTTACTGGTCAAAAACTACATTCCTGAAAACGTTCAATAAAAATATTGTAAAAATCAGTCATTTTAAGCTAGCAATAAAATCTTTTTATGGTAAATGTGCCAATGAAGGAAGAAATATTCCTCATAATGCATGGGAAATCGAAAGAACATTCAAAGCAAACAGAATATAAATTCTGAATTTGTTTGTACCACTTGTCATCCATGTAACACGGCGGCTCGGAAAACTGGAAAATTCCATCGCCCTGAAGCGGGAAATGAACCGGCATCTACAGATTTCCGCTCGACCACCCAGGACAGTGAAGTTCCAACCAACTGAAACTAAGTAAACCTAAACATCCTCAGATTTTCTCTTGTCGAAGCATTGTTGCCTCCTTATAACGTTTTGACCCATCCAGAAAGGGATGTAGGTCGGAAATTACTAGTACCACAAATAAATCAATGAAGGAATATTCCTCATAATACATGAGAAATCGATACGATATTCAAAGCAAACAATATAAATTCTGAGTTTTCTTGTACCCCTTACTGGTCATCCATGTAACACCTCACAGAAAACTATTACGCCGCCCCGGTGGCGCAGTGGTCTAAGCGATGGTTTCTGTACATTCGTACGAAAGGGGCCCGGGTTCGAATCCTGGTGAGATATGGATGCTGTGTTTCTCTTACGGCACTAGCTCTCACTCTTCCTTGGAACCAGTGACCCTAAATTAGGAACGGGCGACTGCTCATAGCCCATTGAGTTGCTCACAGTAGTCGTTTTTTTTTTTTTTTTTGATTGGAAGTTTAACGACCACCGTGAGCAACTCAATGGGCTATAAGCAGTCGCCCGTCCCTAATTTAGGGTTACTGGTTCCAGGGAAGGGAGAGAGCCAGTGCCGTAAGACAAACACAACATCCATGCCTGACGGGATTCGAAGCCGGACCCCTTTCGTACGAATGACCAGAGGCCATCGCTTAGACCACTGCGCCACCGGGGCGGCCAGTAGTCGTTAAACCTCCAGTAAAAAAATTAACTATTACAAAAGATGAAGTACGCCTCCCGCTCCAGGGCGATGAAATTTTCAAGTTCCTTCACCAAACTTGTACTAACTGCTTAGTCTGAATGTAAATAGGCCGCAGTGGTCTAAGCACTGGCTCCCGACCATTCGTCCGGGTTCGAATCCCGGTGAGGCATGGATGTTGTGTTTGTCTTACGGCACTGGCTATCTCCCTTCCCTGGAACCAGTGTCCTTAAATTAGGGACGGGCGACTGCTTATAGCCCATTGAGTTGCTCACGGTGGTAGTTAAACCTTCAATCAAAAAAATGTGAATAGCAAATCACAGTACGAACTCTCATTACTTGACTTATGCAAAGTAGCCTTGGTTAAACGCAGCGCGATGCCTCGCTGAAAATGGCGCCTACATTGTCACGCCTCACGGGCTGAGTGTCCGATCTAGTTTTTTGTATGTGATATCTGATAATTCTAATAAAAAACATAATAGAATAACGTAAAACTATCGATACACTATCGCTGTACTGAGTTTGACATCTCGAACGCAACGGTACCAAATTAGCGTATTTCCCTCTAGATTTAGCTTATTGGAAGGCAGTCCAAAATAGAAAATAAATATACATGGACACTAAATTCGGTCAGTGGGAAAAAACCTATTCCGGAAAATTAGTTTAAGAAGAAATATCGGCTTCTAAAAATCAGAAAATTTCAATGTTAAGTCACGCTGTAGAGGATAGTGCAAAGGGTGGAAAGATACGGCATTTGATAGACTTTAAAAATTCAGGCTCAGGTTTTTGAAAAATTCCTACGTCCATGCATTCAGCCGTTCAACCATTCACGTGGGCTTTCAGCCAAAGAGATTAAAATAAGATACCTGGAGATGCCCCTGTTAATGGAGCCATATCACTTTGCATGAAGCCTATAACCGTGAGCGGCGGCAATTAAAGTGTGGAAAATCTGGTGGTTATTTCTTTACTAATTTATTTGATTGGGGGTTTAACGACCACCTTGAGCGACTCAATAGGCAATAAGCAGGCGCGCGAATGGACGAAGTTACGGAGGGCACCCCCCCCCAAACGTTGGAGGAGAAATTAATGAATTTTTCTACAATAAAGATAGTATGTACACTGGCGGAAAGTGAAAAAAGAACACCATGAAGGAATTGGCGGACGATCATGAAATTTACATATGTTAATGGGTCGAGTTTACGTAGGTGTGATGTTAATTTCGGGACATACCGGTGAGCGCTTACGTCACAGCACGGCATACTATGCAAATTATCGTCGGTGGTATTTAAGGAGTACGGCGAAGTGAATGTAATCAGTCGTCGGCGTACGACACGTGCGAAGACCATGAAGAAGCTGCAATTCCTGGACATGGAAGACGTGTACGATTTCAGCAGTTATCGGACTTTGAGCGAGGTCGTCTAGACGGACTCCGCGAGGCCGGGTGGTCGTATTACGGAGCGAATTGGACGGCAAGTATCGGTGGTGGTACGATGGTGGTGTAGATGGTCCGAGGAACGTTTCCCACCCGAGAAGACGTGGAACTGGGAGTCACAGACGGACTGATGAGCGGACCGATCGACGCTTAAGAAGAGCGGCGTTGTCAAGCAGAACATCCACTGTGACGCAAATCCGAGCTGCCATCGCGCCTGAAGGGACTGTGAACAATCCGCAACTGTCTACTGGATGCAGGACTACATGCACGTGTGCCTCTGGCATGTGTACCTCTCACTCCACCGCTGCAGTGGTGTCGCCAACGTCTGCACTGGAGAACGCAATGGCGATCTGTCGTGTTCAGCGATGAAAGCAGATTCTGCTTGGGAGCCTCCAATGGCCGTATGCGTGTTCGCAGACACACAGGGGAGAGTCTCCACCCTCCTTGCATCCGCCAGCGACACACAGGGCCTACACCTGGTCTCCTGGTGTGGGGAGCGATCAGCTATCACTCCCGTACACAAGTAGTGTTTGTACCGGGTACTTTAAACAGCACCTTTTACGTCAACAACATCATTAAGCCCGTTGTTGTGCCATTTGTAAGGTCGGTCCATCGTGGTGTTTCCCAGCCAGATAACGCACGCCCACACACGGCACGTGCAACGCAACATGCACTTCAGGGTGTGAGACAACTTCCATGGCCGGCACGTTCACCGGATTTGTTCCCCATTGAGCACGTGGGGTTTTATGGGACAACGACTTATCCGGTCTCCACGGCCAGCCATGACCATCCCGGATTTACGCGTTCAGGTTGAGGATGCTTGGAACTCAATACCCCAAACTTACATTCAACATCTGTACGACAGACGCCATGCCAGAATTGCACAGTGTGACGCAGTTCATGGCGGTTCAACCTCGTACTAACCATGTTACATGGAAATGTTATTTTTCAGTTTACCAGCAAATACAGCTGTATTTTGCCATAATGTTTTGATCACGTTATCCTCTGTATTCCGTTATTATGCTGTATAAATTTCGTTGGTATCAGACGTCTCCTTCTTAGTGTTCTTTTTTTCACTTTCCGCCAGTGTATTATAGCAGTTAAATCCAAATGGCGAGATCCAAGGCGAAAATCCTCCAAATTCGTGCCGTTAGTAAATAAATAAATACATCGCTTTTTCCACGTTCCGGAAACATACAGCAACCGAAAAATTGTTTTCTGGAACGTGGAAAGAGCGATGTATTTATTTATTTATTCTAGAAAATCACTCTTTTGCGATATATGTTCATTGCTTGTCACATAAGGTCAACCTGGTTCTGGTGGCTGCTTGCAAGGACAACGACTTGAGCTGTAATTTTTCAACGTTATTAGTCATAGTGTGAGTATTTCTCATATCTGAACACTCATGCCATGTTCCGAGCTGTGCAAAAAAATAAAGATCAAAACTCCAGCACCTCACGCAAAAAATAAATTAAGCGACACACGCTGGTCTTGTAGGGCCACAACTGTGTTGTCTGTCAAGCGAAACCACGTGGCGGTTGTGACTGTATTAAGCGATACAGCGGCAGACATGAGACTCTAAATCGGCAGAAGCAAGAGGACTCCCAATGTCTTTCAAATCACTTGATTTCATTTTTGCTGAATATCTGTCTCTTATCAATATCCTAAGTAAAGCATTGCAGAGAGTGGACACTTTCATCGCAGAATGTGCTAAGACAGCCAGTGGGATAATTAAAGAACTTGATTCGAAAAGAAATGAAGTTGCTTGGGATCAAAAATGGGAAGAAGTGAAAGTTTTCGGAAAAGACTGAACTCGACACAAATACCTCTTACAAGTGATGGAAGAAGATTGGGGGGTTCAAAAACAAAAGCGGCCCCGGACGATTTCGAAAAAGCTAGATCATTACGCTGTGTTGTCATCTGTCGGTCAAGGAATGAGGAACGAAGGAGTAATGCAAAAGTTGAAGAAATCGGAAGATGTTGAATCTCAATTGAAACTAAATTACAGATGCAATTTCTTCTGCCCTGTTTTGGAAATTTTGCTGGAAGAAATTAGAAGATTTACTGGTGATGCTTTTCAAGTCGCAGAGTTTAGTGAGGAGTTCCTTCATTTAAACAAGGAAGATTCCAAGTTTTTTTATTGACACCTATTCTGTGTCAAGAAAAGATCACGCAATATTGAAAGCAGAAATGTCTGTATTGAGAAACGTGATGGAAAGCTCGGGGTGTCAGTTTAAAGGGCAGCCCCTTAAAAGTGTGCTGAAAGATATGAAAGAAAATGTTTTGAACCAGAACATGGACATTTATCCGAATATACGGAAACTCCTCAAGATCTGTTTAACTTTGCCGGCTAATAGTGCTACCTGTCCTGTGAACGGTCGTTCTCGGCAATGCGTCGTATCAATGATCATATGTAGAGGATTTTAGGAAGGGAGTGTTCGACCCGAGGTCTTAAACAACCCTTAGAAATAGGAAACTAGGAGATTTGGGCTAGAGCACCCGATAGGAAAGTGACACGGAAGCGAAGTAGAAAGGGGGAGGAAGACTCCCTTATTTATTACCGGGGCAGCCCCTTAAAAGTGTGCTGTAAGATGCGCTGTGAACCAGGAACGATTACCTAACTTGGTGATTTTATTTTCAGAATCAGATATAGTTAAAGATTTTGACCCAGATGCCTTGATTGACAAATATAACTCGAAATGTGTAAAACGAAGGATGGTTTTGCAGTGGTAGTTTGTGCACTGATTCAGAACCAGACTCATTCTGTAAGTGATTTTATTGGTATCATAGTCTGACTGTATTAAAATAATTTTAGTATGGATTGAACAATTTGAAACAAATATAAATGATTCATTGTTTTTATTTAAATCACCTATCTTTTAGTTACAATGTTACATGTAATTCTTACCGTTACAAAATAGCCGCCATTCCAAACTTTTAATCCTAAATAGGCCGCCCCGGTGGCGCAGTGGTCTAAGCGATGGCCTCTGATCATTCGTCCGAACGGGGTCCGGGTTCGAATCCCGGTGAGGCATGGATGTTGTGTTTGTCTTACGGCACTGGCTCTCTCCCTTCCCTGGAACCAGTGACCCTAAATTAGGGACGGGCGACTGCTTATAGCCCATTGAGTTGCTCACAGTGGTCGTTAAACCTCCAATCAAAAAAAAAATCCTAAATAGAAAAAAATATTCTAGGATGGTTCTTATCGATACGATGTCACAGGTCATCCAGAATCGTATCGTTTTACTATTGACAATACGTCGTCGAAGCCGTGACGTCACGTAATGGCGATGGGAATAAACAAACGTTGTTTACAACTTAGTTAACATTAGTTTCTTCGTTGGCGGCTGCCGATAGTCCTGTAGACTTTATTTTTTAAGGTGAAATTGGATATAATAGATATGGTATGTTTTGCAGTGTACTGTAAGTATCAGACTGTGAAAAATCAGTGTTCCTTTTATAGATTTCCGAAAAACAGAGACATGCCCTGTGGACTAGAATGCCAAGGTAAGTATTTGTGGACTGACTGGTAATGTTTTGAACATGCATATTTTTTGTAGTCTGTAAAATATGAATTTGAACCACACATCCCCCTCCCCTTTGTTTGTTATCGTTTTCCGAACCTTAGGTTTTGCCTCCAGAGGCTGTTATAACAAGTTCCGTACCGATTTACGGGTGAACTCGTGAAAAAATTTTATAACATGCGATGCTTTTGGGAGATTGTACGTACCCTATACAAAAATATAAATATATTAATAGGTGTTGAAATATATTGACACAGTTGAAGAGCATCCATAAAATGTACACTTTGCAATGTAAGTATGTAAACGGACAGGAATCTATGTCATGCACTTAACATTGCAGTACATCCCTTCTTACTGAATGCATATTTCAATACAGTTTTTCAGAAGCTAATTGGTTTGGTAGGGTAGTGTTAATTTTTTTTCAGGAAAGGTAACCTTTCACAGCATATTCTCATTCATACTGGTGAAAACGTTATCAATGTGATTTACGTTTCAAGGAATTTACTTGTAAAAGTAATCTTTCCAGACATATTTCTTCATACTAAAAAAACAGAAACATTGATTTGTGCTTAAAGATATTTTGAAAATGGGCAATTTCGGGTAGTGTATGTATACTGATAAATTTTTGGAACACTGAAGAATAAGAAGAATCATGGGTGGTCAGTTCACATATAATACGTATAAAACTAAAAGAGGTAAGATAAAATAATTATAAAAAGCAGACAGCAACTCGACGCTATATACCTTATATTTCATGGAAGCATGAATTTGCCTACGTATTTCTTCCTTGTGGGGTTCATAATAAAATGACTGGAAGTGAGAGGACTTCACAGCATTTTCAACGCGTTGAGTTAGCTTCAAATTGCCAGAAAAAAACAAAGAAATTGAAAAATATGAGCACATCTCGCCAATCGCGCTGAAACGCTATGGGAATAATGGAGGAACAGACATTTGTTTATGCCCCGCGCCATCTTGTGACGTCACACTTCAACGACGTATTACAGGTCTTGGCATGACTTTTATCTTCTGGGGTCAAGGAACACAACAATCCCTTAACCCAAGGAGGTTAGAAGAATACTTCTGGACCTCTTAACCGTGAAGCCGCCAGGTGTGGGAATTTGACGATGTTTACATAACACCTATGTGATTTAAACGTGTGTATTTTGGAAATGCGTGGCTTTTGGTTGCAGAAACTGTGTTAACATCAAACCGGAATGAATTATGCTTCAGAGACGAGTAAAGTTTGAATTCGCACTAATGTTCGTGTATTTCAATTTAAAATAAAAATGGGAAGGGATTTCAAAATAATTAAGAATTTTCTAAATTTAGCATTACCTCACACACCGGAAGGAAGTTATGATGTGAAATTCGAAACATTTAGGCCGAAAGAACGCGATTCGGCCAACACACAATGCTTTGCAATAGCATTGGAAACCATCAGCTTTCCCACACTTTGACGGCTGTCGCTCGCGGTTATAGGCTTCACGCAAAGTGGCACTGCTCCATTAACAAGGGCATCTCCAGATATCTTATTCTAACCTCCTTGCCTTAACCCGACATCTTAATCCCCCCCCCCAAGCAATAGGCTCTATCTCCGTCTATGGGCGCGAGTTTCTAATTTAGGGCCACTGGTTTCAGGGAAGGTGAGAGCCTGTGCCGGAAGACAAGCACAACATCCATGCCTCACCGGGATTCGAACCCTTCGGACGAATGGGCAAGAGCCAGCGCTTAGACCACTGCGCCACCGGAACCGCCTATTTACATTCGGACTAAGCAGTTAGCACAAGTTTGGTGAAGGAACTTGAAAATTTCATCCCCTGGAGCGGGAAGCGTATTCCGCCGCCCCGGTGGCGCAGTGGTCTAAGCGATGGCCTCTGATCATTCGTCCGAACGGGGTCCGGGTTCGAATCCCGGTGAGGCATGGATGTTGTGTTTGTCTTACGGCACTGGTTGTCTCCCTTCCCTGGAACCAGTGACCCTAAATTAGGGACGGGCGACTGCTTATAGCCCATTGAGTTGCTCACGGTGGTCGTTAAACCTCCAATCAAAAAAAAAGCGTATTCCACCTTTTGTAATAGTTTTTTTTTTACTGGAGGTTTAACGACTACCGTTAGCATTTCAATGGGCTATAAGCAGTCGCCCGTCCCTAGTTTACAGGAAAAGAGAGACAGACAGTGCCATTAAACAAACACAAAATCCATGCATGCATCACAGGGAGTCGAACCTGGACCCATCTAGGACGAATGGTCAAAAGCTGGTCCTTAGACCACTGCGCAATGGGGCCTTCTTGATAGGTAGTAGTAGCTAATTTGTGTTAACACGTGGTTGGTTGGCAGTGGCTCACACAATTTTTTGTAGTTCATTGTTTTTTATTAAATTGTTAACAATAGCTTGTTCTATTACTTTTTAACAGGGTATCTTAAAAGATTTCTATTTTATGATAATGCTATGCATCATTTGGATATTCTTAGCCCTGTCAGTGTTCCGGGAAAGAAGTTTCCACGAGTTGCTGCTTTAGTTTGTTTCTTTCTCAGTATGATTCCTCCAACTGAGATTCAAACACTGGACAATGAATGGAAAATGCTTCGAAATACTTGAAATGCAATGCACTCTGAAGTGCATGTGCATGATATTTAGTCATGTGCGACTTAATAACACGTTGGTGACGGAAACATACTCTTTCCATCATTGTTGAAATTTGTGTGGCATGTTTGTTATTCTTCCTTCATTCAAGGGCTGCAGTAGAAGGGATTTTTTTTATGACAAACATCATGAAAAGAAATCAGAGAAACAGACTTTCTTCAAAAACTGCATGTCGATTGCTGCATGCAAATTGTATGCTTTCAAGTTCTTCATTGCATTGCTTTAACGAGTGAAATGGTTTGGTAGAAAAATGAACAACAGTATCTATGATAGAGATAGTGATGATAATAAGATTAGAACAATTGTTCTGTTCAAATTCTGACAGTGCGGATTGTACAGTTCAGTTGGCCCATTTCATTAGACTTTGCATTATGGATCATAGCTAAGGTGACCAGATATCGGGACACCGATTTGAGGGCAAAAGGGCGTGGCGTCCCCTAATCGGTAGTTCATTTGGGGACACATACGTACTCAAAATAAATATGCAAATCTTTTTGTCACAAAACTGCATTGCTTCAATAAGTGTGATATTACACATTAAAATCTGTGTCTTAAAAAGATATATCTTGTAGAATGTTTGTAATTTGTATTGAAAAACCAGAACTATGACGACGAGAAAATATTAGCAAAACTGAAATGCTTTACCTTAAGTATATGCGCTGAATTAAAATTAGGCTGCTCACCATAGTAACTGCATGGCGAATTTTTCATTTTGCCGTAGTTTTTGGAGATACTCAGAACAAGTACAGTCGATATTGGACAGCGCCAGTGGTGCATTGACCTAGTGCTGGCTACTGACAATTCGTACAAGTTGGTTATGATTCGAGTCCCCGAATGAGGCACGGGTGGTATGTTTGTCTTGCAGCACTTGCTCTCTCCTCCCTAGAACGAATGTCTCCAAATTAGAGACAGGTGACTGCTTATAGTCCTTAGAGTTGCTCGTAATGGTCGTTAAACCCAGGAAGAAGAAGACAAAAAAGTCAAAATTTGTTTTCACAAGAAGCATGTTGGAAAATTAGTACAATGGAAACTACTTTTGAGAACATTTTTCATTGGAAATCTAAAAGGTTAATGAGGAAGTGTAAATTAGAGGACATTTGGGGACAAACATTAACATTTGAGGACAATTTGCTTCCCTATAAGCTTCAGACGTTTTTGGGGACAGTAGACTAAATTCGAAGACTGTCCTCAAGAATTGGTGACGTCTGGTCAGCTTAACCATAGCAGAAAAGCTAAAGATTGCCTTTTAAGAAAGGAACTTAAATGGGAAATATTATGCGATCAGAACTACTTTTTAGACCATTGCGATAGTGGTGCATTGTGTATTGTAGCGAAAAAAAATCTGCTGATTTTTAAACTACTCTACTGATTTTTGAGAATTTAACTTTGCAACACCGCTGTCCTTATGCTTATTTGATTTTGATTGTGGTTTGGCAACACTGCTCATGCTAGAAGCAAAGAATATATTCTTTGCTAGAAGTACAGTGCCTAGAAGTATTTGCTGTTTTCTATGTTTTTATAGCTGATTTTGTCCAAAGAGGACTTGTTTCAAATCCTTTCCCAGCGTTTCTTGCAGGTAATTGTAACTAGGACATATATTTTTTCATTTAAAGATTAATTTAGATTTTTTTTTATACTTTCTTATGCATATATATTGTACGAATAAACATTGTAAAGTATCTCCTAACAAATGATATGATCATGTGATTTCAAACTTTTTTTCCATGACTAGTTTGATCAAGAAAACAAGTTGACTTGTGACACAGCTAAAATATGATTTTCTCAGGTTGCTGTGGTGTATTGTGAGCAGTTTCTTTGTTCTGCTACGTTTTTATTTTTTCCTTTTTTAGTTCCAGTGGCGCCCATATGGGTAATTTTAGGGGGGACTAAGAAAAATTCTTACCGCCTTCAAGGCTGTCAAACATTTTAGTAAATGTACAAGATACTAAAATACAGCAAAAAATAATTATAACAAGCAATCATTAATATCTTATTTTTAAAAATGCTTCAAAAAAAAAAAAAAAAAAAAGGTTTTGTCTAGTTTAGTGTTTTAAATTTATTAAAAATTTGGCTATACCAACAGCTAGGGATGTGTCGATCCCCCGTTATGGGCGCCCTTGTTTAGTTCAGCCGCTTGATTATTCTGTAGGCTGAAGGAAAGATACGGGTATTTGATTTTTCTTTCATATTTTGTGTAATTCATGTCTCACTGTATCCTAGTTAGTTTTTAAATGTAAATTTTTGTTCTTAAGAAAAATTGCAAAACGTCCATGCCCCTTCCATTATTGAGATTTACAAAGAAAATCAAAATGCATATATTTTAACCTGTTCAAACGTTTTATTTCAATAAAAGAAATTATTATATTTTTATACATAGATAAACCAGAATTTGAATAAAAAGAAATCTTCCTACCATTTGTATAGGCTATCTAAAATTAAATCTTTGGTATTTACATACCGTTTGAGCTTCAGTGGCACTTAGTGAAAGATACTTCAGTCGTTCCTCATACAGTACATTTCGCAAATAATTTTGAACTATTTCCGTCTTGCTCGGTACTGCAGAAGAAACATAGGAGTCCTTTGTGTGCTGGAAAAATGCATTGTGGTTGGTTTGTGGCAAGACACGTTCAGATTGTGTGTGAATGAAGATGTGTTGCAATTCCGTAATGTGAAGCAAAATGTTGTTAGCTTTGGTGGTTTGGCAGTGTTGAAAGAATGAGTGATGAGATGCTTAGTAAGAAAGTTTTTTTAGCCCAAGTGGTAGGGAGGAAGTCATGGGAGGATCAGGCTCAGGAGTGTCTGCATAAGAAAAAGATTCTGAAGTATTTGAAGGTCTTGTGTACGTTGTGTGATGGATGTCCATGAAGCCATAGTAGTGTACTTGGATACAGCAACAGTAAGTAAATGATCAGAAATTTATATGGTAGTTTGTAGTGGTGGGTACAAAATCACGTCACGGTTACTTTGTAATGTTACTAAAATGTCACTGTCACAGTTTGTGATCAGCAGCAAAAGTCACAGTTCCAAAATCACGAGAGCATTTAGGTTTCTCAATTGTTCCAAATTCACGCTACTTTCGTGGTACAACGGGTACGTTACGCATCAAGCTACTTTCATTAACTGCTCCAAAATCACTGGATATTAAATATAGATATTTCCAAGCTTTTTCATTCAGTAATCTCACTTTTAATCAAGCTACTTTTATTAACCTCTCCAAAATCACTGATATTAAATATAGATATTTCTCAGCTTTTCACTCGGTAATTTCACTTTTACATACATATCACTAAGCTGTTCTCTGATATTGAGAGGTTAGCTCCACAAAGAAGAACACTGATGATGATTTTTTTTTATTTTATTTTAAGGTGACTTTTATATGTGCTATTTTGCACCCAAACCACTGTTCTATGAAGTTCTTGAGCACCAAAATTTTTATTTTAGAACTGGATCACAAAATTTCAGAAAAATGCAATTATTGACTAAAAATATACCTAAATAAAAATCTTTTTTGTGTTTAGGTCTGTCTACAGACCAACAGACCAAATAAATGAATTACAAATAATTCATTTATCTTCCACTGAAAAAATTTTCATATACGAGCTTGACTACTATCTGCTCTTTGGGAGCTAAATGATTTCATATTTAATGTTTCTCCATTACCTATGAAAAGAAACTAAAATACTTATAAAAACTAACTAAAATGCCTATGAAAAGTAAATTAGAATACAAGTGCCTAATTAGTCTGTCAGTGGAAAACTTAGAAATAGCACGGAATCGAATCCTCTTGAGAACTCAACAAGAACTGCAAAGCCATGTGCAGAGTAATGATCATACCGTGGTAACGATTAATGAAAGGTTCCTGTGGATTGTGATTTTGCCATGTGACTAATTTAAGCATACAGGTGTTTTGTTCAGTAAATGTGTACTTTAGCATCCTAAATTATTTCGTCGGAAAAATGTGCATGTGTGGGAAAAGTGCGATATACAATTTTTTAAGCAAACAAAATAATGGGGAAAGGTTCAAAAATATATTTGTAGATCAAAGGAAATAATTTTTCAAATTTTACCAGTTTCGCAAGGGCTGATGGTATCTCATTACACTAAAGCAGGTACTATTCAAACAGGGAAATTTTAGACATACTCAAAACCCTTTACAAACTAAATAGTTAAAAACCGCACTATTAAAATAAACTAAAGTCGTATCTTTTCATCCCAGGAGCCAGCAATGCCTCCTTCCAGACTTTCGCTCATTACCATGGGCATCAACAGGAAGATCACGTAGCTCTGATCAACTCAGTCGCTTCCAAGCAAGTGAACTTTTAGGTTGTCACAGCTTAGTCTCTCAATGATCTTTTCCTCAATGCACTCTTGTGATGCCATCTATGGGGAATCTTAACCTCCACAGAGTCTACCTCAAGAGACATATTTGTTTTGTTTGTCCTGTTCCCTTTTATTTTTTCAATCATTATTAACACTTTCCATTAGTGTGATATATTATTTGGATCATTGTAGTTGCAAATTATATGTCTATTTTTTATCAATTACTACAGATTCTGCTATACATAAATGGGTCATTCCACGTGAAATCAGCAAATTTCAGAATAAATGGTTGCTTGACCAATTTATATTTTTTATATTCCCATTGTAGTTAGTACCATTAGTGAGTAGACCAAAACAATTTTTAGTTTTTTTTTATCTGCCGCCATTTTGGATCTACGCCTATTTTTACCTGCCAAGAAGGGCAAAAATTAGGGTTTTCAAGGGTTCTCGGAAATAGCTGTTACTCAATAACTACTTGAGATAACTAAATAAACCTTTTACCCCCTGAAAGTAGACATTTTGAGGTTTCATAAAAGGTACTTACTTCAAATGTAGCTTTTAATCTAAATAGATGAAAATGGGCTTATATTCAGCACATGCGATTCGCAAAATTGCCATTTTTAGGAAGCTGTAACTCAGGAAGGACTTAAAACCACAAACCGAAACTTTTTCCTTACCAACTATGGATAGGTAGGTTTTAGCTTATTCAGAAAAAATCATGTTTTAAACCCCTTGCTAAATTTTTTTTTACCCTAAAGTTGCCAAATTTGCAAAAAAATGCAGATTTTAAGGTAAAATATATATATATTTTTTTTATCTTAAAAGGGCAATCTGCAAAAAATCTGAAATTCTTTGTGTGAACTCACCTATTGGTACCCTATCAATGATATGAATTTCATTTTGTGGTTCAGCTGGGTTTCTGAATTATAAGGACTCAAAATGATGTAAAACAAACCTCTCTCACAAAAACAATAACATACATTTGTGTCATGTTTCTGAGCAAATATTATATACATATTAGAAATACACTTAAACACAATTATTAGATTTATGATTTTAAAATTTTGAGCTTACGTTATATCATTAAAAATACAATTAAGCACAATTATTAGATTTATTATTTTAAAATTTTTGCTAAAATTTTGAGCTTACCTTGAGCAGTCTGGTGCACCCAGCAAGTTTTCAAATTTGGTGTTACGATCATAAGCACAAAGTAAATGTAATTACTTAAGATATATGTAATTGTATTTACAAAAATCTTCGGTATGCTTGTATTGTATAAAAACATTTACAAGTCCTTATTATTATTATTTTTTTTTTTTTTTTTTTTTTTTTTTTGGAAATAGAAGTTTGTTTTCCCTCCAAGTTACTGGCTACCACATGACACACCAAAAGGGTAAAGTTTTGCAAGTTTGATTTTTAGTGGTTTTTTTTTTCAACATGACTTTTTTGAGTACGACATTAACTTAAAAGAGAGTTCAGTGTTTTTTTCTTGGGTAATGTTGTGCGCCCGCCCGGTTGATGTTGTAAATTCAAGAGGTGATAACTTGGCCAGTACATTTTGCATCGGAATCCAAACCTTTTCCGCATTTTCTTTCATATTGAAAGTTGTAGAAGATCCACTTGGATTGTAAAACTTAGCCCAGATGCTATAATTTTTTTTGGACAGTTCTTCAACTCGAGCTACAAACCATTTTCCCCTGTAAGCACATACAATGTTATCTCTCTCCTTGATGTTTTTTATATCAACTTCATCTTCATTAAGTATCTTGAACATGAAGTTATGCTTGTCTGGGAAAGATGAGGTTCTGCTGATAACCAAAGTAGTGCCATCCTTTGGAAAAACTATGGTTTCCTTGTGTATTAGGCACTGGTCAAGTTTCAGAAAACCGATTTTTGAGCTTTCCATCTTCTTTTCTAATCACTTCTTGGTTAATTAAAAAAAAATTTATTCCAGTTATTTTCTTTTTACAAAAGTCATACATGTCTTTAACTGTTAAAATGTGATCTTTTGTTGTTCTTTGAAGGCTCGCTTTGCAACAAGTCTTTTTAGTCCCACCGATACCATCACAGGGGCCTTTACCATGACTTGTGGCAAAGAAGTGCCACTCCGCATCTAAATCAGTCTTTCTTGTGTTTGCACAAGTTAGCAAAATTTTTCCTGTTTTTGTATTGGGCTGCAGACCCATCTGAAAAATAAATAACTTTTTTCATGCTTCCATTTAGAGACTGTACAAGAGGTATCAGCTTCTTTTGAAAAGTATAAACAGCAGTTGTATTTTGAATTAGACAGTCACTTAGGAAGCACACACTTCTACAAAACAGTTCCCCATTTTCATCTCTGTAGTAGATGCAAATAGGATGAACTGTTGCTTGGGAATTAAGCCAGTGGAAACTCTGAATTTCATCCTGTACGATGAAAGTGTAATTTTCAGAAAAATACCCAATGACTATGTATTCATACCTTTTCAAGTTTTCCTTTTTCATTTAAAAAAATTCAACTGCCTTTTTGCAATAAAATGGTGGCTTTTTAAATCTTGAAGTTTGGTAAGGAAATTTTCTTTAAAATCATCATACGGTTCAACAAGTGTTACAAGTTTGCAGTGGTCAATTGTGACCCATTGCTTGTATGTTATCAGCTCATCTTCATACTCAGGGTTGAACTCTTCCCTGAGAACTTCAACTGCTGGACACTTTGTGCATAATCCAAACATGCAGTCTTCATTTGCAATATCACAAACTGCTTTAGAAATAAGATCTCTAAAATCACGTAACTGTATAGCACTCGCCACAACTTGACATTTTGGTGAGTGGAGCAGATGCAAACTGAATGTGTGCCATTAGGTCCAGCAAGAACACACCATTTTGTGCGTAGCATGGAGAATTTAGAAAATCCTATCGTAACGGTTGGATGTTCAAATTTGAATTTCTCATATGCTTCTTTTAAATTACACAGTATCAGCCGTTTCTGTTTTACCTGCTTGGTTCCATCTTCTAAACAAACTGATTTAGTGTCTTTCATTTCAGGGCACATCCTGCTGATTTCATCACTTTGATAAAAATTTACAACTAAGTCCACAGTTTCTTTCAGTATTTGTTTACCACGCTTGTGAATATTTACTTCTGGAATGATAGCATGTGTTTCAATTAGGCCCCATGCTTTTCTTACTAAATACGTACTTACACCTAACTCTTGTATAGTTTTCTTTATGGACCAGCTATGAGGAACAACACTGATAACTTTAATTTTTTCAGAATTTCTGTTACAACTTTTAAGTCTGGGTTTAATGCTTTGGACTAAATATTCAATGTCTGCGAGTGCAGTTTCATTATCTTTACTTACTTTTTCCACTTCATCAATGGACTGACCCTCTTGCATCTGAAACGAGTCTGACAGTTTTTTCTGGACAGCTGTTGAATATTTTTTCAATGTTCTTTTAACCTCTAAATGTTTCTTTTTGTCACTCAATTTCCAAATTTTAACTGGTGATAAACCCAGAGCAGTTCCAGCTTCATTAATTTCTTCTAAAACAACTTCTGGCACTGCAGTGAAAGGCACTGCATCTTCAATGTGAATTTCATCTTCAATCGTTTCACTTAAAAGTTTTTTATAGCAAGTACAGCATACAGATTTCCCTGGAATAAGAGACAATGAAGGCCACTTTTTACTAAGTTCCAGTTATTTCTCTCAATTGCTTCTTGACAATTTTCTTGTGATATGACAAAGGATCAGAGCATAATCTCCCAAATAAGTGTCTGTACCTGCAAACATACTTTTGGAAGTGATATGTACAAAGAGTGGAAATGCCATCACAATGAACCCTTGTTTTTAAAAGGTTGACATCACAGTCTTGTAATTCATTAATTGGTTAAATTTTTGAAATTCCATAACATTGATTTTCATAATTTTCATCCAAAAATATACCCAGAAAACACTGCATTTTTGCAGTCTTAAAAGTTTACCTACATATGCAATCCTAGGAAAGTGACTCCATTAATATAACTCACTAAAACACTAATATCCTGAATCATCATGTATAACTAATTTTAAGTCACTGACAAAAGAGCACTTACTGGCTAAATGAATATATCATCATCATCATCATCATTGTCAACCATTATCAATCCACTGCTGGACGAAGGTCTCCCCAAGTTTCCTCCACAACGGTCTGTCTTGTGCCAGTCTCCTCCATGTCACCCCTGCGTACTTTCAAATTTCATCCACCCATCTCCCATGTGGTCTTCTTCTGGGTCTTTTCCTGTCCCTGGGAATCCAATCTAAAATTTCGGCTGTCCATCGATGATCTGTCCTTCTGGCAGTATGTCCAGCCCATTGCCATTTCAGGGATTTAACTCTGATCATGATGTCTTCCACTCTTGCCATTTTTCGGATCCACGAGTTCCTCTTCTTATCTCTCCTGGTTACACCAAGTATGCACCTCTCCATGCTACTTTGAGTTGTCTGCAGCCTTTGTATGTCTCTTTTAGTTAAGGTCCACATCTCTGCACCGTACGTAAGCACTGGAAGGATGCATTGATCAAACACTTTTAAGACATAATGGCATATTGCTCTTGAAAATTATGCTGTTTCTTCCAAAAGCTCTCCAGGCAAGTTTTGTACGCCGATTAATTTCTTCATCAATGTGACCCTCACTTGATATCTGCTGTCCAAGATAAACATACGTGTCTGTTATCTCCAGCTTTTCTCCATCAATCGATAAATCTTCATTTCTTGTAAAAGCATTGAACATCACTTTTGTCTTCTAAAAGTTCATTTTTAATCCCACTTCTTTACTCTTGTCAGCAAGTTCCTGGATCATACTCTGCAGCTCTGATGGGGTAGTTGCAAAAATGACTACGTCATCAGCAAAACGAAGGTGGGTTAGATAATCTCCATTAATCTTTATCCCTTTGTTTTCCCAGCTCAGCGACTGAAAAACACCCTCCAATGTGGCATTAAAGAGCTTCGGAGATATAGTGTCACCTTGTCTCACTCCCTTTCCAATTTTTATGTGTGTTGTATTTTCAAACAGCCGAATCTTTGCAGTTGCATTTTCATAGATGATATTAATGTATGCATCTTCAATACCGCAGGTTTTCAGAGCCATTGTAACTGCTGATGGTTTCACCGAATCAAAGGCTTTTTCATAATCGATAAAAGCCATGCACAATGGAAGTTCATATTCCCTTGCTCTTTCAATTAGTTCTCTCAGTACGTGGATATGATCTATTGTGCTGTAGCCAATCCTGAATCCAGCTTGTTCTCTCGGTTGAGCCATGTCCAGTGTTACCTTCAAGCGGTGTGAAAGAACTTTAGTGAAGATTTTATAAACTACTGATAGGAGGCTGATAGGTCTGTAGTTTCCGAGATCCTCAATTTCACCTTTCTTATGTAGCAGGATCATTGTAGCGGTGTTCCAATCCTCAGGAATCTTTCCTTCATTAAGGCATCGAGTGAAAATTTGGGCGAGTACTGTTTCGATTTCTCCACTTGCTTCTTGTATGATGTCCACAGTAATTCCATCTTCTCCTGGAGCTTTTCCCCGCTTCATGTTCTTGATTGCATGTGCAACTTCTGCTGGAAGGACTGGAGGAACTCTGGTACTGGTATCTTTCATGATGTCTGGAGTGCATGTATCATCCCTTTCATATAATTTGGAGTAGAAATCTTTCACTCTTGTCAAAATTTCGCCTCTATTTCTTGTTACAGAACCATCTTTATTTCTCAGTGCCATAATCTGTTTTCTTCCCTTACTGAGATGTCCCTTTGCTATCTTTAGGCTTTGGTTGTTTTCAATTGCTTTCTTCACTAGTTCACAGTTGAATTTTCTTACGTCTTCAGTGATACTTTTTCTTACTGTCTTGCATAGCTCTATATATTCCACTTTGGAAGTCACATCTTCTTTAGTTGTCCTCATCTCTCTCCTTTTTTGCATCAACATTTTCGTTTTTCCTGATAATTTGTTTACATGCACCTTGTTCTTAGACCCAGCTAATTTTGTTGCTGTTTCCATAAGAGCTTTGGTTAATTTTCTGTTAACTTCAGAGATGTCCACTTCTTCCGATGTTAGGCCTTCTAAAGCAGAGAACCTGTTCTTCAGTTCCAACTTGAAGGTATTATGGTGTTTTTTAAGGTTGGTTATGTCAATAGATTTTGTTTGTCTTATGAGCTTGCCACGTTCAAGTTTAGTGTTGAGGTGCATCTTACATCTCACCAATCTATGGTCACTACCTGTGTTGAACTTGTTTAGCACACTGCAGTCTTCTATGACGAATTTTTTGTTACACATAATAAAATCAATTTCACTTGTCGTTCCATTTGGATGTCTCCATGTCTATTTTCTGTGTGGCTTTTTCTTGAAGAAGGAGTTCAAGATGAAAAACCCTTCTGCCTCTGCAAACTCAACGAGAGTATTTCCACGCTGGTTTCTGTTGCCGTGACCGAATTTACCTACTGAAGTTTCATTCTGTTGCAGTTGCCCTATTTTTGCATTGAAATCTCCCATAATTATTTTCAAGTGCTGCTTACCTTTATTATTTAGATGACAAATTTCCTCATAAAATTCTTCAATTTCTTCTTCAGGATGACTTGTGGTGGGTGCATAAGTTTGAATAATCTGAGCCTGGTATCTTTTCGAGAGTTGGATAACAAGTCGTGCAGCTCTGTCAGAGGAACTTTCAACTTCTACAACTTTATCCTTCAGTTTCTTGTTTATTATAAATCCAACACAACTAGTTCTGCCAGTATCTGTCCCACGATAGTAGAAGAGATGTCCACTTTTCAGTTCGATGAGATCCTCTCCTTTTCTCCTTACCTCACTTAGCCCCACAATGCCCCACTTGATCCTTTGTAGTTCCTCTTCCAATTCAAGAAGCCTTGAATCAGAAGATAGGGAGCGTCCATTGTACGTAGCCAAGGTCAGCATCAGATGGCAGCCTAGTCCGGTCCTCCGGGGATTCTTAGCACCCTCTGCCTTCATGTCGCACTGGCCGCTGCCTTGGCCAGGTACATTCCAGCTGCCGGAGACTGAGGGCCAAGATTTAAGTTGTGGAATCATTTTGGAGGGGTTTGGCCATAACTCACCACGCTGGCCAAGCGGGTTGGTGAGTGTGGGATAGAATTTCCTCTAATCCCGATGGTATAGTTATACTGCTATTGGCGGTCATCAGAGCCCCTTTAGTGGGAACAGGATGCACCACGAGAAGGCGGGGTTGACATTTGTCAAGGAGAGGCTGTGATGTTACGCATCACCTGACCTTACATCCCAAATGAATATATATACATTTATAATAAGGATTTCCAATTGTGGTTTCAGTTTAAGTTTGCTTGGTTTTCAGGTCTGCTTAGTTTTAGTTTTGATCTGCTTTGTTTTAGTTTAGGTTTGTGCTTCATTTTTGTTTCAGTTTTGCTTCATTTAGGTGCTTAGAGACTGAAGTGCATTAGACTTTTATTGACTAGTAATGTAAGGTTAAATTAAAAAATTAAAAAACATACATTTTAAGGTAAATAAATTTGGAAGAGGGTGTACAACATATTGAAATGTCATACTGATGCAATTCGATCATGTCCTGGGAATCATCACACAGGAAGGCAGCAGAAGAAAAAAATATTTTAAAATACCCCCCCCCCCTCCTTTTTTGCAGTTCAAAATCCTCTTGGTGCAGCCTGACGGATCACTAGTTTCAGCTCAAAAAATCATATTTTAAAGTATAATAAATCTATATGTATATAATATTTGCTCAGAAAAACAACCAAAATGTATGTTATTGCTTTCGTGAGAGGTTTTTTTTTTTTACATTTTGAGTCCTTATAATTCAGAAACCCAGCTGAACCACAAAATGAAATTCATATCATTGATAGGGTAGCAATAGGTGAGTTCACACAAAAAATTTCAGATTTTTTGCAGATTGCCCTTTTAAGATATTTGACCTTGAAATCTGCATTTTTTGCAAATTTGGCAAATTTAGGGTTAAAAAAATCTAGCAAGGGGTTTAAAACATGAATTTTTTTCTTAATAAGCTTAAACCTACCTATCCATAGTTGGTAAGGAAAAAGTTTTAGTTTGTGGTTTTAAGTCCTTCCTGAGTTACAGCTTCCTAAAAATGGCGATTTTGCGAATCGCATGTGCTGAATGTAAGTTCATTTTCATCTGGTTAGATTAAAAGCTACATTTGAAGTAAGTACCTTTTATGAAACCTCAAAATGTCTACTTTCAGGGGTAAAAGGTTTATTTAGTTATCTCAAGTAGTTATCGAGTAACAGCCATTTCCGAGAACCCTTGAAAACCCCTAATTTTTGCCCTTCTTGGCAGGTAAAAATAGGTGTAGATCCAAAATGGCCGCAGATAAAAAAAAAGTGTTTTGATCTACTCACTAATGGTACTAACTACGATGGGAATATAAAAAATATAAATTGGTCAAGCAACCCACTTTTGCTGATTTCACATGGAATGACCCAAATGTATTTCTGTTTTCCAATTTTTTATTATTTTAATGTCTTCGAATTTAGAATATTGTTTGGCTGCCATGCAATATTGAATTACAGCTGTTTTTTCTTTTTTCTTTTTTTTCCAACTTTTTAAGTGTTTTTGCAATCAGTATTTAAGCTTGTTCTTTGTACTTCCTATGTATGACATTGGAGGGTTGTTACTAATCAGAATTCTATATACACTGCCTGACAGAGAAAATGCCACACCACGAAGGAATGCTCAAAAACAGACCAAACTGCACACACGGGTAGCCAAATAGATTCTGAACAAATGATTTAATTGTCACATACTGACTACGCTCCAGTGGCCAAATATACAAGATGATCAATAAGGAGTATGGCCCACAATTTGGGTGATACAGTGTTGAATCCGATGTGGCATCGAGGCAATGAAAGTCCGTATAGAGTCCTGTGGTATTGTGGACCGACCATGTGGTGTTGATCCGAGTCTACAGTTCATCTTCATTTTGCGGGGATGGGAGGGAACCAACGTCCAATTGTATCCCACAGGTGCTCGATGGGCGAGAGGTCGGGGGATCGTGCTAACCACGGAAGCCTCCACACATTGTGTAAAGCATTCGGGCTGTTCCGAGAGGTATGCGGTTGAACGTTGTCCTGTCAAAAAATGGCGTTTGGGATTTCCCTGCAGATCCGGTTGTGCCATGGGCCACAGCACCCCACACCATGATGCCATGTGGCACTCCACAATGGCGGAGGAATCTGCCCGTTGGCCACTTCGCCTCCAGACTCTCACATGCTGATCATCTGTAGTGAGACAGAACCGCAATTTGTCGCCGAACACCACATTGTTCCATTCGGCACCCCGCGCGCCTTTGGAGTGACACCACACCAAGCAGTGATGACGATGGCTCGCTGTTAAGAGTAGCCTTTGCAACAGTTGGCTGGACAGCAAACCAGACGCAGTCTATCAGCGCGACACTGTCCGTGTGATATTGGAGCATCCAAGCCTTTTCAACAGACTGCTGGACAGCAAACCAGATGCAGTTGATCAGCGCGACACTGTCCGTGCCGATATTGGAGCATCCAAACCTGCCAATACACTCCGCAAAATGATGTCACCCAGTGTGGCCTGTGGGTCCTCTAGGGTATGATGTTGGATGTGATATGTGCTCTCAGACGTCCATGCTCTGATCCCCCTATGGCATTGCACCGATCCCTCTTGGGACCACTGTCTTCAAATGCGACCGCCGGTTGTGGCATCACGTTGCGTTTCTTCCGCAATACAACACAAGGACCATCTGGTGGTACGAAGGCCTACGATGACACCTCTTGTGAACTTATCCATTTGACGAAATTGTGTACGACAGCGTCTTAATAGCATTTGCACCCCTTGTTTGTTCTCCAGACATGATTACAGCAGAACCACTCGCCAGAGTAGCAGAATGTATACGTACACGCGTACACTGTACGCAGATAGTTTCCAAATTATTAGCAGGTTTTGTCGATAGTTTTTGTTTGTAGATTTAAAAAAAAATGTTATTTATAGCAATTACTCAAGGCTGTACTCAGATTCATTTGAGTATCACGCTGTCTCCGTACGATATGAAAAACCCAGCTTTCAAAATTGCAAATTAAAACCATATTTATTTACAAGTCTAAAAGTCAGTTAAGAGAGACAAGATCTTTCGGAGCTCACTAGGCTCCATCATCAGGTCAAGTGCCGACAAGACACCTGGGGAGCTTACATTATAAGCACCTGCGGTAGACCCACAATACATCTGGTTGCCAGCCTCACCTTTCGGTGATGCCAGTTTGATAAGGTTAAAGTTCAAAAATCGATAGAATTATAATGTAAGCTCCCCAGGTGTCTTGTGGGCACTTGACCTGATGATGGAGTCTAGTGAGCTCCGAAAGATCTTGTCTTTTTTAACTGACTTTTAGTCGGCAATGACCTGATGACTGAGTCTAGTGAGCTCCGAAAGATCTTGTCTTTCTTAACTGACTTTTAGACTTGTAAATAAATATGGTTTTAATTTGCAATTTTGAAAGCTGGGTTTTTCATATCGTACGGAGACAGCGTGATACTCAAATGACTATGGCTTGCGAATAATTTTTAATTATTAGCTGTACTCAGATTGATATACTTAATTCTATTTTAACTTAGAATTATTTTTAACATCTTCTGAGTTCTTTTGTTTTTGCAGACATTTTTAACCTCTAGACTTTATCAAGGCATGTTCTCATTGTAAGGAACTATCAAAAGTTTCATTTGCACAGAAAGAATTCAAATTTTATTGCCAGGTTCTTCTTGCGGTTGTCTGTTATTAAATCAAAATATTTTCCTTATGTATTTTGTAAGTTTACTATTTTTAATTGTTGAAAATGCTATTTGTAATTTTTGAAGTTCATCATGGAACTGTTTTTCTGGATGTAAATTTTTTTCTTCAGTCTGTTGTTTTTATGAGGTCCATGGTCCAATATTTTAATGTTTTACCATAAAGGTCCATTCACTCACGTTGTTGCACATTCAATTGTAATGTACTTATTTTGTCCTAATTGAAATCTGTTATGTTCTAATAATTTTTTATTAATTTTTCTTTAAATCATCTTATTGTATTGTTATCGTGATTTACCGGTTTGCAGCAAGATTTCTGCATCAGTGATTGTGTACGCACATACATTTTATTTTTATACAACTCTGCCACTCGCTTCTCGCGGCCGTGATGACGTCTCGACTGATGGCCTAAGGGGCTGGTTGTCCGCTTGAATCCTGCACACCATTCATACGGTTGGCCTACAAATGCATCCATTTGCATAACTTGTACATTTAAGAAGAAGGTAGTGTAGAACACGCTAAGTTACGTATAAAAGTTTAATGCAAATATATTTCAGCCATTACTATGCCCTTCATCAGTGCGACTACGATTGGTTTACATTGCCAGATTGGAAAGGTAAGTTTTGTAATGGTAACTACGGGTGACGTAATGCAGTGAGGGATTTCCAGATGTAAGGAACGAAAATGGGGAGCTCAGAGTTGCAATTTTTGGAAAATAAAATTTCCAAACTTTCTCTAAACTTTAGAGCATATCTATTTTGGAAGGGAGCCAACTTTTTAGTATCGGACCAAAGTGGAATAGCTAAGAAGAGATAAGGCAGATAAAGGTTTACCAAATTTCACTCTAAGTTTGCCTCAAAGCTCTTGAACATTAAACAGTTCCTAAAAGCTAATAATTTAGCTGTATGTCATCATCATCATCATCATTGTCAACCATTATCAATCCACTGCTGGACAAAGGTCTCCCCAAGTTTCCTCCACAACGGTCTGTCTTGTGCCAGTCTCCTCCATGTCACTCCTGCATACTTTCGAATTTCATCCACCCATCTTCCATGTGGTCTTCTTCTGGGTCTTTTCCTGTCCCTTGGAATCCAATTTAAAATTTCGGCTGTCCATCGATGGTCTGTTCTTCTGGCAGTATGTGCAGCCCATTGCCATTTCAGGGATTTAACTCTGATCATGATGTCTTTCACTCTTGTCATTTTTCGGATCCACGTGTTCCTCTTCTTATCTCTCCTGGTTACACCAAGCATGCACCTCTCCATGCTACTTTGAGTTCTCTGCAGCCTTTGTATGTTTCTTTTAGCTAAGGTCCACGTCTCTGCACCATACGTAAGCACTGGAAGGATGCATTGATCAAACACTTTTCTTTTAAGACATACTGGCATATTGCTCTTGAAAATTATGCTGTTTCTTCCAAAAGCTCTCCAGGCAAGTTTTGTACGCCGATTAATTTCTTCACCAATGTGACCCTCACTTGATATCTGCTGTCCAAGATAAACGTACGTGTCTGTTATCTCCAGCTTTTCTCCATCAATCGATAAATCTTCATTTCTTGTAAAAACATTGAACATCACTTTTGTCTTCTGAAAGTTCATTTCTAATCCCACTTCTTTACTCTTGTCAGCAAGTTCCTGGATCATACTCTGCAGCTCTGATGGGGTAGTTGCAAAAATGACTATGTCATCAGCAAAACGAAGGTGGGTTAGATAATCTCCATTAATCTTTATCCCTTTGTTTTCCCAGTTCAGTGATTGAAAGACATTTTCCAATGTGGCATTAAAGAGCTTCGGAGATATGGTGTCAACTTGTCTCACTCCTTTTCCAATTTTTATGTGTGTTGTATTTTCAAACAGCCGAATCTTTGCACTTGCATTTTCATAGATGTTACTAATAATATTAATGTATGCATCTTCAATACCGCAGGATTTCAGAGCCATTGCAACTGCTGATGGTTTCACCGAATCAAAGGCTTTTTCATAATCGATAAAAGCCATGCACAATGGAAGTTCATATTCCCTCGCTCTTTCAATTAGTTCTCTCAGTACGTGGATATGATCTATTGTGCTGTAGCCACTCCTGAATCCAGCTTGTTCTCTCGGTTGAGCCATGTCCAGTGTCACCTTCAAGCGGTGTGAAAGAACTTTAGTGAAGATTTTATAAACCACTGATAGGAGGCTGATAGGTCTGTAGTTCCTCAGATCCTCAATGTCACCTTTTTTATGTAGCAAGATCATTGTAGCGTTGTTCCAATCCTCTGGAATTTTCCCTTCATTAAGGCATCGAGTGAAAATTTGGGCGAGTACTGTTTCGATTTCTCCACTTGCTTCTTGTATGATGTCTACAGTAATTCCATCTTCTCCTGAAGCTTTTCCCCGCTTCATGTTCTTGATTGCATGTGCAACTTCTGCTGGAAGGACTGGAAGAGCTCTGGTACTGGTACCTTTCATGATGTCTGGAGTACATGTATCATCCCTTTCATATAATTTGGAGTAGAAATCTTTCACTCCTGTCAAAATTTCGCCTCTATTTCTTGTTACAGAACCATCTTCTTTTCTCAGTGCCATAATCTGTTTTTTTCCCTTACTGAGATGTCCCTTTGCTATCTTTAGGCTTTGGTTGTTTTCAATTGCCTTTCTTACTAGTTCACAGTTGAATTTCCTTACGTCTTCAGTGATACTTTTTCGTACTGTCTTGCATAGCTCTATATATTCCACTTTGGAAGTCACATCTTGTTTAGTTATCCTCATCTCTCTTCTTTTTTGCATCAACATTTTGGTTTTTCCTGATAATTTGTTCACATACAATTTGTTCTTAGACCCAGCTAATTTTGTTGCTGTTTCCATAAGAGCTTTGGTTACTTTTCTGTTAACTTCAGAAATATCCACTTCTTCCGATGTTAGGCCTTCTAAAGCAGAGAATCTGTTCTTCAGTTCCAATTTGAAGGTATTATGGTGTTTTTTAAGGTTGGTTATGTCAATACATTTTGTTTGTCTTATGAGCTTGCTACGTTCGAGTCTAGTGTTGAGGTGCATCTTACATCTCACCAATCTATGGTCACTGCCTGTGTTGAACTTGTTTAGCACACTGCAGTCTTCTATGACAAATTTTTTGTTACACATAATAAAATCAATTTCACTTGTCGTCCCATTTGGATGTCTCCATGTCCATTTCCTGTGTGGCTTTTTCTTGAAAAAGGAGTTCAAGATGAAAAACCCTTCTGCCTCTGCAAACTCTATGAGAGTATTTCCACGCTGGTTTCTGTTGCCGTGACCGAATTTACCTACTGAAGTTTCATTCTGTTGCTGTTGCCCTATTTTTGCATTGAAATCTCCCATAATTATCTTCAAGTGCTGCTTACCTTTATTATTTAGATCACAAATTTCCTCATAAAATTCTTCAATTTCTTCTTCAGGATGACTTGTGGTGGGTGCGTAAGTTTGAATAATCTGAGCCTGGTATCTTCTCGAGAGTTGGATAACGAGTCGTGCAGCTCTGTCAGAGGAACTTTCAGCTTCTACAACTTTATTCTTCAGTTTCTTGTTTATTATAAATCCAACACCACTAGTTCTACCAGTATCTGTCCCACGATAGTAGAAGAGATGTCCACTTTTCAGTTCAATGAGATCTTCTCCTTTTCTCCTTACCTCACTTAGCCCGACGATGTCCCACTTGATCCTTTGTAGTTCCTCTTCCAATTCAAGAAGCCTTGAATCAGAAGATAGGGAGCGTCCGTTATACGTGGCCAAGGTCAACATCAGATGGCAGCCTAGTCCGGTCCTCCGGGGATTCTTAGCACCCTCTGCCTTCATGTCGCACTGGCCGCTGCCTTGGCCAGGTACATTCCAGCTGCCGGAGACTGAGGGCCAAGATTTAAGTTGTGGAGTCATTTTGGAGGGGTTTGGCCATAACTCACCACGCTGGCCAAGCGGGTTGGTGAGTGTGGGATAGCATTTCCTCTAATCCCGATGGTATAGTTATACCGCTATTGGCGGTCGTCAGAGCCCCTTTAGTGGGAACAGGATATACCACGAGAAGGCGGGGTTGACATTTGTCAAGGAGAGGCTGTGATGTTACGCATCACCTGACCTTGCATCCCTAGCTGTATGTATGGCTGATAAAGTCGGCCTTCCAGTCATTATCGAAAAGGATACCCTTAATCAAAAAGTCAATGATATCCTCCTTTCCACCAATTGTAAACTTCTTCCTAAAAATCCTGTGGAAACCTTGAAATCATCTGTGGATCGCCTCAATAAGTTACAGTCGTTAAAGGTTTTCTTGGGAGATTTTTCCGCTCCTTCTTTCTACAATTCTACTAGATTATTTGCCCAAATTAAATTACACAAAGCTAATGCTCCAATTAGACCTCTTGTGGAAAATACTCACTCTCTTGCTTGTAACCTGGAAAAATGTCTTGCCAAGAAATTCAAGATTACTACTAATAACCACCCCTTCAATATCTCATCCACTGCTGAATTCATCTCTAGACTTCCAAACTCCATTGATGGTCATGAATGTATGTTTACCACGGACATTGAATCACTTTTTCTTTCTGTGCCTCAATTTGAAGCACACATGCTTCTAATTCATAAATTCGAAGAACAATTCCCCATGGATGGCACTTTAACCAAGGATTTGTATGATTGCCTGTATTCTCTTCATCAACGCAGTTTCTTCGTTTTTAATAATCAATGCTATCAACAAAACCAAGGTGTACCGATGGGGTCACCTCTTTCCCCACTTTTGGCTGAAGTATACCTGCAAAATATTGAGCAATCAATAGTGATGCAACATGACCAGCAACCTACCTTGTGGCTCCGTTATGTCGACGATATTTTTGTCATCTGGCCTCATCCTAAAAAAGATCTATTGCAAATCACAAATTTAATCACTGAAAAATTCCCGTCCATTAGATTCATTATTAATGAAGAAATTGATGGCAAGATAAATTTCTTGGATGTTAGCATCTCAAAATGTAATAGTCTTCTTTCCACTTCTGTCTACCGAAAACTCGTTTCTACCAATAGCATTATTCCCTTCAATTCTCATACCTTCCACCAATATAAACTGTCGGCCCTCAAGCCTCTCATTCATCGAGCGCATTTGGTTTGTAACACTGAAGTTAATCTAACAAATGAATTAGCAAACATCCGCTTGATCGCTACTCAAGATGGCTTTCCCCCTCTCCTGGTTTCTAAATTAATTCAAAATGCTAAGAAAACAACAGTTGTTGCTCTTCAACCTGTTTCACCAAAAAAGGAACTAACGTTGGCTGGCTCAATCCCTTTCCACGAACCTTCTGCCTACAAACTCGTCAGTATCTTCAGAAGAGAAGGATATAGACTTGCCATTCGTTCTTCCCCTTCAATTTCTGTTATACTCCGTAATGACAGAGACCCAAGACCTCAGCTTTCTTTGCCTGGAGTGTATAAAATTCCGATCAAGACTAACATTGGATTAACCGCGTACATAGGAAGTTCCTTCCGAAAAATTCTCTCAAGACTTCAGGAACACAAATCTGATGTGAAATTTGGTAAACTTTTATCTGAATTATCTCTTCTTACCATGGATGACACTTCGGCTATTCCACTTTGGTCCGATACTAAAAAGTTGGCTCCCTTCCTAAATCGATGTGCTCTAAGGTTCAGAGAAAGCTTGAAAATTTTATTTTCCAAAAATTGCAACTCTGAGCTCCCATTTTCGTTCCTTACATCTGGAAATCCCTCATTGCATCACATCACTCGAAGTTACCATTACAAAACTTACCTTTCCAATCTGGCAATGTAAACCAACCGTAGTCGCACTGATGAAGGGCATAGTAATGGCTGAAATATATTTGCATTAAACTTTTATACGTACTTAGCGTGTTCTACACTACCTTCTTCTTAATTAGTTTGTTAGTTACGTGCATTGCCTACCACTCATTTATAACTTGTACATATGCACCCATCCTGCAATTTGCATGGCACTGTGTTCATGTCTTCATGGTGTGGCATTTTCTCTGTCAGGCAGTATATGCCTGATCTATCAAATATTGTAGTGTTCCTTCTGTTATTCAAAATGGTGTTTTTGATGGTGTTAACTCTATTCTCTAGTTGTAAATTATATGTAGTGTATAGTTTATTGCTTTCTGCTGAGATGCCTTTGATATAGGGAATGAACCTATGTATTTAAACTGCTTATTTTGTTCTCTTTCATATTCCTTGCCTTAATAAAATTATTTTTTATTTCAAAAATCCATTTGGGGGGGGTTACCAATACTCTTTTGAAATCTCTTTGATAAGTTTTAATTCATCTTCATTATAACGCTCCCTTAAGGAATGCGTAAATGTTTTTTTTATTAGTGTTTTTTACACTATTGCTTTTCTGAGCTACTAGATGAGATGAATCATGTTGAATCATTACATGAACAAATGTCGGTGTACTCCGTATTTAAAGCAAAAATTCTTTTTATTACTTGCAAATCCAAGAAGGCCAATTTCTCTTGATTCTCTCATTCTATTGTTAATTGTATTGAAGGACAAATTATACTGAATTTATTAGCCACTTTCTCCGATCCAGTTTTATCAAGTTTTGATAAGATGAAAATATCGACATACCTGCAGCCAGTACATCACAGGTGATTCATCCAGTATTTTAATTACTGTAGTTTCTGTATGATTCATGATAACTTCTGCAAATAATGCTG
This sequence comes from Macrothele yani, assembly GCA_039090855.1. Taxonomy (NCBI): domain Eukaryota; kingdom Metazoa; phylum Arthropoda; class Arachnida; order Araneae; family Macrothelidae; genus Macrothele; species Macrothele yani. The sequence goes on along the minus strand of CM077009.1, from coordinate 193,421,890 downwards.
ATAACGATGATCTCATTAGTAGGGTGATAATCAATATAATCATTGTCAACCATTATCAATCCACTACTGGACGAAGGTCTCTCCAAGCCTCTTCCACAACGGTTAGTCTTGTGCCAGTCTCCTCCATGTTACTCCCGCACACTTTCGAATTTCATCCACCCATCTTCCATGTGGTCTTCTTCTGGGTCTTTTCCCGTCCCTTAGAATCCAATCTAAAATTTTGGCTGTCCATCGATGGTCTGTCCTTCTGGCAGTATGTCCAGCCCATTGCCATTTCAGGGATTTTACTCTGATCATGATGCCTTCCACTCTTGTCATTTTTTGGATCCATGAGTTCCTCTTCTTATCTCTCCTGGTTACACCAAGCATGCACCTATCCATGGCTCTTTGAGTTATCTACAGCCTTTGTATGTCTCTGTACCGTACGTAAGAACTGGAAGGACTCATTGTTCAAACACTTTTCTTTTAAGACATAATAGCATATTGCTCTTGAAAATTATGCTGTTTTTTCCAAAAGCTCTCCAGGCAAGTTTTATACGCCAATTAATTTCTTCATCAATGTGACCCTCACTTCTATATGCTGCCCAAGATAAACGTACGTATCTGTTATCTCCAGCTTTTTTCCATCAATCAATAAATCTTCATTTCTTGTAAAAGCATTGTACATCGCTTTTGTTTTCTGAAAGTTCATTTTTAATCCCACTTCTTTACTCTTGTCAGCTAGTTCCTGGATCATATTCTACAGCTCTGATCCATGGGGTAGTTGCAAAAATGACTCCATCATCAGCAAAACGAAGCTGAGTAGATAATCTCCATTAATCTTTATCCCTTTGTTTTCCCAGTTCAGTGATTGAAAGACATTTTCCAATGAGGCATTAAAGAGCTTCGGAGATATGGTGTCACCTTGTCTCAATCCCTTTCCAATTTTTATGTGTTGTATTTTTAAACAGCAGAATCTTTGCACTTGCATTTTCATAGATGTTATTAATAATATTATTGTATGCATCTTCAATACCGCAGGATTTCAAAGCCATTGTAACTGTTGATGGTTTCACCGAATCAAAGGCCATTTCATAATCGATAAAAGCCATGCATAATGGAAGTTCATATTCTCTCGCTCTTTCAATTAGTTCACTCAGTACATGGATATGATCTATTGTGCTGTAGCCACTCCTGAATCCAGCTTGTTCTCTTGGTTGAGCCATGTCCAGTGTTACCTTCAAGCGGTGTGAAGATTTTGTAAACCACTGATAGGAGACTGATAGGTCTGTAGTTCCTGAGATCCTCAATGTCACCTTTTTTATGTAGCAGGATCATTGTAGCGTCGTTCCAATAATTCAATATTTATTGTATAATATGTTTACGTGGTTTAGAAGCTAAATGTCTTGGTGTCTGCTCAAAAGGGATTTTTCAAACATACACATTATATGCTTCTGTTCAACACGTCAATAATTATTTAGGTGTAACGACTGTAGCCCAGACCTCGCTGACTTATACTTGCCAACAACACGACTATTACAGTATCTCAGTTGTAGTATTTGTTAGAAGTACTAAACATAATTTTAAAACATACCTTATTGTACTCAGGTCATCCTGTTTATAATATATTATTCACCAACTCCTGTGGTGGAGGTTGCGTATGATAAAACTGGTCCTGCAGGCTGTCGAATGAGATACAATGAAATGAAATGGCCTCGTACTAAAAGTGAGGGGTAGTCAACGGGTAAAAGAGCCACAAGATTTGAGGCAAGAACTTTCAATTAAGAAGGAATTAAAATCAAGATGTACGATAGTAACCTTGTACGGAATGGATCGTGAAAGCCAACGAATCGTCGCGTTATCAGAGCCACTGTCAGGCCATGACGCTATGCGTTTCACCAGCACTCACTGGCATCCTCAGGCCTGAAATGAACTGCAAACCGCTGAGGGTCGTACTGATTTGGCATAAAGATTTTCTTTTACTGCCGAGTCTCGTTTCCCCATCATCACGTCTCGTGGGCGTCTGCCGCTCCATCTGTTCGGGCAGTCTTTGCGTGCGTCTCGCATTTTCTTCAAGATCTTTTTATCTACAGCACTCTCGGTATCTGTTAAATTCCACCATGCATATGAAAGATTTATGGGGGTGTTATTGGTACATACATTTTCTCTATGTTTATATATGCATACGGCTTCAGATGTTATTATTTCTCCCCAAGTTTTATGTTGTGCCATGATTTTTATGCTCGTCCAGTTTGGTGTTACACCAATTTTCATGCAGTAATCTATAAGCACTGTTTTATATTGTAAAATAATGATGCATAGGTAAAATAATGGCACAGAATCGTGAAAATGCATACACCTTTATTGAAAAGGGCCGGAGTGTACAGCATTCCAACGACTGGGAGCGATAATAAATAGACAATATCATACATAGGTAGCACAAAACGTAATTTTGAAATTAGATTATTTGAACATATCCATACATTATGTCCATACTTGCCATTTTATACTCTCTTAGGTTTAGAAATTTTATATTTGAAGATTTTTCCAAAAAACCTACCTCTCTGTATGTTGTACGATAAATTTATTGTTAGTTATTGTGTGATAGTTTTTGTGTATATATATTCTATCCTTAAACATTCTTGTACGTTTGTTTCTTCATAGTGAATTGAAGATTTCTTGCTGGTAGAGACCCAGTTATCTTAGTGTGGAAAATCAAATGGAGCAAAGTAGTCCATACAAATCATGTCATAGAGCATCAATAGAAGTGCCAGTCGAGAAATATCATTCTGGATGTCCACAGAAAAAGAACACTTCCTTTGAACCATATGACATGCATAGTGTGGAAAAAGAAACGGAGCAAAGTAGTCCATACAAATCATGTCATAGAGCATCAATAGAAGTGCCAGTCGAGAAATATCATTCTGGATGTCCACAGAAAAAGAACACTTCCTTTGAACCATATGACATGCATAGTGTGGAAAAACAAACGGAGGAAAGTAGTCCACACAAATCGTCGCATAGGGTATCGACAGAAGTGCCGGTCAAGAAATATCATTCTCGATATCCACGGAAAAAGAATTGTTCCTTTCAACCATACGACATGCATACTCGCACAAAAAAGGTGCAGAATGAGTCATCTATAGACACGTGTGGCACTTCATGGTTCACAGCAAAGCCTTCTACAAATCAGGCTCCTTTACACAGCCTGGTCATAAAAAATTTGTGTCTAACGGAATTCAAGTGACTACTTATATTTCTAACACAGTAATATATATTAATGAGACCGAAGATGTGGTGAAATCTCAGACTAAAGAAATTGACTCAATTTCGGAAAAAATCAGCAATCTTGATGTTAGTTAAGTGGAGAAACTGCAATAAATCAAGATTTTTAACTACACGAAGTATTAAAGTTACAAGTTTCTGTTTCAAATTAATGTGTCAGATGAGTGTTAAGTTTTCAGGGTTCGTGCGGTCCTTAAAAGTCCTTAAGAACTCCTTAATTTCCATTTACCTTTTTTAAGGGCCCGTAAGAACTCCTTAATTTTCATTTACCTTTTTTAAGGGCCCTTAAGAACTCCTTAATTTCCATTTACCTTTTTTAAGGGCCCTTAAGAACTCCTTAATTTCTGTTCTGTTTTTAAGAACTTTTAAAAAGTCCTTGAAAACACCGTAATTATATTCGGTCGTTAAAAAGGGCCGTAAATTTTTTTTAACCAAAGAAATGCGCGCGTTGCGCAGGCCAGCTGGTTTCATTAGTGTACTGATGATGATTTTACGTCACTAGATCCACTAGATCGCATGTCGCAAAAGTTTACCCATGTTCTGTATTAATTTTGGCATTTTGCCAACCAGCTGCCTTCAAATCCCTTTGGTTTAGATTAGATTCATTGCTGGCTTGTTTTCTTTGCGTGGGGTCAGTGCAGTTCAGATCGTTATCTTCTGCTATCGTCCCATCGAGTGTTGAGATTTGATTTAGATAGTGTGTTTACTTGCTTCGTTAGCCTAAAACAGGTCTAACAAGCTGTGCTGCATTTTTATAAAAGTGTTGTTTTTGCAGCTGCAGCACTTGTAGTGATGCCACCCACAGAATTAATGCATTTAGTTTCTTAGCCTGTGTCCGTACATATTTGTAAAAGTAATTCTAATGGAAGGAATTAAGTTATTAAATGGAAAGGTAAGGATACCAAAAATTTTAAAGACTGACAATCACAGCCATATGAAATTCTAAGCTGTATTTGTAATACTGTTTTTGTTAAAATGAATTTGTAAATTAATAAAAATAATATAAATTCGGATAAACTTTGAAAGAAAAACAAATGCAAATTTAAAAAGTTTCCGAAACCACAAAGATGGGCCTATAATCACAATTAATGGGTGAAAATTGAAATTCCAAAGTAAATAAATGTTATGCTTCACACCACAATACTAAGAAGCAGAGTGTTAGTTCTGTAGATGTAAAGATATGCTTCAGGACAAATAATGGATCCAGTATTACCAGTAAATAATGTATATAAGGAACTTTTAAGTTAGTTGGTTTTTCTTATGGAGTATTTAGGTTTATTTTAGTAGAACTAATTTTAATTCATATATTTGTGCAATGGAATATTCATTAGTTTCAACAAAATTGATTTATTGTGTTAAAATGACTTATGTTGTAATAGTTTACTCACATTGTGTATATTGTGTATATTTGCATGCAGCGATTATGAAGTCCTTAAAAAATATTTAAAGGTCCTTAAAAATAGCCTTGAAGGTCCTTAAGAACTCTTTAATTTCCATTTTCAAAAAAGAGTATGAACCCTGGTTTTGTGCCTTACTGTTTCTAACTATCAGTGCTATGTAACCCAAAAAACTGTGCTCTGCATTTCACACTAAAAAGATGTTTCCCAGAAATAAGGTATTAACTCCAGTGTGTGTGTGTGTGTGTTAGTCAGGGTGTCTAATATTTAGATAAGTTTGTGTTAGGGTATGAATAAAAAAAAATCAGTGTTTTTGATAGCTTATAGTGAACTATACATAATATCTAAGGTATTTTACCTGATATTGTCAAAGTATTTCTCACGTTGTTTGCTCTGTGAAGCACGTGCTCCCGGCCCCGAGAGGTCTCTTACGTTACGGACCTTGGTTAGTTATAAAAAAAATTTTGAGAAATAAAACAGTTAGGTTATATATTTTCAGTTCCACATTCATTCACTTGCTCAATCAAACGTTTAAAATTTACTATTAATTAAAAGGTTTTAGTAGAAGGAGTTATACTCATCGGGTCAGGAGACGTCTCGTACGGGGTTCGTTGTTACGGCGAGCGCTTTCTGCGGTACCTTTACCGCCATCTTCCGGCCATTATTTCTATACGAGAGTTCTTCGCGCGCGCAGTTGTATGTCGGGAATCAATGGGAAGGTTTGCTGCCTGTATGTGTTAGGTGATTTGTTTCCAATGTGTCGCCATCTATTGGATGAGTTGGTAGGTATCAGTTGTAAGTATAATTATATTGTGTGTCTGTATGTGTTAGGTGATTTGTTTCTAATGTGTCGTCATCTATTGGGTGATTTGGTAGGTATCAGTCGTAAGTATAATTCTTTTGTGTAAGTATTTTTGGGCTATTATTATTTGTTCATAGAAACAGCTGTATTTTTTTCCCCCGTTGTTTATTGGTGTAATTTTTTGTAATTTTTTTTTTTTTTTTTTTTGGCTTTTTTTATGTATTTTTATTTTTTTATAAGTGATTTCCAGGCTGTGTCTAGTGTGGTGGGGTCTTGTAAGTTGCATATTTTATCTTTTTTTTGTTCAGTTATAACGCTTTCGGAAATTCTTAATTCTTTTTCTTTTGTGTGGGTGGTTAGTAATTTAATATTTTCAAAATCAGGGTATTGTTTATGTTTAACACAGTGTTGGATAAGTGCAGTTTTTTCTTCTTTTTTGTTCCAGTTTTTTATGTGTTGATGTAATCTTTTTATTAATCTATTTTTTGTGCTGCCAATGTATGATATGTGGTCTTCAGAAGTCCACATTTTGACATGTATGATAGTAATTCTACAGAGATACTGAATCTCTTTAGATTTCAAATCCGATAGATGCCACTCTGTACCTTGAACAACTTTAGTAATCCAAGATGGCATCGCCGCCCCGTTGGCGCAGTGGTCTAAGCGATGGCCTCTGATCGTTCGTCCGAACGGGGTCCGGGTTCGAATCCCGGTGAGGCATGGATGTTGTGTTTGTCTTACGGCACTGGCTCTCTCCCTTACCTGGAACCAGTGACCCTAAATTAGGGACGGGCGACTGCTTATAGCCCATTGAGTTGCTCACGGTGGTCGTTAAACCTCCAATAAAAAAAACAAAAAAAAAAACAAGATGGCATCCTAGACTGTTGCCAGAAGGTAAGCATTGATGAGTTGTTACAAAGTTCTTTTATTTTATATGCTGTTTTGCTCAAGGAATACAAAAATAGAATTAATTTATTGAAAAAATAAACCAAGTAAGTCAACAATGTAGAATAATAAAATAATGTAGCAATTATGATGATATAAAGAGATTCAGTATCTCTGTAGAATTACTATTATACACATCAAAACGTGGACTTCTGATTATGGTGGTGCAGAAAGTTGTCACTTTTTGTTTATTTTAAAAAATGAAAACAAAAAGAAGGTAAGAGCAATTACTCACATATATTCATCCTGTGGTCTCCATAATTCCTTCACTCGTATATTACCGCAAGTTGTTCAGTGGCTATGCATTGCAAACAGTCCGATGGTGACCATTATAAAAAGATCAGCAACGCAAAGGTAGTAGTAGTTGGCCTCAAGAACCATGCCATATATTGCATCGTAAGCTCAAAAAACAATGCCACAGAAACAGAAAACCACATTATTAGGTATACCACGGGCAGGTTGAAAGGCTAATAATGAATGAATCTAAAAAACTACAATGAACGAATCTAAAAGGCTGACGATAAACGAATTTAAAAAGAAATATAACATGAAAAGCCAGCAGGAATGATGAATGGACTATTTACATAACCTCACATCCACCAGCGTCCCCGGACGTGTTTCGCACTAGTCCCTTCCTAGACGTTGAAAGTCCCTAGGAAGGGACTAGGGGACTGTGACATTTTGATTACAGATATTTGACCATATCTTTAATTTATTGCACAGCGTAAAACAGAAAAAACATCGATCAATTGTTTCTACGTAATACCTTCCCAGTTCATTTTATTTAAAAAGTAAGTTTATTTTCTTACTCCTTGACCCAAAAAAAAAAAAACATAAAATGATGTCACATGCAAACATTATTGCGCAATATAAATGTGAATTCTATGGCAGCCATATTGGACGCCATCTTGAATTACCTGAATTGCTCAAGGGTTTCAGAGGGACATCAACCGTAATCTTGACATAGACATAAAAATCAACCAGAAAAAAAAAAAAAAAAAATCCATACCTCAAAACAAGCTTTTAGTAATGACACCCTGACTGTGTGTGTGTGTGTGTGCATGTCCAAAAAATTAGCAACTTTGATATCAGTAAAGTGGAGGAACTGCATTAAGTCGAGATTAACTATGTACATGAAGTATTAAAGTTTGTTTCAAATTAATGTGTTAGATTAGTGTTAAGTTTTGTCTTCCTGTTCCTGAACAACAATGCTTTGTAGCCAAAAAAAATTATGCTCTGCATTTCACACTGAAAAGATGTTTCCCAAAAATATAGTAAAAAAGCACCCATTCAGACACACACAAACAAAATACTGGCATTGTTTTGCTTTTTTATTTCATAAAAGTAAGGGTTTTCTTCATATATAGATGGATCTGTCTGTCTGTCTATTCCTGCTATACATTACCAGATTGAGAATGCCCCGGACCAGCGCTGCCATTGACGTGCTGTAGCACACAAATTATGCAAAAACAAACAAAAAAAACAAACAAAAAAAGACCCATAGTTTATAAATTCTACTTGTCCTTTGGGACCCACATTTTATTTCGGATTTTTTAAACATGCCATTTGGCAAAAGTCAAATTCGTGAGGATTGGGGAAAAAACAAAAACAGCCAGCAATGCACCGTCCCACAAGATTATACAAATATCCTGATTAATTTATTAAACCTTTCAGCTCTTTTAATCAACATTGGAATAGTTCAAATTAAAAAAAAAAACTCATAATGAGAGCACTGTGAACTATTATACTCTACTAAAAGTTGTATGTCTACTTCAATGATTGTTCATTTAAGTCAAACTGTTCAAGAGTAGTCATCACACAGTTCCTGTGTTTTTAAAAAAATACTATGGTGTTCTGAGCTGACTTAAAATGCATTGACTTTGTGTAGTTCCATTTTGATAAAATTTAGTTGAAAATGATAAAATTTAATTGTCAGTACTTGATAAAGTGTTGAACAAAGTCCATTACATTTATTTTTCATTTGCTTATGTAAGTATAAATATTATCTCTTGATTCTTAAAAGAACCCAGAATATCTCACAAAGTACCCACTTTTTAAAAACCTGTGGGTCCCTAAGTCTCAGCTTGATAACAGAGCAGTGGCAGCTCTGCCAGACATGGCAGTTCAACAATCAGTTAAAAATAGATTTTCAGAATTTTTTGAATCTTATTTTCTTTGAGGAAACACACAGACCCAGATGTAAATGGCATTGCAAAGGTAGGGAAATGAAGGGATTGGCTACAAAACATTGACACTCGTGAGGAAAAAAGTTACATAACAGTGAAACACATAACATGCTTGCCTGCTCATTGGCTGGTTAATTCAGGGAGCGCCTTTAGCGCAACAGTTAATAGAGGAAATTGTTAGATGAATGAATGCCAGGCAAACAGCAGCAATGATAGTTCTTTTTTATTGGAGGGCTAACTACTTCTGTGAGCAAGTCAATGGGCTATTAGCAGTCGTATGTCCCTAGTTTAGGGCTGCTGGTTCCAGGGAAGGGAGAGAGCCAGTGCTGTAAAACAAACACAACATCCATGCCTCACCGGGATTCAAACCCGGACCCATCTCAGATGAATGATCAGAAGCCATCGCTTAGACCCCTGCGCCACTGGGATGGCAGCAGTGGATAATTGTACAACAGAATGTCATTAATTAAATCAATACTGAACAGCCGGAACAATAAAATTGCTTGTCACCTGCTCTAGGCTATCCGAGGGTCATCTCCGTGTGGAATGAGTATTATCTTTCCATGCTAGTGAGGTTCCATACATTCTACCTATCTCTACAAGTGACTTTAGAGTTGGCTACAGCCAACAAGGTTATAGTGTCCAATCAGATAATGTGCTGACATGAGTATGGATAGCATGCCTTTTGCAGATGTGAACTGAAGTCAGGAACAGTGGAGGAATGTACTGTTAACAGATGAGTCCTCTTACTGTGTTCAAAATAACTTGCACGCGAGATAAACCTGAAGATAATGGGAAGCTAATTAATTCTACATCTAGTGTTTTGAACATGGGATGTTTCTTCGTGTTCTCTTTTTCTGGTACTTGTGATTGACTTGTTTGTGGTAAAAAATGTTTTCTCCAGTAGTGCTTTCAAAAATGTAGGTTGAAAGGTTTGAAATTGAATGAAGAGGAGCTGCAATTAATGGTACTGTTAAGTGCAGTCTACTGTTGTTGATTTGGGTCATATGTGGTGTATGTACTGTTGCTGAAATTCAATTGAACAGATACTTGGTTCATGTTCTTCAGAACATATTTAAAAATTTTGTCATTGTATGTAAAGAACGTAATTTTCGCATATTGGGGACGTGTACATTCACCCTTGTAATCCTGCGAGGAAATCAAGTATATACATACAGGGTTCCCACTCAACCTGGAATTCTCAGGGAATTTGAAAATTGTTCCAAAAAGATGGAAAAATTACCCCCTTTTTTTTTTTTTTTTTTTGTAAAAGTCAGGGAAAATTACCCCCCCCCTTTTTTGTAAAAATCATGGATACTTTATTTTGCCAAAAAATCTTATTTTTCAAGATTTCAAACTTTTGCTTGCAATTACTGCCTGTCTAGAATTTGGTAGATCTTGCTTTCAGTTATATTTAAGTATTTCCTTTATTCTCTAAAAAAAAAAGATGCAAAATTGAATTTTTAAAATTGCCAGTTATTAAACTTTTGTTCAATTTCTGAAGGCAGTTGTTATAACATGGAACAATTAGGCACAATGGCTCCTGCTTGAAGAAACACTTCACAAGAGAACCAACCAAACGATGGATCAAAGTCCTTTGTCTGTTGGTTCTCTTGAAACATGTTTCTTTGAACAGAGCCATTCCATCATTAAACTTAGCTGCATTGTGTTATAGAAAAACTGAAACTATTCAACTGACTGATGTTTTCTTACATATGACCTGTTTCTATGGGAATGTATTTACAAATTCCGTGTGGGTAGTGTTCACAGAAGTTCACGGAACTTTGGTACAGAAAATAATGTGCACAGTTGTTATTAATGAAAAGCAGGTAATTTTATAAAGACAAATTACGTAAAGAATTTACAAGTGTGTGCTTTGGTGAGAAAAATGAATGGAATGAAATGTAACAATTCTTTGCAACATGCCACTCTGGAAAACTTGAAAAACCACCTGGAAAACCTGGAGAACCTGGAAAAGTCGGGGAATTTTTTTTTTACTTTTGAGTAGGAACCGTGTGCATATTGTTAACCCTAAGGGCAGCACAACAATTAAAGTGGACTATCGCATAGCTGTAATTCTTATTGAGAAGGCTATCATAAGTAGGGCAAACATTCAGAGATTTAATGGCATCCCAAATAAACCAACAGGGAAGATACAGTATAAATTTCACTTATGGGTTTTACTCATGACTAAGTGATTTCCTTTATTCCTACATCAAAAATGGCAATTAGCATGCCGAATTGTGAGTTCTAAAATGTTATTGAACTGCTCCATATGGACATTCAACACAAATTTGTCATGTGAGGAACTATATGGGAAACAGTTTAAAGATCTCAAGGTGGCAGCACTTAGTTTTTCCTGAGTAGTTGAAGTAATTCAATTATTTATTGGCACATAACAATTAATTACTTTTGTTCCATGGCACACTTTCATCGCCTGGTGAATTTGCTCCCTCTCAAGGCTTTGGTTTTTGTCTGTGTTAACGGGTACCTTTCCTGCAATCCTAAACATACATCAGTGCTGTTAGGATGGTCTGAATCAATCTTGAAACGATGGGGTGCGGAATCGTATCTCGACCCCTAAAGTTGCTCTTTTTTGAATCCAGAGTGAATGACCCATGCTGCTGGACACTTCTCTTCGTTCCTGTGGCATGGAACCTTTCATGGGCTGAATGATGTACCAAAACGTAAAAAACAGTATGACATACTTGCCCACTTTTACGAATTATCCGTAAAATTTACGGATTTTTTTTTTTTTATATTTCGATTGCACAATCGAAATATTTCAATCCCCTGCAATCATCCACTTACATTTTCTACCGGACTTTACGAGCGATGTGTTAAGCGATGATGTCATCTTTGACTCGCCGGCTTCATGCGGAGCCATTACGTACAACGATGGCTCCGCTTCGTGACGTAGCTCTTTCTCCACGGGAGTACTCAAGTGACGTGCCGACTAGAGTTCTCCATAATGTCTAATTACGCATCGAAATTTTACCAACGCGTAAAAATCGGCATCAGGAATTTTTCTCTACGCGTAAAACTGCGCATCGGGAATTTTTTTCTACGCATAAGACTACGCGTCGAAGAATTTTACCAATTTGTAAAAATACGCATCGGGACGGTATTTCGTCTTTCAGAGACGGAAGTAAACGAAATAAAAATTTTCCCTGTAATAGTAATCGTAATTTCTTTCTCCTGTGATGTTGCCTCTGCCCAGTATTATACACTGAAGTGCCAGAAAAACCGGTACATACGAGCTTATGCAAAATACATAGCAACGTCACTTATGCGCGTACTCGGTTGCGTCCACCAGTGCGTATATAAAGACATCCTTGCCAGCTGTCAGAGCTGTTTTCGGCATAAGAATGACAAGTAGTAACGATTTAAGCGATTTTCAACGCAGTGTCATAGTTGGCGCTCGTGATATGGGCCATAGTACTGTATTTCGGAGTTAGAAACGAAGTTCGGATTTTATCGGACGACCATTGCAAGGGTGTATGTACCGTGACTACAAGAATTCCGGCAAAACCTCCAACCTACGATACAAGTGTGGCCGTAAAAAGACATTGGGTGAACGTGACCATCGTCGGCTGTCAATAATCGTTTCATGTGATAGGCGTGCAACACTCTTGCAGGTATTATCGGAATTCAATGCTGGAGCCTCAACAAGCATCAGCGTCCGGACTGTGCAACATACCCTGCACAATATGCGCTTTTGGAGCCGACGCCCAACTAGAGTCTCCTTGATGGGTGCACGACACAGAGCTATGTGCCTTGCTTGGGCACGGCAACAACGCCACTGGACACTTGATGACTGGAAACTAGTAGCCTGGTCTGACGAGTCGCGTTTCCAACTGTATCAGGCAGATGGAAAGATTCGTGTGTGGTGCAAACCCCATGAAGCCATGGATCCCACCTGTCAACAGGGAACTGTACCGGCTGGGGGGCGTAATGGTACGGATGTGTGTGTGTTTAGATGGACTTCACTGGGTTCCCTAGTACGTCTACAAATGTCTGTGACCGGCCAACGCTATGTGCGCATAGCATTGGTCGGTACACCCGTTCATGTCCTGCATCCGTGCTGATGCATTGGGCCTGTTCCAACAGAACAATGCAGGAGCATTCATCGGAGTTTGGGGTGTTGCCATTCTCCCCCCCCCCCCAAGTCCCCAGATCTGAACGTGATAGAACACATTTGGGATGCTATGTAACGTGCTATCGAACACAGGAATCCGAGACCTCAGAATACTCCTGAATTGTGAAAAGAAGCCACAACACATTTAAGCATGTGAAGCTGGTATAGACAAGCTCATAATGATCGTGAAAGACAAATTGAAATCCAACTACTAACTAATCCGGTTTCACTGACATGGACACGTAAAAATATACAAGGAACATTTGTTTTGCCTGACTGCTTTTTGCCAAACTCAGAGACTTGATAAGGAAGAAAGATTTTTAGCTGAACCAGATCTCTTGGATGTGGGAAAAACTGAAATCACTGATTTAGTTAGAAACTTTTATGGGAGTGACAAGCAGTCTACAGTTATGCCTGGAATGAAAGATGTAGTGAAAATGCGTGTGTGTGTGGGGGGAGGTGAATTACAAGAAAAAGCGCTTGATTTTGGATAACTTTCGTGAATCGTATTTGAGTTTTAAGTGTGAGTATCCTGATGTTAAGGTGAGTTTCTCTAAGTTTTGCTCTTTGCAACCAAAGTGGTATGTTTTAGTACATGTATATACAATTCATCAAAATGTCATACTACTCCTTCATGCTGCACTAACCGAAGACAGCTATAAGTATTTATTATTTTTTCAGGTAGAACCATTTAATGGTGGTTTTAACTGCTGTAACTTTTTACATGTTATGTTTCCTTTGAGTGGAAAGCAATTTCTCGGTTGGAAGTTATTAATACTCGCTGCGAATATATGTCGCGGTAATCGAATGTGATTCAAAGAAAAATCTTTCACGTACCTCTCGGTTGTAGGTGGTCGATGTTCAAATCCTTGCACTGTTGTTACGTGCGTATTATAAGTATTTAGTGTGTGAAGAAGCAAAGAGAGAACGCCTGTAGTAAATATCCCCCAAAACCACATCTCGTGAGCTACTTAGAAATCCAGGTTTGAAGATCATAATGAAAGTGAAACAATCAAATTTTCTCAATGGGTGTCAACTGACAGGATACAGATGATAAAAAGTTCATCAGCACATGATGATTTAGCTAGCAAGATTGAAAAACTGATTCCACACTCTTTCACAGCCAAATCACCATCTTCATTCTCAAAAGCCTAAAAGAAAATATACAGAGCTGCCAGAGGCGACTTTGAATCTTTTGGGGCCCTAGGCGCTAAAAGATTCAGGGGGCCCCCTCCACCTTCTTATCGCCTCAGAAATGTTCATCCGTCAGATTAACAAAAAAAATCGATAAAAAAATGTTGTTGTTACACGTTTTAAAATCCCATTCCATCTTTCCATTATTAGAACGTTCTGTAAGAAACAGTGCTAGTGTAATCCCTTTGTCTGCCCATGCACATCGAACTTCTTGTTTTTAAAGATATTTCAAAAATTATTTTTGCTGCTAATGGGAAATTTAAGGATATTTAAGTTTGGCACTTTAAATACCGCTAAGAACTATCAAGTCAGAAATTCAAAAAATTGAAGTTCTGTTGGGAAGAAACTATTCAACTAAAAGAAAAATATTATTTTTGTGCCTCTCATATTAGACTTAACTGTTTCTTCTCAAACACTTAAATTTTCCAGTGAGTTGGTTAATTTCCTGTTGTGAAGGCCAAAAAAATTGGTTTCCACAGATTTTTCAAAAGTTGTTTTTGCGGACATAAAAATTCATTAAAATTTTCCCATTTTAAATTTCACTACTAGTTCATAAATTTTCCGCTAGGATTTCTCAAAGTGGAAATTTCGTAAATTTTAGCTTTGCGCAACGAAGAGATTGTTTCAGACACAGAAAACGTTCTTTTTGAGTTTGATACGTTAGGTAAAACCGATTTCTTTTAACACTTTTTTTTTTTTTTTTAGATTGGAGGTTTAACGACCACCATGAGCAACTCGGTGTGCTATAAGCAGTCGCTCGTCCCTAATTTAGGGCCACTGGTTCCAGGGAAGGGAAAGAGCCAGTGCCGTAAAACAAACACAACATTCACGCCTCACCGGGATTCGAACCCGGGCCCCTTTCGGACGAATGATCAGTGGCCATCGCTTAGACCACTGCGGCAACACATTTTTCGGTTGCAAGTTTCTTGGCAAATTTATCATTAAGGGCGCTGAAAATGAAATTTCGTACATCGCATGTAAATTGTCATAAAATTGGAATGCATTTCAATTATAAAACCTGCTCTTTCCATTAGTTCAGCTTTGGAAAATTATCCTGTTTTTGACATTTTGAGCAAATTAGTAGGAAACGAGCAAAAATAAAAATATTGAAGACACTGGCAACTGAAAAATTTTTCACATCAGAAAATACAGGTAAAGTGCAATTCATGCACATTGCTTCACTTTAAAAGGATGGATGAATTTCGTGGAGGAGTTTTGGTATAGACGAATGCCATGGACCAAAAAAGCGGACAGAAAGAACTTCATCAATCACTGCAGGAAAGCGAGAATGTGGAGAATTTCTGGAAAGCATTTTTTCTTATTGGTCTCATCGGAAAATTAAGGAGGTCGGCATTTTTTTTCCTTTCTGTGAAAACCAAAGCAATACTGGCAATCCAATTATGTATGCGTTTTCGGGGCCCAAGGCAAGGTGCATGCCTAGTTGAAAATCCTCCACATAGGGCTGCCACAGCCAGGAAGTCAAGAAAGTAGTTGCTTCAGTTGCATAAATTTTCAAAAATAGTTGCACAGAAAAGCATTTTTAGTTGTATCTGATTAAAAACTGAACATCACATCAATAAGAGCATATTATGTATATTACAAATAAGGCTACAGAATATAAACAAAAAGTTTAGATCAATATAATTGGCATACATAGCATATCATATGACATAGATACACATCAATACATAATAGAATTGTAAACTCAGCTATAAAACCTTCTCTCATTAGTTTTTCATCACGGGAAGGTATAAAAACTAAAAAGTAATCCTAAACAGCTTTCCACTGTTCTAACACTCTTTCAGATGCACGTCCCACAGTCAACCACCTATTTGAAATGTGTTTCAAAAAACGATGTTGTGAAACATTTTCCTTGATTTGACTCTTTTCATAGCTTGCCACCTTGATGGATATGCCTTGAAGAATTTGTATAACATTTGAATGAGCTCACAAGCTGCATCACCATATTCCTCAAGTTCCTTTTGGTTCTCATTATGAATGATGTGTATATTACAGGTGCCAATATCTATTAATCCATAGCCCCTTTCTTCAATGAGCTGTGCATTGATTATGTTCTACACTTTTTTTTAATAATATTGGGACCATCTCAACCTAACATGAGTAATTTGCCTTCAGGCAAACTTGCTGTGTTTAAAACTATCTCTATCTATAATACAATATCATCAGCAGTAGCATGGCCAAGAAAAACAGCCCGCAAATGTTGACATACTATTTCTTGCTCTGCTTCTGACCAGTATCTTAGTTGAAACTAGATCTCTTTCTTTGCATTGTTTGTTGTTTCATCAAAAAGCAAAGAATAAGATTTTCTGGCTTCAGTGAGACTTTAGTTTCTAAAATAAGGCCCTAATGCCTCTGTTATCAAATAAGACAGTTTTGTTCTTCCTAACTGGAATTTCTCAGCAATAAAATTTGGAAACATAGCAGGAAATACATGTTTCAGATCATCGTTTATGTTTGCTGCCATATGACATTGAACAGACTTCAAAGCCCATATAATTCCGTCCTTTATAAAAGCACCATTACTGCTAAATAATTGCATCTGCGAGGCACCAGATGATGTTGAAGCTTTTGGAATTTCTAACTGGGAAACACCTGTAGAAGATGCACCTGAAATTTGTTTCAGTTGCAACTGTTTAGAAGACAATTTAACCCTAGCATTTTCCTTATGCTTGCTTGCAGAAAAATGCTGTGTTACACCTTGGAATCCCTTTGAGCCACAATAAACTGTTTTTTGACCGATTGAGCATTTCATCAATTACTTTGCACCACGATGAAATTTCATATCCTAAACTGTCTTCTTAAACCAATCAATGAGGACTCTATATGACTTCCATTTTTTAAAATCACCTCAGAAATAAAATGTGTAAAAAAATATACATAGACAGAAATAAATATATTTTAGAACACTAAGGACAAAATTAATAGAAATCCTCTTAAAAAATGTGGGCACCATTTCTTTCAAATTACACTGCATCAGTGTAACCCCCACCCTCCATTCAAGCTTTAAAGATAAATCTGAAATAATAAACGTAAAACAAATAGAATCAACTTGCCCTCATGTTCTTGGATGGCAAAAGAGGTTGACAGTCACCCCCCCCCCCCCCACACACACACACACACTTCTCTCAATTTGAGGTTATACCACTGATACAGAGATCATGAATGGGAAAAGCCAGCTAGTGGGGTGTTTGTATATATATATCTATTATCAGGGGTGTTTGTCTTGTAAGACTTCATAAAATCCCTGAAAATTTCCAGGGCTTAGCAACACCTAATGATGCACAACCACAAACATTAAAAATCTAGTTGGTAATTTTTTACTTTAGGCACTTCTTGCCTAACTCGATGAAAGCGTCCCGTTTGATACTGGATATCTTGAGACAGCTAATTTGTGCCCACCGTGAATTACTTAACCTAAGCATTTAGCCACAAACCTGCGGCTGTTAGACGGCGATAGCGAGAAACTGGTGTCCATCTATGTAAAAAGAACTGAAAATATCGGTTTCCTACATTCGGCAATGGAAACCAAACCTAAGACTAAAATTACTGACTTTACTGATTTGGACATTTAAAAAAAAAAAAAAAAAAACGGACTAAATACTGACTCAAATTTCTCATTAGGAAAAAAGGGTCAAGAGCATTTTTTTTAATCTGGCCTCCACCATCCCCATAGCCAGCCAACTCACACCTATTTATTGTTTTAATTGTAATCAACATATAAAACTATTACAAAATTACATATAATAATAATAATAATAATAATAATCAGGAAAATCATTGCACTTTATTATAATAATAATAATATTGACATGGTCCTATTCAGCACAAATATACCTAAAACTAGAAAAAGCTTTAAAGTGCAGCTGTACAGTACCATTTTCAGAATATTACAAACAAAATGTTTACAACTTTGAATTTTTAAATGTAATGTGAAAAATCATCTAGCTTTCTTTACAAAATTAAGTCTCACTTTGTTTTTGCTTCTTTGAAAAAAATGTTATAACACTGCTTTCTCGCTTATCAACTGCTTTCTGTACCTTTTCTATGTCTTTAATTTTCTTCACTTCTTGTTCCCTACTTTCGTAGCACTCTCCAACATTGCTTGGGCCACACTAATTCCCACTAAGTCCTTTTTATTTATTGCTTCTTTTAAGCACTTGTGTGCATCCTCCAGTAATCTGTCAACAGTCAATCTTTTCTCCTTTTCTTCCTCTTTCATTTTCTTCAGTGCCTGTTCACCGTGTTCAATATTTACTTTTTCTTTTTCAAACTTACTCTTCATACTTGCTTGCAACAATTTTCTTTTTCCTGTTCTTGTTTCCTCAGTTTGCCCTCAGCCACTCTCTTGTCATCTTCACAGTATTGCTTGTATCTGAGATGAGCTGTGCATGCCAATTGAAGAAGTTCCTGAGTGATAATTACAAAGTGAGCCTTCCCCTCAAACACATTCACCACAGCATCTCTTACAGTCAAATGAGCATCCAATGTTCTTTCAAACATATTTGCGGTGTCTTCATTCAAGATGTTCCCCGACAATGAGAATCCCCTTAACAGTAGGGTACTTCTTTTCTCCAGAGGTATATGTCTTCTCAAAAAACTGACTCGCCGCCCCGGTGGCGCAGTGGTCTAAGGCGCTGGCCTCTGATCATTCGTCCGTAAGGGGTCCGGGTTCGAATCCCGGTGAGGCATGGATGTTGTGTTTGTCTTACGGCACTGGCTATCTCTTTTCCCTGGAACCAATGACCCTAAATTAGGGACGGGCGACTGCTTATAGCCCATTGAGTTGCTCACGGTGGTCGTTAAACTTCCAATCAAAAAAAAAAAAACTGACTCCAGTAAACGTCCACTGGGTTCTTGTCACTACCTGATTTTTCTTCTTCTAATGTCAATAGTTTCCATTCGTCAACTAGTGCATGTTCACTGTACTCAATTAGAAGAACTGCAGCTAATTTCACTATGTTTTTGTATGATCCTTCTTTCACCCTCTTTGCAGGATGCAAACATTGAAGATATCACAACACAGGTTTATCCAAAGAAGACTTTTCCAAAATAGGTGTACAAGAAGACACATAGTGCTTTCTAGCTTTCATGGAAATATAGCATCTTTCTCGTGCGCTTAACTTCTTGAGATATTCACTTTCTCTAGTGTCGAACACTATGTTTTTCAATGGCAAGTAATACTTATCACAAAATGCTTCCAGACTCAATGGAGCAGCACTAACACAAAATCGATTCGTGAGTGTTCTGACGAGGTTTGTGAGCTCATTATAGATTAGATGCATTAAAGGATCTCTCTTCTGAAGGAAACCAGTGAATCTTGAACATGTATGAGCACTTGCACAAGCAAACATAATTTCTGCTTTGGTAGTTTTGTCTTTTAATAGTTTAACAATATTCTTGTATTTCAAAGAACTCATCAACTTGCTTTTGTGCTGGGGTATGAACTGAAGAAAGTATTTTTCAACAGCTGACCATTGTTCTAAAAGTCTCTCTCCAGCTGGTTTTAATGTCAGCCATCTAGAGGAAACATGTTTCATAAACCGATGACCCGGAAGTTTCATATATGATTGTATTTTTTAAAATCTTCCCAACGAGATGTTTGCCCATCAAAAAATTATAGAGAAACAAGATTATGTCCGAAGCATTTTCACCAAAGTCTTGTAATCCTTTTTGGAATGCATTATGGATTATGTGTATGTTACATGTGCCAACATCAATCAACTGTTTTTTTTTCTAACAGGATCAGAGAATCATTCATAAGACGATTCACAGTTTTGTTAACATTGGGTCCATCACAACCTAGCATCAATAGCTTTGAACGAGAAAGCTGGGCATTATCCAAGGCTTCATTTAAAATATCACTAGCAGTGGTTTTACCAATGAAGAAAGTCTGTAGATGTTATTTCATAATCATTTGTTTGGAATCAGACCAGTATTTAACTACAGTTTGAAGCTCTTTCTTTGAAGTTTCATCAAAACAAAGAGAGAAATGTGCTCCTCCAATATCATCCACCAACTGTTTTTTTCAAAATATGGAGCTAAAGCATCACATACTAAATATCTGGTCTTTGTCCTTGAAAGGGTGAACTCAAAAGGAACACTTCTAGGAAACATTGCCTCCAAGGTTTCTTTGACATCTTCACAAGCTGGATGAAAAGCAAAGTTCCCTCCAATCATTTTCGAACACCAGATTAACTCTGCCCTTGAAGCAGCTTGTCTAGCAGAATAAAGCTGAATTGATGGTGTAGCTCCGGGAGATGAAATCACTGTTATATCCAGGACGGGCTGAAGACAAATGTAGTTGTGCAGAACTCAGTTTCACTTTACATTGTTCTCTGTGCTTCCGAGTAGAAGCATGCTGCTCTATAGCACTAAAGCCCCAAGAAACTGAAAATGTTTGTGCGCACAACATACAAAATACTTCATTGTCACTTTTTTTCTGTCCCCATTCAGAAACCATGAAACCATTGCTGTCCTTTTTTTGGAACCATTCTGATTTTACAGTACATTTTCCCATACTTTTGTCTAAATAATCCAGTAAATCAAAAAACGTATGATTTTATAAAGACAGCTGCATTACCTGAAACAACAAATTAAAAAAAAAATTAGCATTATTCATTACAGTATGAAGTGAAGAAAAAACACATGCACACACAACTATTCCCCTATGTACACTGGCGGAAAGTGAAAAAAGAACACCAAGAAGGAATTGGCGGACGATCATGAAATTTACATATGTTAAAGGGGTCGAGTTTACGTAGGTGTAATGTTAATTTCGGGACCAACTGGTGAGCGCTTACGCCACAGCCCGGCATAATATACAAATTATCGTCGGTGGTATTTAAGGAGTGCGGCGAAGTGAATGTAATCAGTCGTCGGCGTACGGACACGAGCAAAGACCCTGAAGAAGCTGCAATGCCTGGACACGGAAGACGTGTACGATTTCAGCAGTTATCGGACTTTGAGCGAGGTAGTCTAGTTGGACTCCTAGAGGCCGGGTGGTCGTATTGTGGAGCGAATTGAACGGGAAGTATCAGTGGTGGTACGATGGTGGCGTAGATGGTCCGAGAAACATTCCCACACGAGAAGACGTGGAACCGGGAGTCACAGAAGGACTGATGAGCGGACCGATCGACGCATAAGAAGAGCAGTGTTGTCAAGAAGAACATCCACTGCAATGCAAATCCAAGCTGCCGTTGCACCTGAGGTGACTGTGCAAACAATCCGCAACCGTCTACTGGATGCAGGACTACGTGCATGTGTGCCTCTGGCATGGGTACTTCTGACTCCAGCCCACCGTCAGGAACGGCTGCAGTGGTGTCGCCAACGTCTGCACTGGAGAACGCAATGGCGATCTGTCGTGTTCAGCGATAAAATCAGATTCTGCTTGGAAGCCTCCGATGGCCGTATGCCTGTTCGCAGAAGCACAGGGGAGCGTCACCACCCTTCTTGCATCCGCCAGCGAAACACAGGGCCTACACCTGGTCTCCTGGTGTGGGGAGCGATCAGCTATCGCTCCCGTACACAACTAGTGTTTGTACCGGGTACGTTAAACAGCACCTCCTACATTAACATCATTCAGCCCGTAGTTGTGCCATTTGTAAGGTCGGTCCATCGTGGTGTTTTCCAGCAAGATAACGCACGCCCACACATGGCACGTGCAACGCAACATGCACTTCAGGGTGTGAGACAATTTCTATGGCCTGCATGTTCACCGGATTTGTCCCCCATTGAGGACGTGTGGGATTTTATGGGACGACGACTTATCCGGACTCCACGACCATCCCCGATTTACGCGTCCAGGTTGAGGATGCTTGGAACTCAATACCCCAAACTTACATCCAACATCTGTACGACAGACGCCATGCCAGAATTGCACAGTGTGACGCAGTTCATGGCAGTTCAACCTCGTACTAACCATGTTACATGGAAATGTTATTTTTCAGTTTACCAGCAAATACAGCTGTATTTTGCCATAATGTTTTGATCACGTTATCCTCTGTATTCCGTTATTATGCTGTATAAATTTCGTTGGTATCAGACGTCTCCTTCTTGGTGTTCTTTTTTCACTTTCCGCCAGTGTATAAAAAATAATTTAAACAGCCAAGATGTGCAAGTAATTCGCAAAAAGAAGGTAAGGGAGATAAAAGATCAACACTTGAATGAACCAAATAAAAGGTAGTTGTAATTTGACCTTAATAATGCCTCCCCTCCCCCTTTTTCAAACAGTGCCTTATATAGACACGATTATTGGAGAACTGTTGCAAACATTCGATAAATGGAATACAGGAGTTAAATTGAGTTGTGTGTATAATTAAGATGGATTAATTCTTTATTTGCTAACACTGTTCATAGAATTCATGATCTTTTTAACAGATGTAATAGAAGTATAATTCATGGCAATGCTAGTTTTCAGTTGAATTAGAGATGTTCTATATAAAAAGCTAAAAAATTCCGTAGAATGCAGGTAACCCTATTAATAGAACCATTGGAACTGTTATTTGTCCTAAAATGACAGTTGGTCGGTGGGTTCTGAACACGATACCTTCAAGCACATGATCCAGACATTATGACCTCAATATAAACCACCATCAGCAGTTGCATCATCCAAAGGCTTCTTACTAATGTAGGAAGTCTTTGGATGATGCAACTTAGCAAGTACATCTACAGCTTGAAAGAAAAGTGCAACATTGCAGTTTAGTGCTAACATTGGACGGATGGTCCAGCGTTAAGATTGACCCCATTCAAGCTGTCATATCCATTCAGGAACAGGAAGTTACCAGCTGAAAGTGTATGATGCATGGTCACAGAAAAACACATCACAACAGTGTGCTGAAATCTTTGAGGCAGCAATAAAAGAATGCCGCAGTACCATCTTTACAGTGGTAACTGATAATGAGAATAAAATGGAGAAAACATGGGATATTTTAAAGGAAAAACACCCAGACCTAATCACTTATGGATGTTCAGCACACCTTTTAAATTTCATTGAGGAAATAGTATCTCCTAACACAGTTATGGGTCACATTGTGGAAATCCATAAGTATTCCCAGAATCTGCACCAAGCACACGGGTGGTTTGTGGAGCAAAATTGTCTTATGCCACAGTTGCCAAATGACACACGATGGAACTCCCATCGTGAATGTCAAACCATTTGTAACTAATAATCATTAGTACAGGGAAATGGCATTGAAAACTAACCAAATGTTTCCTTCAAGTAATACCAAAATCTTAAACAATGTGGGTCTTTATCAAGAAGCTGTGCACCTTGAGATACAGTTATCTACAGTTACAGATGCCTTCAAAAAGCTTCAGAAAGAAACATGTACTTCAGATGCTGTCGAACTATAGCTAGACCTATTATCTTAAGGAGCCTTACTGTGATCACTTAAGGAAAAGATTTCAACAGGCAATCCAACCACCACACATCCTAACTACTCTTATGGACCCCAAATTCAGAAGGCAGCAGTTACGTATTAAAATGGGGAACAAGAATTATCTGCAGAAATGTGGTTAAATGAATACCTAACTACCAGGTGTCATGGCCTTCAAGATATGTGATCCTGACTATTATCCTGCTTCTATGATGCATGCAAATATCATATAGAAATTTTCCTTGCAAAATTTTTGGAAGATTATGGCAAAAATGTGTGAAAAAGACTCCAAGTTTCCTACTGGGTTTTGTAACGTTTTTCTTCTGCTTACATTCAGCACCAGCTTCCAGTGCTTCAATCAAGAGGTACTTCTTTACATTTGGACTAGTTTGGAGAAGGTTACCCAATTGCTTAGGAGTTGATACGGCAACAAGGCTGGTCTGAAGAGGGAAGTTTTGGTAGTTATTTGATGCCAACAAGCCATCAAATAGCTACCAAAACTTTCCTCTTCAGAAGTTCAGAATGACTGAATTCTTCACGTGCGTGAGGTTCTGTTTGTATAGCTGTGGTTCAAATGCATGTGAACTCAAATACTGCATTGAATATTCATGGAATACTATTTCAACGAAAAGACCAAGAGAAGAAAGTAAGATTCAGTTTTCCCTCAGTGATATCTGTAACAATCTGATCTGGTGTATTGTAAGTTCTTGATTAACTTCTGTGCACTAAATGAATGAAGCACATGTAATCTTGAACCTGATTTAAAAGTTTTAACTTGCCTCAATTTTTTTCTCGTGATATCTGGAAAAGATGAGGAGAAATATTTAGAGCAGGGATTTTTTAAAACAAACTGTTGTCTCTACTTTACCTTGCCCTTAGTGATTTCCAGTTGTAAGATTCAATTAAAATGAAGAATGTATACTAAGCAATAAATGTTCAGCGTCTCTGAATGCCAGGTATCAATCAAAGCTACAGTTTTCAAAAATAATAACAAAACCCATTTCTTTCAAAAACACAAAAACATTTTTTTTTTGTCCTTACTGATTTCAAATTGTAGTCTGCAATTAAAAACAAGAATGTGTATTAATTAATGAGTTCTAACTTTTAAAAATATCCATACTTAGTATGAGTAACCTTTTTTTTTTTTAGAATTACATAAAAGTCTAATTGCAGTTGGCATAATGTATCCAAAGTGCAGCATTCTAGTAATATTATTAATAGCTTTCACAAATTTCATTTTTCATTTACACTTAACTCTTAGCACAAATATATTTTCGTCTTCACTGATAAAGGTTTGATTTAGATGCGACATGTATGTGGAAATCAAAATTTAAGTTTCCTGAAAATACCCATTAAAACCCAATAAAAAAAGAGTATAATACATCAAACAAAGATCTTTGCTCTTTCCACGTTTATAAGTGAGTCACTGAAAAATTCTCATTGGCCGCCACCGGGAGTCGAACCCAGGGTCTTCCAGTTACGCTTTTACATTTGTTCTTTTTTTTTCCTGAAAAGCTTTTTTCCGTAACTGGAAAACCCTGGGTTCGACTCCCGGTGGCGGCCAATGAGAATTTTTCTGTGACTCACTTATAAACGTGGAAAGAGCGAAGATCTTTGTTTGATGTTCCTGATCCACGTTAAATGTCTGTATTGATTATTCATTCGCCTTCTAATTATTTCTTCAGTTGCTGCTTACCATCTTTGGTGAATCCCCGGCATTGTGCGGGTCTCCAAGAAGCAAACTGCTAATTGGCTTGGCAGTTAGCGTGTGTGAGTCTGGAGAAATTCGAGGCCGCTGTCGTGTAGAGGAAGCATATCCGGCGCGTAACTGAAAGACCCTGGGTTCGACTCCCTGTGGCGGCCAATAGGAATTTTTCCGTGACTCACTTATAAACGTGGAAAGAGCGAAGATCTTTGTTTGATGTTCCTGGTCCACGTTAAATGTCTGTTTTGAGTATAATACATTTGCTCAATCTTAGTATGAGTGCAAGAATATACGTGGCTCTGTACTTCGAATTGGAGTACTCTCGTTGGTACCTCAATTCACTGTTCTACACATTATTTACATTGTAAATAATGTGTAGAGCAGCCAATTGAGGTAACAATGAGAGTACTACAATTCGAAACAATAAAAAACTTTTTTTCTTTTTTTTTTCCTGAAAAGCTTTGTGGCTTGGCTTTAAGGGAAAAAAAGAAAAACTTTTTTCTTTTTTTTTTTCCTGAGAAGCTTTGTATCTTGGCATTTAAGGAAAAAAAAAGAAAACTTTTTTGTCCAAATCCTGTTTGTAGTTTAAGAACATAACTTTTCAATATTATTATTGAGACATGATACTGCAAAAAGGGTATTAGAGAACTAGATGCCATTTCTTATACCAGAAGCGAAGAGTATTTTACTCTCATTAAGTCATGGGTGCCACTAAAGTGCTTACGCCAAGACTGTAAAAAGGGTATTAGAGAACTAGATGCCATTTCTCACACCAGAAGCGAACAGTATTTTACTCTCATTAACTCATGGGTGCCACTAAAGTGCTTACGCCAAGACTGAAAATCGAGACACATTGTAAGGAGTTGGGCTATATCGATCAATGTGACAAGGGAAAAAAAAGAATATATAATTAACTACCTCCCTCAACTTTATAAGTTGATAAGACAAAAAACTGAATACTGCCATTTCGGTGATCCGCACAGCTGTTTTCATAGCATTTCCTTAATCACTGTTTGCTATATCAAGAAATAAAAGGTGCGAGCGTTTTTCCTTTTGTTTAATCAAAAATTAAAGTTTGATATCAGAACTTCAACTGTCCGTCGCCGTATATAATGATATGCAACAATTTTCTCAGCACAGTGAGCAAGTAGTGGCGTTTTTTAACTTTAAATTCGTTAAAAAAATGGCAAAATGCCTGCTCTGTGATTTGATGTAGCAACAGATGACTAAGAAATGGCAAAACATGCATTTTCCAAGTTAAATTAATTCCAAAAATCGGTACTGCTGTAGTCAATCTGCCGTGAATACGATTTTACGAGTCACGGAGATAAAACAGATTCTTTCACAGATATATCATGAACAGAGTTTGAAATATTTCACTTACAAAAATTGGAGTGTAAAAATGAAAACCCCACCGATTTATTTTGAAGCGGAGACTACGAAGTAGGAAAGGCAGCATTTCGTTTAAGAAAATTCTTTAAAAATGCAAAGTCGTTATTTTGCACGGCTACGGAACAATAAATGAACATCATTGGAAACAACAAAAATTGAGGAATACATCCAGGAAGAGAAATAGTAATAATAAAAAGACCAGAAAAATTCAAAACGAGGAAAATCTTGGAAAATTCTCATGTCTGGGCATTTACGCCGAATTTCGAGAAAATGTGATGAACCCCAAAAAACACACTTTCCAACCGGAAAAGATTTGTTAAAATCCGGAAACTTTGGCAGTTATGCAATCGTGATGAACTTTTTAGAACATTTTGATCACTTTTAAAACATTTGGTGCAACTCCACAATTTCAATGATTGCAGAAATACACAACTTTCGGAGGAAAAATGAAAACAGAATTTAAAAATATTCTAACAATCATAACAGGTGTCCAAAATCTTCAAAAGACAGAAATCTGTCCCCAGGACGGAAGAATGAAGCCATGCATTAAGTGCATTGAAAAAATATGGAAATGGGGGGCAACCACTCAACAGAAGGGTTTTGTGCATTTTTCTTACCCTTTAAGGGCACAAAAAGGCTGCTGAGAAATTTAAGTATGCAAAAGGGCTGCAGACTTCTCTTGCATAGGCACTAACTATGTGGGAGTTCTGGGTCAGACATCCTTTAAGTCATTGATAATAATAAAAGTTCCCTCTTTTAAAAAAGTACACACATACAGGGTATAAATAAAGTATTTCTCACATTACAAAAATTAATATAAAAAACTATGTAAGCTAAAATAAAATGGTTGGCAACATAATATAGCAGCACTCAAACTTTTTTTCTGTCCTTTAGGTGAGCGCTACTGCTGAATAAGAGGAGCATTTCATCGATAATGGCTTCCATGGAAGAAAAAGTGGTGTGCGTGTTTTATTTCCACGACACCAAATTGGAGGTTCCGGTCAGCGTCATTTCAGAAAAGAGTACACACGAACACCACTGGTCCAAAAAAGCATAAAACCTTATGAAGCTTTTACATTTTATGCAAGACAGAATAATCAGACTCTTCTTTTTTACAGAGCCTGCAGTAACATTTGCCAGTCCACCTAGACATGCTAGAACTTTTTGTAGCACCTCAGTTGCATGCACTACAACCTTCGGTTATTTTCCAACAAGACGGTGCCCCACCACATTGGTCAATAATGGTACGCGAGTTCATGAATGCCCCATTTCTGGACTTGCTGCAAAGGTCCCATGACATAGGCACTTTTATCGCCAGACATAACCCCTCTAGACTTTTTCCTGTGGGGCTATGTGAAAGATTAAGTTTACTCTACCAGTTTTATGGATGTCGAGACGTTGGAGAGAAGAATAACGGACGTCATTGGTTCTGTCTCTGCTCTGATGTTAAACAAAACATGGCATGAAATCAAATATCGCTTATATGTCCTTTGGGCCACACGTGGTGCCCTTGTGAGGCGTACTGACACTGAAAAAAAAAACTTTACTTGTGCACCATCATTGTCGTGCAAACATTTTCTTGTACCAGTAATACATTTTTTTATATTACTTTTTGTAATGTGAAAAAGACTTTATGGGCACCCTGTGTACATAACAGCAAAAGTTCCCCCTCCAAAAAATACATAACAGCAAAAGTGCAAAATATGCATAAAAAAATTGGGAGTGCATATATTTATATGTCCGAACTCCAATTTTAATAACTTTTCACTGATTCAGTTATGTGATTAACTAGCATATATGATCAATGCGTGTGAGAGTCTAAAAAGCTCGCACACCCCAACAGGACTTGCCAACACCACTTGAATTTATTGGATTTCATGTGCAAGGCTCAACCACTCACTGATTTCTCCAAGTTGATGCCAATGCATGACATATATTTTAAGTAATAACATAAGAAATTAAATTTTCACTCTCAGATATGTTTACTTCATTAACAACACAATTTAAAATGCAAAAAAATGAATGTACTGTGTTGTAACTTACAATTTGTAAAAAGAAGTGCAGTAGTCTTCTACAGCAGTGGTTCACAACCCGTGGTATGCAAGTACCAAACATTTAAAAAATATAAGTTTAAATTATTTTCAGGTTGGGTGTTTATAAAAATAAAATAATTCTTCCACAAACTAATGCCGTCAAACTTCAGGTCTCTGTTCTTCTTTCAGTGAATTGAAAGGTTTATGATAAGAGAGATGTACAAGCTCTAACTTAGTATACACTCTGTAGAAGCATATTGTTTCCACTGTTGAGCAAGAGAGTTCAGGTAGAATTGTCAAGGCTCAAATGCTTATGATCCACTAATGTCACTTGATCTTTTGTCCTCCCGATCTCATTCAATTGCACAGCAACAACAAACACTTGAAGTAATACTAGCAGCCTTCATAATGAAAGTGAACATCATTTCTGGGTCATTACGGATTCCCCTGATTAATTCAGACCTACATTAAAATTACACTATATACTAAATTTGTTTGAATTCTGTGTGTCAATTTGAAATTGATCTGGGGCTGAAATGGTGTCCATTAAAAGGAACCTTCCCAATTAAAAGGGGTCTTACATATTTGGAGAATGGGTTTCTGGTTTTAGACAAAAATAGTGAAGAAAACCAGTGTGCTGTTTGAAGTGAAGTTCTCTGAATCAAATGCATGGAACACTTCTAAATTGAAAACATATATTTAAATTTTTTTTTTTTGATTGGAGGTTTAACAACCACCATGAGCAACTCAATGGGCTATAAGCAGTCGCCCTTCCCTAATTTAGGGTCACTGGTTCCAGGGAAGGGAGAGAGCCTGTGCCGTAAGACAAACACAACATCCATGCCTGACCGGGATTCGAACCCAGACCCCTTACGGACGAATGATCAGAGGCCTGCGCCACCGGGGCGGCATATATTTAAATTAAACATAATGATATGAAGGTAACCAACCAGTAGAATTTTTTAAAACAAATTATGATGCCATGGAATTGCCGCCCCGGTGGCGCAGTGGTCTAAGGCGCTGGCCTCTGATCATTCGTCCGAACGGGGTCTGGGTTTGAATCCCGGTGAGGCATGGATGTTGTGTTTGTCTTACGGCACTGGCTCTCTCCCTTCTCTAGAACCAGTGACGCTAAATTAGGGACGGGCGACTGCTTATAGCCCATTGAGTTGCTCACGGTGGTCGTTAAAAAATCCAATCCAGACTGTCACGCAGCCACGCAGAATGGCAGCTGGTGATCTTCGGTGATGAGCCTCGCTTTTGTCTGGGAGACGACCACCGAATCCCTGTGTTGAAGCACCATGGTCAGCGCCAAGATGAACCGTTTGTTGTCGAGCTAAAATTAGGGACGGGCGACTGCTTATAGCCCATTGAGTTGCTCACGGTGGTCGTTAAACCTCCAATCAAAAAAAAACAAAAAAAAAACGTGGTGGTGGCGGCGGCAAAGACCTTGGAGAAAATAGACTGGCAAATACCTAGTTACTTCCGTCATTGTTTGAAAACAGGATGTTTCGCCATTAGCGAGGAGTGAAAGCTGTTCATGAGTACACACCCGTTGCATGTGTGCAAGGATCCTCCTTGCATGCGTGTTGCAAACAAAGTACCTTGGAGAGAATAAACTGACATAGAGCCTTTTTTTTTTTTTTTTTTGAGGTTTTTTTTTGTTTGGAGGTTTAACGACCACCGTGAGCAACTCAATGGGCTATAAGCAGTCGCCCGTCCCTAATTTAGGGTCACTGGTTCCAGGGAAGGGAGAGAGCCAGTGCCGTAAGACAAACACAACATCCATGCCTCACCGGGATTCGAACCCGGACCCCTTACGGACGAATGATCAGAGGCCATCGCTTAAACCACTGCGCCACCGGGGTGGCTGCTAGGGTTCCCATAGGATTAACAAGGAGAAGTGATTTGTGGACACTCTGTCACTCGATTGTTTGAAGTTTTAAAAATGGTTATAAGTTGTGTGGCGTATGGGTGCTTCTCAAAGTACGAGTAAGGTAGTGAACTTTCCTTTTATCGCTTTCCAACGGCAGAGAAACGCCTGATTATGTTGAAAATAGCCGTAAATCGGAAGGCATGGTCGCTCAGGCGCATGACAGGATCTGCAGTAAACACTTCATTTCAGGTATCGTAAATCTGAATATTTTACTACGTTATTAGTCGAATTTATATAGGTACATTTTCTTGCTCACTCTTATGTATTATTTTCAAGTTTTTACTTAAATCCATGTTATTCTGTTTAAAATGCTCTGACTGCATGGCGGATTGACTTTCCTGCCGAATCAGAAATTGTTAAGCTTTCGTGAACTTTCAAGATTTTGTATTGTTACTGATTTCTAAATACTAAAACAGATGCCTTTTTTTAACGAACCCAAATTTAAAGATTTAGTTCCACATAGAATTAGAGGGTGCTATCATACATTATTGTGTCGTCCGATTTCTCTGATCTTTTTTTTCTTTTTTTGGTGAAAAAATAGTCCACTTTTTGGGATATGATAAGTCTGTATTTTCTTTTTTTTAATTGCGATACACACTGGTACCACCCATACACACTGGAACCAATCAGAAATGTAACAACTTACCTTAAACCGGATTACAAATTTTTTGTTTTCAGCCTTCAGAATTAATAAATTTCTAACCCACCCATTGGTTAAATATTTGTATACATCAAGGCTTTAATAAGCTTTTAGTGCTTTTCCGTTATAACACAAAAAAACTGCCTATTAAATAGTTATAAATATCGTGATAGTTCAGATCAGGGAGGTCCGTAGCAACACAAACTTCCAGCCGATATAAATATCTTTCAGGTATGTCATATGGATCTTCTATGCCATTATTTCTGAGCTTTTCGTCGTAACGTTGCTCTTCCACCACATTAAGATGCCGAATTTTGTCAGAAAGAACAGTTTTTAAAACTCTATTTACAGCAGCAGCAGCCTTTGAAAAGCATGGGGAGAGAGCAGTTCGGATACTTTATAACCACCCGGAATTCTAACAGACAGTTTTGTGACGTCACGTGCAAAGACTATACTGTCGTTGCGTGCGTGTTTGCAAATCGTGCTTTAAATAGTTGTTATTAGAAGTAAATATCGTCAGGTTTGGATCAGGTACTGTGTTAGATATGGATGTAAAAAATGACCTAATCGGATATATTACGAAAACGGATATATTCTCACAAGTAAGGTAAATGTTTTGCTCATTGTTGCTCATAATGTCTTTGATTGTACACTGCTGGACAATTGCTAAGGACGGATCATAAACGGCTATATAGCGCATAAAAAAGTAAGTGTGGTTGGATGCCAAGTGAAATAAAATAATGTCTGAATGCCAGGACATTACAAGAAAGACAATTTATTGTGCTCTGAAATCCAGAAGGCTTTGGAACATGTTCAAGGGACAAACAGGCCATTTTGTGCAGAATACGTAAACGTGAAAAAAATGCAATTACCGTCCGCAGGCGTTCCGACGTAAGATGTCAATACGGGATATGGCCACCATGGAGGGCGATGCAAGATTCCACACGTCGTGTCATGCTTTACACAACATTATCAAGCAGCTGTTGGGGTAATTCATCCCATTCCTCTGTCAGTGCACGGATGAGGGTGTCCTTGTTTATTGGAGGGCATTGGCGACCAGCAAGACTCCTCCCCAGAACATCCCACATATTTTCAATGGGATTCAGATCTGGAGAACGTGCTGGCCATGCGAGGCGTTGAATATCCTCGCTCTCAAGACACTCCTGGACAGCGACTGTTCGATGACATGTTGCATTGTCGTCCATGAAAATGAATCTATCACCGACAGCACCACGGAACATGCGAACATGAGGTAGCAGAACATCATTAATGTATCGTTGGCCAGTCATAGTCCCAGTTCGAAGCACATAGAGGGACGTACGGCCATTGATCATGATGCCAGCCCATACCATGACACTACATATCGGATATCGGCCCCTTTCCTGTATGTTTGCTGGACAATATGCAGTACCACTATCACGCCAGATCAGTTGTCGTCGACAATCAGACGATAGACTGTATCTACTCTCATCTCAGAAGAGGACAGCAGACCAGTCGTTATCAGTCCAATTGCGATGTTGATGGCACCATTGCAAACGGGCGGTACGGTGACGTCTGGACAATGGGATGCACACAACAGGACGGCGAAAGTATAGTCCTCCTTCATGCAAACGTCTGGCGACAGTTTTTCGGGAGATCCGCTTGCCAGTAGCAGCCATAAACTGATTTGCTACCTCACTAGCTGTGCTGCGCCGGTGTCTTTTTGTTGATAGCACTATGTACCGATCTTCTGCAGGTATCGTACTGCGAACACGACCTCCCCCGTAACGTTTGCTACACTCTCCATTTGTTTGAAATGATTTCCAAAGCCTTGAAACAACACTGTGGCTGACGTCGAACTCCCTGGCAACATCTGTTATTTGTCGCCCTTCTTCAATCTTGCCAATAATACGGCCACGCGTAAAATCATCTAGGTGATGTCGGGAAGACATACTGAAAATTGCAAGTTCGTCAATTGATTTTTTCCCTTTCAACTTTGCGTTTGAACAACAACGGTCAATACGCGTCAAATCCTTTATATCTCTTATCAGCGCTATGACGTCACGAACAAGTTCGGCAATCCAAAATTTGCATACGCACAACACGTCTTACTGTATCCCGCACTTATGCTAATTTCCACATTTTCCTGCCTTCCATTTTATGGTTGCTATCGTTGCTATTGTCATCCGTCCTTAGCAATTGTCCGGCAGTGTAGTTGCGTAGATAATGCTTTTTACCAGTATGTTTTTTTTATTGGAGGTTTAACGACCACCGTGAGCAACTCAATGGGCTATAAGCAGTCGCCCTGCTGCCCCGGTGGCGCAGTAGTCTAAGCGATGGCCTCTGATCATTCGTCCGAACTGGGTCCGGGTTCGAATCCCGGTGAGGCATGAATGTTGTGTTTGTCTTACGGCACTGGTTCTCTCCCTTCCCTGGAACCAGTGACCCTAAATTAGGGACGGGCGACTGCTTATAGCCCATTGAGTTGCTCACGGTGGTCGTTAAACCTCCAATCAAAAAAAATAAATAAATAAATCAAAATAAATAAATAAATAAATAAGCAGTCGCCCGTCCCTAATTTAGGGTCACTGGTTCCAGGGAAGGGAGAGAGCCAGCGCCGAAAGGCAAACAAAACATCCATGCCTCACCGGGATTCGAACCCGGACCCCTTACGGACGAATGATCAGAGGCCTTCGCTTAGACCACTGCGCCACCGGGGCGGCTTTTACCGGTATGATATTTTAATTATGAGGGAATATATGGACATTTTTTTTTTTGATTGGAGGTTTAACGACCAGCGTGAGCAACTCAATGGGCTATAAGCAGTCGCCCGTCCCTAATTTGGGTGACTGGTTCCAGGGAAGGGAGAGAGCCAGTGCCGTAAGACAAACACAACATCCATGCCTGACCGGGATTCGAACCCGGACCCCTTACGGACGAATGATCAGAGGCCAACGCCTTAGACCACTGCGCCACCGGGGCGGCTATACGGACATTATATCATGTTCAAAATATAATAATTATCTATAGAACAACGTTTTTTTGGTTTGAATATAGCATTGTTAATAATTTTCTAACACCCTTTCTTGTTCATTTCAATTTTTTGTATTCCATGTTCAAAAAATCAAACCTCGAAACACATGTTCGACATCCAAATAGTCACATTTGGGGCTAAAGGATTGTTTGCAATTGAGGTTTTCGAACATGAGTTACTGAAAATATCCAAAATTGTGAGTTTCGAGACATTAGAATTTCTAAATTGTTCCTTGGAGCACTGAAATTGCAAACACAGTTCCTCGACAGTCGCCCCTGTAAAAAAAAGTGACATGCTGTTCCTCCCCTGTGGAAAGAAGAAATATATTTACTGCCTCACATTTTTTAATTTGCTGAAAAACACCAGTTGGAAACTATTTTCCCCTATGGATTTAAATTTTTAATTATTATTTCAAAAAGAATGCCCAAAACATGATGAAAAGCTTCCAATGCTCTCTGCGTAAACAGCCATGTATGTGTGCTCCTACCCTGTGGAAAGATGAAGTAGTTGTATTGCCTCACAGTTTTTTAATTTGCTCAAAGACACCAGTTGGAAACTATTTTCTCCAATGGATTTAAATTTTTAATCACATTTTTTTGATAAGATTACCCAAAACATGATGAAAAGCTTCCAAGGCTCTCTGCATAAACATCTTTTGTATGCTCCAGCTCTTTTGGAAAGATTATACAAATTATTACTCTACGTTTTTTTTAATTTGGTGAAACACACCAGTTGAAAACTAATAGGGATTATGGATTCAAAAATTTTAATCATATTCTAAATTAAATTGCTAGAAACTTGGCAAAAAAACATGCGGAAACTTTCTGTGGTCAGTGTATCAATAACTTTCATTGAACATTTCAAAGTTCGTCTCCCCTCGAAAGCTAGAAATACGCAGCATTTGTGACCCTTGAAAGCTCATTCTTATATGACGTGCAAGATTCTTTGGTTTAATAACCCAGTATCTCAGGTTTGTAAGCCCATGTGACATGGTTATCAAGTAACACTGAGCCACTGCACAATATCAAGGTGACAATGTTTTAACAGAACAATTTCAAATGGAAGGTGTGCTCATGTCAAAGCGTCGAGTGGTCATTAATTCTCATTTTATTCGATCACAGCTCGATAAAGTGAATTTTGTGTTGTATAACACCCAGAAAAATTTCAAATTTAGGATGTTAAATTGTCACACAATTCTCATTTTACTCGACCACAGCTAGGTGAAGTGAATTTTCTGTATTTTCACCCATTCGGTTTGCTGTGGTTGTGATAAACACAACAATTCTGTGCTTGCTTACAGCATAAAATCGTTGAATACAAGGTGCCAATGTGTAACAGCTTGGCGAAGTGAATTTTGTCAAATGTTGCTACACAATGGTTGCATACAAGGTGTATGACTGGAAATAACTCAGCTTATTCTCAGATTAGCAATCGAGAGAAACATCCTACAATCTCATTGGTAAAAGTTACACTCATGGGGATTGATGCATTCCATGCTGAGTGGGTTAAAACATAATTTGATTACAGAACTGTTTGTTGACATTTACTTCATATTAAAGCTAGCATTTGAGTAAGTCATAATTGCAGGAAAAAAACAAAGCCTGTTTACCACTATTTCAGTACCTATCTTTTGCTACGTTCTCCTTTCTGATCTAAAATAATTTAAAAATAATGCTTATATAGTAATCTTTTCTTAGCAAAAAAAAAATAATAATAATAATAATACAGTTCACACAGGTCTGTAGTCAAAGAAAACTATAAGGTAAGAATTTTTTTTTATTCATGTATCAATTAGAGGGAGTGATGTATTAATTGCTTATTTTTTTCATAAGAAATAGTATTTACTGAGGCATAGAAGTGTTCGGTTAGAAAATTAGATGAGATAAAGTGCTGTGTTATTCTTTCAAATTATACGTAGGAATTGCTTTTAAAATTAGTTTATTGAGTATGAATACAGCACTGCAATTATTAATAGATATAAAGAGCTCTGCGTGTCTGAGGAAAAGCAGTGGTAGTTTTGTAAACATGATATCTGTAAACCCCCCCCCCTTTTTTTTTAAATACAAAATTTATTCATTTTTTGATATTCATTTTCATGAGCACATGTGGTAAAAATATTTTTCAATAAAACAATTTGAGGAACAAAAGCGGGTGCTTAAGGGTAATATGAAGGAACGATAATGCGGTATATTTAAATTCGCATTGCTGCAACTTCACGTATCAGGTGTTCGTTGTATGTAGCGGCGTATTTTCTATTGCATAGCTGATTTTCATCGAAATTGAGAACTTCCTTATTAAATTTTGATCTAGGAATTTGTTGGTTCGCATTGACACCTGAATATTCCTTCTGCTCTATTTATACGATATATTATCCGTTGAATAAAACACAGTATGTACCTTTGCATTAGCTATGTATTTCTCACCATTTCCTCGCGGTTACAGATGGCGCTGCTGCCGAAGGGCTGGCATTAGGTTTGCCAGTGTTCTCTCAAAGGTCTTTTGGTGGTGGTGCTGTTATTCGCAGTGTTGCCAATTTAGTTGATTTTCAACCAGATCTAGTTGATTTCACCCA
This sequence comes from Macrothele yani, assembly GCA_039090855.1. Classification (NCBI taxonomy): domain Eukaryota; kingdom Metazoa; phylum Arthropoda; class Arachnida; order Araneae; family Macrothelidae; genus Macrothele; species Macrothele yani. The sequence continues at coordinate 193,385,278 of CM077009.1, read as the reverse complement.
GCACTTGGTTGGAAAATTTCTGATTTAGTTGATAGTTGAAAAATCTGGTTGACTGTCCAAAAAATTTAGTTGATTTCTAGTTGTTTTCATTATTCTTGTTTATTACTTTCATTTTTCATTGTTTTCTATTTTTAAGTTGGAATCAACCGTAACTACATTGCCAGAAATATCAAGTTTTTTCCAAGGAGGTTAGAAGTAAGAGGAGTTGGCAACAGCCCCTCTCCTTGTGCTTCTGGCGTGACGCCACTTTTTATCAGCTGACTACGCCAATGCGCCCAACCTAAGAATCTCCCGTATATCTCTATGGGGAAATCGCGATTTTGAACAGGTTTTTCGGACCCTTATTCTACCCATACAGGCATGAAAAAAATTGAGGCTGAAATATTCATTCCCATAATAAAAAATTTGCAGAAAAGACAGGAAAATATGTGTTGGTATTTCTTTAAAAAATTGAACAAAATAATGATTTTTGAGCGGAAGTGCATAGTGCGCATGGTTATTTACTGCCCATGTACAAGTAACCATGCATACTGCTCGTGTGCAAGTAACCATGTTTCAAATATAACCAAAAGCCTAATGTTAAGAAATAAGAAGTCCGAAATATTCCTTCTTTCCATCCTTGGTTTGCATGCGCTAAGCAAAACTGCTTAAGCCGCAGGAAGTTACGTCACGTTCCCGAACTCTCGCAGCGCAGACTCCCACCACCTCAAAGAGGACAGAAACAGCTGATCTGTTTTGGCTTCACTCAAAACGGGTCCCTTCACCTCCTCTGCTTCTAACCTCCTCGGTTATTTCCTATGTTGAATTACCGTCACCACAAGTGGTGATAACATTTACTTCCTAGAAATTTCGTATGGGGAAGTGGCATGTAGGACTTTTGTTATGTGAAGTACATAAAAAAAGAAATATACATGATTCTGCTTATGATTAGTAAGCAGTGTTGCTGTTTTAGTTTACTATTAGAGAAAATATAGAAAGTAAATTCATTAATTGACTGCTGAACCTTTTTGTTAATCGACAATAAACAGTAGTTGATTACTTCCTTTATAATGAAGGTGTGTATCCGTTGTAAATTCTTTTAGTGCATAAATGCAAGCACACAAAAGACACATAATTTTAAATCCAATATGTTTTATAATTTATATTATCATCGACGGAAATTCCCAGAAGTAAACTTTATCATCGACAGATATTTCCAGAATTAAACTTTATTATCGTCCTGAAATTAAATGTTTTTAGATAATATCGTAAATTAAATTTTAAATAATCGGAGTTTGCGTTCCTCTATAACATGATGATTGTAAACTACAGAAGTGAATACATATGTCAATTTTGAGCCATCAAAATGGATATAGAATTACAGCGGTGAAGATTTGAACTGTACAAATTCCCTATCTTGTGTAATTGTTAATTATGAATGCAAACTACAGCAGTTCTTAAAAGTTTTAAGCATGTCTCTGAGTGCATAGAGCGGCGGTTTACCACTCAAAAGAAAGATTACAGTACTAGCATGAAAAAAAAAAGTGCAGGGCTATGATCTTCATTTTTGGATTTACTTTTCTTTCTTACCTGGAGCATTTAAACTCTATGGCTACATTTACAGAAAACCAGAAAACGATCAAAAACACCCCAGCGGCGGAGTAGTAAAAGATACTGTTTTTTTAATAAAGGCTTAACGACCACTGTGTGCAACTTAATGGGCTATAAGCACTCACCCGCCCCTAATTTAAGGCCTCTGGTTCCAGGGAAGGGAGAGAGGCAGAGTTATAAGACATACACAACATCCATGCCTCACTGGGATTCGAACCTGACCAATCTCGGACGAATAGTCAGAAGAAACCGCCTAGATCACTGCACCACCAAGGCGGCCGCTGGTTTCTGGCCAGCTGCTGGATAAGGCATGAGTGATATGCCAGCTCTACGACACCAGCCTTTCGCCACAGCAGATGATCAAAGCCACTTCGTCAACCAAGTGGTCAAAGATGCTGGTTTCTGGCTAATACCCCAATAAAGCAAGCATAGTGCGTCCATTCTACGTCGCTGCTTCTCCGCCCCGGACGCCCAACTGCTTATAGCCGAAAGAGCAGCTTATGGTGGACATGAAATATCCCTCCTCCCCCCAAAAATACCCCCCCAAAAGATCTAATAGTCATTAAAGATGGAATGCAGGGAGAAAGGAATAAGATTTTTTTTTTTAATATATTGCTTTCGAAAAAAAGGAAATACATTCCGTAAACTGGTTAGGAATATGGGCACAAGTCTTTCTAAAGTAGTACACAGTTCTCGTGGTTTTTTTAACACATCAAATCCTAAAATGTATATAAAGTACTTAATTCAATAGTCTGTCTAAGAACTTTGGGTTAATAGTCTGCAAGGAAAACAATAAATATATGCAATATCCTGTGGTACTATAATTGCAAAGATATGTGCACTTTGTTTATCTTAGTCAAAAGTAGTTTGAATAATTACCTTGCTTTTAGTTGTTTTTTTAGTTGATTTTATTTATGAGTTAGCGGACTTTTAGTAAAATTTTCTGTTTGAGTTAGTTGATTTTTGGTTATGGGAGTTGGCAACCCTGGTTATTCGGCTGAAGTCAACTGAAGTCACAACACGAAGCCTCGAAGCTCGTTCTGTAAATTTGTGGATTTGGAAAGTTCTTCCATTCAAGTAATTCTTTGTTTTGTTGCTTTCCTCATCTACCCGATCTAAACGCGGTTTTTATTATATTCTTCTCCACGAAATTGTGGAAAAATTACCATATGTATTTCATAATAAGCTGTTTGTACAATTACTCCTTAAACTAATAGGACTGCTCATTCGTCCGAAAGGGGTCCATGTTCGAATCCCAATGAGGCATGGATGTCGTGTTTGCCGTACGGCACTGGCTCTCTCCCTTTCCTGGAACCAGTGACCCTAAATTGGGGACGGGAGACTGCTTATAGCCCATTGAGTTGCTCACCGTAGTCATTAAATCTCCAAAAAAAAAAAAAAAATAATAATAATAACAGACACCTGCTTTTTCAAAATGTACACCTTAAAAAAAAAATCAACAGAATCTCGTCCTTGGAAACCTATATTTTTTTAACATGCAAAATTTCGCGACAGGATGTGGAAGACAATAATCTAAAAAGTGTTAATGACACGTTTATATGCTTGAAGAACACAGATTTTTAAAAACTTAATTGAAAGAAAGTAAGTTTCGAGCTTAAACATTTATTTTAGCTGTGTGTGTGTGTGTGTATTTAGAGATAATCTGTATTGCTGTTTGGATTCTGAACTTGGAGCCATGCAATATTTGGGCAACACCCATCCTGAATTGATGAGCTTTCTTCCAGGAACTTGTTGCATTTGGCGACGGAGTAGAATCCATTTAATGGTATATGGAATTCATGCATGAAAAATATTCAAAAATTAAACACTCTTTTGATTTATTGTTAAAACTTTCCCTGAAGCATTTTGTTCTGTTCAAATTGGCTGGTTGAAATGCATGATACAGTCAACATGCTTTGAATAAAGTGATTCAGAATCTGAAGACAAAGTAAACTTATAAATCATTTGAACATATTTTTAACACAGGAGTGGGGAAGAATTTTCCATGGAATCTGCACAGGAAAGCAATTCTTCAGAGCATTTACATACTCAAGCAAATAAAAGAAAATCTCAAGAGAAAGATACTTTTATAAAGGATTTGCTAAGTCATGCAAATAACAGAGCTCAGGAATGTGAGATATGCCGTAAAACATTTCAAAGAAAAAAGGATCTTTCAATGCATTTTTTAATTCACTCAGGTGAAAAACCCCATGAATGTGAAGTATGCCACAAGAGATTCACACAGAAAGGCCATCTTTCATATCATTTGCGCATTCACACTCCCAGAGGTGAAAAAAACATGAATGTGAAGTATGCCATAAAAAATTTCAAAATAAAGGTAGTCTTTCAAAGCATTTGTTCATTCACTCGGGTGTCAAACCACATGAATGCGAAGTCTGCCATAGGAGATTCACAAAGAAATATGAACTTACAAATCATTTTGTGACTCATACAGGTGAAAAGCCCCACGAATGTGAAGTATGCAATAAGAGATTCACACAGAAAAGTCTACTTTCAAATCATTTGCGCATTCATACAGGTGAAAAACCTCATGAATGTGAAGTGTGCCATAAGAAATTTCGAAGGAAAGGGTATCTTTCAGTGCATTTGCTCATCCATTCAGGTATCAAACTACACGAATGTGAAGTGTGCCTTAAGAGATTCACGCAGAAAATTCAACTTACAAATCATTTTCTGACTCATACAAATGAAAAACTCTGTGAATGTGAAGTGTGCCATAAGAGGTTCAATCGGGCAGATACTTGTTCGAAGCATGTGCTCACGCACACTGGTGAAGCCCCTCACAAGTGTGCAATATGCCACAGGAGGTTCACAGGCAAAAGTGATCTTTCAAGGCATGTGATTTCTCACTCAGGTGAAAAGCCCCATGAATGTACAGTTTGCTACAAGAGATTTACACGCAAAAGCAGTCTTTCGAAACATTTGTTCACACATGTAGGTTAAAATTGGGGTAAGTGTGAAATATGCCAAAAGAAATTTCCAGGGGTAAGTTAACTTTCAAAGCACTTGCTCTCTCATACAGATTGTAGATCAGATGAAACTCAAATGCAACAATTTTGTCCAGAAAAGTGTTTCAAATCTTTTACTGAGTCATGTAGATAGCCGATGCCTTAGCTGCAAAATGTGTCACAAGAAATTCATACACGAAAGAAAAGGTTTTTCAAATTACCTGATCCTGCAGGTAAAAGCTTTGTTGTGTAAAATAGGCAAAATTGCCAATTCTCAGGAAAAAGTGTTTCAAAGTGTTCCCTTTCTTGTATGGCTGAAAGTCTATATGTAAATTATTCTGTTAAGAGTTCACTTGGAAATGTTACCTTGCAAAGTATTTGTTTGTTCACACATGTGTAAAACTTTTGGAATAGAGATGAGTCGGAAATTGCATAACTGTTACCGTATTTTTTGGTGCATAATCCACAGACAGTAAAGTTCAGAATGAGAGAAAAAAAAGTTGGCGCATAATCCGCAGACAAAATTCATAGTAAAAGTTAAAAAACAGATGCATAATCCACAACAGAGTTTTATAATAAATAATACAAAAAGGCAATCGTCAATATTTTCGCCAAAACTATTTTGCTTTTTTTGCAAATTGTGAAGAATGCAATCAACAGCATGACCCCTGCACATTTATTAGGCATAGACACTCAAATTGTCATTAAAGTGACTTGTTATGTGTAAGTACATGATTTACATAATGCCCGTTATGCAATTTTTAGATAGCTTCATAAATCTGGCACTAGTCCAATCCCGTTCATGCCGCATTTTTGAGGTTCTACTGTGTATATCTATATACTTCCTTTCCATTTAATGAGTTTAATAAAATATAAAATCCCTGAAATTTTTTGAAAATTTAAAAAAGTTACTGTTACAATACCCCGCAACTTTCAAACGGTTGTGATATATATTTTTAATTTATGTGGCAGTCATGCTGCAACTCTTCAGTAATTCTTAAATTACGTACATCAACAACTGAAACACTGGATTTCAGACCGTAAATTATTTATGATGGGCAGAGTTGCAGAATGTAGACGTACGCTGTATGCAGATGGTTTCCAAATTATTAGCAGATTTTGCAGATAGTTTTTGTTTGTAGATTAAAAAAAATGTTATTAACAACAATTAAAGCACTTATTCAACATTTCACTCAGATTAACATACTTAATTGTATTTTAACTTGAACATTAAATTATTTTTCACATGTTCTCAGTTTTCTTTTACAGACGTTTCTGGCTTTTTTTTTTTTTAATATCAAGGCCTGTTCTTGATGTGCAGAAACTGTATCAAAAGTTTTGTTTACACAGAAAGAATTAAAATTTTGTTGCCACGTTCCTCTTGCAGTTGCCAGTTATTAAATTAAAAATATTTTCTAAATGTGCTTGATAAGACAACTATTTTTGAAATGCTACTTATTATTTTTGAAGGGTCATTAATGAGACTGTTTTTCTAGATATAAAAACTTTAATCAGTCTCTTGTTTGTGTGCGGTTATGTTGTCCAATATTTTAATATTTTGCCGTAAAGGTCCATTTCACACACATTTCTGCACATTCAATTGTAATGTATTTAGTTTGCCTTAATTGGAATGTAATGTGCTAATAATTATTTATTGTTCTACTAATTTCTCTTTAAATTATTTTAGTTTATTGTTTTTAATGTTATCGTGATTCGCATTTCGCGGGTTTGCAGCAAGATCTGTTTTAATAATTGTGTACACAGATACATTTTATTTTTATACAACTCTGGTGATAAGGTGAAAGTTCTCCCCTTCAGTCTTGGAGCTGTAGTGCCAGAAGCAGTCTCTTTGGAGTAGAACAAAATAGTGAAAATCTTCCAAACACGTGGAGACAATGTAAATCTTGGATGACTTTGTCTGTCTGTAGATCAAAATAAACAAGTAGGAGTGGGGTCGCAACTTTGGGAAGTGTGTGTGTGTGTGTGTGTGTGTGTGTGGTGGTGATATTACAGAGGTCAAGGGTCAGCAACAGGGAATGGAAACAACATTCCCCTATTCAAGGTCAAGGCGCTTTGCTGCAGACAATGTTTTCTCATCTAACTTTTACAAAGCAGAATCCACAGAGAGGAAATGTCTAGACACACATACACTCGGACATTTTTATCAAAGCCAAGTGGGAGATATGTTGATGCAGTGACACTGCGCACAAAGAATATCTAACTGTTAAAAGAAGTTAAGGCTTCACGAGATGTAACTAGCACCTCCATATCCTAAGATACAAATGCACAGACTGCTCATGCGTATTTCTGTTGACTTCAATTCTGGTAAACAGTCAGCCCTCAGCAGCCACTAGGATACAAGATGCAGTGCACAGAAACCAGCATACAGGCTGATATCAGAGCAGACTGCACATGCGTATTTCTGTTGACTTCAATTCTGGTAAAGAACAGTCAGCCGAGCTACTCACAGCACATGATTGTTACCTTCTCGATAGCATAATCACTTCGCAAATCGGATATGTTAGTTTTGTTACGCCAATCAGGTTAGTTAAGGCTTTTGTTTGTTCTTCAGTTTTTCAGAAACATTTTCAGTAATGCCAAATACTAGGGATTGTCTGCATTTTGTACGGATCCTTAGGCCTAACTATAATATTTGCTAAAATTTAATTTAAATAATAATACTAATCTTATTGTATATTTTTCTCACCAAAATAAGGGATGGGCGGGATATCGGAAAACAACAACAACAAAAATATGCTCTCAGCAAATAGTTGTCAGATTGAAGGAAACCATCGTGGATGAAAGAAAAGCTTCCGTGCCGTAGTCTACCCTAAGGTCTTTTGCTCCTGAACGTTTGCTTTCTGGCAGAGCACATAATCTCTTAGCTTGTGGTGGCGCTGTTGTCGCCTGTTTTACATTATCTCTACGAGATTTGACGTTCTTCACGTGAAGCTTTATATTCTTTGCTGCACATTATCGCCAAACACGTGACATTCTTAAAGCTTTGACATGATGCAGAGTTCTCTCATTATATGTCAAGGTTTAAGTCCAAAACTGCCGTATAATCCGCCGTGGCTAGAATTTAAACTTTTTGGTACAGATAATCCGTGTGTTATGTTCCAGAAAATATGGTACTTTGTCAACATTACTGAAAAATCACTGTTATGACCAGCGACAAAAAGTAACAGACACTGTTAAAAATGTTACGGTTAGCCATGTCCAAACAATGCTTGGAGTCCAAGGTTACCATGTCGTTTCTGTTGAAACATCACAGAGGTTGCTAGTGATGTCAGCTTTCTTCAGAAAAAACTGGTTTCTTGTGCTGGAGCTCGTCTCTTCATGAGGAGTCTTTAGGAATGGGTGTTAACGATAAGAAAGTGTTAAGCTGTTCAACATAATAGAATGTGTAACACCAAGTGTAGAAAACCCAATGAGATGTGGATGAAAATTTTGCTTCATGTGTTATTTGTAAGCAAAAGCTTTCTTAGAAAAATTTGACTCACTGTTCCATTACTGCTCCGTCGTCACCCCTGTCGTAAACAGTGATTTTGCCATTGATACTGGTAAGATGGTAACTTGCCATCCCATTACAGAGCTCCGTCATTCCTGTCATAAATGGTGATTTTGTCATTGTTTAAAGTAACCGTTATTCTGTGGAACTGTCACTGTGACAGGAAAATCACTGTTAAGTCCACCCCTACTTTGGAAATGATATATGCAAAAATAATTGTATAACAGTATGTGGGACCTTTCCTGTTATCTGCCCACCACTGTTTGCTTTTGTTCATTGTTACATAAAATGACACTATTTGACTTCCGAATAAGAATGCTTTCAAGCAGTTTCTGATTTTGAGTGTATTGTTCCACTTTGTTTACACGAATCCTGATCACACACAACATGAGAGAAAGTAGTTCACGATAAATAATACAGAATTTTTTTTATTGGTATATTAAAAAAAATATTTAAATTAAAATTTTATATTTTATTAAAGATGCTATAAATAGCAAAAACCTACTTATTCACTTTTTAATAAAATTTAAGCTCTTTAAGAAAAAAATTATACAGCATAAGCAGGGTTGGTCATTTTGCCGGCAAAAAGGTATTTTTGCTGGGACACTGGCAAAAACTGTTGAAAACCAAGCAAAAATGGAAAAAAATCCGACAAAATTGGAAAAAATGTCTTAAAATAAAAAAAGCAGATGAAAAACTTATGAAATAAAATAGAAGGAATTCATGTTACCTTTTTTAATAATTTTTACCTCACTGAGGATGTACAAAAAATGCTATACTTGTTTTTGTTTTTTAAGAATGCTAAAACAAATCAACAGTTTTGTTGCTGTTTCCACACCAAGTCTGTTTCGAATATTTGAATGAATAAACGCAAAGTTCGAAAAAGTCCTTTCAATTGCAGCTGAATTTGCAGGACAAATTTGAAGGTGAGCTACAAAAACACAAAAGTCATTTGATATGTCACAGGCACCTGATACACTGTTCTACCATTTTTCAGCAGTCAGTGAAATTATCACATTTTCTTTCTACTCATTGCTGAGATATTCACATGAATCACCTCTATATTTTGGATGTAGTAAGTATGAAGCCAAGTGGCATGGTTGAATAGCTTTCTTAAACCTTTTCTCAATTATAGCATAGTGAGTATATAAGACATCATTTCTTAGCAGAAACACCATAAGCTACAAGCATCAGCTATTGTAGCAGAATCACTTTGTAAAATATTTAAAGCATCTGCTACAGGTTTCAATTGCAGAAGCAGATCTTTAACTTGATGATAAAGATTAAAATCTTGTATATTATGTACTATGTTTTGGTCCATTATGTCATTGTGATAATTAGAAATTGTTGTGTAGGCACTGTGGTTGCGTACAAACAATTCCAGACAACTAACCTGACTATTCCACCAAGTGTTGCATGGTAACTGAGGTCTTGCAGAATCGGCAAACTTTTTAAGCCAAGCTCCTGGAGCATGATGGTTTTGAAAATATTTCTGGATTTCAACAACATGCTTCAACACATTTGAAGGAGTTATATCTTCCCCCAAAAGGTTTAGATGATGAGCTGAACAGCCGCATCCAACCAGTGCACTTTTTTGTGCTATTCCTGTTCTAATCTTTTCCACATTTTTGGCATTATCTGTAACAATACTTTTTATTTTACACTGGTACATATTTGCCACTTTAGCAATGATTCCATTGACCTTTTCAACTAAATATTCAGCAGTCTTTTTGGTTGTCCCCGAATTTTCAACATCCAAAACACATGAAGATTTTCCAACTTGAACACACGCAGCTGTTATAGGCTCGTTGTGAATGTTGCTCCAGCCATCAATTACCAAAGTACCTTGCTCATCTTTAAAATTTTCTTTCATTTGTTGTTCCAATTCAGTGTAAACGTTATGTAGCAGTTCACTTAAAAGATCTTTCTGAGTGGGAGGTTTGTACCCAGGTTGTAATGCATGGATTAAGTTTTTGAATGCTTCTTTTTCAACAACAGCAAATGGTATGTTGCACCCATAAAATAGTTTTGCAATCAAAATATCAATTTTAACCTTTTCATTACTTGGTGTCTTCACTACAAAGTTATTTAAATTGTCTTGCAAAATCTTTGCCTTCTTAGCAGCAGGCTCATTCAGTTCTGTTGTCAAATGCTGAATGTCATTATCCCTATTAATGACAATTGAAGTTGAAGATGGCAACAAATTGTCAAGATCATATTCTGAAGGAACCTTTATTTAAGCACTTGCTCACATGTGTTTTCATTCTTGCTGCTTTGTTGCTCTGTATATTGCTACACTTTTTGCATTTGGCAGTCTGTTTTCCATTAATTTCTAATTTTTGAAAATACTCCCATACAGGATCTTTGTTTTTTCCACTTTTAAACATTATTTAAATTAAGCAAGTCAGAACACACAACTAAAAAGGAAAGGTTAACTAGAACTATATTGACATACGACAGCTTCCAATTCTTTGTGTCGCCTCATTTAGCAGAAGAAACTTCTAGTCTTGACCACCACCAGCTGAAACTGGTTCTGCCTGCTACTAATCCCTTAATCTCAACTCCCTCAGAGGCATTATCTTTCAGTGTCAGCTTCCTTGTCAATTGGGAGTAGAAAGCACAGGCAGAACCAGTTTTAATGAATCCAGACAGAAGGAGATCTGTAGGGCATCCTCAGTTTAGCAGTAAAAAAAAAATATTCTTGAATATTTGTTTAGATGAGCAGTTTTAAAACTATTTAGCATTTACAAATAAAATGTAACAACAATTATTGAAAATGTTTTTTTTTTTGTTGTTTTTTTTTTTGGCGCACAGGTGGCAAAAATTGGCAAAAACGTATTTTTGCCAGGACGGTTTTTACTGTGTTGTTTTTTCCCCACGGTTTTTTCCACTATGGCAAAAACATGCCAACTCTGAGCATAAGAAAACAAATAACTGCAAATTAGGTACCAACATCACTGTGGAGGCCAATACGCTGCGATATCTTTCATAATTTAAAAAAAAAAGGAAGCATCATTCGTTTTCAATCTTTTTTGCCACATAAATTGACATAGATACAAATCCAACATGCTCTTATGAATGCCCCAACAAGTTTTATTTTTAAATTTCACGTTTCCCCACACAGATTCCATTGATTGAGTATGGGCACCTGTGTTGGGACTTACAAAGTTCAATGAATGATCTACCTGCAAGTGTAAATAATCTGCTTCAGATAGACAGTTGTAGCCTCGCCATTCATCAGATATTATCATAGTCCCAGGACGTATATATTGCTTAATAAAAAGGTATTAAAATACGGCTACTTTGCTCTGGAACAGCTATAAGGAAGCACTTGTGAGTTTCTGTACAAGTTCCTCTGAAAACTCATTGTTCTGGCAATGTTGTTTTCACAACCAATGTTGTTTTTCCTTTTAGAAAATAAACTTATCTATTTTTACTGTGAGTCCCGGTCCTCCTATCAATGAAGGTTTCCTTAACAAACTTGCTGCACAAACTTCTCTCATATAATTATTCCAGTCCACACAAATGTTCTTATTTATATGCAGTTATGCTTGCAAAATGAAGTTGTTGTATAACCATAACTCCAAGGATATAGGAAAAATACAACCATTTTGAAGTCTAATTTAAAAACTGTGAACCACATATTAGAATGTAAAGGTATTTCTTTTTGGCATTCTTGTTTATAACATCTCCATCTCTCTCTTCCACTTAATGGCAACGTCATCCCATAACCTAAAAAGCAATTTTTTGAATAAAGCTCATAGTGACAAGGAAAAAGTGACAAACAAAGGTTTATTTGAGGCTTTAAAGAGAATTAGTAAAAAATACAATATTAGGCTAGCTCCAAGTTTAGAGAACAAAGTTAAAAATTTTTTCCCTAAAATAGTTCAAAGAGAAGAAGATATTTTAAAAATGCAAGGAGTAGTTTATGAAGTAAATTGTAGTTGTGGACTATCTTACATAGGTGAAACAGGTCGCAGACTAGAAACTCGTGTAGCTGAGCATAAAGCAGCTATAAAAAATTGCTCAAACAAGACTGGATTAGATAGGCATGTTAGAGAAACTGGGCACAGCATGGTTTGGAATTCCCTTAAAGTAATCGGTTTCCAAAGCAATTTCCAAAAAAGAAAACTGAAAGAAGGAATAGAGATTGAGAAAAATCAAAATTCCATCATCAATGACTGCAAAGGATTTTCCCTGCCTAACATCTGGCAGGATTTGTTGAAAAATAACCTAAACCGTCAAGGTTAACCGTAACCGTCAAGGTAAACCGTAACCGTGATAGTGACAAGGAAAAAGTGACAACAACAAGACAGCCTGAAGAAGGAGAAGAGTTTTCTCCGAAAATTTGCTATTAAAGAAAAAAAAAAAAGAAAAAAAATTTCCTAGTAAAATCCCATAAGTTGCTTTAGATTACTAAAAAGCAATTTCTTCGAGCATGTAAAACTCCTTTATTTTGAAGAAAACATATGCCCAATTGTAGATTTGTAACCGTTGTCAATAAATCAAGAAAATTCATTTTGGAGACTCATAATTCCAAAGCGCAGACAAACAGTTAAAAGAACATTCCTTCCAAATGACCATACATAGTTCCAAAGCACAGACAAATGGTCAAAAGAATGTGATCACTGCACATAGGTTTTACTCATAGAGAAGTATGTGATTACTGCTCATCTGCTGCCGAGGGCTTTCGAAATCAGGAACCACTTGAAAGCATTCTTATTCGGAAGTCAGTTAGTGGCAGGCAGATAACAGGAAAGGTCTGGTATGTGAATTTGCAAAGCACAAACACAATGCGGTGTTAGAATTGGAAATAAATGTTCTACAGGCCTAGCGGACCACTCGAATTTTCAAATCACTGGTCTGGCAAAATGCCCACTGCTCCGTGCAAAAAAAAAAAAAAAAACCCTGACTAGTGTATATTAAAGGTTGGTAGTTCACTCATTTTTACTGATCCCAGGATGATACCTTGATCGTAAGGGTACCGATATGAAGCACTATGCAACGTACCAAAAGACACCTTCATGGAATACCTTGCTTCCGTGTGAAAGGCAGGCGGTTCTACCATGCGGACAGAAATGTAATTTAGCAAAGTCAGAGCATAATGGTTCTTCAGCCTCTAGTTGGGAAACAATATAAAAGACCCATCCATACTCAGGGGTCACCAGTTAAGCAAAAAAGTGGTGCTGTCTTAATCCAAATATTTTGGGTCGGAACTCGGTCTCCTGAAGTCCAAAATTTTCAGAAAACTGAAGTATGGTTTGCAATTCCAATAGTATTCAGTTTTAGAGTAGAATATCTGAATTTCAAAAATCTTAAAACTGTCATAGCAAAAGCTGATTCTTTTGGAATCTGCGACTTCAATTCTTTATAAACTTACAAATTCCAAAACAAACTGAAATAAAAAAGCCTACCGGCCATCTGGACCAGTAACAAAATTTTCAGTGGTCCGATGGAATTTTTACTAGCCAATGGCCAGTGGACCACTGGGTAATTCAAATACTGCAATGTCAGAAATAGAGATGCACCTTGTGCATTATGGGATCTTCCCCTTTGGTTGAAGTCTTGCCAAAATAAGCACCTTTGGCTGGGCTTCCAAAACCCTGTGGGTCGCTAAGTTTGTTTATGTTTGCCATATTGACAGTGTGCCACTACGTGATATAAATAGCATCACAATGAAATGCAAAAGAATGAGTGTGTGTGTGTGTGAGAGAGTAGAATAACACTTTCATAAAGTCCAATTGTGTTCATTTGTTTAAACAGTCTTGAATACACAATTGAACAGATTTGAAACATTTTAGACTTGCATGCATCTGGGATACAGTGATGTCACACTTCTGTAAAGCAAATAGTATTAGTATTCAATGTTGATTTGGATGGTCTTTACTGTGCAGTTTAATAAATTGATAAATATAATTAAAGCAGTTGAATGGAAGAAATCAGAAGGAAATTGCTATTTTGGGTATTTGTAACATTTATTCCCTTGTATTTTGATCTACGTTTGATCGAAATACAGGGTGATTCATAAAGAAGTATACAGTTTCAACGCACTATAAAATAACAACAATGTAAGATATTTTATGTTACCTGTAACAGAATTGTAGGGGAATGTTTCAAGTTTTTTTAGGGACAGTCACAGATATTCTATGTGTGCACCCTTAGTCACACATCGAGCTGGTAATACAGTTCCGCCCAAACGCGAGGTAACATATGTGAATCAAGTGCAGTGATAGTGGCTGTGATATGCTGTTTCAGCACTTTGTATGGAATCATTTTCAGCTTCTTACTCAAAATTCTCCAGACAGTGGGCTGTGAAATCTGCATTTCACGACTTACCCTCCACGTTGATTTTCCCGGGCTTCGTTGAATGGTGGTGCAAACACTATCGACGACTTTTTCCGACACACACGGTCCTCCAGGACTTTCGAAGTTTGCACAAACAGCCAGTAGTTTCAATTTTTTTATGCCAATGAATCGTAGATAGATTTTCTGGTTGGAGGTTCTTTTCCGAATCGTGATCGAAAATGCTGTTGCGCAACAGTTACAGATTCCGTTTTGCTCAATTCAAGAACACAAAACACCTTCTTCACTGCAGACGCTGCCATTTTGACTGACTAGTCACATGACGCGCGCTATCGCCTACGTCACTTCCCTCAGTAGCGGGACATAAACTTTATGAGTACATCTACCTAACGATTCACAGTTGTAGTCCGTGTTTTCAACTGATACTGTTTTACAGCCTCTGCAAACTGTAAACTTCTTTATGAATCGGGGTGTGTATTACTTCACTTTTTAAAATAAACCTTTTTACTTATGTTTTAGACCAGCACTTTCTAGTTACTTACTCACCTGTGCCATTGTCTTCCTCCTAATGGGGGGGGGCACAGCTTAGGATTAGGATATAACTCATATCAAAATGAACAACCGTCAGTCTAAATCATAAATAAATCTTCCTACAACTGTCACTGGAGAATTATTGCAGGTGTTTATATCACATAATGGCACGCACAAAGCCACGATCTCGAATGTGTTCGATTGGTGTGAATGAAATGTCTAGCAAAGGACCAGCACATGTTAATGGCAAGAACGGGAAAAGTAGGACAACTTACTTAGGCAAAATAGTCCCCCTCAGCATTGACACATAGTTGCCATCTGTCCAGCAAGGCCATGATCCCGGAACAAAAAAAGTCTTGTGGCTGGGACCCGAAGAACTCATCACCTGCACGTTGAACCTAGTCTATCGTGAACTGTTTCCCAGACAGGATGTGATCCAGGCGACAAAACAGATGATAGTCTGTTGGAGATAAGTCCGGGAATGGGCAGGATGAGACAGTGCTTCATAGCCCAAGGCACTTACTTAGTGTCAGCATCGTTTGTTGTGCAACATGAGGGCGAGTGTTGTCCTGGAGCAGAAGAACACCATGTCTGTTGACCAAAGCCAGTTGTTTCTGCAGCAATTTACAGTGCATCTGGTGTAATTCAGCACAGTAACATTCAGCAGTGATGGTTTGGCCTCTTGCCTATCAACTCCGATGAATTATCCTGGCTGTAGACCACCAGACAAGGAGCATCATCTTCTTGGTGTGTATGGGTGGCTTAGGATGTCACCCAGCAGGCTGTGCTTTGCTTAACCATTGTGCAGATCGTTTCCAATTATCTTAAAGGATTTGCTTTTCATCGCAGGCGACGGTTCGACGCAGTACAGATTCCTGTTTATTCCTGGCAAGCAGCAACTTGCAGAATTTCAAATGCCTAGTCTTGTTGGCAGCTGTCAACTCATGCGGCAGCCGCATGTCTGGCTTTATGACCGTACCCAGCAGAGCCATACACCAAACAACTGTCGTGTGGTGGACACCTACCTCTGTAGCTATCTCGCTGCTCATTTTTCAGGGTCCACTTCAACCACACGTAACTCAAGATTGTCAGAAACAGCAACAGGCCGGTGACCTCGTGCTTCGTTTTGCAAGTCCGCATCTCCGCTTCGAAACCTCACAAACCATCGCCGAATGGTTCCTTCGTTGGCTGTGTTCTTCCCAAATGATTTGTTAACATTTTGAGCGGCAATTCCTGCAGAATGGTGCAGTTTAAATTCATAGAGGAAGATGACTCTCAAATCCGGCGCCTGCATGTTTTCTTTGCAAGCCTTGTTACGTCCAAACAAACCACGCCTGAACTTCGTTCTTCACACATGTGCTAGATATTTATAGTAACTCTGTGAGGTGATACCAGCAACACCTGTGGGTGATTCCATTCCGCTGTGGTGGGGGCCTGTCTCCACTGACCGTTCGCGCAGGACATTTAATTCGTACCAACCCAGTACGCAAACACTGTAGAGTGATACCTGCAGTACTTTTATATCTTTTAGTGCTAGGTATTATCCACACCCTCCAAGCAATACAACCATGATGTTTCCATTTTCTAAGCAGGTTTCCTTTAGTATAGATGGAAATCCCTTTCTGAAGATGTAGGACAAAACTATGGAGCATTTTCTTTAAACATTGCTTAACACTAAAACTTCTTAAAACCAAAAACATTTTTTGGCTGGGCATTAGACTTCATTGTCATTTTGTATGAGACTGGTTTCAGTAAATCTGTAGAAGCTGTTAAAATTATTTTCCATCTTCTATGAATTAAAGCATGATCATTCATTATATACTTTTAAGAAAATAAATAAATAAATACATTGCTCTTTCCATGTTCCAGAAACACATAGCAACCGGAAAATTGTTTTCGGCCGCCGGGGAATTGAATCCATGGATCTCTCGATATCTAGCCGAGATGTTAGCTTTACACCACGGTGGCCAACAATCCTCGGTGCTGTGTGTATTTTTTTAAGTCAGCTTCTGACATCATAAATCCGTAAGATGGGCTCACCTAATATACACATAGCACCGTGGATTGTTGGCCACCGTGGTGTAAAGCTAACGCGCTCGGCTAGATATCGAGAGATCCGTGGATTCAATTCCTCGGCGGCAACCGAAAACAATTTTTCAGTTGCTATGTGTTTCTGGAACGTGGAAAGAGCGATGTATTTATTTATTTACTGACACCATGTATTTGGAGGATTTTTACTTTTTAAGAAGCTTGTGAGAAGTCCATGTATATTTATTCTGATTATTATCACGTTTCATGGATCAAAAACTTCACTTCTCCTTTGTTTCCTCTGAGTGCTTTATTTTCGTGCAAGCGTTTCTGGCTTTCAGGTAACTACGCTGGCGGGCAAAAATTAAGGACGAGACGGTTTTTCGAATGTAACGTCGTGCAGAAGTGCTCTACATCGACTCAAATCATACCATAAGATCCCCAAGATGTAAGAATATGGGACAAGTGAGCAAAACCGTCAAAACAAGGAATCCAAAGGACACAAAGGCACTTTATTAAAAAGGTAGCTTCGAGCACAACTGGACAGAAGACGGAAACGTCCATGTGACAGGCAGCTGCCAAGAAAAATCCAGTCTTTAGTAGGGGATATGATCACCCCTGACTGCGTTGCAGGATTTACAACGTCTGCCCATGCTGAGGATGAGGTTGTCAAGGAGCTGTTGAGGCATCGCGGTCCATTCCTCTTGTAGCTCCAATCGCAGCTGTGGAATCGTTGCTGGCAGCTGGTGACGTGCTGCCAAGCGTCTCCCGGGTCCCATACGTGTTCGATTGGATTTAGGTCCAGGGACCTTGCGGGCCAATCCATGCGTTGAATATCTTCACTCTCCAACAGCCACTGTACGATGAGGTGTAGTGTTGCCGTCCATGAAAAGGAACATCTTGGGGATCTTATGGTATGACCCACAGTACCACTAAACAGACGCACGTAAGGCAGGAGAACCTCGGTACAATAGCGGACACCAGTGACTGAACCTCCTTGGAAGATGTGGAGGTCAGTAAGGCTACCAAGCATGATACCGCCCCAAACGAGAACTCTGCCACCTCCAAACCGGTCCCTTTCGATGATGTTGGAGGTGTGATTGCGTGTTCCCTGCTCTCTCCAGATGTGTATATGTCCAGAATCGCTCGTCAGACTAAATCGGCTCTCATCCGTAAAGAGAACTAGACCCCATTGCTGATGTGTCCAGTTCTTGTGTTCCTGGCACAACAGAAACCACCGTCTCCGATGAGCAGGCGTTAATGGCACACACCGTACTGGCCGTCGTGCAAATAGACCACCTTTGTGCAGCCTCCTGGCCACGGTAAAACGCGATAACGGACGTCCAGTTGTCTGTCGCATGTACCTTGCAATTTCTTCCGCTGTCTGCCGTCTGTCTCTTCTCGCCTGTAGGATAATAAACCGGTCATCCGCCGCCGTGGTTGCTCGTGGACGACCACTGCTAAACTCTCGGACAGCTGTTCCTGTCGTTTGAAATGCTCTCCAAGCTCGTGAAACGATGCTGTGAGCTACCCCGAACTCGTCGGCCACACTAGTCACACTTCGACCTTCTTCCAACTTCCCAATGGCGCGACCTCGGGTGAAGTCATCCAGATGTCGTCTACTGGATTGCATGCCTGTTGGCCATATCACACGGTGGCAGCAACTCGACGTCGTTCAAACCGATGCACACCGTGCAATAGCTTTCACCGAATCGCTGAGCATACACCTACCATGTGCTTTATACCCTTCCGACACTCCTCCCCTATGCCATGCTGCATATATGCGCATACCCTACCGTACCGGACCTAATCTATCTCCTGAGTGGTCTTTCGGTCCGTTCTGCCTGCGCGTTCCGCTGTTATGCTAATTTTCCCTCTTCGTCCTTAATTTTTTGCACACCAGTGTATGAAGCAGTGGTGAATTTTAGGGGCATGCAATAGCATGGCCGAGAAGAAATACTTTTAAAATATACAATGTAGGCACTGTGATTGACCAGGTGAGTGAGTTTGTGTATTTAGGAAGCATGTTTTACAAGAGAACAAATTGGATGGTGAAATTAGTAGGCAAGTGAATTCCTCATTGAAAGTCATGGCTGCTCTGGGTGGTTTTCACACAAATGATGGGTTCTCTAGAGAGTTACACATGGCTGTGTATGAAAGTGTAATTGTTCCTACTCTGATGTATGGTAGTGAAACTTGGGTACTGCAGAAGAAACATAGGAGTCACTTGTGTGCTGGAGAAATGTATTACTTATGGGGGGGTTGTGGAAAGACACGTTCTGATTGTGTGAGGAATGAAGATGTGTTGCAGTTGTGTAATGTGAAGCAAAATGTTGTTAGCAAGGTGGAGACTAATATGCTTTGGTGGTTTGGCCATGTTGAAAGAACGAGTGATGAGATGCTTACTAAGAAAATCTTTTAGTCCAAGTGGCAGAAAGAAAAGGCAGAGGAAGGCCAAGGAAGTCATGGGAGGATCAGATTCAGGAGTGTCAGCAAAGAAACAAATTATGATTATGAAGTATAGAAGATCTTGTGTACAGCGTGTAATGGATGGCAGTGAAGCCCGAGTTGTATATCAAGATCGATGTAAATGGAGAAGTTTGATACGGCAACTGTAAGTAAAAATGATTTGGTAATTTGTATTTCTTTTTGGAGCTAACCTCTTAATCTCAGAGAACAGCTTAGTGATATGTATGTATGTATGTATAACATGACTTGCATGTGCATGCAATATAGTATGCATGAATTAACTAGGTATGTATTATTTTTGTAATAACACAATGTCTTGGGGTCGTTGCTATTATTTTTACGGGGGAGTGGGGGTCTGGACCCATTAAACACCCACCTTCGGTGCGCCACTGCCTATTTATACCAACTAGACAAAAACTGTTTTCTGGTCATGCATTGCTCTTATCTGCATAAATGTATGTATGTGTGCCAAATAATTTCCTGACACAGGACAACTCTTCAAAATGTCAATAACTTTTTAATCACCTTAGTATGTGCGCTTGCAGCTTTGAAAGTCAATGCACCTTTCAAGTAGTTAAGACAGGCTCAATCCTTCAAGGATTATCTTGTCACAAGTACGGTCGTTCATGTTGTCTGTAGTTCTTTGTTTCCTTGTATGTTAATAATTGAAGATGATAATGAAAAAATGCTGTGTGTTATTCGTGATTTAATTTCTGCACTATTTTGCTAAAGAACCATTACTGAGAAAGTAGAAATTATTAAAAAGGTGTGCCACATCTAGCTATTTCTAATTGACTTTGCAAATATAATGAAAAACCAATATAAGATACTTTAATACTGTTCAGTGCCTAAACACTAAATGTTTAACTGATTCAAAACCTTTTAAGCCACCCAGGGGGTGCAGTGGTCGAGGCAATGGCCTCTGATCATTCGTCTGAAAGGTGACTGGGTTCGAATCCCAGTGAGGCATGGATGTTGTGTTTGTCTTATGGCACTGGCTCTCTCCCTTCCCTGGAGGCAGTGACCCTAAATTAGGGACAGGCAACTGCTTATAAGCCATTGAGTTGCTCATGGTAATCATTAAACCTCAATCCCTCCCCAAAAAAAATGATTTTTTTTTATCTGGCCTTACTATTTTCTAATGATGGAGGAGATCAGCACAAAACAGCATTTGGCAATTTGAATACATTTTGAGTCACTATTAAGAAATGTGAATAATCAATGAATCATTTAAAAAGCATTTACTCAATTAAATGTATAGCTTTAGAAGAGTGAGAATTGATCACCAATCAAAAGAAGGGGTAGATTTTGTACACAATAAAGAGGGAACGAGAAATCGAGAAATGCTTAAATGACTTGTAGGTGCCATGTCCTTTTTAGGGAATCACACGCCAAAATTCTGGGGCAGTGATGAGTAGTAGTTCTAACAGTTAAGAGAATTGTGTAGAGCTTTTAAAATTGGTTCATGAATACAATCTGATTTTAGACAAACATTTAACGCATCCACTGCCATGTGATGCCTCAAGGCATCATACAATAATTGCCAATGATGCCAGGCCTCACTATAGCACAGTAGTCTACTTGGACCCATTGGAGTTCGAATCCCAATAAGGCATGGATGTTGTGCTTATCTTACAGCACTCTCTCTCTCTCTCCCTTCCCTAGAACCAGTGTCCCAAAATTATTGATTGGTGACTGCTTATATCTCACAGAAGTTGCTCTCACAGTGTTTGTTGAGCCCTCTAAGAAAAAGAAAAAAATGATACCAGAGGGCATCATAGTCCTTAGTATTTCCACTTCTGAAACCTTCAGCACTTGAAGTAACTTATGTATCTCATTATTAGTATTGCATCCATCCAAGTTTCCTTTCCCTAATGACTGAGTATCATGACTGACTTCTAAGGCAGAGCCATCTAATTTTTAAAGTGGGTATACTTGAGATCTACTGGACCAACCACCATAAAATTTTCCCAGGTTTCATAATTCACAAACAGAATACTTTGTACCAAGTTTCACAAACATTTAAGATAGTGGGTGTCATGCCCTAGATGAACTGACCCAGGTAGAAAATCTGTTGCTTGTGATCTCTTAAAAGACACACACCCTGCTTTGATAGAATATCTATAGAATGAATTGATAGAATCATTTAAATAAATAAAATCATTAAAAATTATAAATCTATCATTAAAAATTTTATATTTCTTATGATGCTTATTTTTCTTGTCATGTAATTTTTCTGTATTCTTTCTTGTCATGTTTATTTTTTAATTTTTATCTTTAAAATTACATATAATTTACAAAATCATTAATAAAATCATGAAATTATATTTATCATCATTATTACTAAATAAAATCATTTTTATTTATTATTTAAAAATCATTTAAATAATAAAATCATTCAAGGGTCAATCCATTTCAAATCACCCAGTCAGTGTTGCTCAACTTTTTAAATTTTATATTTTTTTGCCCAAGTGTTCTTTAGTATTTTGAGAGTTAAAACCATGGTTTAAATTTATTTTATGGTCAATTATTATTATTATTATTTTTTTTTTTTTTTTGGTGGCCATTTTGTAACAGTGACGTAATGCTTTTTTGGGCAAAATCGCATTCTACGAAAAGTTGCGTAACTCCCTTATTTTTACAGCTATCAGAATAATTCAAAAACCATATTCGTGAGCATAAACGTATCTATGTTTTAGGTAATTGGTGATTTTTCCTAAGTGGTAAGGAAATCCTAAAAGCTATGAATAAAAAAAATATTTAAAATGCTAAAAAATCACATTTTTGAACCCAATAATTTCTATGAAGGAAATAAGACTCCCTTAAATATTTTTCCCTGCACAGGTCTCTTGCATGACTACTTGCTGTATGAGTTTTAAATCTGGGAAGCATTTCCTTTTTTTTTAGAGCCTATCAAACATTGCATTAATCCAATAAATTGTGATTTTCAATTGACAATATCTCCAAAGGGACTGACTGTAAAATTATGAAATTTTCGCAGAATAGAGTTATTTTTAGTTGGAATACAGCATATAGATTTAATGACTGAGACTTAAGTAGTTCCAGACTTATACAGCATAGAAGTTGGCTAAAAACTGTATGTATTTAATCTTTGATGGAACAATAGAAATGGGAACTATTTATTTTCTATTCTTTTACTAAAAAACATTTATTATTGCTTGAAATTAAACTTATTAATAAATTAAGCTACCAATTAAGATTTTATAAACTTGTAAAGTTTTAAAAAGGAATACATAGTCTTGAGTTTTTCCATGCGATATCTGAAAATATTTGCTTCTGAAAAAATGGAACTTGGTACAAAAAATAGTTTTTGTATTTAAATTGGTATTTTTTGTATACATTATGTATAGATTGGTTGTCTGCGATTAACTTAGTCACAAGCTATTCTTTGTTGAACTTAAAGTGTTAAACAGCTCTGAGATTTGCTTTACACACTTTTTCTGTGATGTTGTATGTTCGTCCAGTAGCTGTAGGTAGCAAGTTCTAGTGGCGTCAACTTTCAAAGAACTCTACTTATAAGCCCCAGACCGTATCATTTTTTTGATAGCTGAAAAGCTGTTCTTGGCCCGGATGGATGAAAAAAGGAACTAATAAGACATTATTTATTTCACTGATGTCTGTAACTTTACCAATCCCACATTTGCTGTCATAAATGCGTGCTATGTTATCGTTCTTTTGGAATGAAAATGTAATTGCTAACGAAATCTTGTAGTTGTCATATTCTTCACACTTGGATGTTTTGAAGCATTTAATTTCATTTTCACTTAGTGGTAAGAATCTGTGGTAACCTCTTGTACCTGGAATTTGTAGGCAACAGTCGTATCTTTTTTTTTTTTTTGAGTTTTGCCTTATTTTCTTGTATCTCGTCTATTGATACAAACACATACCTGATTTTCTCTGAACAATAACGGTACATATCCTGTGGCGTGAAAATCTGATATGTATAGGGTCTCTGTAGACTAGTTCTGGTTACTTCTCTTTTTGTAATTCCACCTATGCCATGTAAGGATGCAAAGAAATTGCATTCTGCAGATATTCCAAAATCATTAATGTGGTGACAGACATTGATAAATTTTATTCTGTTTTTGTACTGACTGCTGTAGCCATCACTAAAATAAATTATTTGGTTCACATTAGGGGCAATACTCTTCATATCATTAATTACATGCCTTTGAACAGCATGAACTGTAGCTGTGTCATGATCAAGATGATCTCTTATGACACACAGACTTCTGCAGCAAATTTTATCTTCCTTCTTGTAATAATAAACAAATGGATGCACCATTGCTTATTTATTAACCCAATGGAAGCTTTGTATTTCATCCTGCACTGTGAAACCGTAGTTTTCTGAAAAATCACCGAGAACTGCACATACATCATCTTTAATGTTTTCTTTTAATTCTTTGAAGTACTAAGACTGAACTTTTGAAACGAAATGATGTGTTTTCATTTTCTCTATGAGGGCCTTTAGAAACTCATCGCTTTGTTGGACTACTGTTATTAGCTCTTTCCTGTCAGTGCTCACCTACTGCCCGAATGATATCTCATCAGGCATGCTTTTGATTTCATTCATTAAAATCTCAAGTAGAGCTTCTGGTCCAAGGCATTCTAAACACTTATTAAACATGCAGTTTTGATTGTCAGTATTGCGAACAAGGAAATCTAACAAATCTCTGTAACTGGTTTTAAGTTTAGCTCCTCCAATCATTAATTTTGAATTCTGATGATACTTGCAAATGCTGTGCGTACCACATGATCCTGGAAGGACACACCATTTAGGTCATAAAGCAAAAGAATGCAGATCTTCCAATTTTGTATTCAGGGTATTTTTGCTTGAAAAGGCAGAAAAGTTCATTCAAAGGGACCAAAATGAGTCTCTTTTGTTTATGTACCTACATACATACATATCACTAAGCTGTTCTCTGAGATTCGGAGGTTAGCTCCAACACAAAAAAAAAAAAAAAAAAAAAAAAACAACTACCAGATATTTTTACTTACTGTTGCCGTATCAAACTCCTCCATTTACAGCGATCTTGACATACAACTCGGGCTTCACTGATATCCATTACAAGCCATACACAAGATCTTTTATACTTCATACTCATAATCTTTTTCTCATGCAGACACTCCTGAATCTGATCCTCCCACGACTTTCTTGGCCTTCCTCTGTCTTTCCTTCCTGCGACTTGGGCTAAAGAGATTGTCTTAGTAAGCATCTCATCACTCATTTTTTCAACATGGCCAAACCACCGAAGCATATTAGTCTCCACCTTGCTAACAACATTTTGCTTTACATCACACAACTGCAACACATCTTCATTCCTCACACAATCATACCGCATCTTGCCACAAATTCCCCATAAGTAACGCATTTCTCCAGCACACAAAGGACTTCTGTGTTTCTTCTATAGTACCCAAGTTTCATTACCAAACATCGCAGTAGGAACAATTACACTTTCATACACAGCCATGCGAAACTCTCTAGAGAACCCATCATTTGTGTGAAAACCTTCCAGAGCAGCCATGACTTTCAATGAAGAATTCACTCTCCTACTAATTTCACCATCCAATTTGTTCTCTCTGTCAAACATTGCTTCCTAAATACACAAACTCACTCACTTGGTCATCACAGTGCCATTTATACTTACATTCAGTGCTACCCGTTCCTCTCGCAAACACCATAACTTTGGTTTTTCCCTTTTTATACTCAGTTTGAATTTCATGCAAACTTCGTGCATCCGAGACAACATACCATGCAAATCACTTTTGCTCTCTGCCAACAGGACAGTGTCATCAGCATACAGCAATCTGCACACACTGATATCCCCCAGTCATAAACCAGTATTATCTATTTTGGCATCACGCATGCACGCATCCATAAATATATTAAACAGCCATGGTGACATTACACAACCTTGTCTGACTCCTGCACCAATAGGAAACCGTTTTGATAAAACACCATTATCTCGTACACAAGCTCTACTGCCAGCATACATGGCTTTTACACTATTAAGTAGATTCTCAGTAACACCATATTCATTCAATACCCTCCACAAAAGTGTCCTATGTTGGATTAACGAGAGATTGTGTACCTTAATGTTGTTTATCGTTACTGACACAGCCTTTTTTTCTTGGACATAGCCAACTGTTCTCATCATCTTGGGAAAACTCAATTACACAGTTAACAACCTGTTCACTTATCTTGTGGCCTTCCCTTTTAGAAAGGTTTGGGAGTATACTTTGGGTTTTTACTAGCTTTCTTGTTAGTCCTACAACATACTGTGATACATTAAATTCTTCACATATTTTATTTTTAGACCAAGTATCTGGTAAAAGACTGATAATTTTTCATCTTAATTTACCACACTGCATTTTTCCTTAAGTTTATCTATCAATATTTGGTTTTCATTTTGTAATGGCTCAGAGCTAAATTTTGTGTTTTCTTCCAGGTCCACACTAAAGGACTCTTCTAACTTTCTTTTTACTGCATGTGCAATTTTATCAGTTCTTTTTCATTAGTGCAGTTTGCCTTTGTTCTTTTTTTTGTTTTGCTATTTTACATAGAGACGATAAGTACAAGGAAGTGCATACTGTCTTGCCTTCATGTAAAGTTTTTTCCTCAACTACTTCATATGCCTCAGGAAAAAAGTCAGTATCATTTTCACAAGTCTCTTTCAAATAGGCCTTTGCACAAATGTTTTTGTTGCACATGTAGGGCATAGAGCTTTTCCTGGAATTAAATGAACAGGGGCATTTTTTGGCTCTCACAGGTGTTCAACAAGAATTTTACGTAGTCCATGTTTAGTAGGTTTTGTTAGGTAAATCTAGTGGGTCACTACACTTTCTGCCAAAAATATGGTAGAATTTGTCTAAATATTTATACTTGTGATGACAAATACTGTCTATTTCCTTTGAGTCCCTTAATTTAAGCAGAGTCTGATCATCCACTGATAAATCACTTACCCTTATCACTTCCTCTGATACAGTTTGGTAATCCTGTTTAAAAACACCCACAAAACAATTCATGTTGGATTTGATAAAACTACATTCACTTCTCACAACTTTGCAGTACAAACAACAAAGAGGAACTGAGCCTACATTTGTCAAGCAACTGTCACAATTGTAGGGAGGATCATGCCTGAACTTGAATGCATCTGGGAAACAAGTAGGAACAATGTAGCTCATGCAGGCAGTGACAGGAAAGTTTCTTGCATTATTTCCAAACCAACTAGCTCTACATTATAAAATGTACCTGCAAAAATAAATAAATAAAAATTAATAATAATACTTTTGAACAACAGTTTGAGAACCAAAACTTTTATAATAATATATTGTGTACAACACCAACTTTTGACTTTAACAGTTTTATTAAAAGAAGAAATTTAAGTGCTATTGAAGTACAGTACCTTAGATATTAACATAATGACCACAAAGAATAGCTTGTGACTAAGGTATTTTTATATACATAATGTATATAAAAATTCCGATGTAAATACAAAAATTATTTTTTTGTGCCAAGTTCCATTTTTTCACAAGCAAATATTTTCAGATATCGCATGGAGAAACTCAAGACTATGTATTCCTTTTTAAAGCTTTACAAGTTTATAAAATCTTAATTGGTAGCTTAATTTATTAATAAGTTTGATTCCAAGCAATAATAAATATTATTTAATAAAAGAATAGAACAAATAGAGGCGCTTTGTTCCTGTTTCTACTGTTCCATCGGAGATTAAAAATAAAATTGTCCAGTATAAAAATGTGGAAGCATGAAATACAATGCGTGCCTATTAACCTATGCAGTTACCAAACATGAGATATACAGGGTGTCCCAAAATGATTACCCTGATTTAAACTGCTTTTAACTTTATTGCAAACACCAGAATTTGCACATAAACGCACATGATAATAAAATTTTATTTGGTGCACTCGATATGAGCACCGCGAGTGACACGCAAAATGTCAAATCTGTACGCTTATCTCCCACGACACATTTTGCAGCATTTGGGGAGTTACACTCTCTAGGGCTAGTCTGATTCGTTCACACAAAATGTTCACCATGTCTTTAACATATCCCCAAAGGAAGAAGTCCAATGGAGTAATATCCGGTGATCTCGGTGGCCATGGGATTGGGCCGTCTGTACCAATCCATGGATTGGGAAAGTGATAGTGCAGCAGGTCTCGCACATATGTTGCCCAGTGAGGAGGTGCTCCGTCTTGTTGGACAAACACGGGGCTGCATGTCTTACAATTGGGGTATTGCATAAATCTCAAGCATATCCGCATACACATTACCGGTGAGAGTTCTTTCATGAAAAAAGAAAGGCCCAATAACGCTGTTATGTGGTAATGCACACCACACATTAACATTGGGACCGTCTCGCATGTGCTCCCTGACGGTGTGTGGGTTTTAGGAACCCCAAATTCGCACGTTATGTCTGTTTGCAGCACCGCTAATGTGAAAAGTCGCTTCGTCCAAAAATGCTATCTGATATAAGAAATGTTCATCGTGCTCCAATTTCTGGAACACGGTGTTAGCAAACTGCTCGCGTGCATCAAAGTCCTGTGGTTTGAGTTCCTGAACAATCTCTTCGTACACGTACAATTTCAACCGATTTCGTAGCACCCTGTGCCCTGTACTTTTGGTACCTTGAGCTGACGTTCAGCTTGCCGCACTGATTTTTTCGGTTATCGGGTGAAGGCTACGTGAATTTGCAGATGCTGAGGGTTGCCCAGCACTTTTACCCTTTTCGACTGTACCTGTTTCTAGAAACTTTCGCATCCACGACTTTATCAATTTCACATCTGGTGGTTGTTTTCCGTAACGAGTTTGAAACTTTCGTTGCATCATTTTTGGCGACTTTGTCTTTGCCAGCCACACGACACACTGAGCCTTTTCTCGTGTAGAAGCCGTCTTCAGATTCTGCACTGACAGCGCTCCAAGTGGTGGACTTGGCTACTAAATCTCACAGCCAG
Organism: Macrothele yani; assembly: GCA_039090855.1. Taxonomy (NCBI): domain Eukaryota; kingdom Metazoa; phylum Arthropoda; class Arachnida; order Araneae; family Macrothelidae; genus Macrothele; species Macrothele yani. The sequence goes on along the minus strand of CM077009.1, from coordinate 193,356,883 downwards.
AAAAACTTTCAGAGTGCACCTACTCACCTGCAAAAGAAAATCGAAATCAGTGGAAAGTTATACCATTCCGAAATCAGGGTAATCATTTTGGGACACCCTGTATATCGTTGTATTTTTTTTAATGGAGGTTTAACGACCACCGTGAGCAACTCGATGGGCTATAAACAGTCGCCGGTCCCTAATTTAGGGTCACTGTTTTCAGGGAAGGGAAAGAGCCAGTGACGTAAGACAAACATAACATCCATGCCTCACCGTGTTTCGAACCCGGAAGAATGATCAGAGGCAATCGCTTAGACCACTGCGCCACCGAGGCGGCGATTGGAGGTTTAACGGCCACCGTGAACAACTCATTGGGCTATAAGCAGTCGCCCGTCCCTAATTTAGGGCCACTGGTTTCAGGGAAGGGAGAGAGACAGTGTCGTAAGACAAACACAACATCCATGCCTCACCGCGATTCGAACCCGGACCCCTTTCGGACGAATGATCAGAGGCCATCGCTTAGACCATTGCGCCATCGAGGCGGCTATCGTTGTATTTGACATCCATCTGATAGACACAAAAGGGCAAGTATACGAAGTGTTTCAGGTTTTGTGTTTTAAGCAAAATAGCATTCTTAAAAGCCGAATATTTCTGCGTCTTTCTCCCGTAAGGAAGCATGGGTTGTGTCGAGCCATTTAGTGACAAAGGACGATAATCAGCGAATTTTGTTTCAAAGGTTGTGCCATACACCGTGACGGCAATTTTCCACGCTTTCTGCACTCATCATCCAAAAAATAGTTACATCCAGAAGGAAGCAACCGACAGGAATGAAACTTTGTGGGTAGGTTTGACATCGTGAGACATGCAAATGATTCATGTATCACGCTCGGTGGTGCATGCAACGCAAGAGGAGGAGTCTTAGCGCTGTACGTGACTGATATATAAGGTCTTCCCGTTGCACATGCTTGCCATTCTGACTCTTGCTGTTGCGTTATTTGAATCATTTGCAAGTGAAGTATGCCTCGGAGAAAAGTTCGGAAGCAGTTGCAGGAGTTCAATAGGTTCCGCATCGTCGGGCTCCGAGAAGCGGGATGGTCTTATCGCCGTATTACGCGCTATACCGGTCTTGCAGATATCACCACAGCACTCTGTTGGGGGCAGTGGATTGAAGAAGGCACGCACAGCGACAGGAAGGGTCTGGGAGACCTGGATGAACCATGCAGAAAGAGGACCAACGGGTTGTCCGACATGCGCGAAATGACCGAACAGCCACGATTGCGGGTATTCAGGGAGCTGTGGTGCCCTCCACGCATCGTCCGATTAACGCCAGCATCGTTCGCAGACGGGTGCACGCCGTAGGGATACACATACGCAGACCGGTACAACGATTGCCCTTAACACCAGTTTATTGTCGCCAAAGACTGCAATGGTAACGTGCCAGACTGTCATGGTTCGAATCCCGGTGAGGCATGGATGTTGTGTTGGTCTTACGGCACTGGCTCTCTCCCTTCTCTAGAACCAGTGACCCTAAATTAGGGACGGGCGACTGCTTATAGCCCATTGAGTTGCTCACGGTGGTCGTTAAAAAAATCCAATCCAGACTGTCACGCAGCCACGCAGAATGGCAGCTGGTGATCTTCGGTGATGAGCCTCGCTTTTGTCTGGGAGACGACCACCGAATCCCTGTGTTGAAGCACCATGGTCAGCGCCAAGATGAACCGTTTGTTGTCGAGCGTCACACGTCCAGAAGGCATGGTGTGGGGTGCAATTGCCTACGATGCCAAATCACCTTTGGTGTTCATTACAGGCACTTTGGCAACCCAACGTTACGCTGATGAGGTCCCGCAACCAGTGTCCCTACCCTTTCTGAACGCTCATTCCGGTGCGATTTCCCAACAGGACAACGTTCATCCACATACAGCTGCTGTCTCGAGATCTTGCCTTCAAGGCACTGACAATCTGCCATGGCCAGCCGCATCGCCAGACCTATCGTCGATTGAAAATGTGTGGGATGCTATTGGACGTGCTATCCACACTCCACCCCTACCGCGCAATCTTCAGGAACTGAGTGAAAAGATTCAAGCTGCATGGGATGACTTATCGCACGACACCATTAGGAACCTGTAGAACTCCATGCCTAGACGTCTGGCATGCTGTTTGAGTAAACATTGCAACGCGACGCCATACTGAGACACTGCTTATTAGCGTGTAGCCGAACAAAAATTGCCTACATCAGAGTCAATGTTTAATCATTTATAGTTCCTTGTAACCTTTACGTCCCCCCCCTCCAATAGCATTGCAATCCGACGTCCTTCTGGGTATAACTATGTTTTTTGACGATGAGTGTATATAGACGACCCAACTTGAGATCATGGGTCGCCTTAGCAAATATCCGAATTTTTCCAACACGTGGTCAAAACCTTTCGCGGCGTGTTGCTGATCTTATGAGGGTTAAGGTGGACACAACGCCGTACTGGTGGCGCAGTGGTCTAAGTGATGGTCTTTGATCATTCGTCCGAAAGGGATCCGGGTTCGAATCCCGGTAAGGTATGGATGTTGTGTTTGTCCTTCGGCACTGGCTCTCTCCCTTGCCTGGAACCAGTGACCCTAAATTAGGGACGGGCGACTGCTTATAGCCCATTGAGGAATATGCTTTGAAGTACTGATCTTGAAATGCCGTCTGCTCTATGTGAGCTATTGATAATCTCAGTGGTCCGCTCTCACTCTAGCGGCGAAAGGAAAAATTACTATAGTACGGATAACATTTTTTTTTATTGGAGGTTTAACGACCACCGTGAGCAACTCAACGGGCTATAAGCAGTCGCCCGTCCCTAATTTAGGGTCACTGGTTCCAGGGAAGGGAGAGAGCCAGTGCCGTAAGACAAACACACCATCCATGCCTGACCGGGATTCGAACCCGGACCCCTTACGGACGAATGATCAGAGGCCATCGCTTAGACCACTGCGCCACCGGGGCGGCCGGATAACATTCTTAGCTGTTATTAGATCGGTGCTTAGGTTCGGTTGGCTTGTTTTATGGTATTTTTACATTCATTCTGGAATTAGAGAGAGTAGTATAATGCATAATTCCCTGAAGAAAAACAATTCATTTTGTTTCGTCCCGCAGTGTTGTTCCCAAGGTTCCAGCTATGTTTTGCACAAGTTAGTATAAACGTTTGTGCCTTGCATTTGAAATCCTTGCAGTGAAATGCTACTAACCTAGTAACGCGTTTGAATGAATAATAAACAAGACAACATGTTTTTATTGCACAGTAATTTAGAATTTCGTGTTTCCACATGCTCTTGGAAACAAGTAATCACTGATATCCATATGAATTTAAACTCCATTAAGGAACAAGATTTGCAATTTTCTGTCAACAGTCACCAGCTCAAAAACACTGTTTGAGAACACAACGATTATCAACAATTACCAATTCGAAAACACTGTTTTAGGAACAGAATGTTCAAAAATTACAAATTTGTTATTGTAATCCAAGGGTCTCACTAATTCTTGTCACACCCCTGTCGGTATTACTGTATCACTTGTCTGAAAATGGAAAAATAAAAATTACCTGTTATAGTAAAGCATTACTGCTAGACAGTGCTTACACGTTCCACTTATGCCTGCTTTACAAGAGCACTCGAAAGACTAGAGAAATTTACCAATTATTTCTGTCCAAAACACCGTTGATCGAATGAGGCGACCACGTTATTGCGGTGGATTGCATGCAATGCGAAACTATGTGGATTTCTTTTCTATCTTCCTTCTTAATTCCACGTGAAATTTTATGACCTGCATTAAGAATCATTTCCCCTTCTTTGATGTATTGGTAATTTTTGTAATGTCCACAAATTTCATTATCTCGAGGATTGAGTGTGTTAAACCAGCCATTCCAACATACGACTTTACGGAAACACGTACGACGTTATCCGTACTAAAAGAAGTTTGTTTACAATTATAACAGGTTGCTTACCTTTTAAACATTTCCCTGTACGTTTTATTTCTTTAGTTGTCTTGCTTGGTTCAAGCCCCTGGTGCGGTGTTCCATTTTCGTCTTCAGGTTCTTTCAAATGCTCGATGAATGCCCAAGTCCGCGAAATGCACTATTTTAATGACTCTATGTCGCATAAACTGTATCTTCCTCTCTCCCCACCTTTTTTTCCCCACCAGCTTGTAATACCCAATCTTCGTTGGTCGATTGACATATATTAAAAACCCCAATTCTTGAACTCAAAGCCTTTTGGTACCATCAACGAACACTAACTGCCTATTTACATACATGCAAAATACCGAACAAAAATATTAAAAACGTATATACAACTATTTACATACGACTCATCTTATTCCTTCAACTCCCCTTCCCAACACCTTATGACAGCTAGAACATTCATTCACCACACCCCAAGCCATTCCCACGCATACTGTCTCTAGTACTTTCTAACCCCATCCGGGGTTATCCTCAGGAGGTGTTCTAGTTGGCTCTAGATGTTTTCTCCACAGCTACCGCAGTGAGAGTGAGCGACACGTCCGACCTGCCTGCCCAGCTCCAACGTCATTTATGAAAAACTTCCACCGTGGCTCCATATTTTATTCACTTTAGTAAACTCCTTATTTTGTTCTGTGCTTTTGGTTTCTTTGTTCAATTTTTATTAGTTCTTTCCCTTTTCCATTAAGGGTACTTGGGTCGTTATTATTACAAAGTCGATCTCTGTATTTTTCAATCAATACAGACTCTGCAGTGAGTAGGTGTCTCTCATTGCAACACGATTTGATTGTTTTAATCTCTTCAAAATTTGGATGTGTGTGGTTATCCAGACGATATTGTATCAGTGCTGTTTTCGCTTCTTCTTTTTTGCCAAATTTTAATATGTTGTAGGCGATGTTTTAATTAATTTTTGGTACTTCCAATGTATGGTATTGGTGGTATTCCACTTATAGGTATTTCATACACACCTGCCTTTTCTAAAATTATGAAAAATATAAGTAATACAACATATAGAAATTTCAGTGGATCATGGAAGAATGAAATTTCGAACACTATTTTAAGAGAAATTACTGAAATAGTTGAAAAAGAAGGGTCAGCCAAACAAAGTATTACGGCTAAATTACATCGACTACTGGACCAATATACAGGACATGAACAAAAAGAAAATAACTATGAGGTTTACCAGAATATGTCATCACACGGGCTAACTTATTAACAAAGAGCTGTGTTACAACGGAGGGGGGGGGGGGGGGAGTATGCATTTCCACAGAAAATAACAAAAACCGAAGAATTAATTCCAAATTTTGAAGATATCATCAGAAATATCCCTAATGAAGATAAGGAGGAGTTTAGTGGTAAATTATTCCGAATTATATTAAAGGAATATAATGAAAAAAATAATAAAAATTATTGTTTAAAGAAGTTAAATTATGCAAAAAATCAACTGTTGAAATTAAAAGAACACAAGGATATCAAATTTTGTGAGGCTGATAAAACAGGACAAATTGTGATCTTGAATACAGTAGAATAAAACCTAAAAATGAAATTGGCAAGAAGAATTGAAATGTTCTGAGGTGAAAAAGGACCCAACTGATAATCAAGTTAGATATTTGGCTAACATCAGGAACCATAGCACCTTGCTTAATGAGATAAAAAATTCAAAATCACCAATGGGTACCAAGATCCCGCGAATGTTTGCAAAAATTAATACACACAAAGATGGTAACCCCATGAGACTTATAGTGTCTAAAAAGAACTCTGCATTGATTAATCTTGAAAAGAATATTTACAGTTTCTTGGCACCAGTGTTTATGAAAACACAATACACTGTAAAGAATACATATGAATTTATCGAAATAGTGAAAAATGTAAACCAAGATCTAAAAGATTACAGAATGGCTAGTATGGATGTCAAAGCTCTATTTCCAAGTACCCTTGTGCCAGAAGCAATGAGGATGTAGCACGTGACGTCATCGAGAAGTTTCAGTTAAGTGGCAACAGTCCTTGCAAGTTCCTGAAGGACAAACACAGCTGGCTGTCCTGTAGTTATTGTGTAAAATGCGATCATTAGCGATCAATGTTAACAAAAATATTGAAGAGTTAGACTCTTCAAAGGTAAAAAATATTTTAAAGGTTAGTTTTATCTACAAGTCGGTGATTTCTGGTAAGGCTGGGAACCCATCTTTTACTTGTTCAAATGCTGTTGGCGCGCAGTGCTTGTACTTATTGGGTCAGTCGTTTCACTTGTTGATTCGAAGTTTTCAAGTTGAATTTAAAAGGTGTTGGCTTTTGTTTTGCGTAGGTTTTATTGCTACTGACTGTTTTCTGATAGAACACCCTTCAGAGTTTGTCTCTTAGTCAAAAAAATTCCTAAATCAACGCTTCGGTATCCAATCTGCACTTCTGTGCGCTTGGATTTTTCACCTTCAGGGATTTCTGTCCAGAAGGTTTCTGGCTGATCAAGGAGGTGTTGAAACTTTTTATAGAGCTGAAAGTTAATTTGTTAGCCAATCTGACTGTTAGTCAGAATCAAATCACTTCGGCTGTTCTGGATTTTTTACTTTTTTGCGAATTTTCGGCTTTTCACATAGTATTTTCACTTTTAAGATTATTTGGCTCTCAGTGTTGAGAGATTTTTGTTTTTTACTTTATTATTTCGTTCTATATATTTCCTCCCCAAACCAACGTTGATTTTATTTTTAGTAACCTGGATTTTTAACTGGAGCTGAAGTACACTTTTGTGGGAAAATGCAAATAATGGATAAAATTATTTCCAAATGAATTCTTTTTTTGGTTTCTAGGTCTTTTTACAGACTGGGATCATGCTGCTAAATTTATTTACGGATAAATAACGTAGAGCGCAAATCAAAATTATTATTTTTTCACCACAATTTTGCGTGGAAAAACAGATTTTGCTCTAAATTTTTCTAAGTCTTGGAAAACGTTTCCCAGAACTAAGAGAAACACTTTTTTATTGAAGAGTTCCTAATTACTCACTAATTAGTGATCACACTAAATTACCATGTAAAAGAATATCCACGATAATAAAATGTTATTTGCTTCATATTCCTCGAGCTGTTGTATGGTAAAGGCGGTTCGACCAAAACAAAGTAATAGAAAAAATTTACCTTTTGTACTTTCGGAAAACTTTTCGCGTCACCTTCGAAGATACTTGCATTCAGCACATACAGATATTTTCCTTCAATCTCTTAAATTTTTTCCAAATACCGCATTTTGTATTCGGAAGTTAAACTTTCAAAGTAGGACGCCATCATTTCAACAGGGACTGGTTCTCCTTCACTAACATTACTAAGGCTCGTTGCTATGCTAGAGTCACGTGTCTGCCACAACCTCATTGAGATTATTATTAAAAAATTACAACAGGGATCACTCTCTTAATAGCACACAGCTACAAGAGTTAAAAGCACTTTTATTATACATCTATGAAAATAATATCTTCAAATATGATGAGAAAATATACAAACAAAATTACGGAGAACCAATGGGCTCTCCTCTGTCAAATCTGTTTTCTGTAGTAATTATGAACAGCATAGAAGAACAAATTATCAGTACAATGGATGAACCACCGTTAGTTTATTGCAGATACATAGATGATATCTTCATCATGACTAGAATGATACTGATGAGTTGGAATCTTTAACTCAACAACTTGGTAATGTCTATTCCACAATTAAATTGACAGTAGAACATGAAGAAGAAAATATCTTACCTTACTTAGATGTTAAGATCATCAAGCAAAATAACCAACTGCAGTACAAAGTACATAGAAAACAGACATATGTTCCCGTTCTGATACCGTATAACTCAACATACCCTTACACATAGAAATGTAATAGCATAAAAACGTTAATCAAAAGAACAATCGCACATTCCTTTAAAGAAGAATTTCGTACTGAAGAAATAAATTACATTAAAGAAATATCATACAGCTATGGATACCCTCCAAAAAATAAATAAATTTATTTATGAAGTACAAGTGAAGATGCACGATACATCTTCCCCTAAAAGAAAAAACAATTACAATATGTTGGATCAATACCTTACCTTCCAGGAATATCTACAGAAATCAATAAATTGTGCCATAAATATGGAATTCAGATGGAAAACAAAGTAATAACAATTGGAGATATGATAATTAATAACACTGAAAAATGTATCTTAGAAAAGACAGGTGCGAATGAAATACCTATAAGTGGATTCCGTATATTGGAAGTACCAAAAATCAATTAAAACATCACCTACAACAACATATTAAAAATTGGCAAAAAAAAAAAAAGAAACAAAAACAGCACTGATGCAATATTGTCTGGATAAGCACACATACCCGAATTTCGAAGAGATTAAAATAATAAAATCGTGTTGCAATGAGAGACACCTACGCACTGCAGAGTCTGTATTGATTGAAAAAAATAGAGATCGACTTTGTAATAATAACGACCCAAGTACCCTTAATAGAAAATGGAAAGAACTAATAAAAATTGAACAAAAAAACCAAAAACACAGAAGAAGAAAATGAAGAGTTTACAAAAATGAAAATCTAAACAAAGAGTTTACAAAAGTGAATAAAAGATGGAGCCACGGTGGAAGTTTTTCGTAAATGACATCGGAGCGGTGCAGGCAGGACGTACGTGTCGCTCACTCTCACTGCGGTAGCGGTAGAGATCTTGATCATATGTAGAGGATTTTAGGAAGGAGTGCCTTACCCCAGGTCTTAAACAACCCTTAGAAATAGGAAACTAGGAGATTTGGGCTAGAGCTCCCGATAGGAAAGGGACACGGAAGCGAAGTTGAAAGAGGGAGGAAGACGCCCTTATTTATTACCGGGGTCCGACGGCTTAACGTGCCCATCCGACGCACGGTGGGTATTTAGTGGATCGATGGTTCGTACCTGCCTAGGATCGAACCTGAGTCCCTTCCCGTGGCAGTCACGAACGTTGCCCACTCGGCCACCCGCGGCTCTGTAGCAGTAGAGAAAACATCTAGACCCAACTAGAACACCTCCTGAGGATAACCCCGGATGGGGGTAGAAAGTACTAGAGTCAGTATGTGTGAGAATGGCTTGGGGTGTGGTGAATGAATGTTCTAGTTGTCATGAGGTGTTGGGAAGGGGAGTTGAAGGAATAAGATGAGTCGTATGTAAATAGTTGTATATACGTCTTTAATATTTTGTTCGGTATTTTGCATGTATGTAAATAGGCAGTTTGTGTTCGTTGACGGTACCAAAAGATTTTGAGTTCAAGGATTGGGGTTTTTAATATATGTCAATCGACCAACGAAGGTTGGGTTTTACAAGCTGGTGGGAAAAGAAAGGTGGGGAGGGAGAAAGATACAGTTTATGCGACATAGAGTCATTAAAATAGTGCATTTCGCGGACTTGGGCATTCATCGAGCATTTGAAAGAACTTGAAGACAAAAATGAAACACCGCACCAGGGGCTTGAACCAAGTAAGACAACTAAAGGAATAAAACGTGGAGGGAAATGTTTAAAAGGTAAGCAACCTGTTATAATTATAGTTGTATGCACGTAAATTACTAAGATGTTCTAACACTGAAGTTTGTTTACGTTTGCGCAGCGCCCCCTATAGTTCATTTAGGTTGCCAATAGCCCATTGAGTTGCTCACGGTGGTCGTTAAACCTCCAATAAAAAAAAAACAAAAAAACCTCATTTTGTTTGAAAAATCTACGTTATGTCTGCCTTTCGACGGATTTTGGTTGGAAGATCTAAGTTATGTCTGCTCTTGAACGGATTTTTGTCTGCTGTTAGTCATGCGGAGCGAGGGAAAGGATTATACAGATTATTATTATTTTTTTTTTTTTTGATTGGAGGTTAGCTACTACCGTGAGCAACTCAAATGGGCTGTAAGCAGTCGCCCGTCCCTAATTTAGGGTCACTGGTTCCAAGGAAGGGAGAGAGCCAGTGTCGTAAGACAAACACACATCCATGCTCCACCGGGATTTGAACCCGGACCCCTTTCGGACGAATGATCAGAAGCCATAGCCTAGACCACTGCGCCACCTTGGCGGCTGTACAGATTAGCATGCAACTGGAAGCATCGCAATCAGATTTTCTTTTGTCACGTGACAATCGGTAGTTGAATGCTTTTCCGGCTCGCCTGTAATTAGAGAGAATGGGGATAAGACTTTTACTCATCCACTGCTCTTCGTTTGGCAACCGAAAGTTTCATGTAGCACAAGAAGCCTATGCAGTGAAAACAGCTTTACGTTCTATTACAAATGGCGAATGCTCAAGCATTACGGTGAGTAGGTACCAATTTCCAAAATTCATTTTGACCAATTTAAACGGCAAAAGTGCGTGCTCTGCAGACTTCTTTTGGATCATAAGATCACAGAGAACTGTACAACGTGCATTTCAGGAAGAAATTCGGTGTAATTATATGGCGCCGCTAAACTATGCAATTACCTTTTAATATTAAACTGTTGATATTTATTTACTGCACCTGGAGCTACCCAACTATTTGGAGAGGTCTCTTGTGCTTATGTTGAATTCACTAGCTTTCTTTTCTGAAAATTAGCCATTGCGAGAGATGAATATAAAATGCACAGGATTGTCTGCAACTAATTGTCATTCTCAAAATTGTGTTTATAATTATTTATAAATATCTGAACTATGAGGCACTTTTTTAAAGAGAAATTAAAGAAATAGAATAATCTGACAAAAAGATTCTAAATAGAGAATATCAATTACTGATGTTGATTGAAAAATTGTCATTTTCCTGACAATTATGACTGGATTTGTGCATACAAAACCTAAAGCTAAATTTGACTTAGTTGTTTATTAGTATTTTGTTAGATATTCTGCAGGTTCCTTAAATGGTAAGTGATGCATCAATTTGGTTTTGTTTTGACATGCTAGCCATTTAAGTTCTAATAATGAAACCTTGTGTGTTTATAAATTTGATTCACTTAAAACATCTTGCTATTTATTAGATATAGTCATACTACATCACAGTTACTTTTGTGTGTATAAGAGACTGTTAAATAAGTTTTAGATCTTACTGTTCCGATAACCAATATAAATAGTTTGATTAAGCTGAACCTAACACCATTACTTTTCCTATTATGCACATTTATATTGGATATTGATGCTAAATAAATTGCATCCACCCATTTAATGGCATATGCTGCACTTGCATAAAGAGCAAACATTGAAAAATTAAGCTGTTAAGATTTGAAATGCATCCTAAAACATATCATTCTAATTAAGTTGACAGCCTGAAATGTAAGAGATGATTAACATATTTTGATTGAAGTGATTCAAAATATAAGGACAGAAAGTGAACCTATAATGTATTTGAGCACATGTGTTTTTAACATGTGTGACAGAGAATTTTCCGTGGAATCTATGCTGGAAAGTAATCCTTCAGAACATTTATGTAGGGAAGCATATGGAAGAAAAATCAAAGAAGGAACTTCTATTAATGATTTGCGTGCAGATAACAGACCTTATAAATGTGAAATATGCCCGAAAAGATTCACCCGTAAACATAATCTTTTAGTACATTCGCTAACGCATACAGGTGAAAAGACACATGAATGTGAAATATGCCATAAGAAATTCCTAAGGAAAAGTGATCTTTCAAAGCATTTGCTGATTCACTCAGGTGAAAAACCACATGAATGTGAAGTATGCAACAGGAGATTTGCAAAGAAAAGTACCTTGTCAAGACATTGGATTACTCACACAGGTGAAAAGCCCCACGAGTGTGAAGTTTGCTGCAGGAAATTTGCTAGTAAAAATGAACTGTTAAGACATATGATGACACACACAGGTGAAAAACGTCATAAATGTGAAACCTGCCAAAAGAAGTTCACACTGAAAAGTCATCTTTCAAAGCACGCACTTGTCCACACAGGTGAAAAACCCCACAAGTGTGAAGTTTGCAACAAGAGGTTTACACAGAAAAGTGCTCTTTCAAAGCATTACTTCACACATACAGATGAAAAACCGTATCAGTGTGAAATATGCCAAAGGAAATTCACTACTAGGCATAAGGTTTCACAGCATTTGCTGACTCATACTGGTGAAAGGAGGCATGAATGTAAAATGTGCCATAAGAAATTTATTAGAAAAGGGGATCTTTCAGTGCATTTACTCATTCACTCTGGCGCAAAACCCCATGAATGTGAAATATGCCACAGCAGATTCACAAATAGAAGTTACCTTTCAAAGCATATGCTCACACATACCGGTGATAAACCTCACGAGTGTGAAGTATGCTACAAAAGATTCTTACAGAAAAGTCAACTTTCAAGCCACTTGCGCACTCATACACATAAAGAGCCTTGTTACTGTGAAGTATGATATCAGAGATTCAATCCCACAAATGATCTTTTAAGACGCAGAGGTGAAAAACATCACGAGTGTGAAATACTCCTTATGTAATTTATAGTGATGAAAGTTCCCTTGGAATTATTACTTAACAAAGCATTTTCTTATCTAGACATGTGCAAAGCTAATTGGAAGTGAAATACATATGTGAAAAGAATTGCATGAGGAGTATGCATTTAGAAACAGGCTGAATACTGAACAGGTCAGAAAGGCCTGGGTACCCTGCTTAAAAAGGGCTTTACTTTTAAAACATGTGTTTAGGAATAACCTAACCATTAATGGATAATTTATTATTATTATATCCATTTTTAACAATTGAAAATGACCTTTTCAGTAAATTTGGTTTTGATAATGCTATTGTTGCTAGTTTCACAGCCAAGAAAGCATAAAAAGGACCTGTGTAATATACCTATGCCCTATCAGGGCTCAGGTTTGGCTACCTTGCTGTCTATCACCAGAAAAACCTGGGTAGGTTTTTTAAAGATTCATGTAAATAAGTAGCAAAGTGGTTCTTTTCCTCTCAAATATTGGGTGTGTAATTACCTCCTTTTTTTTTTTTTTTTTTTTCCCGTTTTTAATATCCTCACCGTTCTAGGGCATCCACTGAATCTCCAATGCTTTCATTAAAGGAGCACTTTAAGTTTTCACAAAGCCCTTTATTACTCTTGTCTAAATTGCTGCCTCAATTCAATATTGGTTATCTTGCTGTCTATCACCAGAAAAACCTGGGTAGGTTTTTTTAAAGATTCATGTAAATAGATAGCAAAGTGGTTCTTTTCCTCTCAAATATTAGGTGTGTAATTACCTCCTTTTTTTTTTTTTTTTTTCCGTTTTTAATATCTTCACCGTTCTAGGGCATCCACTGAATCTCCAATGCTTTCATTAAAGGAGCACTTTAAGTTTTCACAAAGCCCTTTATTCCTCTTGTCTAAATTGCTGCCTCAGTTCAATATTGCAATCAATTTTACTTTAGAAATTTTAAGATTGTTAAAACTACTAATACAGATTTTTAGATCATTATTAATCAAATTCTATGACTTTTCAATTAGCTTACAATCAAATTTGCTATATAGGATGAAATATATGGTGCAGGATCTTGGTTATATGTTTTCACTTTTATATGTAATTCTGCGTTAGTCCCAATATTTTGCTGTTGTTTCTATCACCTTTTTAACTTGATTATATGTAATTTATTTATATGCTTTTTGCGATTATTTGTTAAAATTGGAATTTCAGATTATTCAAAATACATGGTTCTTTGATTCTTTTATACGTAACGTGGTACGTTGCAACTTTGAGAGAATTGAGACAGCATTGTTGTGTTCCTTTTTGGCGCAGCCAAAGTTGAAAAATTCCATCGGAGAAAAGTATATTGTTTACTTTCGGTTTGTATGAAAAACTGCTTTCACATCTCATAACTCACACGCCCATATGAAAAATTCCATCGGAGAAAATATATTGTTTATTTTCGGTTTGTATGAAAAACTGCTTTCACATTTCATAACTCACACACCCATATATGTGCTATTTAAAAATCGTTAAGTCTCTGAGATGTAACTTTGTTGCTCCACTATTTTATGGCATAATAGAATAGAATCCTAAATGTATCATCAGTATTTTATGGCAATTAATGGATCAGTGCATTATTCATAGTAGAATAGAATCATAAATGTATTATCAGTATTTTATTTGTATTTCGTGGCATAGCAGAATAGAATCCTAAATGTATCGTCAGTATTTTATGCTGCCTCGGTGGTGCAATGGTCTAAGTGATAGCTTCGGGTTCAAATCCCAGTGAGGCACGGACGTTGTGTTTGACTTACGGCGCTGGCCCTCTCCCTTCCCTGGAACCAGTGGCCCTAAATTGGGGATGAGCGACTGCTTATAGCCCATTGAGTTGCTCACGGTGGTCGTCAAACATCCAATCAACAACAACATCAGTGTTTGCTGGATCCATTTCATACATCCCAAAATTTTAGTTTGTGTTTAAGAACCTTATGAAGTGCCATGGATTATGCATTGGAATTAAATCACCAATGTCCATCGCCACAGCAACAACAAATACACATAAGGACCCTGACATGAATTCTGGAGCTGGGGTGTATGAGATACCATTGAAATATCCAGATGGCTTGTCTCGATCATACATCGGAATGACCAAAAGATCCCTGACAATTAGGGGGAAAGAACACATAAGGGACATTAAAGCAGGAAAAACAAAAACAGCGCTTTGCAAAGAAGTAGCCCAATATGACGCCGTACTGGTATGGAAAAACATGAAGAGGATCACTCCATACACTGACTACAAAGGAATACTGACTAGAGAAAGCATCGAAATATCCATGCATCCCAACCCTTGCAATGAGAGCCTTTCCCTCGAGCTCTCGGCTGCGTGGAAGATCCTACTGAAATAGAATATTAAGGGGGAAATCAGAGAGAATGTTTAAAAGGTAGGTCACGAGACACCACCTTCCGCGAGACGCAATATCACCTAGACACGTAGTAGATACATGCCCCAAGATTTCAAATTATCGTCGTTCCCAAAATTATTCTTGTGTTCACTGGCCTTGAAAAAGCCTCCCGTTCGGAGTGTGAAAGCTCCGCACTTAGTCGTATGTTTTATAAATTGTTACACCATTCAATACGGAATAAATACTTCAAGTTGTATGATAGTAAGGTGTAAGTTCTGTTATTGTAATTGTAACAACATCAGTATTTTATGGCAATTAATGGATCAGTGCATTATTCATAGTAGAATAGAATCATAAATGTATTACCAGTATTTTATTTGTATTTTATTGCATAGTAGAATAAAATCCTATGGCGTAGTAGAATAGAATCCTAAATGTATTATCAGTGACTTATTTGTATTTTATGGCATAAGAGAATAGAATCATAAATGTATTACCAGTATTTTATGGCATAGTAGAATAGAATCCTATGGCATAGTAGAATAGAATCCTAAATGTATTACCAGTATTTTATTTGTATTTTATTGCATAGTAGAATAAAATCCTATGGAGTAGTAGAATGGGATCCTAAATGTATTAGTATTTTATAGCAATAAATGAATCAGTGCATTATTCTTAGTAGAATAGAATCCTAAATGTATATTATCAGTATCTTATTTGTATTTTATGGTATAATAGAATAGAATCCTAAATGTATCATCAGTATTCAATGTCAGAAGTGTAGAAGGGCCTCAGTGCTGCTTAGCGGCACTAAGATACTATTTTTCTAGGCTTAGCAGTGCTAAGGTACTTTTCATAGGTAGGTGTTGGGTTGCAGAAGGTGAGTAAAGAAATGTTTTAGATGATCATATATTCAACAATAGTGAATACTGTGTTTTATATACAATCATAACCAAAATATTTGTATCACAAGGATGAGATTAAACCATCGGATCACACGATAGGACATCTCGTGGATCAATAATGGTAAAGAGAGAATGTTTGTTTGTTTCAGAGTTTAACTTTCATCATGACCTGCTGTAATGGGCTATATGCCGTTGGCCTTTCTTGATTTAGGACGGGGAGAGATGACCACCCATGCTTCGTGCGCAGCTAAGACCACTAACCAGAAATCTACACCTCTGACCACTCGGCCACCAGGACGTCGTAAAAAGAATATAAAGTCCGTAGTCTAGACGGTAGTCCCTGGAAGTATTTTGGTGGTCAGAGAAACAACTGCAGAGAGAAATAATGTAGCCATTTAGCCTAAATAACAGGAGTCTTGTGCGTGCAAAAAATATTTTTACTAAACTACCCTTTCTCTTATTCCTTAAGAATAACACAACAGATATCTCCTAGAATCTTATGAAAAGGGCTTATTAGTCACACTGTACAATAGATGTGACTATATTAGTCATATTTATTAGGTACATTTATTCAGTGTGAATCAAGTAATAATCACACTAACATTTGAAAAGCCACAGCACTACTTAAAAAAAGCTCCATATTTTTAGGATGCGACTAACAAAAATTCTTTTAGTTTATTAAAAATTGAGATGTAAATAAAAATAATTAGTAATAAAAATTTTATAAAATATACTGAACAATGAAAATAGCAAATCAGAATTAACGATGCTTTTAAAAACTTTGTATCTTCTTTCCAAGATGCTTTCACCTAATCAGTTCACCGCTAAGGCACTTTTTTAATTAGAACTAAATCACTGTTCAACATGAATATATTTCAAATGCGTGGAGATAATGTAAATAGACCATGTCATCACTGTCCACATTATTTTTATAAACAATGCATAGCAATTGTAAAATTGTTGTTCAGACACCTCTGATTTCAAACCCAAGATCTCTCAATAACTAGCAGAGTGCGTTCGCTTTGCGCTACTTTGCCAAAAATTTGCAGCGCTATGTGTGGTTTATCAGTCAGCATCTGATTACACAAATCCATATTGATGGGCTCAGCAACTGATGTGTCGCCATCTGGTGGCATTAACATGACAAGCTATTTAATTATAGCTGATAAATCCAAAGGACAATTGAAATGGTGAAAATATTTCAAATACGTGAAGATAATGTAAATAGACGATTGCATTGCTCTGTCCATGTTATTTTTATAAACAATGCATAGCAATTGAAAAATTGTTCTCAATTTCAATTTCTGTGCATTGTTTATAAAAATAACGTGGACACAGTGATGACATCATCTATTTAGTATTCAACGTTCTGGTTTCAAATGGATGGACTCCAGATCAGCAGAAAGAAAAAAATGAAGCTGTTAATTTAAGAGTTTCATACTGAAGTGCGGGTCTCCAGTTCTTAGTTGTGAGGATTTCACTTTATCTGGAATTAGGATTTTTATAGAAAGGTAGAGCTGTCGAAACAGAAGTTTGATCTTCGTAGGCTTTATGATTTTTGGCAAGGTGACAAGATGTAATTTGTGACGCTTCCTTTTTTTCTTTCGCCGTCAATTCGACTCTAACTAAATCTTAAGGAACATCTTATTCTTCTCTAAATCATGAATTTAACATTTTGAAATCTCGATTATTTGTTTTTTTAAGGCCATCCCCTAGAAAAACATGTAACCAAGGCTTCACTGTATATATATTTAGTGTCTGTTCGCATGACTTCCCAGCCCTATACATTATTTTGTTTCGATGGGAGCCTCACCATTTTCCTGGCCCTGAGCCCTAGAGTGCCTCGGTCAGGCCGTGTTTACAAGATTTTGTTTTGGCAAGAGCGTTGCCATTTTCCTGGTCCTGAGCTGTAGAGTGCCTCTGTACCCAAATATAAAAAATGAAAAATAAGACTTGATTGCATACTTACATTTGAAAACTGGATGACATAGCGGTCGAGCCAAGCGTATTGAAATTGTCTGTTGGAACCACGAGGAGAAAAGAAAGTTCGTTAAGAACTGTCACTGCTCCCCCAAATACACCGAAAATGAATGGCACAAGAAGGCAAACAAAGAGATAAAACCATGAAATGCCAGTTGCAATGAAGTGGGGAATTAAAATGTAGTTGAATAAAAACTGTTTGAAATCAATGAAGTATTTCATGAATGTGACGTTATGTCTAAAAACAACGAAGTACTTTTTAAAGGTGGCAAAATACTTCTTGAAGTTTTCTTTTTCTTTTTGCTTAATGTTATATTCATGAAATACACTTTCAAAAGCAAAAATACACCATTTAAAGAAATGCTTCGGGAAAACTAGAAGTTTTGATCCTTAAAAAAACTGACATTCATTCATGCATGCATGCATGCATACATACATATCATTAAGCTGTTCTCAGATTCAGAGTTTTGCTCCCCGAAAAAGATCATGTGCCAAGTACACAAATAGAACTAGAATTTACTTACTGTTGGTGTATCAAATGTCTCCATTTACAACGATCTCGGCACCCAGCTCGTGCTTCATTAACATCCATCGCATGCTGCACACATGAACTTTTGCCCTTCATACTCAATCTTTTTCTCAAGCACACATTCCTGAATCTGGTCCTCCCATGATTTCCGTGGCCTTCCTGTACCTTTCGTTCCTGCCACTTGAGCTGAAAAATTCTCTTGGTCAGCACCTCATCACTCAATCTTTCAACATGGCTAAAGTGCCTAAAAATATTGGTCAGCACCTCATCATTGAATCTTTCAACATGGCTAAACCACCTAAGAATATTAGTCAGCACCTCATCACTCAATCTTTCAACATGGCTAAACCACCTAAGAATATTGGTCAGCACCTCATCACTCAATCTTTCAACATGGCTAAACCACCTAAGAATATTGGTCAGCACCTCATCACTCAATCTTTCAACATGGCTAAACCACCTAAGAATATTGGTCAGCACCTCATCACTCAATCTTTCAACATGGCTAAACCACCTAAGAATATTGGTCAGCACCTCATCACTCAATCTTTCAACATGGCTAAACCACCTAAGAATATTGGTCAGCACCTCATCACTCAATCTTTCAACATGGCTAAACCACCTAAGAATATTGGTCAGCACCTCATCACTGAATCTTTCAACATGGCTAAACCACCTAAGAATATTGGTCAGCACCTCATCACTGAATCTTTCAACATGGCTAAACCACCTAAGAATATTGGTCAGCACCTCATCACTCAATCTTTCAACATGGCTAAACCACCTAAGAATATTGGTCAGCACCTCATCACTCAATCTTTCAACATGGCTAAACCACCTAAGAATATTGGTCAGCACCTCATCACTCAATCTTTCAACATGGCTAAACCACCTAAGAATACTGTTCTCCACCTTGGTGTAAAAATATAAATATACAGACAACACAGAGCTTTTGCTTGTCTACCGGACAGCTGTCTCAAAGTCCTAAACTATAGTATATATACATACTATGTAGAATAAACATATTGAAATTCATTGACGCATTTACAGTTTTTAAAACATTTAGCACGCATCATCAGGTTTTATGTTAAATTCGTAATTTTATGTGTAAATTTGTGATGCATGGGTGATACATAAAATGCAATGGCTCCTGTTAAGTGTTTTCAAAACTAAACATGTCATTGAATTTCATTGTTTATTCTACATTGTATATACACCATAATTTAGGTTCTTGAGAAAGCTGTCTGGTAGACATGCGAAAGCTCAATGTTGTCTGTATATTTCAGTGGCGTACCCAGAAATTTCTTAAGGAGGGGCTCCAAGGGTTTGGTTCATTGGTGAAAGCCTCATATACACATATCATCATCATTGTCAACCATTATCAATCCACTGCTGGACGAAGGTCTCCCCAAGTTTCTTCCACAACAGTCTGTCTTGTGCCAGTCTCCTCCATGTTACTCCCGCATACTTTCGAATTTCATCCACCCATCTCACGTGTGGTCTTCTTCTGGGTCTTCTCCTGTCTCTTGGAATCCAGTCTAAAATTTCGGCTGTCCATCGAAGGTCTGTCCTTCTGGCAATATGTCCAGCCCATTGCCCTTTCAGGGATTTCACTCTGATCATGATGTCTTCCACTCTTGTCATTTTTCAGATCCACAAGTTCCTCTTCTTATTTCTCCTGGTTACACCAAGCATGCACCTCTCCATGCTGCTTTGAGTTGTCTGCAGCCTTTGTATGTCTCTTTTAGTTAAGGTCCACGTCTCTGCAGCATACGTAAGCACTGGAAGGATGCATTGATCAAACGCTTTTCTTTTAAAACATAATGGCACATTGCTCTTGAAAATTATGCTGTTTCTTCCAAAAGCTCTCTAGGCAAGTTTTGTACGCCGATTAATTTCTTCATCAATGTGACGCTCACTTGATATCTGCTGTCCAAGGTAAACGTTCGTGTCTGTTATCTCCAGCTTTTCTCCATCAATCGATAAATTTTCATTTCTTGTATTGAACATCACTTTTGTCTTCTGAACATGGATGGCGTGTTTGTCTTACAGCACTTGCTCTCTCTCCTCTAGAACGAATGTCTCCAAATTAGAGACTTTCTAGCAAATTTCATAAATTCGTGCTAACACTTCCAAAAAGACAAAACAAAGTTCTCCATATTCACACGATTCTTAAACGCCATAAAAGGCCGCCCCGGTGGTGCAGTAGTCTAAGCGATGGCCTCTGATCATTCGTCCGAAAGGGGTCCGGGTTCGAATCCCGGTGAGGCATGGATGTTTTGTTTGTCTTACGGCACTGGCTTTCTCCCTTCCCTGGAACCAGTCACCCTAAATTAAGGACGGGCGACTGCTTATAGCCCATTGAGTTGCTCACGGTGGTCGTTAAACCTTAAAACTTTTATGGCTTTTTTTTTTTTTTTTTTTAAACTTAAACAACTTTATTTACAGTTAACAAGACAAGATCGTTCGTTACCGCGTCGGCTACATCCTCAGGTCTGCACAGTCAAGAGAGAAAGAGTTCTACAAATATATATATATATACACTGAAGAGCAATTGAATTAGGCAGCTGGCGTTATGCAAATTTGGCGCTGTGGGCGGCCCTGTGAACGGAAACGACATGACGTATTCAGCGATCCGACAATATAAGGAGTGTTGCGACGGGAATCAGTAAGAGTCGGACGCAGTATGGGTAAGACGAAGGATCTAAGCGTATTTGATCGTAGGCAAATTGTCGGGGCCCGACGAATGGGTCACTCCATCTCGGAAGTCCTGCAGCACTGGTATTTTCACGAGCCACTGTGTCACGGGTGCACCGTGAGTACATTGAATCCGGTAAAACCATCCCTGCAAGGGCCAACTGCGTGTGGATGAGCGGGGTCATCGTCGGCTAGCTCACATTGTACCAGCGGATAGACGGGCCACCGTGCAAGAAATCACTCTGCAATTTAACACTGGTGCACAAAAACGTGTAAGCAGCCACACCATCCGGAACCATCTCCTCGCCTAGGGGTACAGAAGCCATCGTCCCACGAGGGTACCGCTGCTGACTGCACATCACAGGGTGCAAAGATTAGCATAGGCACGGGAACATAGCCACTGGACCCTAGACATGTGGGAAAATGTTGCCTGGACTGATGAGTCGAGATTCACGGTGGTACATGTGGATGGCAATGTACGAGTACGGCGCAAACCACATGAAACGATGAATCCTTCTTGCCAGCAGGGTACTCTTCAAGCTGATGGGGTGGCATTCTCGTCTCGGGACTGAAATGGGACCCCTGGTACGTGTGGCATCGTCCCTCACAGGTCAACGTTACCGGGATATCCTGGACGACCATTTGCTCCCGTTTGTGCGTCTTCAATATCTCACTGGGTACCTCATCCTGCAACAAGACAATGCACTGTGCCATCGCTCCCGAATTGTATGCGAATGGTTGGATGAACACTCCACCGACGTGACCTCGCTAATTCAACTCTTCAGTGTATCTTATAGAATGTTCGTAATCTGTAGCCACAAAGCAGAGCTCTAATGGAAAGAACGTACTGAGCAAAATTGAAATATCTTACCCAAAGACATATTGGAGCAGAATAGACAGCCAAAGAGCATGCTACTTGCGGCATACATTGAAGGTCGCCATTGTAGGGAGTAACTAGTGTGTTGACCAAAGACCTTGGAGAGAATAAACTGGCAAACCTAATGCTGCGTTTCGGAGGCAACGAACGGCAATTGAGACTGCAGCGCCATCTGTTGCCGCGAGGAGTCGGTAAGAAATTCATAAGTATTGGAAAGGTACATACAGTGTTTGATTCAACGCATAATATATCGTATAAATAGTGCAGAAGGAAGAAGGATAACTTAAAATATACAGTTTTGAAATTTTTAGTAACCCATTTCGAAAACTTTAATTGCAAACAATTCTTAGGCCCCAAATGTGACTATTTGGATGTCGAACATGCGTTTCGTGGTTTGATTTTTTGAACACTGAATACAAAAATGGAAAATGAACAAGAGACGGTGTTCAAAAATTGTTAACAGTCCTATATTCAAACCAAAAACAATTGTTCTATAAATAATTATTATATTTTGAACATGATGTGATATCCATGTATTCCTTCATACTTTAAACATAAATTCGTTCAGACTGGGAAAAAGCATCATCTATGTAATTGCAGCCAAAGACATTATGAACAACAAGGAGCAAAACATTTAACTAAGGTATGAAAATACTTGTTTATGTCGGCCGTTATGTTGTGTACATGTCTAAAACAGTACCTGACCCAAACCTGACAATATTTTTTATGAGAACTATTTAAAGCACGATTTGCAACACGCACGCAACCAGCATATGCTCAGGAACAGCTTTCACTCCTCGCTAATGGCGGAACAAAGGGTTTTCAAAAACTCACGGAAGTAGCTAGGTATTTGCCTCCAAGGTCTTTGGTGTTGACTATTTTGCGCGAGTATTTCAGTTAAGATTTAAGTGTATGTGACGCGAAATTTTCCTGTTTAGTAGGGTTTTTTTTTTCATTCCTCTGCTCTGTGTATATGGCCGGTCGTGATACTGCGTCGTATTTTCCTGCTTACTAGTCTTGTCTGGGATATGAGCTCTTGCTAATTACAATTGGATCCAGAAAGTTCTCGTAGTATGCTAACATTCTTTTTACTTCTACAGTACATTGCAAATTGAATCAAACAGTTTTGGTTCCTTATATGCAACTGTTCACTTCCACCACCGCCCCTATTCATGGGTGGCGCTGCGTGCTTAATTGTTCTCTATCGTTTCAGAACCACTAGCATTACATTTGACAGTCTATTCTCTTTCAATATCTTTGATCTTGCCTAAGATCTGCGTGCTTAATTAAGGATGTCTTTGAATGTGTGTAACAGATATTATATCCTATATCTGCAATTTAAATTCTTTTGTAAATATTTTCTTGAAGACTATTACTTTGTAGTGTTTGAAAATTTGAGCACAAGTAAAAACGACCTGTAGCTAATATATGCCACAGTTATTATTCGAAAAACATTGTTAGAATTTTTATTTAAATTCAATTTATCTGACTCGAAAGTATTTCTGTTTGGGCGCTAGCTGGCGCGATAAGTTGTCTTAGCAGTGTTTCTGTCTGGAAGAAACGAAATCTCTCATTTGTGTCTGAACGTTTTTTAATTATCTAGGCCAAATAGAAATAATTGAATGGGGCCAAAAGTGAAAGTGGAATCTTCCATAAATTATCTTAAATCCTAATGTACGTTCATTTTTTAAAAGGAAAATATGTACATTAGCAGAGAACCCCTGATTTTGAACTATAGAAACTCCGCCTACCTACTAAGCTCCACCCAAACAACGTTATTGGTTAAAGCGTTACAGTTCGTATTTTGTCTTTTCATTGTGGAGACAACGAGAGACCGCTTTCATTCTGAATATAGCGAGGTCTGCAGTGATTCAGTGACGCCAACTTCTGGGACAGTTCCTCAAACGTAAAAAGCCACGCCCAAGGAATTTTTTTGCGTTATCTATCGCAGAAGAGCAACACTAATTCGAAGACAGCCTCAAGAGGAAGCTGCATAATGCTTATCTTTCTCAGAATAGACTTTTGGAGATGCCGTGGGTCTCTTAAACGTGAAGACACGAAGTGTGGAAATTTTGATTTGTTTACATGACACCCATGCGGTTTCAGCTGTGTATATTTTTGAATTGCATGGGTTTGAGTTGCAGAAATCGTGTTGAATTATAGGTACTTCACGCACGAGTGAAGCTTTCAATTTTAATGATATATTTCTTCTGCAATGTTCGCATACGACCCGAGAACTTTCTTTCAGTAACTTTTCATGAAATTCAATTTAAAATAGAAATGTGAAGATGCCTCAAAGTAATTAAGAATTTTATAAATCCAGTATTTTCACACACATCATCAGAAAGTTATGATGCAAAATTATAAACATTCACGACGAAATTCAGCCAACAAAATGCGTAGCAATAGCTTTGAAAACCACCAGCTTTCCAACACTTTCATCGCCGCCGCTAGCAGTTATAGGCTTCACGCAAAGTGGTACTGCTTCATTAACAAGGGCATCTGCAGATATCTTATACAAACGAGTTCAGAGTCCAAATTTGTTTTTGAAATAAGCATGTGGGTCAACGAAAATTATTTTTACGTGCATTTTTTTTTCTTAGAAACCTAACAAGCTTTTGATACAAATCTAAAGTTTAAGAACAAACATCAGTGTTAGATAAATAGTAAGAGAGGACAAAAATACACCAAGTTAATGAGGTTAAGAACAGATCCATAGGTTTTTCATTGGTGTAGGAAAACAAGTTGTTATGGCCGAGCTTTCGCGCAGAAACGCGTGGCTTTGTCAAGGCTGATTAATGTCAAACTAATGCAGAGAGAATCCTATAATTATCTCCGCATTAGTTAGATATTAATAATGAATGCTTGCTTCCTCTCCGCATTAGATATTAATCGGCCTTGACAAAGCCACACCTTTGTGCGCGAAAGCTCAGCCATACCAACTTGTTTTCCTACACCAATGAAAAACCTACGGATCTGTTCTTAACCTCATCAGTGTTAGAGTTCAGTTAGCGTCCCCAAAGGCAGATAGATGCTTTGGGGGACAGTACTCAAGATTTCGGGACCACTGGTCAACATAATCTACAAGCCTGATGTCCTCGCTCCTGTTTAAGAACGGACTGACGGAAAAAGCATTCCAGTCAATTCACCACTCTCTAATAGCGTTCTCTCTCCGAAGTTAAACCCAATTAAGCATATGTGGGAAGAAGTTCGATTAATTCCAGCACGAAACCCAAGGGCGGCAACTTTCGGCGCTTTATAGACGATGGAATCGTGGGTCACGCCATGCCATTCCACCATTACTCTCTCAAGGCGTTGGTAGAGACCATACCGCGACGTGTTGCTGCTGTTATCAGTGACATAGCTGGACTTAAATATCAGGGGTGGCGAAGAAAAAGGTTACGCGTGGGGGGATTGGGGGTGCAGGCAATCTTCAACAACCTTTGCTGTATAACAACTGGATAGGAATAAATGGTTTCTAAGGTCTGGCTTGTGTGGCCATTCGTCCGAGATGGGTTCGGGTTAGAATCCCGGTGAGGCATGGATGTTGTGTTTGTCTTACGGCACTGGCTCTCTCCCTTTCCTGGAACCAGTGATCCTAAATTAGGGACGGGCGACTGCTTATAGCCCATTGAGTTGCTCACGGTGGTCGTTAAACCTCCAATCAAAAAAAAAAAAACATATTCGTAAAAGTACATGTGCCGAATTAAAATCAAGCTGCACGCCAAACTAATTGCATGGCGAATTTTTCATTTTGCTAAAGTTTTTGGAGAAACTTAGATCAAATACAGTCGAAATTTGACAGCGCCAGTAGTTCAGTGTTCTAGTGCTAGCCACCGACCATTCGTACAAGTGGGTACGGGTTCGAGTCACGACTGAGACATGGATGGTGTGTTTATATTACAGCACTTGCTCTCTCTCTCTCTCTCTCTCTCTCTCTCTCTCTCTCTCTCTCTCTCCTTAGAACGAATGTCTCCAAATTAGAGACAGGTGACTGCTTATAGTCCTTAGAGTTGCTCTCGGTGGTCATTAAACTCTGAAAGAAGAAGTCAAAATTTATCTTAACAAGAAGTATGTCGTAAAATTAGTACAACGAAAACTACTTTTAAGAACAGTTTTCATTAGAAATCTAACGAGCTAATGAGGAAGTGTAAATCCGAGCACACTTGAGGACAAACATCAAAATTTGAGGACAATTTGCGTCCCTAAAGGCATCAGACGTTTTTGGGGACAGTAAACAAAATTCGAGGACTGTCTTCAAGAATTGGTGACTTCTGGTCAGCTTAGTATAGTGGCTAGAAGAGATAGTGTGCCGTGCGATAATACCTCACTGTTTAAATTTTAGTTCCCTATTTTCATGAAACCGCTAGATGGCGCTTCTGCAAGCTTCGATGCTATGATTTCGAAACGTTAGCATGCTTTTCTATGGCGTGTTTGGTGGATAGCGAATAAAAAGTAATTTATTTGTTAAATCGATCATGAAAAGAAGTAATAAATAAGAGTGTAACGTTGAAAACGTGTTTTGTACCTGGATGTTACAGATCTTGTAAACAAAAAGTAACTGTTTTCCGTGCCGAAAGATGAGGCAAGGCGAGAGGAATGGAGCAAAGCAATTCCTCGTGATGACAAACGGCTAGAACAGAAATGTGTGGTATGTGAACGTCATTTTGATGAACGTTTTATGGAAATAAATTTTAAAACGTTTATAAATAGTGAAATAATATAAACGCCCAGAGCCCGGTCAGTACTTTTAAATAATGCTGTACCCACAATTCCCCCAAATGAATGCTGTACCCACAATTTTACCAGTAAAAAATAAAAAAAAAAAAAAAGATTAATATATTTTTGTTTTATCTAATGTAAGTTGTTGAGTACATGTTTTTTCATGTTATTTAAACAATAATAAAAAATTCAAATTTTCGGGGGCGAGGGCTCCATGCTCCCCAATATATATTGTATAGTTAAATCAGTGCCGTGAATTTTAATTTCTTCTGTAAACTTCATGCAGCATGTACCACATTATCAAGTCACTAATGTAACACATACTTTACATTTTTTACTAAATTTCTGTCTGGATATGTTGCGAGAAATAGGGTTATTTGTGAAATCGTTTTGAACAAGTTACCAATGGTATTATTCGATCCAGGGTTTAATAAAGTCGGATCTCAAACAATGTTTTTTATGTTTCAATTTACCAATGAAATTTTGTTTTGGGACATCAGTGAATTTCATTACTTTTATCTTTTAATCGCCAGCGAGATACCAACGGGACAGCAATTTTAAATCTTTACTGAGAGAGAGAGAGAGAGAGAGAGTGAGATGTTTCCTGGAATGCTCATGAACGATCGAGCGTTCTAAGGGTTATATAATTGTTAACATTTTACGGAAAAGTCATGTAAATTCAAGTGTTCAGTTAAACATATAATTACGGAGAAAATTTGTGTCCAGTAATGTATTTGTACTTACAGCATTGTAACGCGTACATTCAATGCGAGATTGCGCATTTCCCGATTAAAGTTGACGAAGCTTCCCCAATAGCCCCATTTGGAAGAATATTCACTTATATCTGTCCATGCATGATATTGATAACTTTTAGTATATTTGCGGAATAACAAAAAAGACATTTTTTGGTGAAATTACTGTACTGCACGCAACGAGAAGCACGTATATCTATGAGCGTAGTTCACAGCAATAGCATCGAAGCTGTCTTCAGCGCCTTCTGTGATTTCATGATTTCAAGAACACGTCTGCAAAAGCGCACGGCACAATATCTCTTCTAGCTACTATAATGGGAGTGTATACTAAAATCCTCCTTTCGGTCCCGGGGTACTGGCCCCCTGGTAATAAGGGCGTCTTCCTCCCCTTTCTACTTCGCTTCCGTGTCACTTTCATATCGATCATTCTAGCCCAAATCTCTTAGCTTCCTAATTCTAAGGGTTGTTTAAGACCTGGGGTCAGACACTCTTTTCCTAAAATCCTCTATATATGATCATTTGGTCCTTTCGGTATTGAGCAAAAAGCCGGATATACTGATTTCGGCCGATGTTTTTAATTACGTAATTCCGGTCCTGAGAATGTTACGCACTTCCTCCTCTTCTTCACGGCTTACAGCGCATATTGGAGGGTTTGTTTCGGTATGACAACCCTTCCTTCTACAACTTCAGTCTCTTCTCAAGCGTGTTCCTTGTTATACTTTCGGGACGCTACCGTGGCAAAAAGAAAAGTTCGGGTCTTGGAGAAATTTATAGTTCTCACCAGACGTTTCTCACTTTGAACTCCATTTCTAACTCTCCATTCCCATGATGTACTTTTGGGATGCTGTCGTCGCTTGACGTGCTGTTCGTGCATCTAAGTGTTCCATCGTGATCACGAGACATTTTCACTTTAACAGCTCGGTCAACTAGTTGCGGTGAGGCACATACTCCGTCTATGAGCCTCATCATCTTAAAAAAAAAAAAACATTACGTATTATTTTAGTAAAATTGTAGTGGCAACACGAAACTACTACAGTACTCAAGTCAACTTAAGTCGTAAAACAAAGTGTATTGTGTATGGTTCTTCAGCAGTACTTCAGATTCAATTAATTCTCCATATTCTCTATTTTTGTATCTGTTGTGTGCCTGTCTGCGAGACACTGAAATCTTATGTTAATTATTTCATCATCCGTTGGAGTCCCTTATTCAGCTGTTCATACTTTTCCACTGGACACAATTCATCACTCTCCTATGGACACGTCTACCCACTGTTAAAAATAAATTTTTTGTAAGAACAGAACAGATACTTCTTGGTAAAATATATATTTCGTTAATTCAAAAGGCCCAATTTTTTAAAAAGAGGAAAAATTCCATGGCAGGACCTGTTAAAAATTGAAGTCGCATCGAAGTGTTACCCAGATGTTTATGTGCTTGAGTTCTCAGTCACAGCATGTTTAAATTTCATGCTCAACCATTATTTGAGCTGTGTGGTGTTATATATTAAACATATATTTGAGTACTGAAGTGTTACTCCACAGGATATTGTTAGACAAAAGTGTTCTTTCAAAATATACTGATACTACCCAATATTATGTTTTGGATACTGGTGGTACCCAACTATTTGGTGACCCCTATATCGAATTGACTAGGTTTCTTCGGAGGACCTCAGCGTGAACTGTTCGTGGAGATGAAAATAAATTGTAAAGGATTATGTACACGTAATTCAGATTCTCAAAATGATGATTGCAGCTGGTTGTTTATATCTGAACTATGGGTCTTGATTTTTCAGAGAAATTAAAGTAACTAATTTGAATAAACTGCAGAACAGGAGAAAAAAAAATTCTCTAAATAGGAAATATGAATTGCTGATGTTGATTCAAAAATTGTCATTTCTCTAACAATTTAGAATTATTACTGGAATTTTGCATACAAAATTTATTCAGTTATTATTTTACTGCAGATTACAGGGGCCGTAATTGATGCATCACTTTGATTTTGTTTTGACGTGTTAGGCATTTAGGTGCTACTAATTGAATTTAATATCTTCATAAATTTGATACACTTAAAAAAATATTGCGTGAAGTTGTGCAACATGTCAAGTTACTTTTTGCGTGTGTGTGGGAAGAATGAATTCCTAATAAAATTATACAAATTTTAGTTTTTATTGTGCAGATAAAAGATAGAATTAGTTTGAAATTAAGCTGAAAATAACATCACTTGTTTTTTTACATATGTATGTCAGAAATTGATGCTATATATGTTTTATATGCATCTCTTGCACAAAGAAAACATATTGCAAATTGAAACGGTTACCAAATTTATTGATATTAAAACACATACTAAAACATTTCATTCTGATCAAGTTGACAGCATTAAATGCAAGAAAATAAACAATTTTTGAATTAAGTGATTCATAATCTGAGGAGGACAGAGAGAGAACCTGTAATGCATTTGAGCATATATGTTTTGAAATGAGCAGTGACAGAACTTTTCATGGAACCTACACAGGAAAGTAATTCTTCAGAACATTTGCACACTCAAGCAAGTGAAAGGAATTTCAAAGAAATTACTCTTTTGAATGATTTGCCAAGTCCTGCAGATAACAAATCCTATAAATGTGAAATATGCCACAAAAAGTTGACACGGAAACATAATCTTTTAGTACATTCGTGGACCCATACAGGTGAAAAGAGATATGAATGTGAAGTATGCCATAAGAAATTTCTTAGGAAAGGTGATCTTTCAAAGCATTTGCTCATTCATTCCGGTGAAAAACCCCATGAATGTGAAGTGTGCAACAAGAGATTCAGGAAGAAAAATACCCTCTCAAGGCATTTGATCACTCACACAGGTGAAAAGCTGTATGGGTGTGAAGTTTGCTACAAAAAATTTGCTAGTAACACTGAACTCACAAGGCATTTGATTACACACACAGGTGAAAAACCTCATGAATGTGAAATATGCCACAGGAGATTTACAAAGACAAATAACCTTGCAAGGCATTTGGTTACTCACACAAGTGAAAAGCCCGATGAATGTGAAGTTTGCTACAAGAAATTTGCTGGTAAAAGTGAACTCTTAAGGCATTTGATGACACACACAGGTGAAAAATGCCATAAACTTGAAACATGAGAATAATCTCGCACTGAAAAGTCAGCTTTCAAAGTATATACTCTTCATAAAATGTGAAAATCCTATGAGTGTGAAGTTTCCAAGAGGTTTAACCAATAAGATGTTTTTCCAAGGCATTTCTTTACACAGAGATAAAATCGTGTCAGTGTGAAATATACCAAAGGAAATTGATTAGTGGGTTTTAACTTTCACAGCATTTGCTGACACGTACAAGTGAGAGTCCATAAATATAAAAATATGCCCTAAGAAATGTGTAAGAAAATGTGATCTTAACTGCATTTGTACATTTACTCTGGTGCAAAACCCCATTAATGTTAAGTAGCCACATGAGATTCACAAACACAAGTTACTGTAATTTTTGTTGTATAATATGCAGATTATCTGCTAATAAAGTTTAAATTATAGGTTCTGCGGATAATTTGCCAATGTGGATAATACGCTGATTTTAAAGAAATTTTTTTCCGGCCCTTTAAATCTTCAGGGCAATTGTGCGGGAGAGGAACCATAATCAGAAAAGGAGGTAAATGTGTAGATTAGCATCCTAAATTTTGCCAGAGAAATGTTGGTACCCGGAAAAAGTGCAACATACAGATTTTACAGTATGAAAATTAATTGCAAATGATGCATATTTTAAATGTGTTTGAAAGATTTTTACCGTAATATTAACCTGTAAGTGCGATGCTCTGAAGAGATGCTGTGATAGGCCTAACACATTGCTACCGCGATTACGTCCAGCTTTGCTCCGTTAAAAGGAAGGTTTGTTGCTGAACCGAAATGACAGGCGGAAGAGTGCAAGAGAAAGTGGTTACGTCTTGGCAGGAGAACGATAAATCTTGTAGTGATACGCTACAGAAAATAGGTCCAGATTATGCATCCTTTATTTTATTGTATCGTGTATGTTCAGAGGTCCAAAAATGCGGTCTCCCATGACGACCAAAAAAAAAAAAAATGTCCAGGCTACCACGGAAAACACACTGAAAAATATGTACCATAATTTTCGCTGTATAATCCCAGGATAAATGCCGATTTAAAAAAAAAAAATCTGCAGCATAATTGTGCTGGAAGGGAGTTAATTGGAAAAGGAACTCCCTCAGAAAAAATTTCCTCAGTTCAGGAGTTTGTACGGAGAGGAGAAGGAGGAGGGGATTCATAATGAAAGACCGTGAAAGTTGTAGGGAGGGATGGCAGAAGTTATTTTGTCTTCGTAGTTTTGGGAACACAAAACCCTGACTGTGCTTGTGCCCTCTCTTCGTCAGTCGGCAAATAAAAATGTACGCACAGCGCACAGGAGATGTTCTAGATCTCGTGTGCAGTCTGCCTTGTATTTTAGTCCTTCACCATTTTGACCAGTCTTTGCTGCTGATATTTTCCTTCATTGCTCTTTATGATGTCTCTGAAAAGGAAACGTTCGAGTTACATTTCAGGGCACAGCTGAGGATATGATCGTGTCACTACGTGATACTTTTCAAAAGGTCAGGAAACTAACGTGCAGTGACATGCAAAAAGCTGCTGTCTAAAACGTAAACAAACCCGTCGGTAAACTCCACGGGAGAATTCAACAAGTCCTGCACTTCTTTTATTTTTTTTTTACCTGTGTGTAAGCCGACTCCTGTACTTTGAAAAAAGGATTTCTTCCAAAAAGTTTCCACTTGCATGCAAGTATTTTCTCCATCAATTGATGGAGATAACAGATATGTACATTTATCTTGGACAGCAGATATCAAGTGAGGTTCACATTGATGAAGAAATTAATCAGCGTACAAAACTTACCTAGAGAGCTTTTGGAAGAAACAGCATAATTTTCAAGAGAATTATGTCTTAAAAGAAAAGTGTTTGATCAATGCATTCTTCCAGTGCTTACGTATGGTGCAGAGACGTGGACCTTAACTAAAAGAGACATACAAAGACTACAGACAACTCAAAGAGGCATGGAGAGATGCATGCTTGGTGTAACCAGGAGAGATAAGAAAAGGAACTCGTGAATCAGATAAATGACAAGAGTGGAAGACATCATGATCAGAGTTAAATCCCTGAAATGGCAATGGGCTGGACATATTGCCAGAAGAACAGACCATCGATGGACAGGCAAAATTTTAGATTGGATTCCAAGAGACAAGAAAAGACCCAGAAGAAGACCACATAGCAGATGGGTGGATGAAATTCGAAGGTATGCGGGATTAACATGGAATAGACTGACACAAGACAGACCGTTGTGGAAGAAACTTGGGGAGACCTTCATCCAGCAGTGGATTGATAATGGTTGACGATGCTGATGATATACGGTATTTCAATGAACTGTTCTGTATCAACGTTTCATCAGTGACATAATGCAATTAAAGCTGCTGCATCGGCGCGAATAAGATTTGTGCTCTATAGATGCCATGCCACTAAGCTTCTTTAGTGCCCGAAGATAAAAATATATTAAGAAAATTTCCTTTAAAAATGAATTTCTTTATTTTCTTCAAACTCCAGGGTAACTGACTTTTCTGTCTAAAATTTCGCTTCTGGTTCAACATTTGTGATGTGCGGATTATACAGCGATATTTTTTCCCCTAAATGTCACAATCTGCTAATTATACGCCGGCACAGATTATACAAAGGTAAAAAGAAATAGTGTGAATTCCAGGGTCTGGGGACAAACGACGAAAATTAAAAATTACAGTATTTGAAGAATTTGCGAGCCCCAGAAAGAAAAAGAAAAGAGAGTACCATTTTCTTTTCCCTTCTTTTTTTTTTTTTTTTTTTGCCAGGAAGAAACAAGCTGAGGGTAGAAATTTTTTTTGGACAGCAGTGTACATGACTTTGATATTATGTATACTCCCCCCCCCCACACACACACACACTGGTCCACTGTCTGGCTCCTAAAAAGCTTAGCTGGCCACCAGATTTTAGAATACTTTTTTACCCCTGTGTATGTTGTTGGCAGGAAAAACCAGAAAAAACCTCTCATTTGCAAAAGATACGTATCAGTGAGATACAAACTGACCTGCGAACAAAGTATTAAGAGGAGAACCAAAAGTACACTGGCACAGCAAATCTGCTACGAATGGAAGCAGTTCGAAGCAGAACCGAATGTTATACTTCTCCAGTTTCCTGTACAGCATAGAAAGGAATATGTGCACTTTCCATTTGGAATCAGGCAATGATGTGTGAAACAATGAAACATTTCTGAGCATGTGCTTTAAAAACAATGACAAAACATGAACGAACTATTTTCTGTAGTGTATGAGTACATGATGCTTCGCTCTTCTGGGAAGAACGTACATGGCTGCACTTGTAGTCATTCATGCGTAAATCACACGCTGCAGCAGATCTTCCTTTTAATGGAGCAAAGCTTGACATCGTTGTGGTAGCAATGCGTTAGGCTTACTGCAGCGTTTCTGCACAACATCGCACTTACATGTTTATATTACGATAAAAATCTGTAAAAGACATTTAAAACATGAAAGTTCTCTATCATTTGCCATTAATTTCCATACTCTAAAATCTGTATGTCACACTTTTTCCAGGTACTAACATTTTTCTGAGGAATTAATTCAGGGTGCTAATCTACACATTTACAGAAAAGGAACTCCCTCAGAAAATTTTTCCTCAGTTCAGGAGTTTGTACGGAGGAGGGGGGGGGTGTTGTAATGAAAGATTGGGCAAGTTGTGTGGAGGGGCGGCAGGGGTCATTTCGTATCATTGAGAAGGATAACTCTGACTGTTGTGCCATCTCTGTTTTTGTCAACCAGCCAATGAAAACGCACACTGAGCACTTGCTGCATGAACCTATGTGTTCCTCTTTTCGGATCGCATGTGCATTGCCATGTGTTTAGTTCATCTTTCGCCATTTTGACCAATGTCTTTGCTGCTGTTGTTTTTCTTCATTGCTATTCATGATGTCTTTGAAAAGGAAACATTTCAGTGCCGAATTTAAATTGGTGGGCACAGTTGATGATATGATCGTGTCACTACGCAATAGTTTTGAAAAGGTCAGAAAACAATTGTGCAGTAACATGGAAAGCTACCTTGCCCTGGTCTAAAATGTAAACAAATCCATCGGTAAATTTCATGGGAGAATTCATGAAAGTCTAGCCCTATTTTTAATTGGCCCATGTATAAGCCGATCCCCCAACTCTGAAAGCAGGGTTTCCTCCAAAAACTTTCATCTTATACGTGAGTACATACGGTATTTCTATGACTTGTTCTGTATCAGCCTTTCGTCATTCGCAAGGTGCAATGCAATACTCTGGAGCTGTGTCTGTGTGATCTATGAATGCCACGCCAGTGAACTTTATCTGTCCGGAGATAAAAACACGAAAACGTTACCTTGAAAAATTATTTTTTCATTTAATAAAATTGTGCATTACTTCTTCAGACTCCTGGGTCATTAATTAAGGCCCCGCACGGGGATAACTGGTTTTCCTGTTATTTGGGGAGCGGCGCCCCCACGGCCCGAGCTGACCTTGTGACTGGTCACCATCTGATGTCACGCCACCGCTTGTTTTTTATTTTGGTGTTTGCAGGGACAGCTGTTCATCCAGCTGTTGGGGAGTCACGTTCCCGAGCTGGTCTTGTGTCTCGCTTTTTCGTTTTTCTTTATTTTCTCCACTGGCCAGTTGCCCGTGTTGTATTCTCTACCTAATCGCTACCACGTTATGTACTAACACCCCGGTCTTGTGGTTTTGTTACCCTCCACCACTAACTGTTTTATATTAACCGCTCAGTTTGCCCCGCACGGGGATAACTGGTTTTCCAGTTATTTGGGGAGCGACGGCCCGAGCTGACCTTGTGACTGGTCAACATCTGATGTCATGCCACAGCTTGTTTTTTTCTTATTTTGGTGCTGTTGGTGTTTGCAGGGACGGCTGTTCATCCAGCTGTTGGGGAGTCGCGGCCCCACGATCCCGAGCTGGTCTTGTGTCTCGCTTTTTCGTTTTTCTTTATTTTCTCCACTGGCTAGTTGCCCGTGTTGTGTTCTCTACCTAATCTCTCCCACGTTATGTACTAACACCCCGGTCTTGTGGTTTTGTTACCCTCCACCACTAACTGATTTATATTAACCGCTCAGTTCGTAGGTTGCTGAGATTCCGTTTAGGTTCCCTTCCAGGATTTGTCTTCTTTGGATTTCTTTTTTTTTTTTTTTTTCCTTTTAGCTGGTTTGGGTGCTAGACCTACCTGCATGTTTGCCACGTGCGGAGACCCGTGAGGCGGAAATGGGATGTCTGGCGGCTGAGGTCGCAGGAGACCGGTTAAGTGCCTCCTGTGTACCAACACTCCTCTTCGACCCCGGCTTCGCTGTAAACGGGAGGCTAGAGACTAACCCACCTCTAGTCAGAAGTCTTGTCCCAAGTTGTGTACAGGGCTTTAGCGGCTTTTTTGTCGTATAGCACGGCAGGGTGAGCCCGGGGCTGTGGGATCATGCCAAAGGCGTTGGCATGACGGTACCAGGAGGCCGAAGTGTCCGCCGAGTGCGTGTGATCACAGCCAACGGACTATATCTGCAACGTATAAGCTCCAGAACTGTGTCTAGCGTCATTTTCTTGGCTTGCGGACCTCCAGTTCTCCCTTGTAGGGCTCGGTGGTGGGTGGAGTAGTCTGCAGACGAATCTTCCTCCTTTTTTCCATGGGCAAAAACAAAAGAAAAACTCCAAATTTAAGTCACCTGAGGAAATGTTTGTTGACAACGACTCTCCTTCGTCTTCTCAACCTACCAAGTCTCATACCCTTAAACGGTCTTTAGACCTTGACCTGGACCAAGAATGTGGAACCTCTTCTTCGGCAGCTGTACCAGTCGCTCCGAAGCGTCGTCTCCCTCGATTGCTGTGACTACGCATGCTACACACTTACTTGTAGAATCCATCGATCCGAATGAGAGACTGTCCACCAGATCTCCATTTTTCATTTCTAAAGCTTTGGACGCTGCGGTTGGCCCCTTGAAGTCTGTGAGGAAGCTTCGCTCTGGGGACCTGCTTGTCCAAACTTGCAGTGTTTCTCAGAGTAACACTTTTCTGCGCCTTTCTAGTCTTCAAGGCATTCCTGTCAAAGTGACACCTCACCCGTTTCTTAACACCTCTCAGGGTGTTATTTCGGAGTTTGATCTCTTGCCATGCAGTGAAGACGAATTGGTGACTGAACTTGCAGATCATGGTGTTATTGCTGCTCGTCGTATGATGTTCCGGTGCGATGGTTCCTTGATTAAGTCTAAAAATGTCATCTTGACTTTTAACTCCCCGAAAGTTCCGACCGAAATCAAGGCTGGCTACTTGGTCTGTGGTGTTCGCCCGTACATTCCCAGTCCTCTGCGCTGTTTCAGGTGCCAGAGGTACGGGCATTCACAACGTTTCTGTAAGAGTTCCGCTCGTTGCGCTAATTGTGGCTCCAGTGAACATGACGGGGAAGGTTGCACTTCTGCGGCCTCCTGTGTTAACTGTGGTAAGGCCCATGCAGCTTACTCCCGCAACTGTATGAAATGGAAGGACGAGATGGCGATCCAGCGCCTCAAGACCCTGGAAGGCCTCTCGTACTCTGCTGCCAAAGCCAAGTTGGGTATTCCCAACACCCGACAGCGTAGTTTTGCCGCAGTAGTTAAGTCTCTGCCACAACCCGTGCAGCTCTTTGTTCCGCGCCCTGTAGCTCTCGCCGCACTTGCCAAGCGATCTACAGTTGAACAAGCGACGCAGGTGGATTTCACCGAGCTCCAGCTTATTCGACCAGCTGAGTCTGCGCCTTCTCTTTTGAAGACGACCGCCTCTTCCGGTTCCCAGCAGACAGCCTGCACGTGCGGAAGACCCGGCCCTCAATCCGCAAAGGTGTGCAGTGTCCATCCAACTGTCTCGGCCTCTGCGAGGTCCCCACCCTCAACCAACATTATCGAGGAACATGGGGGGAGGAGAGTGACGGTTCGTCCCCAGCCTCAACCAGCATTGCAGAGGAACATGGGGGGAGGAGAGTGACAGTTCGTCCCCTCCCTCTGCCAGCATTGCAGAGGAGTGTGGGGGGGGGAGGTGAGTGACGGTTCGTCCTTCTCAATTAGTGAATTTTTTTATAAATCTGATTAACTACCTTGTCTTCACAGCTTTCATCATACTTTTTTCAACTTTTACCAAGCCTGTCTACTCTTACTCATTTTCCATGCTTTTAAAATTCTGTGGCTGATAGTTCTTTGTCTGGCGCTCTTTGGCCAAACCTGGCCCTTGCGCCACTAAAATCCACTAACCAACCAACCAACCAACCATTAATTAAGGATATGATCGTGTCACTGTGCAGTAGTTTTGAGAAAGTCAGAAAACAATTGTGCAGTAACGTGGAAAGCTACCTTACCCTGGTCTAAAATGTAAACAAATCCATCGGTAAATTTCATGGGAGAATTCATGGAAGTCTGGCCCTATTTTTTAATTGGCCCATGTAAAAGCAGATCCCCCAAATCTGAAAGCAGGGTTTCCTCCAAAAACTTTCAACTTGTATGCGAGTACATACGGTATTTCTATGACTTGTTCTGTATCAGTCTTTCGTCATTAGCAAGGTTTGTAATGCAATACTCGGGAGCTATGTTGGCATGATCTATGGATGCCACACCTCTGAACTTTATCTGTCCAGAGATAAAAATATGAAAATGTAACCTTTAAAAATGAATTTCTTCATTTAACAAAATCGTGCATTACTTCTTCAGACTCCTTGGTCATTATGCGACCGACTTTATCTGTCGGAAATTCCACATCTGGTTCAAGATCTGTGATGTGCGGATTATATGGCGATTTTTTTTTTTTTCTGAATGTCGCAGTCTGCAGATTATTCAAAGGAAAATTTTTTTGTGTGTGAATTTTGCTGTCTACAGATTATATGCCGGTGCAGGAAAATATGACAAAAATTATGGTACCTTTCAAAGCATATGCAAACTGGTTATAAACCCTTGAGTGTTCAACATGCTCCTGGAAATTCATACAAAAAATGAACTTTCAGGTCACTTTTGTACTCCTATAGGTGAAACCCCACATAAATGGGAAGTGTGCCATTAATCATTCAATTGTACAAGGGACCTTTCTAAGCATCTAGACATAGGTGAAATGCATCATGGGTGGGAAAGATTCCATGTATGAATTATACTGAAAACAGCCAGCTGACGAATGTTTCCTTGCAAAGCATTTGTTTTACACATGTATAAATCTCTACAGAGGCAAGATGTGAAATAAGTAAATGTGTAGTTTAGCGTCCTAGATTATTTTGCCGCTGATGTTGAAGGATTTCAAAAATAGTGAGATATACAGATTTTAAAGTGTGATGTTTCATGGCAAATGGTGAAAAAGTTTCATCTCTAAAATGCATTTTGAAGATGTGTACAGTAAACCTGACCTGCAAATTCAACGACGTGAACACCACTGCAGCAAGCCTAACACAATGCCATGAGGACCATGTCAAGCTTGACTCCACTGAAAACAAAGGTCTCATTCCTGACGCTATTTTGCTGGTGGAAGAGTACAAGAGCAACGGGGAATCATCCGCGCCAGGAAAACGTTCCCATTTATAGTGCTACAGAGGTTAAGTTACAGTCATTATTTTTGCGAAATGCGATGAGATGATGAAAAATGTGAGAGAAACGGTGTCCGTCACAAAATTGTACTAGCCTTTTAAATATCAACCCATCCGCAGATTCTACTCTAGCTTTTCTATCAGTGAACATAGATGCCAACCAATACTGATTTTCAGTAATATTGCAAATTTTTGGTTGGAATCGCCATTATTGGCATTTGATTTTTCTGCATCGGAAACGGGAATGATTCTTCCGCGAAGTTGAGAATTTTTTACTTTTTCGTCATCATTTGGATTTCTCTCGAGATCGATGCTACACGAAATAGAATGGGGGGGGTCAGTTTTCCATCTGCAGGGGACTGAATTCAGTCTTTCAAAAACGGAAGTTAGGGGGAATGAGGAGATTATAATTGTATTTTTTTAAATTCCCGATGTTTAATTTGTAAAGCATTGGTGGTATACATAATTTTTTGGCATAAATGTTTGTATTTCCGCTGGAAAATATAAGCAACAATCTTGCATTGCTCCTTCCGCCTTCTATTGTTAAATATGATTTTATACCATAAATATAGGTATTTCAGCTTGAAAACGAAGGGAAAATTTCCGAAAACGGAAGTCTGACGAAACGCAAATTTCTCCCGTAATAATTTTTTTTTTTTCATGAGGTTTTTACTGTCCTGAACTGTTGTTAAATATTGTTTTCCCCATGAATGTTTGCATTTTTAGTTTGATAAGAGAGGGAAAGTTTTATGAAAACGGAAGAGTGAAGTTAAAAAAATTGTAAGAATTGATGCATGGTGTTCAAAAATATTTATATTCTCAAAGTTACACCATTTATCTAAAATTGTGAAAGCTTTTTATTATGCATTCATAGTCCTCCTCAGGCTTAAAGTTCTTTCAGCATAATGGATGAAATTATAATCATAAAAGCAAAGAATGAACATCAATATTTCGCTATAGTAACTGTGAACTACAAACTTAAACACAGAGTAAGTCTGAAGTTTTGCACTTCAGTAAAATGGGTTATTTAGGAGAAGCAGTGGATTCCAACACTGCCAAAATCTGAGGGCATTAAAAGAGATGAAGAGCAAAAAGAAAAATTTTAGAAGATTATAGAGGCTAGAGAGATTAGATCCCCCTCCCCCCATTTAAAGTTCAACTTTAAACCAGAGTCAGCTGTGCCCCGCCCCCCTCATCCCACCAAGGCGATAAACAATCCCTTATCACCTGTGCATTCGTGATCAGAGTGACTGCACAGAGACGGAACATGGATTAGGAAAGAAAAGTGGCAAACTAGGAGCAGCTCCTCCTACCCCACAGTGCCGTCAATCATATAGGTACCGCCGTTGCTATGGATAAAATCATTGTTAAGAAATTCAAAGATTACAAAGACAGTGCTTAAAATAAAATCAACAGGAAAAAATTGTGTGTTAGAAAAAAAGGAAATAAAACTGCTACTGAATCTATACCTTTTGAGCAACTTATGTAAAAATGGTGCTCCCTGTACAAATTGGTACAAGTTAACTGGACGGATAAAATGTCATATTTCAACTGTGAATTGTGCGTTGCAGCAAGGAAAAGCAATGTCTTGGCAAGTGATAAAGATTTGGATTTTAAGCTTATTTGATCATGATTTTAGAAATGAGTGCTTATCTGTTAGCTGTATATCAACTTATATTGCCCAATACAGTTTTCTAAATGGGTTAGTATCTTCCAAAATAATTAGTTTTCCACTGAAGTTCAAAGTGTTGTTGGTGTGAATGATTAAATTGGTGTTACAGTTTACCAAGCGACAAAGGCGACCAACTTTCTTTAGCATACAGTACAGCGTTTTTCCCTATTTTAGCAATTTTGAGCCAGCTTAAACTCTGTAGTGCTACCTGAGAGAAAATAGTTTATTTCTGTCACAGTTTTTCAAAACACATGGTGACATTTGCTTCACTCTTATGCACATTATTCTCTGATACGAAATAGAAAGTATACAGATGCCTTTCTTTCTTCTAGAAAGTAGATGTGGCATTCTCTCCAACGGAAGTTACGTGGCATTGGAAAATCAAAGTCTGCTCCTCCTGTTGAGGGTGTGGTTTGCAGTTCATTCAAGTTGGAATAAAAAAAAAAAAAAAAAAATCCCTCGAAGAAAAAGTGAGTTCGTATATTGCACGTCAAAGAATCATATGCGAAAAAAACAAGAAATTGTCAGATTGTGATGTGAAAAACTGAGACGGAAATGATGAGCTATTTTCTGTAACGTGGTTCTACAAAATCAAACGCTTTCTTGGCAAGAACGTCCCTCTTGTACTCTTCCGCGAGCAAAATGGCCACCAGAAGTAGACCATCGTTTCAGCGGAGCCAAGCTTGATGTGGTGTTGTGTTAGGCCTGCTGCAGTGGTGTTCACGTCGTCGAATTTGCAGGTAAGGTTTACAGTAAAAATCTTTAAAAAGCATTTTTTTCACTATTTGCTATGAAATTGCGTACTTTGAAGCCTGCGTGTCTCACTTTTTTAAATCCTTCAATGTTTGTGGCGAAATAATTTAGGACGCTAAACTACGCATTTGCCAAATAATTTTATAAGGAGGTACGCATTTACAAAAGCACAAACACAATGTCAGATGCAAACACTTTGGAATATGGGATCTCCTCCTCCTCTGATTGAAGTCACCAAAGTGAACACCTTTTTAATTCTAAATACTCTGTACACTCTCCAAGTAATGTAACCATGTATCTATTTCCCAGCAGGTTTTCTTTAGTATAGATGGAAAAGGGAAATTCTTTTCTGCTAATGAGTGTGTTGAGGAAAAGTTTGGAGCATTTTCTTTAAAACTTGTTATCTTACAATAAAATGCCGTCTTCTGATAAAACACATAAACCTTCAAACTAGAGATGCCTTATGGGATTTATCTATGTAAAGTCTCAAATTTCTGCAAATTTTTGGAGAGAACTCCTCTCCTTCCATCAGACAGTCATTCGTTCAATCTCCGTCACTTTCTTCATTTCTTCAAAGAAAGTGACAGAAATTGAATGAATGACTGTCTGATGAAGGAGAGGAGCTCTCTCCAGAAATGTGCAGAAATTTGAGACTTTACATAGATAAATCCCATATAAAAAAAAAAGGATCTAGTTTGAAAGTAGCAATCTAGGGAGCCACATAGCAAAGATGAGTAGTATGATTTACACATAAACCTTTTGTACCAAATAAAGTTCTTTGGCTTTGTTCACCACTGCTCTCTGTGAGGCCATTTTTATTGAATTGTTGAAAGCTATTAAAATTATTTTCTGTATATGAGTTAGGGCAGAAATGGGTGTGAAGTGAATCATAGAAAAATTCTTCAGAAATACACGAGAATTGTATTGTAGGCAGGGGCGGATTGGAGGTCACAAAAGGGCCCAGGAAATTTTTTATGAATGGGCCTGTTCAGTTGGAATTCTGCGGTACTGTTGTATCACAACTGAAAAACATTTTTTTAATTTAAGAAACAAAAAGTACAGTTGCTCTGGAAACAGTGGCAAACATAGTACTGGGGGGGGTTGTGAAAAAAGCACACCCGTCATCCTTAAATTGAAGTGGGTGTTGAGGCGATGCCAAGATTTTACTGCAGAAAATTTGTACTGCAATTTTTCTGTTGTGGACAATTACAGTTAGAAATTTTAAGATATTTAAATATTGTAGCAAACTCACTTAATCGACGTGATAAAAGTGAATAACCAGGTTTAAATCACTAGTTTAGTTAGTTATGTGTGTAATTGTGCTGGTGAAGCTTCTAATTTTGGACACACTCACTATTTACATTTGTTTAAAATTTTCTCTTAAGAACGGTGAAGTAAGAACATTAAATTAAGAAAAAAATTATTGCTTATATAGCTTTTTCATTGTTTGACAGATCATAAAATAATCTTGATTTTCATAACTTTGAGCTTCCAGTTCTTAAATTTTCAACAAAGTTGGCGGAAATTCCAGCAGATATTTAAGAGAGAGAAAGAACTGCTACTACCAAAATTATGCTGGACTTGTACCAAAAATCCTTTTGAATAAGACATGATTTTTAAATTTAAATAAATGAAAAAAATACAGAACTTCTACACTATAAAATTTTTTTATTTGTATCGCAATTTTTGTGATTTTTCTATTGTGGACAATCACAGTTAGAAATTTAAATATTGTGGTGAACAGATTCTTCATTTAGTGATCATATAGGGATGTAAGGTCAGGTGATGCGTAACATCACAGCCTCTCCTTGACAAATGTCAACCCCGCCTTCTCGTGGTGCATCCTGTTCCCACTAAAGGGGCTCTGACGACCGCCCATAGCGGTATAACTATACCATCGGGATCAGAGGAAATGCTATCCCACACTCACCAACCCGCTTGGCCAGCGTGGTGAGTTATGGCCAAACCCCTCCAAAATGATTCCACAACTTAAATCTTGGCCCTCAGTCTCCGGCAGCTGGAATGTACCTGGCCAAGGCAGCGGCCAGTGCGACATGAAGGCAGAGGGTGCTGTGAGACAAGGTGACACCATATCTCCGAAGCTCTTTAATGCCACATTGGAGGGTGTTTTTCAGTCGCTGAGCTGGGAAAACAAGGGGATAAAGATTAATGGAGATTATCTAACCCACCTTCGGTTTGCTGATGACGTAGTCATTTTTGCAACTAGCCCATCAGAGCTGCAGAGTATGATCCAGGAACTTGCTGACAAGAGTAAAGAAGTGGGATTAAAAATGAACTTTCAGAAGACAAAAGTGATGTTCAATGCTTTTACAAGAAATGAAGATTTATCGATTGATGGAGAAAAGCTGGAGATAACAGACACGTACGTTTATC
Organism: Macrothele yani; assembly: GCA_039090855.1. Taxonomy (NCBI): domain Eukaryota; kingdom Metazoa; phylum Arthropoda; class Arachnida; order Araneae; family Macrothelidae; genus Macrothele; species Macrothele yani. Next base: position 193,313,211 of record CM077009.1, on the reverse strand, counting down.
TTGGACAGCAGATATCAAGTGAGGGTCACATTGATGAAGAAATTAATCGGCGTACAAAACTTGCCTGGAGAGCTTTTGGAAGAAACAGCATAATTTTCAAGAGCAATATGCCATTATGTCTTAAAAGAAAAGTGTTTGATCAATGCATCCTTCCAGTGCTTACGTATGGTGCAGAGACGTGGACCTTAACTAAAAGAGACATACAAAGGCTGCAGACAACTCAAAGAGGCACGGAGAGGTGCATGCTTGGTGTAACCAGGAGAGATAAGAAGAGGAACACGTGGATGAGAAAAATGACAAGAGTGGAAGACATCATGATCAGAGTTAAATCCCTGAAATGGCAATGGGCTGGACATACTGCCAGAAGGACAGATCATCGATGGACAGCCGAAATTTTAGATTGGATTCCAAGGGACAGGAAAAGACCCAGAAGAAGACCACATGGGAGATGGGTGGATGAAATTCGAAAGTATGCAGGGGGTGACATGGAGGAGACTGGCACAAGACAGACCGTTGTGGAGGAAACTTGGGGAGACCTTCGTCCAGCAGTGGATTGATAATGGTTGACAATGATGATGATGATGATGATATTTGTATGTGTTTCAATTACAAAATGTCCTTTTCTGCTGCTGTTATGTATTGTAAAGACACCTTACTAAATAACGTAAACAAAACATTTTGCAAGTTCATGTTGAAATGATATCTCCGTAAATGCCTTCATCTGCAGCATTTGTCAGTTATCACAAGGAGCGACTGCGTAGGTAGAACATTTCAGGGGAAAGGGACCGTATACGAACACCCCTGCAAAAATAATCTTAGTTATTTTAGAATAAGTTCTTGTTATTATTAGCTTTCGCTCTGAATTTTGTGTTGTCATATAGTGGATAGTACATCCCATAATGACCATTATCTAGCATTGTTCTGCAGCTTTATCAACCATGGGCGAATATTTTCACTACTTTAACTGAAAAATTTAGCCCTGTTCAACCCCCACCCCAATGTTGTTAGCATACGTAGATTGTTGTGCCTCCTGATGCCGGGCCCCTCGAAACATTTCAGGATAAAATGAATGGTCCAAGAAACTATAGAAATAAATAGACATCCATTATACAACGTGAAATATTTAATCCGTATTGAATGGTGTAACAATTTATCAGTGGCGGCTTCTCAGGTGAAGTAGGTGAAGTGCTTCTTCACCTATTTTACTCAAAATAAAGTTTTATTCAGTATGTTTTTAATAATATATTCTTTTTTGCCTTTATTCAGTTCCAAAATACTCAAAATTTTGAATAGATATTAATTCACATGGCGCGCTCAATACGGAAAACAAATCCTTATATGTAAAACAGTGCAAGTGAAGAGCCGAAATGAGAATGCTTTCGCAACTGCCCAGTCCCTCCCCCTCCACACACACACCCAACCTCTCCTATGTTCATCAGTCAGATGAGAACAACTTCCAGTGGCGGCTTCTCAGGTGAAGTAGGTGAAGTGCTTCTTCACCTATTTTACTCAAAATAAAGTTTTATTCAGTATGTTTTAATAATATATTCTTTTTGCCTTTATTCAGTTCCAAAATACTCAAAATTTTGAATAGATATTAATTCACACGGCGCGCTCAATACGGAAAACAAATCCTTACACGCAAAACAGCGCAAGTGAAGAGCCGAAATGAGAATGCTTGGAAGTCTGCAGTTTTCCGCCGAGTTGCCATGGTAACCGTGACGTCACCCTCCCCAATCTGCTCGCTCGAGTGAAGTGTTTCAGCTTCACGCGCCTTACCTCTGCATCTTTCAGTTTTTGAGCGTAAAGTCGTGAGAGATCACGGTGGAGCGGGTGTTAATTTTTTTTTATTTTTTTTTTGGCCCTGCTTACTTTTTAGTAATAAACATTCGGCGTACAATAAAGACGGATTCTCAGATTTATTAAGCGTAACACAGTCACTTCATAAATATTGTAATTCTTGCGAACACCTGAAATGCGGATTAATGTTAAGGAATTTTGAAAAATTCAAAACACCATTGCCAATGCCCTGAGGGAAAATGCTAGGCTTTTGAAAACGCATTTTGACGAAACCGTTTGTTTAAATAGACTTTTCCTGCATACAATGATTGATGCAGTATTAGTCTGTACTGTATTTGAGCAAACAAGAACTAGCATTCCATGGCCATGACGAAAGCATGGGTTTGATAAATCGTGGAAATTTCATTGAATTGCTTTCATTGTTGATATGAAGAAGTTCTTTAGAAATTGAAAATCAATACGAAAGGATAAAAAACTATTCAAAATGAATTAATTTAATGTATTTCTGAATATATGAACGATCACGTCAAAAATTAAATAATTTTTGATTGTTGATTCGGAAGGTGTATTGGTTGAGGGATTTTTGGGTTTCCATGATGTGAAGGAAGATAGAACGTCAGGAGCTTTATACAAAATGCTAGACAAAATTTTGAAACAGTCTGATTACCAACACAAATAAATAGGACAATGTTACGATGGGGCAAGTATAATGTCTGGACACTTAAATAAGCTACAGAAAAAAAAGTCAAGGATAAAGCTTCTCAAGCTGTTTTTGTTCATTGCTTAGTTCATCATTTGAATCTTGTATTACACCAGAGTTTTTCTAAAATTTCGAAGTGTCGGATACTTTTTGCAAGCCTCAGTGGAATTGCTTCGTTTGTTCACCATTCTGAGAAGCGGTCTTATACACTTATATCAACAACTGCAACATGATTGATTGGAGGTTTAACGACCACCGTGAGCAACTCAATGGGCTATAAGCAGTCGCCCGTCCCTAATTTAGGGTCACTGATTCCAGGGAAGGGCGAGAACCAGTGCCGTAAGATAAACACAACATCCATGCCTCACCGGGATTCGAACCCGGACCCCGTTCGGACGAATGATCAGAGGCCATCGCTTAGACCACTGCGCCACCGGGGCGGCATAACCGCAAGATTCAGACCAACCATAGCAGAAACTCGATGGTCCTCCACTTCGAAATTAGTAAGTGTAGTTGCTGAAGATTGGAATAAATTGAAGGAAGTGTTCGGATTTCTGACGAATAGCGAACAATCAGACAAAAAATCAATTCATCTTGCCAAGGGGTTTTTGAATGATATTAACACTTTCGAATTTACATTTTTGGCTCCACCGATCTGTTATTCAAACTTTTGAAGAAAAAATAACTAAACATAAACTACTGTGTAGCACAAATCAAAAAAAAAAAAAAACTCGTGAAATTTTGAGCCGTAAAAGGAACGATGAGTTATTTGAAGCACAGTTTGGCAAAGCCAGCAAAATCACAGAAATAAGCACGGTAATGTGCTGCTCTTACACAGGAAACAATTTTTCAAAATTATAAACAATCGTATTTTAAAATTTTGGACCACATTCTTATGGAAATGGATATAAGATTTCAAGACTGTAAGAAACTTCAATTTGTCTGACTTGCTGAAACAACCAAATTCGAAAAATTTAATGCATGCTTTCCCTCTCGCGCTCTTGAAAATCTACATTTTTACGGAAACATATTTACTAAACACAGCGCCTTAAAAATGAACTGAGTCTTGTATATGACGATTAAAAATTAAGGAATATATTGACTCAAGAACTCCTTCGAGTGTTTAACGGAGACAGAGACATTTTTACAGAAGATTATAAATTGGTTTTCCTCAGTTTAACAATTCCATCTACTGGTGTACCAGTGGAAAGAAGTTTTCTTAAAAGAATACAAACTTGCTCAAGAAACACTAGTTCCCAAGATAGACTTGCTTCTCTGACAAATATTTCTATTCAGGAAGACATTTTATTGATGCTCACGAAGAAACAACCATCTTATGACGACATAATCGAAAAATCTGCAGCTTTAAAAGGAAGAAAAATTGATTTAATATAAAAAAATAAGTAAGTCCTCATTAAGGGATTTTCATTGTAGACAGTAGATATATTTTCATACTGCTCTTGTACCTCTTCACCTATTTTTCCAACCACGAGCCGCCACTGCAATTTATAAACATACAACGACTAAGTGCCGAGCTTTCACACTCCGAACGGGAGCCTCCCGTTCGGAGTGTGAAAGCTCGGCACTTAGTCGTTGTATGTTTATAAATTGTTACACCATTCAATACGGATTAAATATTTCACGTTGTATAATACTCAGGTGTAAGTTCCATTATCGTAAAATAGACATCCCTTCTCGACTCCGCAGTTGAGAAAGACATCGGTTAATTGCATGGGGAGGAAGGAGTGGAAGTTATGAAGAGGAGATTTTTTTTTAATGCCTAAACAGATTAATCATAGTTTTCGGACCCGGGCTCTATCTTGCAATATAAAATTCGGGCGGGCTAGGTCTCTTAAAATTGAGCCCGAACTCAGCTCTTATGAGCACAGCACTAATGCCTCCTACAACCAACGAGAGTAAAATCAACTACCCTCCCCCTCTTCCTTGGGGAATATATAGAACATCTTGTACTGTCCCCTCACTCCCGCAACATACGGTACATACATTCTTGTTCCTCAGCTACTAAGTGAACCGAGAAGTTCGCAAACACACATGGCCCATCTATTGTAGTTGGGATTCTAGCAGTTGCCTGGTGAGGGGATTTTTTTTCTTAATTCAAAATAAAATAGTTTTCTTCCGCCCCGCTTGTTATAATTACATTATGTGTATTTCGTTTATAAAAGTGTGGTTCAGTTGTGTGTTTAAAACAACTGAACTGAAAACATTTTTAAAAAAGTAAGAAAGAAAGAGATAAAATATGCAGAAGGGGCCCCTGATTTATAGGTATTGAGGTATCCAGAAAAAAATGCGGTTTTGCATAGGACATTTCATCGAGGTAAATATGCACATTTTCTGCAGGGCAGTTTTCCAGTGCTGCCGGTGGCTGAAAACATGTTCTAGGTGAATCAAACAAGGCATGAAGCACATGTAACCTATGCATTGAACTTGTACTGTGGTTGGTTTGAATATTAAATTTTAAATATAAGTTCTATTGCAACCATAGGCTCGATTATGAGGGAGGCATGATGAATATTGCCCCCTTGAATTTTACTGAGGGTTAGTGCATACCCAATATTTTTCGCCCATTTTAAATAAATATGGTAATAATTGATGTCATGTCTATTCCTAGACTTGATACACCATAAATTTCACTAAATTATGGGTTTTACTCAGGAATAAAATAAAATTACTTACAGTCAAATTTTTGGGTAGCACCTCTACCCTTCCTGAGGACTACACTATATAGGTGTTGCCATTCATTAGCAAGATTCCAACCTTTTACATCATTTAAATTTGTACCTTTTCTCTCAGTTTCCAGTCCTGACAATTTTCTCTTAAAAGAGTGCTGTTGATGTCTCAAAACTTCTACAGTGTCCCAAAGTACTTTATGTCCTGTATTTTGAACATATCTCTCCAAACCTATTATGTTTGTCGAATTTTTAATTGGAGCATTATGTTCTGCTAATGTGGTCTTAAGCTGTCGCTGTCTGCCTGTTTCTCCCACATAGCTGAGACCACACTCACACTTTTTGTTGTAGACCACTCCTTCCTGTAACAGGATGTTTTCTTCTTTTTGCTTTAATTTTGGAGGGTAGTTACTAATTTTATTTTCTCAGAAGGACTGGAAATTGTTAAAAGAAGAGGTACTACATTAAATGACGTAAAAGGTTGGAATTTAGCTAATGAATGGCAACACCTATAGTGTAGCCCTGAGGAAGGGTAGGGGTGCTACACAAAAATTTGACTAAGTAATTTCTTTTTATTCCTGAGTAAAACCCATCATTTAGTGAAATTTGCAGTGTATAACTATGGTGTTACTGAGAATCTATTTAGTAGTGTATTAAAAGCCAGGTATGCTGTCAGTACAGCTTGAGTACGAGTGAATGGTGTTTTATCAAAATGGTTCTCTATTAGTGCAAGAATCAGACAACATGTAATGTCACCATGGCTGTTTAATATATTTATGGATGTGTGCATGCATGATTCCAAGATGGACAATACTGGTTTATGTCTTGGTAATATCTGTGTGTGCAGATCGCTGTATGCTGAATTACTGATGGCACAGTCCTGTTGGCAGAGTACAAGTGAGTTGCAGAGTATGATGTCCCAGATGTTTGAAGTTTGCATCAAATTCAAACAGTATAAGTAAGGGAAAAACAAAGTTATGGTTTTTGAATGGGGAGCTGTTAGCACTAAATGTAATATAAGTCTATATGGCACAGTGATTCACCAGATGAGTGAGTTTGTGTATTTAGGAAGCACGTTTGACAGAAAGAACAAATTGGATGCTGAAATTAGTAGGCGAGTGAATTCTTCATTAAAAGTCATGGCTGCTTTGGGAGGTTTTCACAGGAATGATGGGTTCTCTAGAGAGTCCCGCATGGCTGTGTATAAAAGTATAATTGTTCCTGCTCTTATTTATGGCAGTGAAACCTGGGTACTACAGGTTTCACTGCCATACATAAGAGGAGTTGTTTATGTGCTAGAGAGATGCATTACTTACGGGGGTAGGGGGGTTCTGGCAAGACACGTTCTGATTGTGTGAGAAAAGAAGATGTGTTGCACTTGTGTAATGTGAAGCAAAATGTTGTTAGCAAGGTGGAGACCAATATGCTTCAGTGGTTTGGCCATGTTGAAAGAATGAGTGATGTTATGCTTACTCGGAATGTTTTTATGTTTTTTAGCCCAAGTGGCAGGAAAGGAAGTCATGGGAGGATCAGATTCAGGAGTGTCTGCAGGAGAAAAATATTTTGAGTATGAAGTATAAAAGGTCTTGTGTATGGCAGGTGTTAGTGAAGCCCGTGTTGTGTGTCAAGATCTCTGTAAGTGGAGTTTGATACCTCAACCTGTAAGTAAATAATCAGTTAAAAACTTATCCAGTATGTATTTCTTTGTGAAGCTAACCTCTGAATTTCAGAGAACAGCTTAGTGATATGTATGTCCTTTTCGAAATGCACGAGTTGAAATATTTCTATAGAGAAAAATGTTTTCCTATGCTATTCAGGCTATTGTTGCTGTGCTTTTTTCAAAATTATTTACGTTTTTACCTTTGATGACTGCCCTGATCAACCTTTGCTCTGCAATCAAGCAGCTGGTCTCTTCCTATCTCGTTCTGAAGATATCTTGCCTCTCAGTCTCAAAACAAATCAGCAAACCGTTTAATGGGTTGTCCTCGGGGAAGAACATTTGGGTAGGTTTCACTGGTGACCCCTCAATAGTCCTGATTTTGACGATTGTTGAAAACAGAGTGATACTCTTGCCTTTTCCCAGCAATGGCATACCAGACCCATACATACCTACATATCACTAAGCTGTTCTCTGAGATTCAGAGGTTAACTCTACAAAGAAATACAAACCACCAGATAAATTTTTAGCTGATTATTTACTTACTGCTGCCGTATCAAACTTCTCCATTTACAGCGATCTTGACACACAACTCGAGCTTCATTGACGTCCATCACACGGCATACACAAGACCTATATTTCATGCTCATAATGTTTTTCTCATGCAGACACTCCTGAATCTGCTCCTCCCATGACTTCCCCGGCATTCCCTTCCTGCTACTTGGGCTAAAAAAAATTCTTAGTAAGCACCTCATCACTCATTCTTTCAACATGGCCAAACCACCAAAGCATATTGGTCTCCACCTTGCTAACAACATTTTGCTTTACATTACACAACTGCAACACATCATTCCTCACATGATCTTGCCACAAAACTCCCGTAAATAACGCATTTCTCAAGCACACAAATGACTCCTGTGTTTCTCCTATAGTACCCAGGTTTCACTGTCATACATCAGAGTAGCAACAATTACACTTTCACACACAGCCATGTGGGACTCCTTTGCGAATACATCATTTATGTGAAAGCCTCTCAAAGCAGCTATGACTTTCAATGAAGAATTCACTTACCTACTAATAACACCATCTGATTTGTTCTCTCCCAAACATTCTTCCTAAATACACAATCTCGTTCATCTGGTCAATCACTCTGCTATTTAAACATATTACATTTAGTGCAACCACTTCCTCTGTCAGAAACCATAACTTTGGCTTTTCCCTTATTTATACTCAGTTTGAATTTCATGCAAACTTCGTACATCTGAGACAACATACTCTACAAATCCCTTTTGCTCTCTGCCAACAGGACAGTGTCATCAGCATACAGAAATTTGCACCCGCGGGTATTACCCAGACATAAACCAGTATTGTCCATCTTGGCATCACGCTTGCACGCATCCATAAATACGTATATTAAACATTACATGGTGACATTACACAACCTTGTCTGACTCCTGTGGCAACAGAAATACTCTCAAAAACACCATTCACTCGTACACAAGCTCTACTGCCAGCATACATGGCTTTTACACTATTAAGTAGATTCCCAGTAACACCATATTCATTCAGTACCTTCCACAAAAGTGTCCTATTTACTCGGTCGTAAGCTTTCTCTAAATCTATGAAGGCAGCAAAAACTTTCTTACCAACAGCCAGATACTTTTCAATCATCATGCGTAATGCAAAAATCTGGTTAGTGCAGCCTTTACCAGGCATAAAACCACTCTGAACATCCCACACTTTCAATGATGTAAGACTTCGTACTTTTTCAATAACAACCTTACCAAACACTTTCCCTGGCACACTCAGTAGGCTACCATAATAGTTCTTGCAATCAGTCTGATCACCTCTTCCCTTATGCAAGGGAACAATGATAGCATCCTTCCGATCACGAGGGACCATTCCTAGCTCCCAGCACAACTGACAAATTTCAGTTAACCAGTCAGTTACAGAGTTGCCACCATATTTGTACATCTCGGCAGTTATGCCATCAACTGCCGGAGCCTTACCATTCTGAAGAGATTTTAGAGCTTTGCACACCTCTTCTCTTGAGATCCCTCCTGTGCTTCTGTCTCTAACTGTTATCATGTGCTTCTGCCTCAGAATGACCTTTGCTTTCTTGATCTAGTAACTTGCAGAAGTATTCCCCCATCTTTCATTTAATTCATTGGGTTACATATAATTTCCTCTATCCTATTCTTCACACAACTTACAACTTTGTTTCCCCTATTTTTCCTGAGTCTTATGTAATTCCAGCAAGACTTCCTATCTTTCCAAAAAGCTAATTCATGGCTTTCCACCTTCTCCCTGTGTTTTGCCTTACTGTGACACACCAGCTTAGCTGCTTCATGCTTCTTACAGTGATATTCATCCACACAGTGGCGGCAGAACCGCCCGGGCTCGGTCAATACTTTTAGCCAAGGTTTTTTTTGGCATATGTGCGATTTTTTGTTGTAGAAAGTTCCTTTAAGTGAGCAGTCAGGTGGCCCTAATCACCAACAGAGCTCCTTAGGCATTGTTCTTGTGTTTGTTCCGGAAGCAGGAAGTAAGGGGGTGCACCACGGTTCAAAATTTAGGGCCCAGTCAACCGTCTTCACTTTCCGCCGACCCTACATCCACAGATACTTTACCTTCAACATCCCCAAATAGGCTTCCTTCTTTCTCTTTACGGCCTCTTCTCGTCATCCTTGTTGCTACCCACTATTGTGATGCCACAGACCTCTTCAGCAGCAGCGACAACACAGTTCTTAAAGCATTCCCACTTCTTTTCTACATCCCTCTCACATAGCTTCAGCTCCTTCGATCATTCTCTGAATAAGTTAGGATATGCTGATGATCTTCAAGGAGCCTTTCAACCTTCATTCGTTCCATCCTAGGCCTCTTGCATCATAACAGATAATTATGTGTATGTGATAATTTGGCCTAATATAGAATTAAATGTAGACTAGTCAAATAATTTAAAATATTGTTCAATACAAAGCTTTGCAGGCTTGGTATAAATTTGATAAAGAAAAAATCATATTGGTTTAGTCATAATTCAATTAAAAAATTGTTTTGAATGAATTAGATTTTTTACCTGGATGGAATACTTAAGGGGAGGGGACTGAAACTAGCTGTACCAGAAATTTGAAAGCATGACGTGAGTCCACATGAGTCATCCTTCTGCGTACAGGATTCAACTGGAGTGCACCACCAGTTAGTCTCAGCCATCTGCGATCTATCTTTGAGTGAAGATGCTTTATGTTGTTTCAAAAGTTTTCAGAAAAAGGTTATTCCTCTTAGTTACAGTTGAAAATCATTTTACTGTTCTAAAGTTTAAAAGAAAGTGATTTTAGTATCTCTTTGAAATATTAGCTTTAAAAATGTCCCAAACTGAAAAGCTTGTTGAACAATGTATTAGGTGTGCAACCTAATTCTCGGCCCTTAACCGCAAACGATCATAGAACGTCGGCAAATGCAAATAGCTGTGCGATAATCGTTGATTGCTGTGCCATCCAACAGCTTTCCAGGCAACCGTAACCGCTCACAGCTGTAGTGACAGAAGGGACGAAAGTTGACGGTGAAAGCAATGTCGTTTGAGAAGCAACATTTGAGGTACTGCCTCCTGTTCGCGTTTCATCTAAAAAGAAGAGCCACGGAAGCCCAGAAAATGATCTGTGCTGCTTTGGGTGAGGCCATAAACCGTGCAACAGAACGTCGGTCCAGTTGTTACAGCGGTTTACACCGCAGATAACTTTCGAACTCCGTGATGCAGAACGTCCGGGACATCCATATTCGTCTCATTGTGGCTGGATGTCGTCCCATACGGGCGGCGATGTCTCAGTACGATAAACCGCCTGTCGTGATGCGCACTTCACTTCTGTCGAGGATGTCCACACAAGTATTAATGACTGTATGAACTCGAAACAGCCCTCTTTTTTCCGCAGTGGCATTCGGCAGCTACCTGACCGATGGCTCAAATGTATCTAACACGACGGGGATTATTTCCTTGATTAGGTACGTATTCGATTTGCTATAATTTGCTGTCAACGTGTCGTGCCCGTGGCCGAGAATTAAGTTGCACACCTAATAGTATAGGAAAAGAAAGTGGAACTGAGTGCCACGAGAAGAGTTACTCACAGGTGGTGAATGTTATTAACTTTGGGACAGTAGGCGCTTCAGAAAAAGAACTTTTGGCCTTGAGGTGTGGGGTAAGTTGTGAAATTCTATTTAACATTTGTGAGCACCATAAAACGTAATACCTGAGGAAATATGAAACTTGCCAGAAAAGTTGTTTTGATCCATTTAAGTGTAACAAGAAAAAAATAAAAACATTGTGGAGTGCGACCTTTGACTTTTCAGAGAAAATCAATAAAATTCCGATGCTCGTGAAATCAATTCCTGGACGGAAGATATTTTCTGCATGTAGAGAAAAGGTACAGAAACACCCACAATTTTTTTTTGATTGGAGGTTTAACGACCACCGTGAGCAACTCAATGGGCTATAAGCAGTCGCCCGTCCCTAATTTAGGGTCACTGCTTCTAGGGAAGGGAGAGATCCAGTGCCGTAAGACAAACACAACATCCATGCCTCATGGGATTCGAACCCGGACCACGTTCGGACGAATGATCAGAGGCCATCGCTTAGACCACTGCGGCGCCACAATTTTTAAATGAGGACGTTAAAGAGGTTGATACAGATAGTGACAAGTAATCAGAATATTTGTAATTTAGAAACATGAGTTTCCAAAGAAGAAACATTAGGGAAAGTTAATACATCACTGGCAGAGGTAAGAGTGTCGCCTTTGAAATTCCATGCCATTGCATCACACAGCAAATCTGCATATGCAAAAAAGAAAGGTTGAGTCAGCATGTTTCAATTTAAAAAGTAAGGTTAGTAGGGTTATAGAAAAAAAATTTCTCCTCCTATAAAGGACGCCCCAAAACTACCAAAAGATTTTAAACAAGAAGCAAATAATATGGATGGGCTTGTAAGTTTACTTAAAACAAAACCTGAGACTTCAATGACATGGGGAGGAAAGATATAACTTTTGGCGCTTGCTCGTACTTCATGGAGCAGGGAAATAGTCATGAAAGAGTTCCATGTAAGTAAATATGCCATCCATTAAGCAAGAGACCTTTTCAGAGACAAAGAAACCATGGCTTTATGTGAGCCAAGAAAAGGAATAACACTCAGTAAAAATATAGTTGAATTGGTGAAGAAATTTTTACAAAGTGATGAATGCTCTCGAATCATACCAGTAAAAAAAAATAGACAATATTTTTAAAAATGTACCTGTACAAAAGATATTATTGCCTGCTAATTTAAATGAATTGTATTCTGCTTTTAAATTTGAGCATTCCAAAATTTTAATTTTGAAATTCTGAATGCTGTGTCCGAAATGGTGCATTTTAGGGTCTTCTGGAACACATTCCGTTTGTGTTCCACAATTCATCACAATGTAAGTTTTCTGCTTCATGCTTGTATAGAAGAAACCTACCAGGACCTGATTGGTTATTTAGTCTGTTCTAAGGTTAACACAGACTGCACGCTGTGACACTGCTCTCAAGGCTCATCCAGTGAAAATTTGAAAAGCTTTCTGCTTGAAAAATTTGAAGACTGAGACCCTCAAGATTAAGTTTCATACAGTTCATGGGTATTGACAGACAGATCACAACAGATGAAATTCACTGTGATATTTGATGAATATTTAGGAACATCAACTGAGAAACTTGTGCCCCATGCATTTATAACTAAATCCCAAGCAAACTTTCTAAAGAAAATGAAAGCAAACCTTGAACCGGATGCAGCTACTGTTCTCTAAGACTTCAAGTGAAAATTACTTGTACGTCATTCAAGATGAAACACAAGAATATCAGTGGACAAGTGACAGTTGTCTCAAATCTACTTGTTTCAACTGTGGGTACCTTGTCTGATGATTTGGAGCATGATGTAACCTTTGTGTACGAAACGCAAAAAATAATCACTTCGTATGTAAAGAAAAACTTCCCAATTGTAAAATATATATTGTTACACTCACCCCCTATTAGTTCTGAAATTAATGGGCATGGTGAAAGTAGTAAATTTATTAGGAATTAAATAATTTTGGGTTTTGCAGGGGCTTAGTTAGGAGCTTACAAAAAGAATAGAAGTGTCGAGCAGGCGTTAGTCGTGTCATGAAAAACGAGTGTCTTCGCACGTGCGTGTGTTGACCATTAAGTTAATGCATTTCGATCATAAAGAGGCGAGAAGCTTTTCGGAAACTAAACAATTTTAGAACTATCGTTGTGAGGCAGATCGGCGCTAAAAGGGGTTAAGGTGGTTCCACCTAAATTCTCCGCCTTATGTTTCCAATGGTAAAACTTCTTTACATATTTTCTTTGTAATTAATGCACTCCCAAGGATGAAAATTTGCACATAGATAAAACTAACTTTAAGTTATAGCATGGGATACTTAATACTTGCTAAAACGTAATTATATTAAAAATCAATCATTTTTCTTTGAGTGGTGTTCAGGCCTATTAATAGATGGCGCGACCTGTACATTGATGACGTCAGTAGACAAACTAATGTTGGATTGCTTAAATATGGTTATGTTTTAGCAAGTATTAAGTATCCCGTGTTATAACTTAAAGTTAGTTTTATCGATGTGCAAATTTTCATCCTTAGGAATACATTCATTGCGAAGAAAACATTTAAAGAAGTTTACCATTGGAAACATAAGGCAGAGATTTTACGTGGAACCACCTTAAGGCATAAAGCGAACGAGGTCAGCGAATAATTGTAAATTCGTCTATTGTTTAGGTACGTAGTTAAGTGCGTTTGTGCTCTTTGTGTGTGTTGCCACGATTTGTTTGGCGTTTGCTACAAGAGAACAAAGCGGCAGTTGCTTGGTATGATCTCCGATGTGAAATACCTGGTGTCTTTGGCTGCTATATTTTTGGCAAAAGAAGCAGCTAATCTCCCGCATTTTGAAAAATAGAGTTTAGCAACTCGATAGATCAGGAATAGGCAAAGATTGCCGTGAAGAAAGCGGAATGCTTGTATCCGTGTGAGAAAGCAGCGCTTCCCCTGCTGTGGGCTTTGCAACTCGGCTCAGTGAAGAAGTTGAAATAGCGGAGAATTAAGAAGTCAGCGAGCTGATATTTTTATATATTTTTTTAACTTGTATACATTTCACGTGCGAGACTGAAAATAATGGCTGTTACCATTCCTGGATGTCCTTGTGCCACGCTCTGAAGGATCCTTTAGTGCAACAGTTTATCGAAAATCATTTGCTGTTTCCTTACCTCCATATGCAAATTCAAATCACCCATGGAAACAAAAAATTTCTGCTTTCTACACATACGTTTATCGTGCAATACATATATGCTCAACTGAGGATTCCTTACACCAGAGCTTGATTTTCATAAACGAATTGCAGTACACAGAGGATATAGCCATCATATAGCGCTTCCGTGATAGACAAAGCTGTCCAAATATTTAGGAAACCGAAGTCTGTCTGCTCGCTCACGCCAATAGACCTCCCAGTACGAACGAATTGAGCGGTTATCCCATTTGCTCAGATTTGCTTCGGAATTTCAAAAATTCTCAAAAGTTTTAATTTCAAAGTTATTTTCAAACCCATAAACAAGATGAATTTTAACGGATCAAAAGACTACGTCGAAGAAAAATTTCTGGGAAATTCATCAGATACCTTGTGAATATGGAGTTTCATATATAAGACAGATCCGCAGGGCTTTAAGTTTCTGCGTGAAGGAATACAAGACTTACGTACGGAACTGTGAACTGATGTAGTCATCAATAGCCCAACATTGTCACGAAAATAACCATAATTTTTTGTTTGGAAATGCAACGCTTATTGATAAACCTAATTTGATTATCAAGCTTAATGTATTAGAAGCTATCCACATACGGAATATAAATCTCATGTTTTCTCATTCTTTCGAAATATGTTGCCAAATAATTTAGGACGTTAAACTACACATTTACCCTTATCTTTCATAGAAGCATGAATTTGACCAGAGAGGACTTCACAGCATTTTCACCTTGTTGAATTAGCTTCAAATTGTCAGAAAAAAAAATGAAGAAATTGCGAAATATGAGCACATTTCAACAATCGCGTTGAAACTTTATGAAAATCGTGGAGAAATACATTTGTTTATACCCAGCGCGATCTTGTGACGTCACACTTGGACGACTTATAGTCGCAAGAGACCTTCAACAGTGTGGTCGTGGTCTTTGTCTTTGGGTAGCTTTGGTGTGGACGACATCCTTATCTTGCAACGCACGTAAAACCACGCCTACATTTCTGAATGTGAGCAATGAACCTTATTCACCTCGCATTGCATCATGGGAAAACTTTTCCGCGTCTGCGGACCAGCAACAATTTGTTTACATGCGTTTTCCCATTGCTCAACTAGACTTTACGTTGCAGGGGTTCAGGAAAATCGCGAATTTCTTAAATTTGGTAACGACATGCCTAGCATTTTCTCATCGTACGAGCATGCTAATAAATCCTGCCACCTAAATTGTACAGATAAAGGAATAACCTTCCATAGTTTTTTTTTTCTGAAAAAGCCGAAACTGTTAAAGGAATGGCTGTGTAAAATGAAAAGCGACCATTTTCATCCCAATACACATTCTCGAATATATTCTCCCCACTTTAACGAGGAAGAGTTTGAACATTATGGCACTAAGAATAGAAGGCGGTTGAAACCTGGGAGTGTTCCTTTAATATTTAATTTCCAAAAAAAGTGGGGAAACGAATTGCATATCTGGATTGGTGAATTGCGTATTAACTTCTACGTTGTTTCTCCAAAGGGAAAAACATATCTTTAATTTTTCTATTATTTAATTTTACGCATTCAATTTATTTTTAAGTAGATTGCATGAAGTAGGACAATGAGAAGTTTGCTGTTGTTGTTATTTTTTTCCACGTAAAGCATATTTCTGGGCTTCTAAATGTTTTGCAAAAATATTCCCAAGTTTATGTTCCACCAATGTCTGACAATAAGAACGTGAAAATTTAATATACCGTGTATGAGAAATGCTTCATTAAAAACTACATGAATAATGCCGACGTACATCTGCATCATTTGAAATAAACATCGAACACAAAACTGTTGTAATGTGCCTGCCCCGCAGGACGCACACGACATTAAGGCAGATAGCAGCGAGAACGAACGTCTGCGTAGCTCAGTTGGTAGAGCGACTTGTTCCGGAATAAAGGACTCGGGTTCGATCCCCGGCGCGGACAAAAATGATGAAGAAATTTACTTCGTTATAATGGCTTCCGGATGACCCGGCCGTTAAAATCGGGCAATGGAGTGATATTCTTTCCACACAGCGAGACAAGAAAAATAAGAGAATCCCTTCTTCAGCGCTTAGAAAAATAAAATGTGTGTGACGTTGCATTTCACACACCAGATTGACTGGGAGTTCTCAAGTGCACGTTCTACAGCGGATGGCTGCCTGCAACGATTAATGGTCACGGTTGACCCGTGGGCTATGCCCCAAGCCCTCTTTCGGGGGGGGGGGTGTGTAACGTGTCTGCCCCGCAGGACGCACACGACATAAAGGCAGATATAAGCGAGAACGAACGTCTGCGTAGCTCAGTTGGTAGAGCGACTTGTTCCGGAATAAAGGACTCGGGTTCGATCCCCGGCATGGACAAAAATGACGAAGAAATTTACTTCGTTATACTGTCTTGATATACAGGGTGATTCCTAAAGTCCTAGGTCACCTCAATAACTTGGGAACAAAGACAGTTAGAGCTATGGAAGTAACGTATAGCATAGTAAAATAAATATGCGCTATCGGATGAGAGTGACTGCAGCACCCCTAGTGGCAAAATGTGGAAGTTAGCACTCTTATTTCGGAAACCACGAGAGATACGGGAAAGAGATAAATTCGAAACCTGTAGAGCATCAACGAATTAGTAGGAAACGACATATGGTAGAAACGGCTGGGGTAAGTAGAAGGCTGGAAACGCGAACTTGTGCGAAGCCGACTCGTGTCGTTGTCGCGGTAACAGTCTAGCAGAGAGAAATGTATGACGTATGCGACCGCACGCCTGTGAGTGTCGTATGCAAATTCTGGTGTGACATAACGCCTCACCTGCCGTATCAGGCGCGGCGTGGCAATGTATAAAGGATCGTCGGCCAGGAGCTATGTCATTCGTAACGTGAGTATCGGGTAAAGAAAGAGCACGTCAGGCTATTCGAAAGAACAGTATTGCGAGATGGTACTGCTATATGGAGAATTCGGACGCAACGCGAGGGAAGCGTCACGCCAATATGGCTTACGATTTTCCGACTCATCCATTGCCTACAGCGTGGACCATCAGTCGCGCGGTTCGACGGCTACGAGAGACAGGCAGTATTGCAGCGCGTTCTTGTTCGGGCCGACCCACCGGAATGGGTAGCGATGTGCAACCAGTCTATGTTCTGGCATACGTTTTGTCCAACCCACACACCAGTACGAGGGAAGTCAGTATGGCATATGGCTTATCACAATCCCGTGTGTGGAACAATTTGCATCAGCATGGTGCCCACCCGTACCGTACAGTACCGCTGTTCGTACTGACGCCAGGGGTTAACCAACAACGCCTAGATTGGTGCAATTTTGTAATGAATACCGTAGAAGAAAATGCGGCCTTTCTATCAAACATCCTTTGGACTGACGAGGCGCAGTTCACACAGGCCGGTGTGCTGAACAAACAAAACACCCATTACTGGGCAGTTCAGAATCCATGTTTTACTCGGGAAATCAGACATCAAGGGCGTTGTTCAATCAATGTCTGGGGTTGCATGTGGAAGGACCGACTTGTTGGGCCTGTGTTCTATGAGGGCGCATTAAATGGACGAAGATACCTACAGCTGTCACAAAGCACATTACCTGAGTAGCTAGATGATCTGTCTCCGCAAGATGTACGCTCATTATGGATTCAGCATGACGGCGCTCTGGCACATCAACCAACAGCGGTGCAGCACATCCTGTCCAACACTTTCGGGAAACAGATCATTGGTTATGGCGGTCCCGTACCGTGGCCTCCACGATCCCCGAATCGAACTCCCATGGATTTCTTCCTCAGGAGTTACCTAAAGATCACGTGTACAGGGTAGAACCGACGGGTCTCCACGATCTCCTACTGCGTATCGTCGCTGCGTGTGAGAGCGTGACACCTGATATGCTGGCGAACGTACAAACATAAGTTGTCTCGCATTTAAATGTGTATTGTGGAAGATATTTATACGTTAAACGCAACGTTATGTAAGTACCGCTGTTTCATTAATTACGACCAATGTATTCCAATTGTATTCATGCCTGAGTATAATAAACCTTGTGTTTCCCTCACGTTTCCAGCCTTCTACTTACCCCAGCCGTTTCTACCATATGTCGTTTCCTACTAATTCTTTGATGCTCTACAAGTTTCTAATGGATTTCTTTCCCGTATCTCTCATGGCTTCCGAGATAGGAGGGCTAACTTCCACATTTTGCCACTAGTGGTGCTGCAGTCACCCTTATCCGATAGCGCATGGCTGTTTTACTATACCATACCTTACTTCCATAGCTCTAGCTGTCTCTGACAGAGCTGCACAACTCGTTATGCAACTATCGAGAAGATACCAGGCTCAGATTATTCAAACATATGCACCCACCACAAGTCATCCTGAAGAAGAAATTGAAGAATTGTATAAGGAAATTCGTCATCTAAATAAGAAAGGTAAGCAGCACTTAAAGATAATTATGGGAGATTACAATGTAAAAATAGGGCAACAGAATGAAAATTCAGTAGGCAAATTCGGTCACGGCAACAGAAACCAGCGTGGAAATACTCTCATAGAGTTTGCAGAGGCAGAAGGTTTTTTTTTACCTTGAACTCCTTTTTCACGAAAAAGCCACACAGGAAATGGACATGGAGACATCCAAATGGGACGACAAGTAAAATTGATTTTATTATGTGTAACAAAAAATTCGTCATAGAAGACTGCAGTGTGCTAAAGAAGTTCAACACAGGTAGTGATCATAGATTGGTGAGATGTAAGATGCATCTCAACACTAAACTCAAACGTAGCAAGCTCATAAGACAAACAAAATGTATTGACATAACCAACCTTAAAAAACACCATAGTACCTTCAAGTTGGAACTGAAGAACAGATTCTCTGCTTTAGCAGGCATAACATCGAAAGAAGTGGATATTTCTGAAGTTAACAGAAAAGCAAACAAAGCCCTTATGGAAACAGTAACAAAATTAGCTGGGTCTAAAAACAAGTTGCATGTGAATAAATTATCAGGAAAAACCAAAATGTTGATGCAAAAAAGAAGAGAGATGAGAACAACTAAACAAGATGTGACTTCCCAAGTGGAATATATAGAGCTATGCAAGACAGTACGAAAACGTAGCACTGAAGACTTAAGAAAATTCAACTGTGAACTAGTGAGGAAAGCAATTGAAAACAACCAAATCCTAAAGACAGCAAAGGGACATCTCAGTAAGGGAAGAAAACAGATTATGGCACTGAGAAAAGAAGATGGTTCGGTAACAAGTAATAGAGGCGAAATTTTAACAAGAGTGAAAGATTCCCACTCCAAATTATATGAACGGTATGATACATGTACTCCAGACATCATGAAAGGTACCAATATCAGAGTTCTTCCAGTCATCCCAGCAGAAGTTGAACATGCAATCAAGAACATGAAGCGGGGGAAAAGCTCCAGGAGAAGATGGAATTACTGTAGACATCATACAAGAAGCAAGTGGAGAAATCGAAACAGTACTCGCCCAAATTTTCACTCGATGCCTTAATGAAGGGAAGATTCCTGAGGATTAGAACAACGCTATAATGATCCTGCTACATAAAAAGGTGACATTGAGGATCTCAGGAACTACAGACCTATCAGCCTCCTATCAGTGGTTTATAAAATCTTTACTAAAGTTCTTTCACATCGCTTGAAGATAACACTGGACATGGCTCAACCGAGAGAACAAGCTGGATTCAGGAGTGGCTACACCACTATAGATTATATCCACGTACTGAGAACTAATTGAAAGAGCGAGGAATATATATATCATCGTCATCATGATATATATATCATCATCATTGTCAACCATTATCAATGCACTGCTGGACGAAGGTCTCTCCAAGCCTCTTGCACAACGGTCTCTCTTGTGCCAGTCTCCTCCATGTTACTCTCGCATACTTTCGAATTTCCTCCACCCATCTCCCATGGGGTCTTCTTCTGAGTCTTTTCCTGTCCCATGGAATCCAATCTAAAATTTCGGCTGTCCATCGATGGTCCGTCCTCCTGTCAGTATGTGCAGCCCATTGCCATTTCAGGGATTTAACTCTGATCATGATGTCTTCCACTCTTGTCATTTCTCGGATCCACGAGTTCCTCTTCTTATCTCTCCTGGTTACGCCAAGTATGCACCTCTCCATGCTGCTTTGAGTTGTCTGCAGCCTTTGTACGTCTCGTTTAGTTAAGGTTCACGTCTCTGCAGCATAAGTGAGCGCTGAAAGGATGCATTGATCAAACACTTTTCTTTGAAGACATAATGGCATATTGTCCTTGAAAATTATGCCGTTTCTTCCAAAAGCTCTCCAGGCAAGTTTTATACGCCATTAAGTCCTTAATCAATGGGACCCTCACTTGATATCTGCTGTCAAAGATAAACGTACGTGTCCGTTATCTCCAGCTTTTCTCCATCAATCGATAAATCTTCATTTCTTGTAAAAGCATGGAACATCTCTTTTGTCTTCTGAAAGTTCATTTTTAATCCCACTTCTTTACTCTTGTCATCAAGTTCCTGGATCATACCCTGCAGCTCTGATGGGGTAGTTGCAAAAATGACTACGTCATCAGCAAAACGAAGGTGGGTTAGATAATCTCCATTAATCTTTATCCCTTTCTTTTCCCAGTTCAGTGATTGAAAGACATTTTCCAACATGGCGTTAAAGAGCTTCGGAGATATGGTGTCACCTTGTCTCACTCCCTTTCAAATTTTTATGTGTGTTGTATTTTTTTTTCAGGTTTATCGACCACCGTGAGCAACTCAATGGGCTATAAGCTGTCGCCCGTCCCTAATTTAGGGTCACTGGTTCCAGGGGAGGGAGAGAGCCAGTGCCGTAAGACAAACACAACATCCATGCCTGACCGGGATTCGAACCCGGACACCTTACGGACGAATGATCAGAGGCTAGCGCCTTAGACCACTGCGCCACCGGGGCGGCTGTTGTATTTTCAAACAGCTGAATCTTTGCATTTTCATAGATGTTATTAATGATATTAATGTATGCATCTTCAATACCGCAGGATTTCAGAGCCGCCGCCCCTTTGGCGCAGTGGTCTAAGGCGTTAGCCTCTGATCATTCGTCCGTAAGGGGTCCGGGTTCGAATCCCGGTCAGGCATGGGTGTTGTGTTTGTCTTACGGCACTGGCTGTCTCCCTTCCCTGGAACCAGTGACCGTAAACTTGGGACGGGCGACTGCTTATAGCCCATTTAGTTGCTCACGGTGGTCGTTAAACCTCCAATCAAAAAAAAAAATTCAGAGCGATTGTAACTGCTGATGGTTTCACCCAATCAAAGGCTTTTTCATAATCGATAAAAGCCATGCACAATGGAAGTTCATATTTCCTCGCTCTTTCAATTAGTTCTCTCAGTACGTGGATATGATCTATTGTGCTGTAGCCACTCCTGAATCCAGCTTGTTCTCTCGGTTGAGCATGTCCAGTGTTACCTCCAAGCGGTGAGAAAGAACTTTAGGCCTCCCCGGTGGCGCAGTGGTCCAATCGATGACCTCTGATCGTTCGTCCGAAAGGGGTCCGGGTTCGAATCCCGGTGAGGCATGGATGCTGTGTTTGTCTTACGGCCCTGGCTCTCTCCCTTCCCTGAAACCAGTGACCCAAAATTAGGAACGGGCGACTGCTTATAGCCCATTGAGTTGCTCACGGTGGTCGTTAAACCTCCAATAAAAAAACACCGTGAGCACCTTGTTGGGTTCTAAGCAGCCGCGCGTACCTAATTTAGGGCCAGCGGTTCCAGGGAAGGGAGAGGGCCAGTGCCGTAAGACAAACACAACATCCATGCCTCACCGGGTTTGTAACCCGAACCCATCACGGACGAACGGTCAGGAGCCAGCGTTTAGACCACTGCGACACCGGAGGGACTGGTATATTTTTTCAACCTTGATTTGTTGTTCTAAGAAATTAATTTCTCCTTCTTCGCCCTGTAGCTCTATGAATTCATTGGCATATTCCAAGACGCTATAATTTTAAAAATTGGCCAACGGTAAGGGATAATCTAATAGCGACAACACTGAATCAACAACCATGTTGGTCCCCAGAAACCCACTTCTAAGGTCACATGAATAAAGTCAATTGGGTATCATGTAAATTACTTCAAATCCCACAGTTTTCGCAGGGGTATCATCGAAATAGCTTCAAGTCTCACAGTTTACTGGTAGAGACTCAGGGCAGCTCCAGAAGTGTTTTTCTAACCTTCTTAGTCTTATCGCTTCTGTTTGGCAACGTACTAGTTGGAGAAGTATTCCAGAAAATTAACGACTCTCAATATGCCTTGTCATTCTCCGGACTTAAATCCGACTGAGCATCTGTGAGAATAAGTGGGACGATTAATTCTAGCACTTAAACCAAGAGAGCGACAGCGTTCGGCGCTTTATAGACGGCTGAACCTCGAAACGTGGATCGCCATCCCACTCCAGCTCCTCCATGGCGCAGTGGTCTAAGCGATGGCTTCTGATCATTCGTCCGATTGGGGGCCCAGGTTCGAATACCGGTGATACAGTGCCTAGAAGAATTAGTGTGACGTGCTCCATAAGATGTCCCTCACGGTTTTGTGACCAATCGTCATGAAATGACAGAGGGCGCTGGCATCGGAAGTTACGTTAGGATGCTTCATCGGCTTCATGCTATTCAATGGTGGGAAGTTTGTTTGCCAAGGATTTGCTACCTTCGAAACTTCAAATTTTTACAACAAAGGTTAGTGGAGGGAAATCTTTTTGGCAGTATCTTTGCTAATTCGTTGTAGCTCGATCATAACAGTAATACACTAGGTAATTCAACAGTTGATCACTAAAACGCAATAGGCCCTTTCGGGTGTTAGTGCGCTAGTTTTATTCAACTGTGGATTGTTCATAACGAAATTTATTTCCGAAATTAGTAACTTTTTATTCGTTAAGATGTAGAAGTTGATCAAGTATTGGCTGTCACGCGTTAAACCTACTGTGTGGTTAAACTTAAGTGCAGTACTGAATTCGACTGCAACAGTTATAAGATTACAGGGAAATGATGTCAGCTACGAAAGGACTGGGAAATTCTGCATTAGGAAATAATAAGAAACATAGAAAACGGAAAAAGCAAAGCAGCTGTTTTGTGCCAGGATGTAATATTGGCTATAAATCCTGCAAAAATAAAATATCAGTCTTTGCTGTCCCCAAAATTCCTGATATGTTGAGCAAATGGGATAAGACAATTCCCAGAGCTGATAAGAAACTTGATGAAAGTTGTGTTGTATGTGCCTTGCACTTTGAATCTAAATTCATGGAGATGCATTATTGTTCCACTATTCAAGGTAAGGAAGTTCTAACATGCCAAGACAAACCATTACTCAAGCCTGACGCCATACCTACTATTTTCCCAAATTTAAAAGACATTTAAAAGGCGAACGACTAATTAGGTTTCCCAATTTTTAAGGGGAGGGGGACATGCCCTACTGTGCCTTCCCCACGTTACGCCTGTGTGGATGCTACATTAATAATGTTTTGCTACGTACATAGCGTTTGTTACCCTCTTTGTCGTTTCTGCCTGTTGTGTTTGTCGTACGACAGTGGCGAATTCTATCTGGCAACCTCAACTGCTATGATACTCAAGTCAACTGAAGTAATAAAACATGGACAATCTTAGTAATAGTGTTTTCATATCCATGGTTGTCATCGTGTTAATGTTTCCGAATTTGTGCATGTGTACCAGATAGTGGAAAACTAACTGCGTCATCTCTTGGTGTCCCTTGATCTATCTATACTTTTTCACCGGTCCCAATTTATCACTGTCCTATTTACACAGTTACGTACTCGTACAACTAATTTTTCTGTATGAGACAGATACTTGTTATATGAAGAATATACATTTAAAAAAAGCACCAGCAGAATCTCAACATTAGTTCGGAAATTACTTTTGAAGAAGGGAAATTTTCTGGTAGGGAGTGTTAAAAAACGTAAGTGTTATCAGAGTAATACGTACATGATTATGTGCTTACAGCAAGTTTAAATTTCAAAAGAAAAGGTTCATTCTCAACTTTATTTCGTGGTGCGTTTTTTAAACTAGGTTAATGTTTGGATACTGCATCTAGAACTACGCAACTATTTAGAGCCTCTCTCGAAAAATATAAAATGTGCAGTTTGATACTAATTGACATTCTTTAGATTAAGTTTACAATTATTTGTACATATCTCAGCAATGGTACTTTATTTTAAGAGCAATTAAAGTAATCATTAATTAGAATAATCTACCAAAAGAGTTTTTCTAAATAAGAAATTTAGAGTGAACAAATTTCCATTGCTAACAATTATGACTGAATTTGTGCATACAAGACCTATAATTAAATTTGATTCAATTGTTACTGTCTGGTTAGATATTCTACAGATTTCTTAGGTGGTAATCAACACATGAATTTGATGTTATGACATGGTAGGCACTTAAGTGCTAATAATGGAATCTAATATCTTCATAAATTTGATTTATGTAAAGAAAAAAATTCTGTTTATTGAATAGAATTGTGTTGCATGTCACTGTTATTTTTATGTGTGTTAAACGGTATACAAGTTTTATATCTTGCTGTCTGTATAAGAATTATAAAAATAGGTTTGATGTTCAGCTGAAATTAGGGCTATTGCTTTTCCGTTGTGCACTTGTATTCTGGAAATTGATGCAAAATATATTGGATCCTCCATTTAGTGGTATATAAAACACTTGCATGAAGAGCAAACATTGAAAAATTAAGTTACATTTGATATTTGAATTTTCCATGAGAAACATTTCTCCCTAATTAAGTCAGCTGCCTGAATTAACATATTTTGAATGAAGTGATTGAAAATATATAGATAGAAAATGAATTTATAAGACCTAAGTGTTTTTTAACAGATGTGTTACTGAGTTTTTCATGGAATCCACACAGGGGAGTAATCCCTCAGAGCATTTACATATTCAAACAAATGAAAGGAAATTGAAAGAAAAAGGTACTTTTAGGAAGGATTTGCAAAGTCGTACGGATAAGAGATCCTATAAATGTGAAGTATGCCACAGAAAATTTGCTCGTAGTGATAATTTTTCAGTACATGTCCGGACACATACAGCTGAAAAGAAACATGAATGTCAAATATGCCATAAAAAATTTCTAAGAACAAATGATCTTTCGATTCATACGCTTATCCACTCGGGTGAAAAACCCCATGTGTGTGAAGTATGCAACAGGAGTTTTACAAAGAAAAATACCCTTTCAAGGCATTTGGTTACTCACACAGGTGAAAAGCCCTATGAGTGTGATGTTTGCTACAGGAAATTTGCAAGGAAAAGTGGCCTCTCAATGCATTTGATGATGCACACAGGCGATAAACACCATGAGTGTGAAGTATGCCAGAAGAAGTTCACACTGAAACGTCATCTTTTAGACCACTTGCTCATCCACACAGGTGAAAAACCCCATGAGTGTGAAGTTTGCAACAAGAGGTTTACACAGAAAAGTGGTCTTGCAAAGCATTTCTTCACACACACAGATGAAAAACCATATCAGTGTGAAATATGTGAAAGGAAATTCATTTGTAGGCAGAAGTTTTCACGGCATTTTCTGACTCATACAGGTGAAAAGGGGCATGAATGCCAAATATGCCATAAGAAATTTTTGAGGAAATATGATCTTTCTGTGCATTTGCTCCTTCACCCTGATGGAAAACCCCATGAATGGAAAGTATGACACAATAGATTCCCAAATAAAAGTTATCTTTCTATAGCATATGCTCACATATTGGTGATAAACTCCATGAGTTTTTAATATGCTGCAGGAATTGGAAATTCAAGCTATTTGTGCACTTGTACTGGTAAAAAAACTGCATAAATGTGAAATATGCCAAGATTCGTCTCTGATCTTTCTATGCATATTCTTAAACACAAAGGTGAGAAATCTTACGAGTGTGACATGATAACATGCAGCAATCAGACATCTCTGAATTGACTATTTGTGCTGTGCTCGTGTAATATCAATCGCTCAGAAAACTTAAAATTTCATTGCCCTTCCGAGCTCCAGGACGATGAAATTTTCAAGTATTCTGAGTGAGAACAGTAAAAATTGTCAATTCAGAAATGTCTGATTGCTGCATTAATTATTATGACGTATTTCTGATGTATTATGAAAAGCATTCGGTAAATGTGTAGATTAGCATCCTAAATTATTTTGTCAGAAAAATGTTAGTATCTGAAAAAAGTGCGCCGTACAGATTTTAGAGTATGGAAATTAATGGCAAATGGTGCAAAAATTTCATATTTTAAATGCCTTTTAAATATTTGTAGTGTAATATTTACCTGTAAGTGTGATGCTGTGAAGAGATGCTGTGGTAGACCTAATGCGTCGCTACCACGATGATCTCAAGCTTTGCTCTGTTAAAAGGAAGGTTCGTAGCTGTACCGAAATGACATGTGGAAGAGTACAAGAGAAAGCAGTTACGTTGTTAGCAGGAGAGCGATAAATCCTGTAGTAATACACTACAGGAAATAGGTCCATATTATCCACTGTTTATTTTGTTGTATCCTGTACGGTGTTGGGAAGAAAAACCAGAATCAGTGAGATAGAAACTGACCTGCGAACAAAGTATTAACAGGAGAACTGGTACTACAGTTCCACAGCAAATCAGCTACAAATAGAAGCTGTTCAAAGGAGAACCTAAAGCTATAGTTTCCCAGTTTTCTGTACAACATAGAAAGGCATATTCATACTTTCTATTTGGAATTTAGGGAATCGTGTGAAACAAGGGAACATTTCTCAACATCTGCTTTAAAAACAACGACAAAAAATATGAATGAACTATATTCTGTAGCGTATGCGTACACAATGCTTCGCTCTCCTGATGAGAACATACGCGGCCGCACTTGTACTCATCCGCATGTGAATTACACGCTGCAGCGAATCATTGTTTCAACTGAGCAAAGCTTGAGATTGTTGCGGTAGTGATGTGTTAGGCCTACCGCAGCATCTGTTCAAAACATCATACTTACAGGTAAATATTACGATACAAATCTTTGAATGACATTTAAAATGTGAAATTTCTGCACCATTTGCAATTAATTTCCATACTCTAAAATCTGTATGTCGCACTTTTTCTAGGTACTGACATTTTTACAATGAAATAATTTAGGACGCTAATCTACACATTTACCAATATTTCTTCCACACTATATACCATAAGTGTGACATATGCCACATGAATTTTTGAAAGAAATCTGACCTTTCAAGTCATTTTGTAACTCACATAGGCGAATGAGTCTCAAATGTGGAGGTTGTTACAAGAAATTTGAGTAAATGTGTAGTTTAACATCCTAAATTATTTCACCTCAAAAGTTCAAGAATTTCGAAACAGCGAGACATACAAATTTTAAAGTGTGCAATTTCATGGCAAGAAGGATGACGCAAACACTGCTGCAGAAGGCCTAACACAAAGTTGCTGTGACCACGTGAAGCTTGGCTCTGCTGAAACGAAGGTCTCGTTCTGGTGTCCCTTTTGCTGTCGGAAGAGTACAAAATGAATATGGAGTGTTCTTGCGTGCGAAGCTTTCCAATTTGTAGTGCTAGGCTAAAGAAAATTGTTCTTAATTTCTGTCACAATTTTTAAAAAACACGTGACAATTGCTTCATTCTTACGCATATCATTCTCTGATTTGAAATAGAAAGCACGCATATGCCTTCTAGAAAAATGTTAAAGTACATGTCACTGTCTCTCTGCAACAGAAGGTACATTGCATCAGAAAATGAAAGATTTGTCCTATTGATGGCGTGGTTCGCAATTCATTCAAATTGCATTGCAAAATAAAAATAAAAAATTAAAAACCTCCAAGAAGTGAGTTCGTACATTGCGCATCAAAGAAACATGCAAAAAAAAAAAAAACAAGAAATTGTCAGATTCTGATGTGAAAAACTGAGACAGAAATGACGAGCTGTTTTCTGTAACATAGCACTGCAAAATGGAATGCTGTCCTGGCAAGAACGTTCCCCGTCCCAGTTGTACTCTTCCACCAGCAAAATGGTTGCCAAAATGAGGCTATTGCCGCCCCAGTGACGCAGTGTTCTAAGCGATTGCCTCTGATCATTCGTCTGAAAGGGGTCCGGGTTCGAATCCTGGTGAGGCATGGATATTGTGTTTGTCTTACGG
The DNA here is from genome assembly GCA_039090855.1 of Macrothele yani. NCBI lineage: Eukaryota > Metazoa > Arthropoda > Arachnida > Araneae > Macrothelidae > Macrothele > Macrothele yani. The sequence goes on along the minus strand of CM077009.1, from coordinate 193,284,946 downwards.
CACTGGCTCTCTCTCTTCTTTGGAACCAGTGACCCTAAATTAGGGATGGGTGACTGCTTATAGCCCATTGAGTTACTAACGGTGGTCGTTAAACCTCCAATAAAAAAAAAAATGAGACCATCATTTTAGCTGAGCCAAGCTTGTTGTGTTACGTAGCCAAGCTTGTTGTGTTGTTACGTATTTCCCTGCCAATTCTTCTTACTATGAAATTACATACTTCGAAATTTGTACGTCTCACTTTTTTGAAATCCTTCAACATTTGCGGCAAAATAATTTAGGATGCTAAACTACACATTTACCGAAATTTGCTAGGAGAAGGCAATTTTCAAAGACTTTGATGACACACACAGTTGAAATATATCATAAGTATGAAATATTCCAAAAGAAATTTGCAGAGAGGAATCCTCTTTCAAAGCACTTGCTGTCTAATACATGTGTAACATCCCATGAACCTTAAATATGACAAAAATGTTGTCCTTCAGGAAAGTTTCAAATAATTTGCTGGTTCGTGTGATGGATTCCTTGACTGCACAATATGTCACAAGAAGTTCACGGAATAAAAGGGTTTTTCAAAAAATCTGGTCGTGCAGATAAAAGCTCTATCAATGTGAAATAGATAATGCACAATTAACAGGGGAAATTATGTTTTAAAATGTTTTCACATGATTGAAATTCCATAAGTGTGAATTATACTGAAAAAATTAATTAAAAAAATCTCATATGAATATGCATACTTCACTTCTTCTTGATCTATTCATTTTCTCACATTTATAGCACATTACTTCTGACTGTCTGGTTTTATATCATTGGGAAGGGACAGGCTTTCATACATTAAGTAGTAAACATAATATTTGATCAATTTTGATTTGATGCATTTTTACTTAAAAACCTGTAAAGAGTGTTTTTGGTATCCTTATAGATGGTGATACTGAAAAAAGTTCACTTAAAAATGTAACCTTGCAAATCATTGGTAAATGTGTAGTTTAGCGTCCTAAATTATTTCGCCACAAATGTTGAAGTATTTCGAAAAAGTGAAACGTACAGATTTTAAAGTATGCAAATCATGAAAAAAATTCATCTTTATAGTGCATTTTAAAGATTTTTACTGTAATATTTGCCTGCAAGTACAACAACGCTGTGAACAGAAGCTATGACGGCATCAAGCTTTGCTTCATTAAAATTAAGATTCGTTGCAGCGGCCAATTCACAGGCGAAAGCCTACAACAGCAGCCGGGTACGTTTTTGTCAGAAAGAGTTACCTATTGTAGTGCTACGCTACACAATATAATTCTTCAATTCCTTCTCACTGTTTTTAAAGCATGTGCTGACAGTTTCTTTGTTATTTCGCATATGATTTCCTGACACCAAATATAAAGTTCGGAGATGCCATTCTTGCTTGTATAGAAGAGTTAAAGTAGATCTCCAGTTCTCACCAATGGAAGTTAGATGGGAAGTCGGAAAGTTTTGGTTCTGGTTTTAAGGGATTGGATTCACACCTCATTTGGTGTCCCAATGCACTTTCAGTTCTGCTATTTAGTTGGTAATTTTTTAGTCATGCTTGTACAAAATTGCTGTTAAGGAGACAACAAAAAAAGCGGGGTAATGTAGATCAATTTTCTGTAGCGTGGCACTACAAAATGGATTGCTCTCCTGACAACATCGTAACTGTGTCCTCTTGTTCTTTTCCGTCCATGAACTGGCCGCCACAACGAACCTTGATTTCAATGGAGCAAAGCTTGATGCCATTGCTGCAGCATTGTGTTAGGCCTACCAAAGCTTCTGTTCACAGCACCATACTTGCGCATAAAGATTACAGTAAAAATCTTTAAAATGCACTCTAAAGGTGAATTTTTTTCACGATTTGCCATGAAATTGCATACTTTAAAATGTGTACGTCTCACTTTTTCGAAATATGTCAACATTTGTGGCAAAATAATTTAGGACACTAAACTACACATTTACCAAATCCTTTGCTCATTCACACAGTTGTATAACTTGTTGATAATGAAACATGTAAAAAGAAATATTTAAAGATATATGCTTTTACAGAGCCCATAAAGAATGCCAGACACACCATTGTGTGACGTGGGATCTCTTCCTCTGGTTACCAAAGTAAATACAGTTTTAGCACTATGAACCCCCAAGTGATAAATCCATACTTTATCTATCGCTTATGCTGCTTTTCTCAAAAGGGAATTCCTTTCTGCCAATGAGTGTGTTGGAAGAAGCTTCAAGAGTTTTCTTTAAATAATGTTTTCTTAATATATAAAATGGATAAAACACCTAAACTCAAAACCTATAAAATGTTTGGCTTTGGATAAAACACATAAAACTCAAACCCAATAATGTCCTTCAGCTGAAGTTAAATGGGAATTAGAGTTTCTTAGCTATTTTTGGTTTCCAGAAATTCCTTGAAAACTAATAGTATATAGATTAAGGTATGTCATTAATCATGTGATGAGGCCGCAGATTGCCTAGTGGTCAATGTTCGTGACTGCCATGGAAGAAACCTCGGGTTCGATCCCAGGAAGGTACGAATGTTCGAGCCACTAAATATCCACTATCGGACCCCAGGTACTAGCTCCCTGGTAATAAATAAGGTTGTCACTTTCCTATAGGGCACTCTAGCCCAAATCTCCTATTTTCAGGGGTTGTTTAAGACCTGGGGTAAAACACTCCCTTTCTAAAATCCTCTACATATGATCTGATCATCGTGTGATCACAAAACAGCATGAAAGTGTTTATGGCTGGGACAATCATGTGTTCGAAAAGCTATCATCAAAAGTATACAAAAATGATTTCAAGTAACTCAAAATTGTATTTGTAATTACTATTCCAACAAAATATATAATGCATGGGAAAATATTATGTGTAACAAGGAAGGGATTATTTAAAGGCATCAGAGACTAGCCATACTTCAATGTTGTCCACCAGATGGCATGACATGAAACAACTTCAATGCAGCAACAAGTGATGATACCAAATACGTTGTATGAGGGCTTGACAAATGCAGTAGTAATACAACATGCAAACACAACTACCAGTACCCAAGAGGAGTAGTTATGCCATGCTGAAATGCATGTACACAAATGAACCAGGAAGTTGGTTATCTCTGTGTTCCTATGAAGTGCAAAGATTTTAATCATTCTGCCTTTTAGTGTTTACAATTTGAACCATTTATTACAGTTCCTTTCTATTTGACCCACAATTTCTTGTCTTTTGTGCTTGCCACAACTATTTGTACGTTAACGATGCTTGTGTCCTAACAGACTACAACTAAGGATTCTGTCATACATTCAATGATCTTGGAGTTTATTTTATGTACCAATTTTCTTCTGCAGTAAACAGTACTCTTTTGATAATAGCTCTTTAAACACATGGTTGTTACAGCTCTAATCAGACTTTCACACTAAATTTCTTGAACACATAATGTACTTGATTCTAAATCCATTTATTCAGTGGCATAAAACAGTATGTATATACTAGTTGCCAAGCTTTTGCTCTCCATTAGTGTGATTTTTCAAGGCAGTGGCTTGATGTAAAATGCAAAATTAGAACATGCAAGAAGCAAAGATGAATTTTTGAAAATAGTGTGAAAGCCATCATGAGGGGTAACACTGCTTGTCAGGGTTGGCAAGTTTTTTGCCAAAGATGGAAAAAAACCATCCCGGCAAAAATAGATTTTGCTGAAGTGGTAAAAATAGGAATTTACTGTGTTTATGTACGGGACATATAAAATTATTTTTTGTTTTGTAAAATGATTTTAAAGAAAAAAGAAATAATTTTGAATTTTTAAACCTTGATTTAAGGATTAAGTATTGTTTTGCAAATGAACTTATCTTTCTTATTTGTGCATAAAATACTTAACCCTTAAACCTTGATTTGAGGGTTAAGTATTTTATGTACAAATAAGAAATATAAAATTGAAATAAGTGAAACAGGTTGTATTTTTTAAATTTCATTTTAAGGATTACAAAGGCACATTTCATACTTCAGTAATCAATTTCATCATCTAATTCAGGAATATCTCCTACATCAAAGCCAAATTTTTTGTTGTTTCAGCATTGCATAACAAAAAAGAAGTTTTGAAACATTTTCTGTTGAAAGCCTATTCCAGATTTTGGAGTGCACAAATGAAAATTTTGAAATATTCTTTCTACTGCAGTGTTACTTGATGGACATGTTTGATTATAATTAATTCCTAAAATAATTTATTTTAATCAACTACTTGCATGGTTTCTTATTCATTTCTAAGCAATCTTAATTTCTGAGAATCCGTTTCATCCACTGATGAAACAATCTTGAAACACTTTAATTATTTTTCAACATTGAAATTGTTTTACATTGTATTTTAAATTATGTTTTTAATTAACAAAATTAACAAAATGATAGTAATATATATAAACAAATATTTTGCTGTTGATATGAAGCTATAAATCATTGCTATGTAAAGCGCATTATTGTGCTTAGTCTAATATATTTTCCAGTTTGCCATTTTTGACAGGTTTTTCCAGTTTTGTCTGGTTTTTACCAGTTTTTGCCATTGAAAAATGACCAACCCTGCTGCTTGTGATCAATGTTTTTTGTGCTGTTATCGAAAATCCTCTTCGTTTCTTGTGCTTTCTAATTCTCTGCATTTTATGCTTACCCACTGCCCTAAACCTCCCCCCCCTCCCAGGAGAGCTTCCGTTTGGCAACTTGTATATACTCTATTACACCATTGAGCAAACAGATTTATATTGTAAGTGTTTTCAACTTGCTTAATTGGTGAACTCTTAACTGATATAATACTGTGAACTGTCGTAACCTTTACTATTATAACTACCATATATGTTTTGCATCAGTAGTGATGGCTTAATCATGACTAGCATTACCTGTAAAACTTAGTTCTATTTTAACATGAAGATTTTTCAATTTGCCTTCAAATATTCAGAGTTCCTTTGTTTTTTCAGATGTTTCTGGCCTATAGATATTTTCAAGGCCTGTTGTCAAAGTAGAAAAGTTTTGTTTACACAGAGAGAAATTCAGTTTTATTTCCAGGTTCCTTTTTCAGTTGCTAGTTATTAAACAAAAAAAAATTCATTAAATACTTTGTAACTTACATTTGAATTGAGTTGTTGAATTTTCTAGTTATAATTTTTGGAGGTGCATTGATGGGCCTGTTTTTTTTTTAATATGATAACTTTCATTAATTAGTTCCTTGTTTTCAGGAGGTTCATAGTCCAATATTTTAATCTCTTTCCTTAAAGGTTAATATTTGCATAGCTGTATGTGATTTGCCAATACACTAATTTGATCTTTATTGCATAAAGTCAGTGGCACACCCATGGGGTTGGCCAATGGTGCCTGGAGTGTCCCCCTTGGCTGACAGAGCAGAAAATTATTACGGCAAAGTTTGAAACAAAAAGTCATGATACGCAATCTGCATATACTTCGATGTAAGGTCAGGTGATGCGTAACATCACAGCCTCTCCTTGACAAATGTCAACCCCGCCTTCTTGTGGTGCATCCTGTTCCCACTAAAGGCGCTCTGACGACTGCCAATAGCGGTATAACTATACCATCGGGATTAGAGGAAATGCTATCCCACACTTACCAACCCACTTGGCCAGCGTGGTGAGTTATGGCCAAACCCCTCCAAAATGACTCCACAACTTAAATCTTGGCCCTCAGTCTCCGGCAGCTGGAATGTACCTGGCCAAGGCAGCGGCCAGTGCGACATGAAGGCAGAGGGTGCTAAGAATCCCCGGAGGACCGGACTAGGCTGCCATCTGATGCTGATGCTGATCTTGGCTACGTATAACGGACGCTCCCTATCTTCTGATTCAAGGCTTCTTGAATTGGAAGAGGAACTACAAAGGATCAAGTGGGACATCGTCGGGCTAAGTGAGGCAAGGAGAAAAGGAGAAGATCTCATTGAACTGAAAAGTAGACATCTCTTCTACTATCGTGGGACAGATACTGGCAGAACTAGTGGTGTTGGATTTATAATAAACAAGAAACTGAAGGATAAAGTTGTAGAAGTTGAAAGTTCCTCTGACAGAGCTGCACGACTTGTTATCCAACTCTCGAGAAGATACCAGGCTCAGATTATTCAAACTTATGCACCCACCACAAGTCATGCTGAAGAAGAAATTGAAGAATTTTATGAGGAAATTCGTCATCTAAATAATAAAGGTAAGCAGCACTTGAAGATAATTATGGGAGATTTCAATGCAAAAATAGGGCAACGGCAACAGAATGAAACTTCAGTAGGTAAATTCGGTCACGGCAACAGAAACCAGCGTGGAAATACTCTCGTAGAGTTTGCAGAGGCAGAAGGGTTTTTCATCTTGAACTCCTTTTTCAAGAAAAAGCCACACAGGAAATGGACATGGAGACATCCAAATGGGACCACAAGTGAAATTGATTTTATTATGTGTAACAAAAAATTCGTCATAGAAGACTGCAGTGTGCTAAACAAGTTCAACACAGGCAGTGACCATAGATTGGTGAGATGTAAGATGCACCTCAACACTAAACTCGAACGTAGCAAGCTCATAAGACAAACAAAATGTATTGACATAACCAACCTTAAAAAACACCATAATACCTTCAAATTGGAACTGAAGAACAGATTCTCTGCTTTAGAAGGCCTAACATCGGAAGAAGTGGATATTTCTGAAGTTAACAGAAAAGTAACCAAAGCTCTTATGGAAACAGCAACAAAATTACCTGGGTCTAAGAACAAATTGCATGTGAACAAATTATCAGGAAAAACCAAAATGTTGATGCAAAAAAGAAGAGTGATGAGGACAACTAAAGAAGATGTGACTTCCAAAGTGGAATATATAGAGCTATGCAAGACAGTACGAAAAAGTATCACTGAAGACGAAAGGAAATTCAACTGTGAACTAGTAAGGAAAGCAATTGAAAACAACCAAAGCCTAAAGATAGCAAAGGGACATCTCAGTAAGGGGAAAAAACAGATTATGGCACTGAGAAAAGAAGATGGTTCTGTAACAAGTAATAGAGGTGAAATTTTGACAAGAGTGAAAGATTTCTACTCCAAATTATATGAAAGGGATGATACATGTACTCCAGACATCATGAAAGGTACCAGAGTTCTTCCTGTCCTTCCAGCAGAAGTTGCACATGCAATCAAGAACATGAAGCGGGGAAAAGCTCCAGGAGAAGATGGAATTACTGTAGACATCATACAAGAAGCAAGTAGAGAAATCGAAACAGTACTCGCCCAAATTTTCACTCTATGCCTTAATGAAGGGAAAATTCCTGAGGATTGGAACAACGCTACAATGATCTTGCTACATAAAAAAGGTGACATTGAGGATCTCAGGAACTACAGACCTATCAGCCTCCTATCAGTGGTTTATAAAATCTTCACTAAAGTTCTTTCACACCGCTTGAAGGTGACACTGGACATGGCTCAACCGAGAGAACAAGCTGGATTCAGGAGTGGCTACAGCACAATAGATCATATCCACGTACTGAGAGAACTAATTGAAAGAGCGAGGGAATATGAACTTCCATTGTGCATGGCTTTTATCGATTATGAAAAAGCCTTTGATTCGGTGAAACCATCAGCAGTTACAATGGCTCTGAAATCCTGCGGTATTGAAGATGCATACATTAATATTATTAATAACATCTATGAAAATGCAAGTGCAAAGATTCTGCTATTTGGAAATACAACACACACAAAAATCGGAAAAGGAGTGAGACAAGGTGACACCATATCTCACAAGCTCTTTAATGCCAAATTGGAAAATGTCTTTCAATCACTGAACTGGGAAAACAAAGGGATAAAGATTGATGGAGATTATCTAACCCACCTTCGTTTTGCTGATGACGTAGTAATTTTTGTAACTACCTCATCAGAGCTGCAGAGTATTATCCAGGAACTTGCTGACAAGAGTAAAGAAGTGGGATTAAAAATGAACTTTCAGAAGACAAAAGTGATGTACAATGCTTTTACAAGAAATGAAGATTTATCGATTGATGGAGAAAAGCTGGAGATAACAGACACGTACGTTTATCTTGGACAGCAGATATCAAGTGAGGGTCACATTGGTGAAGAAATTAATCGGCGTACAAAACTTGCCTGGAGAGCTTTTGGAAGAAACAGCATAATTTTCAAGAGCAATATGCCATTATGTCTTAAAAGAAAAGTGTTTGATCAATGCATCCTTCCAGTGCTTACGTATGGTGCAGAGATGTGGGCCTTAGCTAAAAGAGACATACAAAGGCTGCAGACAACTCAAAGTAGCATGGAGAGGTGCATGCTTGGTGTAACCAGGAGAGATAAGAAGAGGAACATGTGGATCCGAAAAATGACAAGAGTGGAAGACATCATGTTCAGAGTTAAATCCCTGAAATGGCAATGGGCTGGACATATTGCCAGAAAAACAGACCATTGATGGACAGTCAAAATTTTAGGTTGGATTCCAATGGACAGGAAAAGACCCAGAAGAAGACCACATGGAAGATGGTTGGATGAAATTCGAAAGTATGCGGGAGTGACATGGAGGAGACTGGCACAAGATAGACCGTTGTGGAGGAAACTTGGGGAGACCTTCGTCCAGCAGTGGATTGATAATGGTTGACAATGATGATGATGATGATGATGAATATACCATGTAATTATAACATACAATAATTATAAGGGAGTTGTCTGTTAAATAAGTTTAGAAAAATCTAACCAGGAAAGTAATTTAATTTACTGCTTCTTCTAATCATTTAACTTTCTTGTACTGCAACATTATTAGTAACTGGATAAGAATAACTACAAAAATCAACCTCCTTAATTGTCATAGCACCGCCCGGTGTCGCAGTGGTCTAAGCGACGGCTTATGACCATTCGTCCGGAAGTCGGGTTCAAATCCTGGTGAGGTATGGATGTTGTGTTTGTCTTACGTTACTGGCTCTCTCCCTTCCCTGGAACCAGTGACCCTAAAAATTATGTATGGGCGACTGCTTATAGCCCATTCAGTTGCTCATGGTGGTCGTTAAACCTCCAATCCAAAAAAAAAAAAAAAAAAAAATTTTTATAGCATCTGACTATTTTTCCTGGTAAATTTAGGGTGGGGGTCACTCCCACCGTGGGAAAATTCTGTGTGCCATGCCCCTGCCCTCTGGAAAATTTCTGGGTGCAGTACTGCATATAGGTATACTTTTATGGAAAAGGAATAAAAATATTGGGGTATGTATCTCATAAAAACAAGAGACTAATTAAAGAAAGTTATTAGATCCACACAAAAAAAAAAGTCCATCAATGAACTTACAAAAATTATAAATAGCATATTCATCAACTCAATTAAAAAATAAGTTAAATATTTAAGGAAAAAGTTTTTAATTTAATAACTGGTAACTAAAAAAGGAACATGGCAACAAAATTGAAATTCTTTCTGTGTAATCAAAACTTTTCTACAAAGGTGAGTCAATAATCATTCACAATGCAGCTACAAAATTTATTTCAATAAAATTAGAGAACTTATAAAAACATCATTTTTCAACATAGTCTTCTTGCTTCTCAGCGTACTTGTTGCATTGTTAAACAGGCTTCTTTATACCCTCAGAAAAAAGTTTTCGGTTGAGCAGCAAGCCACGCATGCACCATGCCTTTCAGTTCTTGTTCGAAGCGAATTGGTGACTCCTGAAAGCCTTTTTGAGTGGACCAAATTGGCGATAGAACCATGAATAATTTACAGATGATGCCACTTCATCAATAGTCACTCGTTTGTCTAACAGAACCATGTTTCGTACATGCTCAGTGTTGACATCAGTTGTGGCTTATAGACAGACATCTGGCTCTTTCTTCATTTGTAGCAGTTGTGCGACTATTTTTGAACTTTTCAATTCATTTGTAGATATTCCGTTGCAGCAAAAAACTCTTTCCATACTGTGCTTGAAAGTCTCTGAGTCGCCCCGGTGGTGCTGTGGTCTAAGCGATGCTTCTGATCATTCGTCTGTAAAGGGTCCGGGTTCGAATCCCAGTGAGGCATGGATGTTGTATATATCTCTCCCTCCCCCGGAACCAGTATCCTTAAATTAGGGATGGGCGACTGTTTATAGCCCACTGAGTTGCTCATGGTAGTCGTTAAACCTCCAATAAAAAAAAAAAAAAAAGTCTTCGATGGATTTCGGTGACACTTTCAGAGCATAAAAAATCGATCACTAAATGCTGCTCTTCTTTGGTGTAAACAGAAATTGGAGCAGCAATGCTTAATGTCATGGTAGTGACAATGGAAATGTCCTAGCTACTTCAAACCTGGGCAGCAGCGATGAGACAGCAAACTTGCCTAGCGATGCGTGCAAAAACAACAGTGCTGCCAACAGAAACACAAATGCTACTGTACTGCAGATAATTATTGATTCACCCTGTACATGTTTTCTACATTAACAACAGGCCTTGATAAACATCTAGAGGCCAGAAACGCCTTAAAAAAGAAAATAACTCGGAAGATATGAAGGTAAATTGAAAGATCTTCAAGTTAAAACAGAACTAAAAACATTAATCTGAGTAAGAGTTTTAATTCCTATAAAACTGTTGAAATTATTTTCTATAGGTGAATTTAAAACACTTGAAAAGACTATTACTGTTTGTGGTGTGTGCATTCTGATAATTTGTTGAATCTTCATGTGCCATTAACTTCAGGCCATGTGTTGAGGTGAATTGTGCTTTCCTTCTAGAGGTGTGTTATCTTAAAAAGTATTGCTAAAACTGTGCAGGTGACCAATCCCAAAAATAAGACCAGGGGAGTACCAAACATTTGTTTTTGATAAGTTACTCACACATGTGAATCAGATCATTCATGAACATGAAATTTGTTCTCTCTCTCTCTCACGTACACACATACAAATCACCTTCCTGCCATTTTAGGGAAGAGTTATTGTTAATGAAGTGTGGTGATGAAGGGCAAAACACGTAACAAAAATAACAAATAAAGGTAAACAGATCACGCTTGTTACATTAGGAGCATGTTAATGTAACTAGCTTGATCTAAACCTTTATTTGTTAATGGAGTGTGATCAATAATACCCAAGCAGTAGTATTTCATACAAAAATGCAATGCTATATGTAATACTGAATAGAAGTAACAAAGAGGTTTAAATTCACAATTTTCTCTTTGGAAAGTTTTGCTTACATTTAACATTCCTTTTTTGATGTAATTTCTAGCTATCAGTATGTTTTAAGAAAGCAGGATGAAACTAGTGTAAATTGTTTACATTAGGAACTTGTACTCCCTGAATTTTGTCATGAAAAAAGTGATACTGGTAATAAAAGGAAGAGAATAACATGACACTAAATTTGAAGATAAACTTACATATTTAGCATTTTTTTTTTTTTTTTTTTTTTTGTAAGTTTTTTTTTTTGTCACATTTTTTCCTATTTTAAAGATATGTCTACACAGAACTTTTTTCTTCTGAAGTGTCCACTTTTTACAATTACCTTTTCTCCTGCTATGGTTTGTATGCTACATGCAGAGCTTTGTTCTTTGCTTTGTGCTTGGTCCTTTGTGTGTGTGTGTGTGTGAGAGAGAGAGAGAGAGAGCAAAAGTGCTTTGTCCTTTGAATTGCGTGTTGTTGTTTTTTTTGTGCATGTTTTGGTATTATTTAGATTATGTCTGTATGTAATTCATACAGATTCATGAGTGAAGTGACTATACAAGCCTTGTTAAGTAGTTAGAGGCAGTGTCAGATGCAATGGGGGGCAACTGGGGTAATCCTCCCAAAAGCAGGTCTGTTCTTTTCAAATATCCAATATAAATAATTAAGGCAATTATTTTTTCAACATTATAGTAATAAATGCACTGATTTTCATAAAAGTTTTCTTAACAAAATTCCCTGTAAATTTAGAGATCAAATGTTCTGTTCTGACTTCACCAGGAAATGGGTGCGACGCTACAGATGTGCTAGGGTGGACTTTAGCTCACCCAACTTTTCTTTAAAGTTGGGTGGACTTTTGCCCACCCAACTGTTTTTCACTTCACCCTTTAGGCTCTCCAAAATATTTTAGCTTTAAAAAAAAACATGGCAAGTGCAACCACTTTAAGGCAGCCCCGGTGGCGCAGTGGTCTAAGCGATGGCCTCTGATCATTCGTCCGAAAGGGGTCCGGGTCAGAATCCCGGTAAGGCATGGATGTTGTGTTTGTCTTACGGCACTGGCTCTCTGCCTTCCCTGGACCCAGTGACCCTAAATTAGGGACGGGCGACTGCTTATAGCCCATTGAGTTGCTCACGGTGGTCGTTAAACCTCCAATCAAAAAAACAAAATCTCCAATTTAAAATAATTACAGTCCTTTCAAACAAAATTTGAGCCTTCATGGTTCTAAATCACAACATATAGCAGATACAGTAGAATGCTAGAGTTCTGATATTGCTATAAATGTTTCGTAATAATTTACATCAATAACATTGATAAGCGAGGGCAAATTTTCTGAAAACAGAGAGTTGGAAAATTTTAAAGAATCGATGCATGGTGTTCAGAAGTATTTTTATTCTCAGTGTTGCACTTCGTATCAAAAACAGTGAAATCATTGGTATCGTGCATCCATAGTCCTGAGGGTAAAATATCTCTCTAGTCTCTCACCATAATGGATTAAATTATTGAAGGCATATAACAGAAAAAGGAAAAATCATCTGAGGGCATATAAGTGAAAAAAACAACAACACCCGTATATATGGAAAGGAAAGATCTCAGCAGAAAGCAAAATTAAGCAATGGACGCTGTGCGGTAATAAAAGACAAATATGGCTTTGAAACTTGCTGAGGAGAAAGCAAGGCTTGCTTGCTGGGAAAACCTGAGCTGATATTCTAGCATGTATAATTACAAAGGGATGTAAGGTCAGGTGATGCGTAACATCACAGCCTCTCCTTGACAAATGTCAACCCCGCCTTCTCGTGGTGCATCCTGTTCCCACTAAAGGGGCTCTGACGACCGCCCATAGCGGTATAACTATACCATCGGGATTAGAGGAAATTCTATCCCACACTCGCCAACCCGCTTGGCCAGCGTGGTGAGTTATGGCCAAACCCCTCCAAAATGATTCCACAACTTAAATCTTGGCCCTCAGTCTCCGGCAGCTGGAATGTACCTGGCCAAGGCAGCGGCCAGTGCGACATGAAGGCAGAGGGTGCTAAGAATCCCCGGAGGATCGGACTAGGCTGCCATCTGATGCTGACCTTGGCTACTTACAATGGACGCTCCCTATCTTCTGATTCAAGGCTTCTTGAATTGGAAGAGGAACTACAAAGGATCAAGTGGGACATCGTGGGGCTAAGTGAGGTAAGGAGAAAAGGAGAAGATCTCATCGAACTGAAAAGTGGACATCTCTTCTACTATCGTGGGACAGATACTGGCAGAACTAGTGGTGTTGGATTTATAATAAACAAGAAACTGAAGGATAAAGTTGTAGAAGTTGAAAGTTCCTCTGACAGAGCTGCACGACTTGTTATCCAACTCTCGAAAAGATACCAGGCTCAGATTATTCAAACTTATGCACCCACCACAAGTCATCCTGAAGAAGAAATTGAAGAATTTTATGAGGAAATTTGTCATCTAAATAATAAAGGTAAGCAGCACTTGAAAATAATTATGGGAGATTTCAATGCAAAAATAGGGCAACGGCAACAGAATGAAACTTCAGTAGGTAAATTCGGTCACGGCAACAGAAACCAGCGTGGAAATACTCTCGTTGAGTTTGCAGAGGCAGAAGGGTTTTTCATCTTGAACTCCTTCTTCAAGAAAAAGCCACACAGGAAATGGACATGGAGACATCCAAATGGGACGACAAGTGAAATTGATTTTATTATGTGTAACAAAAAATTCGTCATAGAAGACTGCAGTGTGCTAAACAAGTTCAACACAGGTAGTGACCATAGATTGGTGAGATGTAAGATGCACCTCAACACTAAACTTGAACGTGGCAAGCTCATAAGACAAACAAAATCTTATTGACATAACCAACCTTAAAAAACACCATAATACCTTCAAGTTAGAACTGAAGAACAGGTTCTCTGCTTTAGAAGGCCTAACATCGGAAGAAGTGGACATCTCTGAAGTTAACAGCAAAGTAACCAAAGCTCTTATGGAAACAGCAACAAAATTAGCTGGGTCTAAGAACAAGTTGCATGTGAACAAATTATCAGGAAAAACCAAAATGTTGATGCAAAAAAGAAGAGAGATGAGGACAACTAAAGAAGATGTGACTTCCAAAGTGGAATATATAGAGCTATGCAAGACAGTAAGAAAAAGTATCACTGAAGACGTAAGGAAATACAACTGTGAACTAGTGAGGAAAGCAATTGAAAACAACCAAAGCCTAAAGATAGCAAAGGGACATCTCAGTAAGGGAAGAAAACAGATTATGGCACTGAGAAAAGAAGATGGTTCTGTAACAAGAAATAGAGGCGAAATTTTGACAAGAGTGAAAGATTTCTACTCCAAATTATATGAAAGGGATGATATATGCACTCCAGACATCATGAAAGATACCAGTACCAGAGTTCCTCCAGTCCTTCCAGCAGAAGTTGCACATGCAATCAAGAACATGAAGCGAGGAAAAGCTCCAGGAGAAGATGGAATTACTGTAGACATCATACAAGAAGCAAGTGGAGAAATCGAAACAGTACTCGCCCAAATTTTCACTCGATGCCTTAATGAAGGAAAGATTCCTGAGGATTGGAACACCGCTACAATGATCCTGCTACATAAGAAAGGTGACATTGAGGATCTCGGAAACTACAGACCTATCAGCCTCCTATCAGTAGTTTATAAAATCTTCACTAAAGTTCTTTCACACCGCTTAAAGGTAACACTGGACATGGCTCAACCGAGAGAACAAGCTGGATTCAGGAGTGGCTACAGCACAATAGATCATATCCATGTGCTGAGAGAACTAATTGAAAGAGCGAGGGAATATGAACTTCCATTGTGCATGGCTTTTATCGATTGTGAAAAAGCCTTTGATTCAGTGAAACCATCAGCAGTTACAATGGCTCTGAAAACCTGCGGTATTGAAGATGCATACATTAATGTTATTAATAACATCTATGAAAATGAAAGTGCAAAGATTAGGCTGTTTGAAAATACAACACACGTAAAAATTGGAAAGGGAGTGAGACAAGGTGACACCATATCTCCGAAGCTCTTTAATGCCACATTGGAGGGTGTTTTTCAGTCGCTGAGCTGGGAAAACAAGGGGATAAAGATTAATGGAGATTATCTAACCCACCTTCGTTTTGCTGATGACGTAGTCATTTTTGCAACTACCCCATCAGAGCTGCAGAGTATGATCCAGGAACTTGCTGACAAGAGTAAAGAAGTGGGATTAAAAATGAACTTTCAGAAGACAAAAGTGATGTTCAATGCTTTTACAAGAAATGAAGATTTATCGATTGATGGAGAAAAGCTGGAGATAACAGATACGTACGTTTATCTTGGACAGCAGATATCAAGTGAGGGTCACATTGATGAAGAAATCAATCGGCGTACAAAACTTGCCTGGAGAGCTTTTGGAAGAAACAGCATAATTTTCAAGAGCAATATGCCATTATGTCTTAAAAGAAAAGTGTTTGATCAATGCATCCTTCCAGTGCTTACGTATGGTGCAGAGACGTGGACCTTAACTAAAAGAGACATACAAAGGCTGCAGACAACTCAAAGCAGCATGGAGAGGTGCATGCTTGGTGTAACCAGGAGAGATAAGAAGAGGAACTCGTGGATCCGAAAAATGGCAAGAGTGGAAGACATCATGATCAGAGTTAAATCCCTGAAATGGCAATGGGCTGGACATACTGCCAGAAGGACAGATCATCGATGGACAGCCGAAATTTTAGATTGGATTCCAAGGGACAGGAAAAGACCCAGAAGAAGACCACATGGGAGATGGGTGGATGAAATTCGAAAGTATGCAGGGGTGACATGGAGGAGACTGGCACAAGACAGACCGTTGTGGAGGAAACTTGGGGAGACCTTCGTCCAGCAGTGGATTGATAATGGTTGACGATGATGATGATGATGATGATAATTACAAAACAGAAACTGCGTTTTAAGCATTGGCTCTTGAAGCCATAATTTTTGTTTTAAATTCAGTAATTTTATCAAGCAGAAGTCATCGCTCTTTCCACGTTTATAAGTGAGTCACGGAAAAATTCTCATTGGCGGTCACCGGGAATCGAACCCAGAGTCTTCCAGTTAAGCATTGTGCGGGGCTCCAAGAAGCAATCTGCCAATTGGCTTGGCAGTTAGTGTATGCGAGTCTGGAGGAATTCGAGGCCGCTGTGGTGCAGTGGAAGCATATCCGGCGCGTAACTGAAAGACCCTGGGTTCGATTCCCGGTGGCGGCCAATGAGAATTTTTGCGTGACTCACTTATAACGTGGAAAGAGCGATGACTTCGTTAGATGTTCCTAGTCCACGTCAACTGTATCAGTAATTTCATATTGGGGATAGAGTGGTGTGCTACAGTTTATTTATTAACATAAAAAATTACAATTGAAAAAGCTTACACTCTGGTGGCGCAGTGGTATAAGCGCTGACTGTTCGTTGGAGGTGAGTCTGAGTTCCGATCCCGGCATGGATGTTGTGTTTGTCTAATGATGCTGGCTCCCTCCCTTCCCTGGAACCAGTAACCTTAAATTACGGACGGGCGACTGCTTATCTCTACTTACCTGTGGCAGCAATGAGCTGCGTGCGACACACGGCTGTACAACGGTTTGCTGTTTGGCCATCTGTGCACCATTTTTTATACGTACTCACTACAGCGTCACGTTAAAAACCCACAGGCCGCGCCGTTTCTGAGATCGTAGTTCCGAGGTGCCGTGTCATCACAATTTGTTCTTTATCAAACTCCAATGGCAGCTTTTCCCATTCTGAGTCACAACACTCTACTAAATGAAAGCCTGTCCTTGGGTTGTTTATATACTGCTCTGTGAACTTCACCTGCGCCACTGTTCGGTCTCCAGGCTGGGGGTGGTCATACTGTAATGAGTCATCGGTGTATATGCAAATACTCGTACAAACCATCGTTAACTAACATTAATCCTCTGCTGGATGAACGCCTCTTCTATAACTTTCAGCATCTTTTCCAAATCATTCCAGCATGCTTTCGAATTTCATGTACGCCTCACCGGTGGCGCATAGGTCTAAGCGATGGTCTGATCATTCGTCCGTAAGTGGTCCGGGTTCGAATCCCGATGAGTCTTATGGCACTGGATCTCTCCCTTCCCTGGAACCATTGACCCTAAATTAGGGACTGGTGACTGCTTATAGCCCATTGAGTTGCTCACGGTGGTCGTTAAACCTACAATAAAAAAATTCCTGTACCCATCTCCCAGGTGTTCTCCTTTTGGGTCTTCTCCTGTCCCATGGCGAATCCATTCTAACATCTCAGTTGTTTAACGGTAGTCAGTTTTAGTAATATCCAGCCCATTGCTACCTGAGAATTTTTTGACGATCTTCTTTAAAGTGAAAAACACAACGGTGAGTTAACTTTCCAACTTATTTGTGCAAAATCAATTTTGAAAGTTGTACTGGAAGTATTTTCCAGAAAACTGCGAAACGTGGTGATAGTCTCCAGGAAATTTTCATAAAAACAAACACATGCACACGCGTTACATCATATGTGAATCACAAATTTTTTAGATGCTTCGTACGAACACCCCTTCAGTAAAGGATCATGAAATTCCAATGGGATCCCAACCCCCGTGTCCCCTACCTTCCACCGCCCATGTTCCAAGGATCCGACATCGATGAAGTACTACTGTTTGCTCAGGTTTTCCCTACATAGCTTAAAAATAGAAATAAAACGAACTTGCTAAATAATGATAAAAACAGTTGTCTACATGTATGGTGGTAGTTCGCAAAACAAACTTGATATGAAAGGGAAAGAAATGATTCACAACTTAGAAGACAAGCAAATCACGTGATGGTGAAAGAAGACATATGCTCTGAAGATTAGAGACTACCTGAGAGTTTGCAACGATCACCCAGACTGATCACCCGCATAATTTCTTATACCCACCCCACCTACCTCTTGATCAACCGAAAGTAATTGTTAAAAGATTTTACATAAAATTAAGCATACACAGTGCATTGTCAGAGTAAAATTTTGAAGGAATTATTTAATTTAACTCTTAATCTGTAAGTCATGAAAGAGACGAATTTGTAACTTAAAACATATTTTGTTTACTTTGCTTAAAGGTTTAATTTTCTTGACTTATAAATTTAGTCACAAGTTTAAAGGGATAAGAGAAGAACTCAGAGTCAAGTATCATTAAGCACCTCCACCATGGCCTTCTAAATATGTAAGGTGGCGCAGTGGTCTAAGCGATGGTTTATGACCATTTGTCCCTGAAAGTGTACTGGTTTGAATCCCGGTGAGGCATGGATGTTATGTTTGTCTTGCGGTACTGACTCTCTCCCTTCCCTGGAACCAGTGACCCTAAATTAGGGGCGGGCAATTGTTTATAGCCTATTGAGTTGTTCACGGTGGTCGTTAAACGTTCAATAAAAAAAAAACATGATAGATGAACAACTCCGGTGACTCCCTCGCAGTCACCGGAGTTGTTCATGTAACATATTCAGAAGGACGTACAACCCCCTGAACCCACTATTGACGACAAAAGGCATCCACAGCACGAAGGTACCAGCAAGAATAGATTAGTCATCCACAGATCGAATCAACACGAGTAAATTAATCATGCAGTAGTCATACCAGCATTAGTAGATGCTGCCTTTGTGGCGTAATGGTCTAAGCGCTCATCACTCATCTCTGACCTTCCAAGATGGGCATGCCGCCCCGGTGGCGCAGTGGTCTAAGGCGTTGGCCTATGATCATTCGTCCGTAAGGGGTCCGGGTTCGAATCCCGGTGAGGCATGGATGTTGTGTTTGTCTTACGGCACTGGCTCTCTCCCTTCCCTGGAACCAGTGACCCTAAATTAGGGACGGGCGACTGCTTATAGCCCATTTGAGTTGCTCACGGTGGTCGTTAAACCTCAAAAAAAAAAAAAAAAAAAAAAAGATGGGCATGGATCGAATGATACATGGATGTTGTGTTTATCTTACGTCGCTGGCTCTCTCCCTTCCTGGGAACCAGTGATCCTATATTACGGACGGGCGCCTGCTTATAGCCCATCAAGTTGCTCACGGTGGTCATTAAACAGTCAAATAACCAACCAACCAACCAAAGCATTAATAGACGAGTTATCTCGCAGTCGTATCAGCCTGAGTGAATTAGTCATCTAGTAAACCACTATTATTAGATGAGTCATCGAGATTGCATATTTCACAGTTCTAACATTAAGACCAATTACGACTCTGGCTAGTACCACCGTCCATGCGCATAGCATCGGCCAAACAACCAGTTCACACAGAGATCGGAACAGCAGCATTGACTCCCTGCAACGAATTGCTCCGTAGCAATTGCGATCACGCCGCCCCGGTGGCACAGTTGTACAAGTGCTGACTTCTGACCCTTCGTCGGAGATGGAGTCCGGTTTTAAATCTCCATAAGGTGAGGAAGTTGTGTTTGTCTTGAGGCGCTGGTTCCTTCCCTTCGTAGAACCAGTGACTTAAATTAGGGATGGGCGACTGCTCACAGTGGTCCTTGAACCCTCACTACAATAAATGATAACACTGCCATATGTCCTCCGTTTTATGGTTGGTCTCTTCCTGTTTTTTCCATCGACCGGCTCCGCTGTTCTACTTCCTGTGTATTCGTTCCTGTCAGTTTTTTAGACCCAGTGATTTATTGCTCCCATCTCTTGGTTATTATTCAGTATCCTCTTCGGTACTGGATATGCCCACTATGTAATATCTCTGTTTTCTGTCCCTCACCACTGAATTCTTTCTACCTGGACTTGTGTCTGGGCTCTATTTATTATGTATGGGATTTTTTGGTACTTTACCTGAATGTATTTTTCTGTTAGTTGCTAAAAAATTGTGTTTCGTCGTGATCATGAGACATTTTCCCTATTACAATTCGGCCAACTACACTGACGGAAAAAAAAAAATCCCAACACCAAGAAGGGGTTGTGTTAGATAAACGACAGTTGGTAGGCGGTGAGAGTAAATCTGTAAGATGACGTCTATGCAAATTTCGCGCTCGGCGCATACGTGTGGCGCTAGTAGCGCCCCTCGGAACATGCAAAGCAGGTTTGCTGTAAATACGCGCTGTAACGTTCGTGAGCGTTCGTTATCGTTGAGATTCGACTTAGGGTGTTGATGCTAGTCAAGAATGCCTTTAAGAAGACGAAGAAGCCATTATCAACAGCTCACGGAGTTTCAACGAGGTCGTGTAATAGGGCTACGAGAAGGTGGATTTTCTTTCCGCAATATTGCAGAACGACTTGGCAGGAATGTAGCCACTTTGCATGATTGTTGGCAGCGGTGGTCAAGGGAAGGTACTGCCTCAAGAAGACCGGGTTCCGGCCGGCCGCGTGGCACTACTGAGAGGGAAGACCGCCGTGTACGGCGTATGGCCGTGGCGCATCGTACTGCGTCTGCGGCAGCAATTCGAGCTGCAGTTGCCACCACAGTGACACAACGAACTGTTACAAATCGGTTACTTGAAGGACAGCTCCGAGCCAGACGCCCCGTAGCGTGCATTCCACTTACTCCAAACCACTGCCGTTTGCGACGTCAGTGGTGTCAAGCTTGAGCTCATTGGAGGACGGAGTGAAGATCTGTTGTGTTTTCTGATGAAAGCCGGTTCTGCCTGGGTGCCAGTGATGGCCGTGTGTTGGTTAGAAAGAGGCCAGGTGAGCGCCTGCAACCAACCTGTCAGCGGCCGAGACACACTGGACCTACACCTGAAGTTATGGTATGGGGAGCAATTGCCTATGACAGCAGGAGCACTCTTGTGGTTATTCCACGCACCCTGACGGCACAGTTGTACGTCGGTCTGGTGATTTAACCTGTTGTGCTGCCATTCATGAACAGCATGCATTCCAGGGGGGGGGGTTCCAACAGGATAACGCTCGCCCGCATACCGCTGTTGTAACCCAACATGCTCTACGGAGTGTCAACCTGTTGCCGTGGCCTGCTAGATCACCAGATCTTTCACCAATCGAGCACGTATGGGACATCATTGGACGACAACTCCAGCGTCGCCCCCAACCAGCATTAACCGTCCCTGTATTGACCGACCAAGTGCAACAGGCATGGAACTCCATCCCACAAACTGACATCCAGCACCTGTACGACACAATGCATGAACGTTTGCGTGCTTGCATTCAACATTCTGGCTGTTACGCCGGTTATTAATGTACCAGCATTTCACATTTAAAATGGCTCTTCTCGCGCTTACAATAAGCTGTGATCTTGAAACCTTAATCGATTAAATATGTTACCTATACAAATGTATTGCCGCCATTTCATTCCTCTACAACTATTTTTTCGTGGTGTTGGGATTTTTTTTTCCGTCAGTGTAATTGCTGTGAGGCATAAAGTTCTCTCTATATGCCTCATATTCTTAAACAACTACAAAAAAAGCATATTGCTCGGGCGAATAATTGGCGACACTGCTTGCAAGTTCAACGGTCTGACATTTTGGAGGAATGACCTTCAATTGCTACTACCTTCTTGGTTATAATGTACGTATTACAGCTGACACCACATTTTAAATTAAAGCTTATCGGCAATTTTAACGTTGTAGCACGGGAGCAGTTTGTGTCTCTTTGTCGTAGTAAAATGGAATGAACAAGTTTCGTTGGTGGAAGTGTGAAAAGAAATGTAGAATGTAAAAGATACTCTACATGTCCCACTCTTCCTATAAGGAAAATCCCGTTTTCCTGAATCGCCATTACATATTATATTATTAGTATATGAGGCTTAGAATTAGGATACGCGAAGATAAACGTGCGTCATTCTCATTATAAGGTAAACTACCAAATCTTTAAACCTAACGAAGTAAGAACAGCATAATTGTTAAAGTGAATACATTACAGAAGACCGCGACAAAATTACGCCTCTCAAGGCAACTTTGACTTTTCAAAATTAGTTGTACACACAACAGTCTGTGAATTTTGTTCTTTTACCTCAATCTCGCCAAAGGTGCCGAAATGTTCTGAAAGAAATTGAGTGATGTGAATCTACTGGTGTTTTTATGTGCGTGTTTTTATTTTCCCCGAGTTTCAGCATCTTACAGAAGGGACAAAATACTTCTTTATATTTGCTTTGATGAATAAAAAGTCTGCCATGTCATTGCATAAGTAACAACTATAAAACCAGTGAATGTTTTTCTTTGTTAGTATTCTGATATCTCTTGAAAATTGGATCTGTCATTTCAAATAATCTGCTTACAAATCTCGTTTGGTTTCATTTCTATGTTGTTTTTTGTCACATGTTCTAATTAATGAGATTTTTTAAAGCATTCCTGATGTCCTCTTAGATATTAGACATGACTATGGTATTATTCTTTGTATGTGTGCACAACACAAATTAGGGGCATGTATTTTTCAGTTTGTGACTGCATAATGTCAAAAAGGGAAATTATTAGACTAGCAGATTTCTAAATAAATAAAAATTGTGTTTCTCAGCATGGAGTCAGTGCTGAAGCATTCTATGAGAGAAGCAACTGAACAAATAATTGTAAAGGAAGTGAAAGCACTAATTGACACTTCAATGCACATCATGCTGAATAAAGTGAAGATCTCTGGGAATGAGAAATATGATTCCAGAAAAACTCAAGATAATCCAGAATTGTGAGACATATGCAACTTCACCCAAGTAAAAAAAATTTTTCCAGTGTAAAATGCTGCAAGATATACAAATAGAAAGATAGTCTCTTAATGCATGTACAAATCCATGCAAGAGAATAACTTTATCATTCTAACATGTGTTCCAAGCAGCTAAGTGAAAAATGCAGCATTTCAAGGCATAGTCCTCTTCAGTCAAGTGAAAAGAATCATCAATGTCATGTATGCTTAAAACTGTTTGCATCCAAGCGTTACCTTTCCAGCCACATGCTTGTTCACGCAGGTGAAAAGCCTCACGCAGGTGAAAAGCCTCACCAGTGTGATATATGCTCCAAACAATTTACTCGCAAAGGCACTCTTTTAACACATATACATCTTCACACAGGTGAAAAGCATCAGAAGTGTGATGTATGCTCAAAACAATTTGCTGATAAAGGTACTCTTTCAAGGCACATGCTCCTACACACAGGTGAAAAGCCTCACCAGTGTGCTGTATGTTCCAAACAATTTGCTCGTAAAGCTGATCTTTCAGTGCATATGCTCTTTCACACAGGTGAAAAGCCTCACCAGTGTGATGTATGTTCGAAACAATTTGCTCGAAAAAGTCATCTTTCAAGACACATTCTTCTTCACTCAGATCAAAAGCCTCACCGGTGTGATGTCTGCTCCAAACCATTTACTCAGAAAGGTAATCTTTCACAGCACATGCTTGTTCACACAGGTGAAAAGCCTCACCAGTGTGCTGTATGTTTGAAACAATTTGCTTGTAAAAGCCATCTTTCACAGCACATGCTTCTTCACACAGGAGAAAAGCCTCACCAGTGTGCTGTATGTTCGAAACAATTTGCTCATAAAATTGCTTTTTCAGCGCACGTGCTCCTTCATACAGGTGAAAAGCCTCACCAGTGTGATGTATGCTGCAAAAAATTTGCTTGCAAAAGTCTTCTTTCAAGGCACATTCTCCTTCACACAGATCAAAAGCATCACCACTGTGATATATGCTCCAAGCAATTTACTCGCAAAGACACTCTTTTACAGCACATGCGTCTTCACACAGGTGAAAAGCCTCACCAGTGTGACATATGCTCCAAGCGTTTTGCTGTTAAAAGTTATCTTTTACAGCACATGCGTCTTCACACAGGTGAAAAACCTCACCAGTGTGACGTATGCTCCAAACAATTTAGTCAGAAAGGTAATCTTTTAACGCACCTGCAGCATCACACAGGTGTGAAGCTGCACCAGTGTGATGTATGCTTCAAACAGTTTGTTGAAAAAAGTACTCTTTCAAATCATATGCTCATTCACACAGGTGAAAAGCCTCATCAGTGTGATATATGCTCCAAACCTTTTACTCAGAAAAGTGCTCTTTCAAGACACTTGCTCATTCACACAGGTGAAAGGCCTCACCAGTGTGATGTATGCTTCAAACAGTTTGTTGAAAAAAGTACTCTTTCAAATCATATGCTCATTCACACAGGTGAAAAGCCTCATCAGTGTGATATATGCTCCAAACCTTTTACTCAGAAAAGTGCTCTTTCAAGACACTTGCTCATTCACACAGGTGAAAAGCCTCACCAGTGTGATGTATGCTTCAAACAGTTTGTTGAAAAAAGTACTTTTTCAAATCATATGCTCATTCACACAGGTGAAAAGCCTCATCAGTGTGATATATGCTCCAAACCTTTTACTCAGAAAAGTGCTCTTTCAAGACACTTGCTCATTCACACAGGTGAAAAGCCTCACCAGTGTGATGTATGCTCCAAAGAGTTTGCTGTTAAAAATGCTCTTTCAAAGCACATGCACTTTCACACAGGTAAATAATCTCAGCAGTGTGATATTTGCTTGAAACAGTGCTTACAGAAGTCATTTTTCAGGGCACGTGATTCTGCACAAAAGTGAAAAGCATGAATGGTGTGATGCTCAGAAGAGTTATCTTTCAGTGGATATGCTTCATACAGATACGTTTTTGTGAACTTGGGCAAGACCATTACTAAATTTTATGTATGAAGATTTATAGAATGGTGCTTAAGGTTTATCTTTCAAGTACTCCAGGGGAAATCCATTTCAGGTTATGCATTTGGTTCTCGGAAATATGTCTGTAAGATAATTTAGCTTTAACCAGGGTCGTGATGTTGGTAGTCGGGTTTAAGAATTGTGGTATTTTGTTTAATTTTCTAGTGAGAAAGAGGATTGATAAAAAATAAAACATTGAGTTTTGTTGTTTAATTCAGTTTAGGATTTCCTGTTGCAGTAACTGTGGGAAAATTGTTCTGCAGCCCTTTGGGGAAAGTGATTTTAATTTGCACTGACCCTGTGGTATTCTTCCTAGAAGGTTGCTTTGCGTAGGCATAGGAGAATGTTGCCTGTGTGGGTAGTACCTAGCTGTCATACCCCTCCTTTATCAACTAATCTAAGTAATAGTTAACAGTTAGAACTGTTTGGGTTTTTTACTTAATTTGTTAAGACTGTGGCAGTCATTGAACATAATTATATAAAAATGACAAAAATATGAAAATATGCATACCTCTAATATGAATTATCTAATCTTTTGCCGTTTTTCATGTGGACAGGTGTTCTAGAAAGGAATGTTAGTGATCTTGCATAAGATTTTTACATATTTTCTTGCTGAAGAAGTGTAGTCGTACAACAAACAAGGCATGCCTTCTCCTTCCAGAGAAACTCTACTTCGTAAAGTCTTCATTCTCACTGCCACTGAATTCCCTTTTGCAGGTGAACCAAAGTCTCTTGTAGTTGAATCTGGATCAAATTTAACTTGCCTAGTTTGTTGAAATCCTGCTTTGATGTTGCAAATTATTCAAACTGATTGACACATTAGAAAAAGGAAAATAAGGAATAACAAAAATATTATAAGCATAATTAAAAGGAAATACGTTTTTACATATATGTGACCTGAGTATCTGGGCTGTGAAGAGAAACCTTTTATTTTGTTTTTGTCCACTTTAATTTGATATGGCCTAATAGTGTACTGTTTAAAAGGGATGTGAAGTAGTGCAATCAAATAAGCATTTCACTGTAGGCAATCGTTCTGCTTCAGAATGGTGAGGAATTGTTTTTGTCTTGTTGCAGGTACAGTGCATGTGTTCCCAAGATTTAGTCTTGGTATTACAATATCTTGCCAAAAATTTCTGTTTAAGACCTTAATTTGATATTTGATGAGAAAGATCCAAAGGCATTTTTTTTTTTTTTTTTTAGAATGCAATTTTCAAGTTTTCTGAGATGTGTTACATGGATGACCAGCAAGTAGTACGAGCAAATTCAGTTTGCTTTGCTTGAATATATATATTTTTTTTATTCTTTGATGTTATCATGAAAGCAACTTAAGTTCTTAGTTGTATTACGGTTCAACTGATTTATATTCTGAAAAGCACTATTTTTTCACCCTATTCAAGTTTGCCAATGTAATGGATTCTGGACATAGGATATGCCAGGATTGTTTTTGAAGCTGTAGGGTGGGGATGGAGGTGACCTAAAAAAGTTTGAAGCTATATTTACTATGTGTCATACATGAGATACATAATCAAAATGAAAAGAAATGTATATTCATTACTCAATGAAGCTACCTTAAGGAATGAACATTCATAGTTGTATTGATAAAAATTGAACATCAAAGTGCAGTGGGACCGACCCCCCCCCCACCAAAAAAAGTACCCAGAAAACTGGCAGGTAATGGTTTAAAACTCAGGCTTCATGCAAGAAAATAACACATAAAAATATAAAACGAGCGAAACACACAGTCATGTATGGTAAAAGGTTCGTTTAGCTTAACAGTAGCTTTCGGTCATCCTACGACCTTGATCACTCGCGATCAGCTGGATGGGCTGGTTGCCAGAACTACAATTTGAAGAGACCCCTCACCAAATCCCATTTATTTGGATTTCTCTTTTAAAATCTGGCTACATTTCCAACACCCCAACTTCAAATGGTAGTTCTGGCAACCAGCTCATCCAGTTGATCGCGGGTGATCAAGGTCCTAGAATGACCGAAAGCTACCGCAAAAGGAAACCTTTTACTATACGTGACTGTGTGTTTCGCTCGTTTTATATTTTTGTGGCAGGTAATATTAGCATTCTTCTTTTACAAGCTTTGAAGGAAAATCATAAAAATAAGTGAAAAAAAACA
This sequence comes from Macrothele yani, assembly GCA_039090855.1. NCBI lineage: Eukaryota > Metazoa > Arthropoda > Arachnida > Araneae > Macrothelidae > Macrothele > Macrothele yani. The sequence continues at coordinate 193,258,108 of CM077009.1, read as the reverse complement.
ACAGAAGTTATATTTAGACAACTTGACTCTGGAAACACTTCAAGCATATGCAATCATAGTATTTGGGATAAGAAACATTTTAAGCATATTCTGGAGTACTTCGGATATGTTTGAAAAATTTCAGTACCAAACTCTTCCAAATTCTGTGATACAGATTTCTTAAAAGCCCTGCAATTTTTACATGTAGCGAGAGATGCCAGGAGCTGACGTTACAGATCACTTGACCACTGTCCAACAACAGCCTTTAAATGACAACTTCCAGAATGTTGTCTTGCAAGAAGTTTTGAATTTGCTGTAGGGAAGCATTGATGCCACACAATTTCAGCAGCATTGTCAGATATTGTAATTTTTCACTTGAGTGTAAACAGAGGTTTATTGATATACAATAAAAGAGCTGAATTTTTGACAATTCTCCAAAAGCACACAATTATATAAACATGTTAGCAAAGAGAAAGAAAAAAACCATGACAAATATCAACTTTTTTTTCTTATTCTTCTTCTTTTCTGTATTATGTCTAAATAAACAGATCTTTTCTATTACTCTTCTTCTTCTCTGTATTATGTCTAAATAATCATCTCTTCATCATTCTTTTAGTTGTCCACAGCAATTTCACATTTTTAGTTCATGTCTATGTCTCTGATGAATAAGTAAGAACTGCAAGGATGCGTTGACTAAATGCTTTTATTTTAAGACATAATGGCAAACTGCTCTTGAGAATTGTTCTATTCCTTCAAAATATTCTACATCCAAGTTTTATACCTATTCATTTCTACTTAGATGTGATCCTTGTTTGATATGTGTTGCCCAAAGTAAATGTAGGCATAGGTTATTTCTAGATTTGCCTCCGTTCACCTCTAAATCTTCAGTTCTTGTAAAAACATAGTACATAAAATTTGCAAATTTGCGTCCTGCAATTTAATTTTTAATCCCCCGTCTTTACTTCTGTCACCTAGTTCCTGGCTTATACACTGCAGCTCTAAGAGGTACTTGCAAAACGAATAAGTAATATAAGGTGAGTTAAATAAAATCCATTAGTCTTTATCTCCTTGTCTACCAAGATCAAAGATAAAAAGACATTCGAGAATGGGGCACTGGAGAGCTTGGAAAATATTATATCTGTCTCACTCGCTTTCCAATTTTTATACATTCTGTTTCTTGGGACAACCAAACTTTCCTATTTGTGGCTTTATATACAACGAATTTGCTTTGCATTAGGGACACCTACCAAATAACGTGTTGGTCCACCTTTCTGTAACAGTCGCGGCTTGCAGATACTTATTTTTTTTTTTTTTGGATTGGGTTTAACAACCACTGAGCAACTCATTGGGCTATAAGCCGTCGCCTGTCTCTAATTTAGGGCCACTGGCTGCAGGAGAGCCGGTGCCGTAAGACAAACACAACATTTTTTTTTTTTTGATTGGAGGTTTAACGACCACCGTGAGCAACTCAATGGGCTATAAGCAGTCGCCCGTCCCTAATTTAGGGTCACTGGTTCCAAGGAAGGGAGAGAGCCAGTGCCGTAAGACAAACACAACATCCATGCCTGACCGGGATTCGAACCCGGACCCCTTACGAACGAATGATCAGAGGCCAACGCCTTAGACCACTGCGCCACCGGGCGGCACAAACACAACATCCTGCAGATGCTTAGGAACAGATTCTACAATTGTGAAACACCATCAATGCATAACTTTACCCATCAAATAGAAGTCCTCGCTCTTTCCACGTTATAAGTGAGTCACGCAAAAATTCTCATCGGCCGCCACCGGGAATCGAACCCATGGTCTTCCAGTTACGCGCCAGAGATGCTTCCACTGCACCAAAGCAGCCTCGAAATTCTCCAGACTAGCATACGACAGACTGCCAAACTATCTGGCAGGTTGCTTTCTTTGGAGCCCCGCACAATGCTGGAGATTCACCAAGGATAAACAGTTATTCATCTTTGGTGAATCCCCAGCATTGTGCGGGCCTGCAAAGAAAGCAACCTGGTTTAAAACTCAGGCTTCACGCGACAATAGCACATAAACATAAAACTAGCAAAACACACAGAGTCACGTATGGTAAAAGGTTCGTTTAGCGGTAGCTTTCGGTCATCCTACGACCTTGATTTCCTCCACTAAAGAGTTCATTAGAAAAATCCCTCCTAGCATTGAACCCTCTGACAAAATGTTCACTCTGGATGTAGTCTCTCTCCCCTTCAGTCCCTCTTTTCCACTCTCATATGCTGCTAGTACCATTGCTAAAAGAAAACGATCGTGGTCAAATTGTCGGGGCCCGACGAATGGTTCACTCCATCTCGGAAGTCGTGCAGGCACTGGGAGTTTCACAAGCCACTGTGTCACGGGTGCACCGTGAGTACATCGAATCCGGTAAAACCATCCCTGCAAGGGCCAACTGTCGTGAACAACAGCGTGTGGATGAGCGGAGTCATCGTTGGCTAGCTCGCATTGTAACAGCGGATAGACGGGCCGCAGTGCAAGAAATCATTCGGCAATTTAACGCTGGTAAACAAAAACGTGTAAGCAGCCACACCATCCAGATACATCTCCTTGCTATGGGGTACAGAAGCCATCGTTCCACAAGGGTACCGCTACTGACCGCACATCACAGGGTGCAAAGATCAGCATGGGCGCAGGAACATCGCCACTGGACCCTAGACATGTGGCAAAATGTCTGAACTGATGAGTCGAGATTCACGTCGGTACGTACCAACGTGGATAGCAGGATACAAGTACGGCGCAAACCACATGAAGCGATGGATCCTTCTTGCCAGCAGGGTACTCTTCAAGCTGGTGTGGTGGCATTCTCGTCTGGGGACTGTTTACGTGGACTGAAATGGGACCCCTGGTACGTGTGACATCGTCCCTCACAGTTCAACGTTACCGGGATATCCTGGACGACCATTTGCTACCATTTGTGCGTCTTCAACATCCCACTGGGGACCTCATCCTGCAACAAGACAATGCACCGTGCCATCGCTTCCGAATTGTATCCGAATGGTTGGATGAACATTCCACCGACGTGACCTCGCTTCCTTGGCCAGCTAGGTCACCTGACCTCAATTCCATCTAGCACATCTGGGATGCCATCGAGAGAGATGTTCGAGTCTCTGACCCCCGTCCATCAAATCTTCGTGAACTGTGGGAGCTTGTTCAGGGGTCGTGGATACGTATGGCTTCCCAACGCTTCCGGTGTCTTGTCAAGTCCATGCCAAGACGAATCGCCGCCGTCATCAGGGCGAAAGGTGGTACTACACGTTACTAGACAGGTATCTCTAATTCAATTGCTCTTCAGTGTATAGTTCCCGTCAAATTTCAATTCTTGAGAGTAACGGCTGCACGTGTTTTGAAGTCTGGGAGATTGTGGATTGTTTGGGTGAAGCGTTTTCCTATGTTTCTGGTTCTCAGCCGTATCCCCCTTGTTTTAGATGATTAAGTCAACTGCGGAACTCCTTTTCGCCTTTTAATAACACCGACTATAACTCCCCCTTCAGCATGGTTGAACTACGGGTGGCTCTGAATCGATCCGGCGATACATCTGTCGGTCCCGATGACATCCACTATGACATGATCCGTCATCTCTCGCAGTCGTCTCTCGAGAATCTTTTAGTGCTTTTCAACCACATTTGGTTGAAGCACAGTTTCCCGGATTCTTGGCGAAAAGCTTTTGTTTTATCTTTTCCCAAGCCTGGGAAAGGCCCCAAGTATCCCTCTGGTTATCGGCCAATTGCCCTCACTAGCTGTCTGTGCAAAATCCTTGAACGAATGGTTAATTCCCGGCTAATTTTTTTTCTTAGAAGAACATCGACTACTATCGCCATCACAAAGCGGCTTCCGCCCTCATCGTTCAGCTCCTGACCATCTCCTGCTCCTTGAGACGTCTGTTCGTGAGGCGTTCGTACGTAGGCAGCCCCTTTGGTCTGTATTTTTTGACATTGACAAAGCTTACGATAGAGCGTGAGGTCACGGTATCTTCCGTGAGCTCCACGAGAGTGGGTTGCGGGGAAACCTCCCAACCTTCATTGCCAACTTTGTACGTAACCGCGTGTTCCAGGTGCGCCTCGGTACGACGCTCTCTGCTTTTTTCCACCAAGAACAAGGTGTCCCCCAAGGCTGCGTTCTATCTGTGACTCTGTTCATCCCCCGCATTAACTGTCTGCTCAAAACTCCTCCTCCTGCGGTTTCAGCTACCGTTTATGTTGCCGACCTTCACATCTTCTGTTCGTCATCAAGCATGCATTTCGTTGCAAGGCAGCTGCAGTCTGCAATTAATCAGATTGTTAAAGCGGCTAACAACGATGGTTCCGTTCTTTCTCCCGACAAGACAGCCTGTGTCCATTTCTGCCAGAGGCGTGGCCTCCATCTCAATCCAGAGCTCTATTTGGACCGTGCAGCTATACCAGTTTTGCAGGAAACCAAGTTCCTTGGTTTCACAGTTGACCGTGCGCTCACCTTTCGCTCGCACGTTCGACGGCTACGGACTTCCTGTCTGAGAGCTTTCTCAATCCTTAATATCCTTGCCTCAGCCTCCTGGGATGCAGACAGGATTTCCTTGTTCCGTATCAACCATTCTCTCATTCGGTCTAAACTGGATTATGGCTGTATAGTGTATGGTTCTGCACGTCACCCATTCCCAGCCTTTATGTCGACGCGAACGAACCGTCGCCGCTACATTTACGCCGTCTCTTCAATTTTACCTGAAACTCCATCCTTTATGCGATGCAGTTTTTCATCCCCAGCATGCTCGTTTATTTGAGAACCGTCCCTCGTGCATTCCAACCTTCGGTCTGTCTTCGTATGGCGGCCGTAGCTCGTGATGCAGGGCTCGACTTGCCACTCGTTGGAGAGACCAGGGGCTTTGAGAATCCACCATGGCACCCTCTCGGTGTCATGGTCTGATACGAGCTCTACATCTTTTGATAAGTCCTCAACCCCTGCTTGTGTTCCAGCAGTTCTTCACTGAGCACAGTTACGTCAATGCAGACTTTATTCCTGTTTTCACCGATGGATCTAAGACGGCTGGTGTCAGTGACGTGCCAACGTTTCAGAAATTGGGGGAGCAAAGTATTTTCGTATTTTCTAAATAAAACTCCAAAACTATATCAGAACGTCGCGCTCGTGCATATATGTATATACAGGGTCGAGTCACATTATTCTGACCACTTACGCCACCAAGTGCCTGTTGGAATTTGCTCCATACCAGTGCGAATTCCTCACACAATCAATATCACCAATTCACAATGATCTCACAACTGAATTCAAAATACTTTTATGTGAAACAAGCCAATGGCGCATTCCCCCAAAATCATCAAATATCTGTTAAAAAGGATTTTTAAAATGGACTTACATTTATTGATTCTGCACCCGTCTCACGTTTCCTCTTGCTTATAAGTTTCTCCATTCCGCCTTCAAAGATCAAAATTCTTTTCTGATCACGAAAACGATCTCGAAAACACTCCCCCCAAAAAAACTGCACTTTTGTAAGCACGCATAAAGCATGGAAGTAAAACTAATGAAGTTCCTGAACACCGGCTACACAGTACGAATACGACGATGGACATGGAAGTAAAACTGGTAAAGTTCCTGAACACCGGCTACACAGTACGAATACGACGATGGACATGGAAGTGAAGATTGGGGTAAAGCATTTCCCCTCCCCGCAGGCCACCCACAAACTACAATGAAGATTGTTTCATGATTCCCAGCCCAGAGGATAGGAAACCCAGATGGGGTAGGAAGCGGGCGCGGCAGTGATGAAAGGTCTTTACACTGGGAAAAAACAGCTCAAGGCTCCACCCAAAGTCCCAGAAAGTGTCTCCAGTGATGCCACACTTCAGACTATTGCTTTCGGTAGAAACGCACTTGCCGTCTGGTCTTGCCAATTGATGGATTGAACTAAGAAAAGCGGGATGTTTGATAGGCGATAATATAACACTAATTGTTAAAGAACTAGATAAACACAACCCCCTCCCCTACCCCATTGGGAATATAAGCATAGAACGGATTTCAAAATCACTTAAATGCAGAAGGAAGAAATGGAGTGGACTGTCCTGCCCCTTCTACACACATTCACACAACTATTTGTTGTTGTATTTGTGTAGGATCATTCTCCCTCACTTTTCCCACCCCACCCATTAACCAGTCGAAGAACAGAGCAGAAAAAAATCACGAGCACAGGGGAGGTTCTTTTCCCAGTGCTATTTTGTTTCTTTTTCTTTCCCTAACCATAAAGGTAAAAATGCTATTTAAAAACTGCTAAACGCTATAAAAGTCACCAGCATTTCGTTTGTTTTTTAAACAATTTGAAAGCTTTTTTTTCTGTTAAATTAAATGAACTTATATTTTGGGTGCTAAAACTGGAGGGGCAAAACATACAGTCTGCCTCTCCCCTTAGATTTCTGGGGGTTCGCCCACCCCCTTTTGGCACGTCGCTGGCTAGTGTTGTTGGATCCGCCGCCGTCTGCATTGACGAAGTTTCTATTGCCCGCATTCCTACCGAGGCCACGGTGTTTTCTTTTTTTTTTTGATTGGAGGTTTAACGACCACCGTGAGCAACTCAATGGGCTATAAGCAGTCGCCCGTCCCTAATTTAGGGTCACTGGTTCCAGGGAAGGGAGAGAGCCAGTGCCGTAAGACAAACACAACATCCATGCCTGACCGGGATTCGAACCCGGACCCCTTTTGGACGAATGATCAGAGGCCAGCGCCTTAGACCACTGCGCCACCGGGGCAGCACCACGGTCTTTTCGTCAGAGATGCATGCTGTGTATCTTGCACTCGTTCACGTGCAGTTGATATCTCATCAGCGTGCTATTGTGTACACTGATTCATTGAGTGTTGTGCAGTCTTTGTCATCCTTGGATCTCACTGGCTATCCAATTCTTTTTACCGTACGACAACTACTTCGTTCTTTGCTCGAGGCTGGTGTCCAGATACGATTCTGCTGGATTCCTGGGCATGTTGGGATCCCAGCGAACGAGTCTGCTGATGATGCTGCTGCTAGATCTGCCACCTCTTCGGTCGTCATACCGTTGCCACTGTTTCACAGTGATTTTCGCTTTCTTGTTCACGATCATATCAGGCGAACGTGGCAGGGTCTGTGGGACCAACAGGTGGAGTGTAAACTGCACCGTTTTAAACCTATCCTTGGAGTCTGGAAATCATCGTGTCACCATAACCGTAGGGAGGAAGTTGTTCTTGTGAGTCTCCGCATTGGGCATTGTCGTTTCACTCACCGATATTTGCTGTGTGGCGACACTGCCCTGATGTGTGAGACGTGCGACTGCGTACTCACTGTCTCTCATGTTTTATGTAGTTGTGTTTGTTTTCGTAATAATTGGTTTCACTATTTTCAATCTTATGTACTGGACGACAGCACAGCTACGGTTCAGAAGCTTTTTTTTTTTTTTTTGATTGGAGGTTTAACGACCACCGTGAGCAACTCAATGGGCTATAAGCAGTCGCCCGTCCATAATTTAGGGTCACTGGTTCCAGGGAAGGGAGAGAGCCAGTGCCGTAAGACAAACACAACATCCATGCCTCACCGGGATTCGAACCCGGACCCCTTACGGACGAATGATCAGAGGCCAGCGCCTTAGACCACTGCGCCACCGAGGCGGCTCAGAAGCTTTTGGGCGACCACTGCGACACTTTCGCAGTTTATTCCTTTTTAAAAAAAAACATTGACTTTTTAAAATTTATTTAGCTAAAAAAAAAATATATCTACTTACTAACCTTTGCACCTTTTCATTATTATCCTTTGTAACCAACCTTTACCAATTCATCCTGCTCTTAACGATCACGCCGCCCCGGTGGCGCAGTGATCTAAGGCGTTGGCCTCTGATCATTCGTCCGTAAGGGGTCCGGGTTCGAATCCCGGTCAGGCATGGATGTTGTGTTTGTCTTACGGCACTGGCTCTCTCCCTTCCTTGGAACCAGTGACCCTAAATTAGGGACGGGCGACTGCTTATAGCCCATTGAGTTGCTCACGGCGGTCGTTAAACCTCCAATCAAAAAAAAAAAAATCTTAACGATCACACCCCTCTTTTAAAAATCTTGTTCTGATAGTTCTGTGTCTGGCACGCTTTGGCCAAGCCTGGCCCTTGCACCATTAAAATCAACTAACTAACTTAGGTACTCATGATGATTAAAAAACAAGTTGTACAACCCTTAGCCGCTCTGGTGGCTCAGTAAGCTAAGCCCTGGCTTATGCCCGTTCGTCCAAGTGCTTTTGTTTTTGAATCTCTGTGAAGCATCCATCGATATAGTGTTTGGCTTACAGCTGTTGTTCTTATCCTTCCCTGGAGCGCCAGTGGACCTAAATAAGGAACGAGTGACTGCTTACACTGAAGAGCAATTGAACTAGAGATACCCGGTCTAGTAACTTGTAGCACCACCTTTCGTCCTTATGACGGCGGTGATTCGTTTCGGCATGGACTCGACAAGACACAGGAAGCGTTGGGAAGCCATACGGATCCACTACCCCTGAACAAGCTCCCACAGTTCACGAAGATTTGATGGAGGGTATCAGAGACTCGAACATCTCTCTCGATGGCATCCCAGATGTGCTAGATGGAATTGAGGTCAGGGGACCTAGCTGGCCAAGGAAGCGAGGTCACGTCGGTGGAATGTTCATCCAACCATTCGGATACAATTCGGAAGCGATGGCACGGTCCATTGTCTTGTTTCAGGATGAGGTCCCCAGTGGGATGTTGAAGACGCACAAACGGGAGCAAATGGTCGTCCAGCATATCCCGGTAACGTTGAACTGTGAGGGACGATGTCACACGTACCAGGGGTTCCATTTCAGTCCACGTAAACAGTCCCCAGACGAGAATGCTACCCCCACCAGCTTGAAGAGTACCTTGCTTGCAAGAAGGATCCATCGTTTCATATGGTTTGCGCCGTACTCGTATCCTGCCATCCGCATGTACCAACATGAATATCGACTCATCAGTCCAGGCAACATTTTCCCACATGTCTAGGGTCCAGTGGCGATGTTCCCGCGCCCATGCTAATCTTTGCACCCTGCGATGTGCAGTCAGCACCGGTACCTTCGTGGGACGATGGCTTCTGTACCCCATAGCGAGGACATGGTTCTGGATGGTGTGGCTGCTTACATGTTTTTGTGCACCAGCGTTAAATTGCCGAGTGATTTCTTGCACTGTGGCCCGTCTATCCGCTGTTACAATGCGAGCTAGCCGACGATGACTCCGCTGATCCACACGCTGTTGTCCACGGCAGTTGGCCCTTGCAGGGATGGTTTTATCGGATTCGATGTACTCACGGTGCATTCGTGACACAGTGGCTCGTAGAAATCCTAGTGCCTGCACGACTTCCGAGATGGAGTGACCCGTTCGTCGGCCCCCGACAATTTGCCTACAATCAAATGCGCTGAGATTCTTCGTCTTACCCATACTGCGTCCGACTCTTACTAATTCCCGTCCCATCACTCCTTATATTGTCGAATCGCTGCATACGTCATGTCGTTTCCGTTTACAGGGCCACCCACAGCACCACATTTGCATGACGCCAGCTGTCTCTAATTCAATTGCTCTTCAGTGTATATCAAGGGCGGGTGATTGGAAGGTGTGTACAGCGAAAACTGTTTTTAGAATATTTTTCATTAGAAATGTAAATAGCCGCGTCGGTAGCGCAGTGTTCTAAACGTTGGCTTCTGATCATTCATCCGAAGGGATCCGGGTTCGAATCCCGGTGAGACATGGATGTCTTCCAGTTACGCCCCGGATATGCTTCCGCTATGGTGTAGCGGAAGCATATCCGGGGCGTAACTGGAAGATCCTAGGTTCGACTCCCGGTGGCAGCCAATGAGAATTTTTCCGTGACTCACTTATAAACGTGGAAAGAGCGAAGATCTTTGTTTGACGTTCCTGGTCCGCGCTAAATGTCTGTATTAATTATTCATTCGCCTTCTAATTATTTCTTCAGTTGCTGCTTACCATCTTTGGTGAATCCAAAGCATTGTGCGGGGTTCCAAGAAGCAACCTGCCAAATTGGCTTGGCAGTTAGCGTGTGTGAGTCCGGAGGAATTCGAGGCCGCTGTGTTGTAGCGGAAGCATATCCGGCGCGTAACTGGAAGACTCTGGGTTCGACTTCCGGTGCGGTTAATGAGAATTTTTCCGTGACTCACTTATAAACGTGGAAAGAGCGAAGATCTTTGTTTGATGTTTTTTTTTTTTTTTGATTGGAGGTTTAACGACCACCGTGAGCAACTCAATGGGCTATAAGCAGTCGCCCGTCCCTAATTTAGGGTCCCTGGTTCCAGAGAAGGGAGAGAGCCAGTGCCGTAAGACAAACACAACATCCACGCCTGACCGGGATTCGAACCCGGACCCCTTACGGACGAATGATCAGAGGCCAACGCCTTAGACCACTGCGCCACCGGGGCGGCTTGTTTGATGTTCCTGGTCCACGTTAAATGTCTGTATTATTAATTAAATCATTGGCTTTCTCCCTTCCCTGGAACCAGTGACCCTAAATTAGGGACGGGCGATCCCTAATTTAAGTTAGGGACGGGCGATCCCATTGAGTATTGTGTTTAACGACCACCTCGCGGTGGTCGTTAAACACAATAATAAAAAAACGTAAATAAATGCTTTTAGGGACAACCAACGCCTGCCGCCCCGGTGGCGCAGTGGTCTAAGCGCTGGCCTCTGATCATTCGTCCGTAAGGGGTCCGGGTTCGAATCCCGGTGAGGCATGGATGTTGTGTTTGTCTTACGGCACTGGCTCTCTCCCATCCCTGGAACCAGTGACCCTAAATTAGGGACGGGCGACTGCTTATAGCCCATTGAGTTGCTCACGGTGGTCGTTAAACCTACAATAAAAAAAAACAACACCTATAAAAAAATATGTAAATTTAAATGGCTGCCACGTGGACTTAGTTTGATTGCTGATAATTACATGCCAGTAGTAGCACTTACGCAAGGATAAAGGTACATAAATATTATTTTACGATTAAAGTTTGTACAATGGCATTACAAAATAAAATAAATATGTAGTTTCCTATTTAAGTTACCATACAATGTAAGGTTGATTTTTTTTTTTGATTGGAGGTTTAACGACCACCGTGCCGCCCCGGTGGCGCAGTGGTCTAAGGCGCTGGCCTATGATCATTCGTCCGTAAGGGTTCCGGGTTTGAATCCCGGTCAGGCATGGATGTTGTGTTTGTCTTACGGCACTGGCTCTCTCCCTTCCCTGGAACCAGTGACCCTAAATTAGGGACGGGCGACTGCGTATAGCCCATTGAGTTGCTCACGGTGGTCGTTAAACCTCCAATAAAAAAACAAAACAATTAACGACCACCGTGAGCAACTCAATGGGCTATAAGCAGTCGCCCGTCCCTAATTTAGGGCCACTGGTTCCAGAGAAGGGAGAGAGCCAGTGCCATAAGACAAACACAACATCCATGCCTCACGGGATTTGAACCCGGACCCTTTTCAGACGAATGATGAGAGGCCATCGCTTAGACCACTCCGCCACCGGGGCGGCAATATAAGTTTCTAAGCAAATGAACTCAGAGGGTACTTGCTTGTACGACACATATAAAATTTATTTATAAAGAAAAATAACAGTATTATTTCCTTTCTTATTGTTAGTTATGCCTATGCCATTGGGTAGTATAATTTTTGAGGGTATGTTTATATGATAAAGTATCTCATTTTAGGTTTTGGCTCTTGTGTCTTCAACTGAAGAAAGCAAGAGGTTTGATGCTCTAATTCTACTCAAGTCAACTGAAGTCACAAAATAAGGGTAAAAATTGTTTTCAACGTTTTTAAATGAAATAGTTCTGTATGGTTTTATTTGTTGCTTCTGTAATGTACTATAAAAACCTTTCTTAATTTGTACATGCGCACGAGTTAGTGGGAAACTTACCTTTGGCATTGCATCATCCCTTATTGACTTGATTATTCTTTCCCGCTGGACCCAATTTATGTCTTTCAAATCTTGACACAAACACTCCACTGATTTTCTGTAAGAATAGAACATATACCTGTAGGTATGCATGTGCGTTGAAAAAAAAAAATCTACAGAATTTCGTGGTTAGTTCAAAAGTTCCTTTTTTTTTCCTTGACAGAAAAGTGTTATGGTAGAACTCGAGAGAGTTCAAAACCCAAACACCTGCGTACGAGTGGTAACAGGCTTACCATGAACGTTCAGAATTTTTAAATTTCTGGGAAAGAAATTTCGTGCTCAAACATTTATTTCAGCGGAGTGCCATTAAACAATGTTGATGTTTCGATTCTGAACATATCCTAATATTTGGAGACTTCTGTGGAATTGATATTCTGGGAACTTGTGGTGTGGTCGGAGAGCTCATCAGTAAGATATTAAGTACTGCTATCCAAATGCATAGGACGTATGCTGCTAATTGACATTCTCAAAATTATATCTGTAAATATTTGTACTTTTCTGAGATATAGGACTTAATTTTATCATTAGAATAACTGGGAAAAACAGAACGTTTTCTAAATAAGAAATATGGGTTTCTGATGATGATTAAAAGATTGTCATATCACTAACAATTATGACTTGATTAGTGCCTATAAAACCATAGTTAAATTTGAGACATTTGTTCATATATTATTTTGCGAGGTATGCTGCAGTTGCTTTACGTGATAATTGCACAACCATTTGTTTTGACACTTAAAGCATTAAAAGTCCAAATAACAATGGAATCTCATATTTTCTTAGTTTTGCACATACAATTAAAAGTGTTTGTTAGATGAAATGCTGAATAACACAGTAGTGCTATTAGTGTGGAACATGTATTATTAAAAAACATTTGACTGTCCTAATAAAACACAGTAAGTTTCAGAATTCTGATCAAACACATATGTATATTGGAAACTGAAATTTGATGCAAAATATATTAGATCTCTGTATTTAGTGGTATATGGAATGCATGCAGCAAGAACAAAGGAAAAAAATGATTTAGTGTTAAAATTCTCTTTGAAACATTTCGTAATAATCAAAATGGCTGAGTTAAATGCAAGGCAGTCAACATATTTTGAATGAAATTATTCAATCTGAGGATAAAGAGAATTTATATATGGCATTTTAACATTTGTGTTTACTATCTATGATAAGTAACAGATAATTTTTCATGGAATCTGCTCAGCAAACTAATTCCTCGGAGCATTTAGATACTCGAGCATGTGAAGGTAATTTCAAAGAAAAAAGTACTTTTATAGAGGATTTGCTGAGTCCTACAGATAACAGATCTCATAAATGTGAAGTGTGCCACAGAAAATTCATTAGAAGATATCACCTTTCAGTACATATGCTCACACATACTGGTGAAAAAATCCATGAATGTGAAGTATGCCATAAGAAATTTCTAAGGAAATATGATCTTTCAATGCATTTGCGTGTTCACTCGGGTGTAAAACCCCATGAATGTGAAGTATGCCACAAAAGATTCACAGAGAAAAGTAACCTTTCAAAGCATATGCTTACACATACTGGTGATAAACCCCATGAGTGTGAAGTATGCTGCAAGAGATTCACTCATAAAGGGCAGCTTTCAAATCATTTACGCACTCATACTGGTGAAAAACCACACGAATGTGAAGTGTGTCACAAGAAATTCAGTTGGTCAAGTGATTTTTCCAAGCATAAACTTAAACACAGGCATGAAAACTCTCCGGGGTGTAAAGGTGAAAAACCACATCAGTGTGAAGTATGCCCCAGGAGATTCGCAAACAAAAGTGATCTTTCAAGGCATATGATTATTCACACAGGTGAAAAGCCCAACGAGTGTGAAGTTTGTTTCAAGAGCTTTATTAGGAAAAGTGGTCTTACAAGACATATGATGATACACACAGGTGAAAAACCCCATGAGTGTGATGTATGCCAAAAGAAATTCACACAAAAAAGTAGTCTTTCAAAACATTTGCTCATCCACACAGGTGAAAAACCCCATAAGTGTGAAGTTTGCTCCAAGAGCTTTGGTCAGAAAACTCATCTTTTGAACCATTTATCCACACACACAGGTGATAAACCTTATAAGTGTGAAATATGTCCAAAGAAATTTGCACGGAAGAGTAATGTTTCAAAGCACTTGCTTTCTCATCAGGTGGTAGATCCCACAAATATGAAATATGACAAAGCCTCCCCACTGGCCGAGTGGTACGAGATGCTGGCTTCCAATAATTGTCCGAGATAGTTCCTGGTTCGAATACCGAGTGAAACGTGGATGGTATATTTATTTACCTCACTCATTGGCTTTCTCCCTTCCCTGGAACCATTAACCTTAAACGAGGAAAGGAGCTGCTCACAGTGATTGTTGAAATCCCAAACAAAGATGTACAAAAATTTTATTCAGGAAAGTGTTTCAAATCATTTGCTGAGTCACAGATGATGGATTGCTTTGGTGGAAAATGTGCCACAAGAAACATGCAGAGTTATAAAAAGGTTCTTCAAGGTGGTCATCCAGATGAAAGCTTTATCTCGCAATGGTGAAATTTTGATTGTGTGAATTATACTTTAAAAAGCTCACAATTGTTACCTCGTAAAGCTTCTGCTTATCTACAAATGTAAAACTTTTTGGGAGTGAAATATGCAAAATGTGATAATATATACACTCTGAATTAGCTTTGTATTAGAGATGAGTTGGAGCCATAGGCGTGGCCCTTGGGTCCAAATCCCCCCCCCTCAGGGGAGATTTACTATGAATTTAAAGCGATATATATGTATACATGGGGCTTTCACCAATAAACCAAACCTATGCCACCCCCTTGAGAAATTTCTGGCTACACCACTGGTTGGGGCTCAATTTTAGGAGCTCGGGCCTAGCCCGCTTTCTTTGATTACATGTGTTTGCTAAGCCGAGGCCTGGGTTCTCAGAAAATTTTGCTTAGCAAGGTTTGCATTATGCACAGGCCAAAGCTATGGCCCAATCAAGGATTACTTTGAAAATCATTAGTTTAAGAAGTTTACTTCAGTCAATCCACTTCATAATATTAATATGTTCTTCGAAACTATGCATAAAAGTAAATGTTCTAAAATGTGGTCCAGAAAATAAATAAATAATCGATGCACATGTTGTTCGACTATACCAGGGGAATCGGTGATTTTGCCAAAAGCTGAAGATAAGAAAATCTCTTGCCGCCCCGGTGGCGCAGTGGTCTAAGCGATGGCCTCTGATCGTTCGTCCGAACGGGGTTACGGTTCGAATCACGGTGAGGCATGGATGTTGTGTTTGTCTTACGGCACTGGCTCTCTCCCTTCCCTGGAACCAGTGACCCTAAATTAGGGACGGGCGACTGCTTATAGCCCATTGAGTTGCTCATGGTGATCGTTAAACCTCCAATAAAAAAAAAAAAAAAAAATCTTTTAGAAACACAAAATATTTCATTGGTTATTTCTATTGGATTTCTAAATTTACTTTTATTTTGAATAAATTGCATTACAAAACGTACAACTCTTTACAGTCAGTCGCAGATGTTTTAAATTTTGACTCTAGAATGCTAAACTTTGCAATATAATTTACATATATGCTAACTGGTAAAGATAGTTTGGTAAACCTTCCACATTCGGCCCAAAAATAGTTTTGTGAAGCGACGATAGATGGCGACACGTTATCGCTACATCGTGGAGCATTTCGTTACGTTGTGAAAGTGGCAAAGGAAGTGAATAGTATGGATGAAAGGTGGCGCTTAAAAGGACCTTTTTGAATGTTGATTGTGGCACATGTGTGAAATATTTATCTTCATGGAAGAATATGAAACTGTGTAGCTAGCAGAATAAAAGCAAGGAAAGTTTTATCTGCCAGGGAAGAACTGTCTGATCGCAGGAATCAGGACTTCAAAGCAATGTTCAGAGGAAAGACCGCAATTCCGTTGGAATAAATATTCCAGAATATGGTCTGCCAAGTACATTTACATTGCGAGGCTACCATAAACTGTGCGACTAGTTGTCTGCAAAACAAATACCAGTCGCTAACTGTCTCAGTGGATGTGGCCGTGTGAGGTTTCTTCTATTGCCTCATCGTAAGATAATCCTTTGGGGAAAAAATACGTGAGAATCATCTCTCTATCAATAGGAATCTCAGCATAAAAAAAACCACACGTACCAAGTGTGCGGGAAGAGTACTCGTCATTCCCTGAAGCGTACTTCTTCCGACACATGAATTGTCCTAAACGATGAGACGCATGGACACATAGTCATGAGATGGCTGAATGCATTTCACGTGCGAGAAGAGCAATGCGGAGGATAGGTGAAGTGCTACTGTGGCGCCATCTATTATTGCTTTCGGAACTAGCGGGGCCGAACGTGGAAGTGTAGCCGATAGTTTACAGTGATGTAGTAGAGTATAAAAAAAAGCGTATAAGAAAATTTCCAAAAGAAAAAAACAAAAAAAACAAAAATGTATGAGCATTCCAGACCAGATTGTTCTGCATTTTGTAACATTAACAAATCTTTGTTTGCACTTAATAGTGTAATAGCCACGATATTATTCTATGTGTTTGCAGTTTCCAGCAAGTTCCTCGTGAAAATTGCGTACCGTTTAAGCCTCTCGAAACTCCTAAAAAAAAGAATCGCATCTAATGCTTCAGCGCTTAACCTTGATCTTTTTTTCCTCTAAAACTTGACCAGCTGCACTAAACACTCTCTCCCTTGCAGAACTACTGGCTGGTATACATAGCACACGTCTCGCAATGGCAGCTGGCTTAGAAAATTAATAATTCTTTTATGACTAACAATCCACAGCTTCAAGATGTGTTTCACCTGTGCGCAATTCCGCATACTTGCAAATTTCATCTCGATCAGGATCATGCATTTCAAACTCATCTTCCAAATCTTCGAATAAACCTGCTGAATTTTTCCGGAAAAAAAAAAAAAAATCCGAAAAGGGAAAAATATTATTGCTGAAAAAAATCAAGCTGCAGATTTAGAAGTTCACCAGCCAGTCACTTAACACTAGAGATTCTTTAATTTTTGGTAACCAGTTTATAATAATAATATCCAGGGAATTATTTTTTAATTACAGTTTTTTTGTGAAGGTAACTTTATAAACAATGAAATTAGATATATATAAAAGAGCTCGGTAATGAAATTCAACATGTGTAAGGCCAAGCCAGTGCGCTGATTTTCAGCTCTTAATGAATCCTCAGTCCGCCCAAGTTTTTTTTTATTAAAAACATGTAAAATGCACTTAGGAATGCCTACTTACTAGTACATTGGTCCACTTTTCGGTAAGTGTGTAGTTTAACTTCCTAAATTATTTCGCCGCAAATGTTGAAGTATTTTGAAAAAGTGAGACATACAGATTTTAGAGTATGCAATTTTATGGCAAATGATGAAAAAATTTCATCTTTATAGTGCATTTTAAAGATTTTTACCGTAATATTTACCTGCAAGTATAACAATGTGAACAGAAGCAGCGATGATGTCAAGCTTTGCTTCGTTGAAACTAAGGTTTGTTGCAGTGGCCAGTTCACTGGTGGAAGAGTACAAGAGGAACCTGTTACGATGTTACCAGGAGAGCGATCCATTTTGTAGTGCTACGCTGCAGAAAATATATCCACATTACCCACATACAACCTTTTTTTTTTTTTTTTTTTTTTGTCTCCTTAACAGTAATTTTGTGCAAGCACAACTAAAAAAATTATGGACTTAATAGCAGAACTGAAAGTACACTGCAATACCAAATCCAGTGCGAATGCAAGCTGTTGAAACCAGAACCAAAAGTTTCTGACTTCACATCTAACTTCCCTTAGTGAGAACTGGAGATATACTTTAACTGTTCTGTACAAGCAAGAATAGCATCTCCAAACTTTATATTTGGTGTCAGGGAATCATATGCAAAACAACGAAGAAATTGCCGGCATGTGCTTTAAAAACAGTGAGAAAAATTGGAGAACTAGATTCTGTAGCATAGCACTACAGTACGTAACTCACTCCCAACAAGAATGTATCCTATATTCATACAGCATTGCAAATGTCATCAAGCTGCTTAATTATTCATGTGCTATTTAGACAATATAAATTTTGAGGTTACTCACCTTTATTCCCCAAATCATTTAGGAGGTTTTCGCCTCTACACATTTCCAACACGTATTTTTCTTATTTACATCGTGGTTTGAGGCCGCAACAACACCAAAAAAAAAAAAATTAAAAAAAAATCGTTTTCAACTCACACAAACATCACTCCCCCTTCCTCTTTTCCCTATGACCAAATTCAGATTCAAAATAATCCACCACAAATATACACAATTGAACTCCCTAAAACACTTTAATCTAATTAAAACATCAATCAATAAAAACCTATTTACACATTTCCTAAAACGTCAAAGTTAAAAGCAGTAGCCCAAAATTATTTACAATTGCACATCAGTGCCAAATTAAAATAAACCCAAAAAACTGACACAACCATTATATCCAACGATGACGGACCTCTCTCCCCTCAGAAACAAGCATAACAACCAAGCACTTTCAACCACCGCCCTGGCCATTTTCAAGGAGCGGACGCAACAGATGTACCACCCGTCACCATCCACGAAACGTAGCGAATGTTCCAGTGCCCGCGCGGCATCGTCTCAATTTTATGTTCTCCGTCGTTCAGGCGCAGTGGTGCCATCTATCAGATGACCCAATATCCTTTTTCTTTCGTACCTATAAATATCTGTTCGATTTATTTGATTCTTGAAACTAATCATCTTATTCTAACACGTTTTTATCACATTTCTTTTCTTTTTTTCCCTCTTGCCTTTTCTTCTTTGTTCTTCTCTGCAGGTTTCCTTTCTGATCAAATCCATCCAATATGTGTTTAAGCTATTAGGATCATTAACGTTACATAACCTGTGTCTATTTTTTCTATCAACACTGTCTCCGCCAATCTCAAATGCCTTTCTGTACGACAATTCTTAATAATTTTTATTTCATCAAACTTTGGGTATTGCCTTTGTTCAATACAGTACTGGACCAAAGCAGTTTTTGCTTCTTTTTTCTGCCAATCTCTAAGAATGTATCCGCTTGCTGTTGTGGTCACATTGGAGTGAACGTTCATTTCAACGGAGCAAAACTTGACATCGTTGCTGCAGCTTCTGTTCACAGCGTCATATTTGCAGGTAAATATTAAAGGTAAAAACATGTAAAATGCACTATCAGGGTTTAAAAAACCCCAAGGTTTTTTTAAAAGCCCAACCCTGGTGGGTTTTATTGGGGTTTGGGGGGTTAAATATTATTAATGAAAAATCCATGCAATTTACCTATTGGTTTACAAAAATCTTCTTTTTATGTAGTCTGTTGAAATTTTTTTATTTAAATCTACACAAAGGCTAAGATACTTTACACACCGCTCACTGCAATCTATAAACTAGTATTTGATCAAAGTCTAAACCCTCATTAAACATTTCTGAGATGTTTAATTAAATTTGAGTAAAACTACAAACTTCAATATTTTTTGTGACAAATTTACTGTTTGTTTTTTAAATATTTGTGGAACTTGACAAGTTTCTGTGCTTTATCAACACCTAAGCGATTGCGAAGTCTTGATCAGACTAGTCCGCAAGTAGAAAATATCCTTTCTACTGCAGATGAACTGGCTGGGCAACCACAAAGACTTGACATGTAAGAGCAGAAATCTTTCAGGGTTGTAGCTTTGGTCACACTTGCACTTTGGATAGTACTTTGTGTCACATATTTTAAAACCCATTACAAAAATTATCCATTGAGGTTTCTTTTCTAACTCCCAGTTATCAGCAATTTTTGTTGTTGCTCAGGGCTCATTTTGTTTCCCTGGCCATTTTGGATTCATTAAGTCTGCCAAGTAGTGGCAAGGCTGATATGATTGATCTATTTTTTTTGCCTGGAGAATGTCTAGTACTCTACTAACCTCTTTCAGCTGTTTTAGCATGTGTACTGCATCTTTTAGACCAGTGTTTATGCACATAAACACACACATACAAGCATTTTTCTCTTAATTCATTAATATATTTCAAGAAATTATCATGTATAAAATTTTTTTGTTTTTTCTGGAATTATCTGCAAAAACTATTTGCATGAACATTGAATTATAATTTGTAAGAAAATTTTTATTTTTCTATTTTAAATGCAGCCATAAATTATTTGTGCTGATGAATCTGAAATATCAAGGAAGTTAAATGCGTTCTGAATGCTTGACAATTAGCTTTTAGTAAAGCATCCCAAATGAAGTGGCTTTTGTAACTGCATTATCAAATAAAATCTATCTAATATTTTTGTTTGCAAATGATGTACAAAATTTCAGGGCAACAAAATTAAGTAATTTTCAGAATTGTATGCAGTGAAACTTAAACAATTTTTATTCCCACATCTAGTTTAGCTCCAAAATTTTTATTTATTGCAAATTTTTATCAGTAATCAGTTATGGCTATCAGTATATCAAAAAAAAAACAAGTTAAACAAATGCAAAAACATTAAAAATTAACAAATAGCATCTATGTAATAATAAAAGCAAAAAAAAAAAGGCTTAATTAAAAACCAATTTGAGCACCAAGCTTTTCCATTTCAAAATGCTGCTTTTGTAACTCTTTGAAGAAAATATCCCAAAATTGTATTAAAACTCCTAAGTGTACTTCAGTTTTAAAAAAACAAAGAATAAAACCCACTACAAAGTGGGTTTTATTAGGTTTTTTAAAGTTTTTTTTTTTTTTTAAACCCGCCCAGGTTTTTTTGAGTAGGTAGACAACTCTGTGCACTATGAAGATGAAATTTTTTCACCATTTGCCATGATAATATTGCATACTTTAAAATCTGTATCTCTCACTTTTTTGAAATACTGCGGTGAAATAATTTAGGACACTAAACTACACATTGACCCACTTTTCTGCGCTACTACGGCACGCAGATGCCTAGGAACAGATTCTACAAGGTTTTGGACATCCTCTATATGTAACTTGACCTATATCTTCTGCAGCAGCTCTGTGAGTTCCCTCTCATTCCATGGTGGAAGATTGGCAGTTCTTACATCCCATTCTAGCATATCCCAAAAATGCTCAATTGGGTTACAATCTATTTATTTTATTTATTTAACTACACTTTCATGCCACACCACAACAAAACATAATTTAGTCCATTCACACCCAGGACTTCATCTTCAATCATAATAAGCAACAAAAGTCCAAGAATACAGTAATACCAACAGTAATATAAATGTGCAAACAGAATGAATGAACTGAGGCTTTTTTTGTATCATAGAAATCAACGGTTGCATGTAGCATGCAATGTAACCAAAGTAACAAAAGAATTGCAGCACTTCAAAAGTATAACTATTTCCGAAAAAAAGTCGATAGCAAACGTGTAGAGCGTCACCGATTTAGTAGGAAATGACGCCATACATTCGCCAAAAAACTCCGATAGAAGTCCGGAAATGAAGATCTCTCGGTATCAGATCACCGGCATAAATATGTCACTTGTCGTGTGCAAAAGTGCGACATTATAAAGGTGATGCAAATTTACTAATAAAACTAATGCATGTACATGTCGGCAAGGTACAATTTATTATGTACTGTACAGTAAAGTAGTGGGAAATTCATACAGCAGTAGGGCATTACGAAGAAGAAAAACACAAAATAATGTTATAGAAATACAAAATGTCAGTACTAATACTTAAGCATTCGCGAAGTGTCCACCATCGGCAGCAATACACATCTGTATTTGAGCTAGAACATCTTGTTGGATGTTCTGCAGCATTTCAGGTGTTACGTTACTGCATGCTTGGATAATACGGGGTTGTAGAAATTGACCACACACGACCAAATGTAAGGCCACACGTCGCACTGATGTCTCTCGTACTGCGGTGTGGGTGGGCTAGCGCATAGGCCAGGACGTCTATGTCTCTCGTACTGCCGTGTGGGTGGGCTAGCGCATAGGCCAGGACGTCTATGTCTCTCGTACTGCCGTGTGGGTGGGCTAGCGCATAGGCCAGGACGTCTATGTCTCTCGTACTGCCGTGTGGGTGGGCTAGCGCATAGGCCAGGACGTCTATGTCTCTCGTACTGCGGTGTGGGTGGGCTAGCGCATAGGCCAGGACGTCTATGTCTCTCGTACTGCGGTGTGGGTGGGCTAGCGCATAGGCCAGGACGTCTATGTCTCTCGTACTGCCGTGTGGGTGGGCTAGCGCATAGGCCAGGACGTCTATGTCTCTCGTACTGCCGTGTGGGTGGGCTAGCGCATAGGCCAGGACGTCTATGTCTCTCGTACTGCGGTGTGGGTGGGCTAGCGCATAGGCCAGGACGTCTATGTCTCTCGTACTGCCGTGTGGGTGGGCTAGCGCATAGGCCAGGACGTCTATGTCTCTCGTACTGCCGTGTGGGTGGGCTAGCGCATAGGCCAGGACGTCTATGTCTCTCGTACTGCCGTGTGGGTGGGCTAGCGCATAGGCCAGGACGTCTATGTCTCTCGTACTGCCGTGTGGGTGGGCTAGCGCATAGGCCAGGACGTCTATGTCTCTCGTACTGCCGTGTGGGTGGGCTAGCACATAGGCCAGGACGTCTATGTCTCTCGTACTGCCGTGTGGGTGGGCTAGCGCATAGGCCAGGACGTCTATGTCTCTCGTACTGCCGTGTGGGTGGGCTAGCGCATAGGCCAGGACGTCTATGTCTCTCGTACTGCGGTGTGGGTGGGCTAGCGCATAGGCCAGGACGTCTATGTCTCTCGTACTGCGGTGTGGGTGGGCTAGCGCATAGGCCAGGACGTCTATGTCTCTCGTACTGCCGTGTGGGTGGGCTAGCGCATAGGCCAGGACGTCTATGTCTCTCGTACTGCCGTGTGGGTGGGCTAGCGCATAGGCCAGGACGTCTATGTCTCTCGTACTGCGGTGTGGGTGGGCTAGCGCATAGGCCAGGACGTCTATGTCTCTCGTACTGCCGTGTGGGTGGGCTAGCGCATAGGCCAGGACGTCTATGTCTCTCGTACTGCCGTGTGGGTGGGCTAGCGCATAGGCCAGGACGTCTATGTCTCTCGTACTGCCGTGTGGGTGGGCTAGCGCATAGGCCAGGACGTCTATGTCTCTCGTACTGCCGTGTGGGTGGGCTAGCGCATAGGCCAGGACGTCTATGTCTCTCGTACTGCGGTGTGGGTGGGCTAGCGCATAGGCCAGGACGTCTATGTCTCTCGTACTGCCGTGTGGGTGGGCTAGCGCATAGGCCAGGACGTCTATGTCTCTCGTACTGCCGTGTGGGTGGGCTAGCGCATAGGCCAGGACGTCTATGTCTCTCGTACTGCCGTGTGGGTGGGCTAGCGCATAGGCCAGGACGTCTATGTCTCTCGTACTGCGGTGTGGGTGGGCTAGCGCATAGGCCAGGACGTCTATGTCTCTCGTACTGCCGTGTGGGTGGGCTAGCGCATAGGCCAGGACGTCTATGTCTCTCGTACTGCCGTGTGGGTGGGCTAGCGCATAGGCCAGGACGTCTATGTCTCTCGTACTGCCGTGTGGGTGGGCTAGCGCATAGGCCAGGACGTCTATGTCTCTCGTACTGCGGTGTGGGTGGGCTAGCGCATAGGCCAGGACGTCTATGTCTCTCGTACTGCCGTGTGGGTGGGCTAGCGCATAGGCCAGGACGTCTATGTCTCTCGTACTGCCGTGTGGGTGGGCTAGCGCATAGGCCAGGACGTCTATGTCTCTCGTACTGCCGTGTGGGTGGGCTAGCGCATAGGCCAGGACGTCTATGTCTCTCGTACTGCCGTGTGGGTGGGCTAGCGCATAGGCCAGGACGTCTATGTCTCTCGTACTGCCGTGTGGGTGGGCTAGCGCATAGGCCAGGACGTCTACTGGCTGCACGTGCACACCTGCGAGTGTTGACCTACCTGAACGGGAACAACTTGTAATGCTTCCGGTTTCTCTTAGCCAGCAAACGACATGGATTGTAGTAGCTGCAGTAGGATGAGAACGATTAAGAAAACTTGATGCATATTGGCGTGCTGCCTCTCTTGCCTGACGACGGCATTCCCCGTGCAACATAACCATCTCGCAGTACTCCTCGTTGGAATAACTAGCCATGTGTAGACTCAAAAGATCCAGTCCACGCACTGTCTGACAAACCTTCCCTGACCGCCAATTTGTGCTTCCCTATGAGGTATGATGTAGCGTTTCCATTTGCATACTTTCGTCCATCCTTCGCTGTTTTGCAGGCAAAATTCGTTTACAGATTTTACGCTTTGCGATGTCATTCGTGACGTATTTATGCCGGTGATCGGATCCGAGAGATCTGCATTTCCGGACTTCTATCGGAGTTTTTGGTGAATGTAGGGCGTCATTTCACACTAAGTCGGTGACGCTCTACACGTTTGCTATTGACTTTTCTTTTTGCTATCTCTGTTGGTTCTTGCGATAGGTTAGCTAACTTCCAAAATCCGCTACTAGGGGTGCTGCAATTGGGCTCATCTGATAGAACATAGTCACTTTATTATATGTACACACTACTTCCACAACTCTAGCATTTTGCGTTCAAAAGTTATTTCCCTGTTTAAGGAATTTCCTATACATCCCGTATACATTCATGCATAAACAGTAATAGTCGAAAACTGTATAATTTATCAAATGACATTATCTTATAACTAAGAAAAAAAGAATGTACCTCTAAAAATGGATTCACCAAATGTAAAAACATTTTTGGCAAAACATGAATTCTATTAACATTCCTAATAGTTGTTTGGGGGCCAAGGCAATGTGGAGAGTTTGTTGTTGTGTTCCTCTAACCTCTCAATTGTTATAGGAGCCTGATGACACAGTGTGTTGTGATGTTGAAAGACAGCACTGTGGTCCAAGTAAACCTCCTGCAGATATGGGTAAAGATGATCAGCTAACGGGTCCCTGTAGTGTCCACCATTCAGTGTTTGTGGGTTGATAACCAGTGGACCTACGGCTGGCCAGGAAAAAGGCTCCCCAGACTAGAGCTCCACATCCACCAGCCTATCGAACTCCAACTGTGCAACCAGGAGATGGGGCTTCCTGCTGTGTATGCCATCAGCATCAGGGCTTGAAAAATATCTGAAAAGTTGGACAAGTGCAGAAAATATTTACTTGCCCAGAAGTAAAATCTGCATGCTCAGAAAAATTTATCTTTTAAGATAACAAAACAGAAACCTCATTTTTTTAAAGTTAAAAATTATACTAAACTTTTTACACATCTTTTGCATTGCCATTTTAAAGTGTCTGTGTTCAAAGTGCACAAAAGCATATATCTTAAGTTTTAAGGAAGGTAATCGATGGCATTTGAGAAATTTAGTGATTATGCCATTTTCAAGAATTTTTAATATACATCCTGTGTTTTGCAAAAAAAAAAAAAAAAAAAGTCATAGTTAACTATACAGCAGTTTATAAGTAGTTTTCAACAATTTTTAATGTGAACATTATTTACCTTTTTCTTTTGTGCAAACAGAAATGATTTTGCATCATAAAATATCCCAAGAATTGTTTAGAAACAAAGACAATGCTTACGTTTTCGACTAATGTTGTGTGCACTTATAGTTATTAAACTATGTTATCACCTGGACCCCCCCCCCACACACACACACATTCCTTGAAAAAATTGCTGGTGGTAACAGCAATTTTAGGTTGGTTTTGGCAAGCAGTGCTCCCACATGTCGTCATTTGATTTTAGCCAATTAAATGTTTTTATCCAAGATTCCTGAACTGTCCAACGGTGTTTTTTTGCATACATTATATCATAGTCCACTTGCGTAAGTTTCAATTTTTCCAACTACGCAGATTCCGATTCTGAAATCACGTCACTCAACAATGCAGAAGCCGAATTTGTAACAACTGCTGACAGATTGCGAATTTCACATAATTGCTTACTATGAGATATACTCTCATTCCTGAATTTTTTCCAAAAAAAAAAAAAAATCATATCCATTACTAAATACAACTTATATCCGCAGCTAACACAAACTACTGTTCTCTCAGACAAACTAAGTAAGTTATCGCTGTCGGTAATTTTTATTCTTCTTCCAGCTAAGTCTACAGGCTCGATCTTAAACGAAATTTAGGCTTTGTTTCAGTAGTATTGCTGTTGCGTATTTGGGGGGGTCAGAAGCTTCCATCATTTCCCCTCCCTCACTCGCAGCAAGTTGTTTCAGAGACCCAACCCCACCCAGGGCTGTGCAATAATTATTCTGATGTCACTCCCTCCCCATAAAGTACGGCTTTTTTGCCCATCAGTCTGCATCCTCCTGTTTCAGGGCAGTTTATGCATTTTGTCACTAAACACTGGAGGCTAGTTTCATCCGAGGCAAGCATCCTGCTGCCATCTGCAGCAAAACTATGTATGGCCCCAATTTCAGGATGTAGAGCATAATATAATAGAAGAAGCACTATCCTCCTGGCCTTGGCATTCATTCCGTAACAATAATACAACTTCTGGTGATTTGCAGTAAAATGAAAAACGCGCTACGACAGTCTTTTTTTTTTTTTCTAGAGTAGAAAATTCTCCATTCCAAACTTATTTTTTTCTTTAAATCTAGTTGCCCGACCGGGCAACTAGATTTCATTTTTACTTGCCCAGGCCAATAATTTACATGTCCCGGGCATCTCAGGCATGGTATTTTTCAAGCCCTAAGCACAGGGTTGAGTTTTTGTCATGCCGGTTTTAACCGGTTACAACCAGTGGTTTTAACCGCCATGGCAGAAACTTGCCAACCCTGCCTAAGCATGGTGCAGCTGGAAACAAGGCTCGTCCTCCAGACGATCTCCCATCTGTCGAAGACCTTTGCCAACCTTCCTCGACACATGCAAGGTGTTGTTTATGATGTCTGGGTATCATCATGGGTACCCTCGTTGGTCTGTGGCTTGGCTGTGGAACCCCAGGTGAAGCAAGGTATGGTGCATGTGAAAATAGGTGCAACTGCACCATTGTTTTACTGATCGGTGAGCTGGATGACAGTTGCACATCGTTGCTGAGATACCAGTCATGATACCTAACGCTCGCTTCTACGATCAGCACAATAGTTAAAAACAGACACACCATCCGTGCATGATTTAAATGAAAGCATTCACATATTGAAAGCACCTTACAGTAGAGTAAAATAGATACATTTAAGATTTTTTGGATTTACTATAGTCCCCATCACCAGAAATATACGAAACAGCCTGAAGGGGAAGTATCCAGAGTCGCAGAATATAGACGTGCACCGTACGTGGGTAGTTTCCATATTATTAGCAGATAGTTTTTGCTTGTAGATTAAAAAAATAAAAATGTTATTTACAGCAATTAAAACACTTAATCAAGGCTTTACTGAAATTAATATATTTCATTCTATCTTAATGTGAGAATGTTAAACTATTTTTCACATCTCCCAATAGTGAGTTCTTTTGTTTTTATAGGCATTTCTGGCCTCTTGATATTATCAAGGCCTGTTCTTAATATATAGGAACTGTAACAAAAGTTTCGTTTACACAGAAAGACTTTTGCCAAGTTCCTCTTGCCAGTTATTAAATTAAAATCTTTTCCTTGTGTATTTTATAAGTCTACTATTTTTGAATTAAGTTGTTGAAAATGCTATTTATAATTTTTGAAGGTTCATTAACAGAACTTCTTTTCTAGATATAAAAACTTTCTTTAATTAGTTTCTTGTTTTTATGAGGTTCATAGTCCAATATTTTAAAGTTTGGCCTTAAGGTCCGTTTTACACACATTTCTGCACATTCAGTTGCAATGTATTTTTGTCCTCACTGGAATCTGTAATGTTCTAATAATTATTTATGGTTATATTAATTTTTCTTTTAATTATCTTATTCTATTGTTATCGTAATTTGCGGGTTTGCTGCAAGTTTTCTGTTTCAGTGGTTGTGTACACAGATACATTTTATTTTTATACAGCTCTGGAAGTATCAACATGTATACACCAAAGGATACAACGTAAGGATAGTTCATGGGGTGAGACATAAACTTCTTCTTGAAATACTACAAGGGTGACACCTCATGGAAAAAGCAAATAATAGTGTTAATTCAATAATGTGAATAAGAATGTTCTTTTAGAAATAGTCTCCAGGGATGGGGATACGTTGTGCAGCGTTCAAATTACCCAGTGGTCCACCATTGGCCAGTAAAAATTCCATCAGACCGCTGAAAAATTTATGTTGCTTGTCCAGGGTGGCCACTAAGTTTTTTTTTTTTTTTTTTTTTTTTTTTATAGCTTATTTTGGAATTTCTAAGTTCATGAAGAATTGAACCAGATTTCAAAACATACAGGTTTCATTATGGCAGTTATTTTAAGTAATCCAGGTTTTGCTATGGTAGCTTTTTGAAATAATCTAGATTTCACTATGGATTTTTGGAAATTCAGATTTACTACTCAAAAACTGTATATTGAAATTGCAAACCATATTAAAATTTGGGACCGTAGGAAACGGGTGTCCTATCCAAAATATTATAAGTTCATGAAGAATTGAACCAGATTTCAAAACATACAGGTTTCATTATGGCAGTTATTTTAAGTAATCCAGGTTTTGCTATGGTAGCTTTTTGAAATAATCTAGATTTCACTATGGATTTTTGGAAATTCAGATTTACTACTCAAAAACTGTATATTGAAATTGCAAACCATATTTAAATTTGATTAAAATTTTGGACCTTAGGAAACAGGTGTCCTACCCAAAATATTTGGATCAAGACAGCGTCACTTTTTTGCACAAGTAGTGAACCCCAGAGTTACGGGTCTTTTACAATGTTTTCCAACTGGAGGTTGAAGAACCATTTATGCTCTGGCTTTGTCCATCTTTCTTTCTGTCCATGTGGGGAAACTTCCTGCTTTTCGCACTTGAAGCAAGGTATTCCATGAAGGTGGCTTCTGGTATGTTGCAAAGTGCTTCATAAGAAGCACACTGTAGGAAGTGGACTGAGTGGATAGTGCTTCAGATCAGTGCCCTTATAACCAGAGGACTGTCATAGATACTAGCACCATGTGCATACATCATATATTGATATTTGTGCCATTTCTGGACTAGTGAAAATGAGTGAACTACCAACTTTTTGGTATTCTCTGGTCCTGTAGACCAGTGAAGTTTTTTTTTTTTTTTTTTTTTTTAATTTAAATGAGCACTGCATAGCCAGAATAGCAGAATAGAGATGTACACCATACGCAGATAGTTTCCAAATTATCAGCAAATTTTGCAGATGGTTTTTGCTTGTAGATTAAAATAAATAAAATGTTATTTACAACAATCAAAACAGTTAATCAAGACTTTACTCAGATTAATATATTTATTTCTATTTTAAGTTGAAGAACTTTCAATTATTTTTCACATCTTCTGAGTTGTTTTGCTTTTACAGATATTTCTGGCCTCTAGATTTTATCAAGGTCTGTCCTCAGTGTAAAGGAACTGTATAAAAATAATTTAATTTTTAGTTCCAGGTTCCTCTTGCAGTTGTCAAATATTAAATTTAAATCTTTTGCTTATGTATTATGTAAGTCCACTATTTTTGAATTAAGTTGTTGAGAATGGTATTTCTAATTAGGGTTAAACCAAGAGTATCTTTGGAATGGTAATTTCTATTTTTTGAAGGTTCATTAATGGAAATGTTTTTCTAGATGTGAAAACTTTCTTTGTTTAGTCTTTTGTTTTTATGCAGTTCATAGTCCATTATGTTAATATTTTGCCCTAAAGGTCCATTTCACACATATTGCTTCATGTTCAGTTGTAATGTACTTATTCTGTCTTCACTGGAATCTGTAATGTTCTAATAATTATTTATTGTTTAATTAATCTTTGTTTAAATTATCTTATTCTATTGTTATCGTGATTTGCAGGTTTGCAGAAAATTTTTGGTTCAATGCTTGTGTACACAGATACATTTTATTGTTATATAACTGTGTGCATAGCATGTTTCGTGTTTCATTTATTAGTCCTATTTACATCTAACTCACCTTCGTTTTGCTGATGACATAGTCATTTTTGCAACTACCCCATCAGAGCTGCAGAGTATAATCCAGGAACTTGCTGACAGGAGTAAAGAAATGGGATTAAAAATGAACTTTCAGAAGTCAAAAGTGATGTACAATGCTTTTACATGAAATGAAGATTTATCGATTGATGGAGAAAAACTGGAGGTAACAGATACGTACGTTTATCTTGGACAGCAGATATCAAGTGAGGGTGACGTTGATGAAAAATTAATCGGGGAAGGTTGCCTCATGAATTGGATTTTTCGTAACACATAAACATATAAAACGAGCAAAACATACAGAGTCACATACGGTAAAAGGTTCGTTTAGCGGTAGCTTTCGGTCATCCTACGACCTTAATCACCCGTGATCGACTGGATGGGCTGGTTGCCAGAACTACAATTTGAAGTTGGGGTGTTGGAAATGTTGCCAGATTTTAGAAGAGAGATCCAAATAAATGGGATTTGGTGAGGGGTCTCTGAATTGCAGTTTTTGGTGAACAAAATTTCAAAGCTCTCTTGGAAATGCAGAGATGCCTTGTTGATGAATGGGGCAACTTTTTTGGTTTCTTTCCAAATGGGAACTGCAGAGGTGTCTTCAAGGGTTAGTGCAGATAAAGCTGTCTTTGGAAGACCATTGGAAACATCTTTTTTGTGTTCACCAAGTCTTGTATTGATGCTTCGGTATGTGCTTCCAATATACACTGAGAGACCACAGGAAGTTGAAAAGGGAATAGCATAAACTCCAGGGGTGTCCAAGGGTGAGACAGGATCCCTGTCTTTAAGTATGCACATTATTGCAGAAGGGTTTGGTTTCACTGTCAGAGTGTTTTGTTCACCAAAAACTGCAATTCCGAGACCCCTCACCAAATCCCATTTATTTGGATCTCTCTTCTAAAATCTGGCAAGATTTCCAACACCCCAACTTCAAATTGTAGTTCTCGCAACCAGTCGATTGCAGGTGATCAAGGTCGTAGGATGACCGAAAGCTACCACTAAGTGAACCTTTTGACGTACGCGACTCTGTATGTTTCGCTTGTTTTATATGTTTAAGAGTGGTCAAAAAGTTTGATTTTTGTAAACCCATAAGACTCTTGGGGCGTTGAGGGCCCCAGTTCAGGTGGGGGCATTGGCCCCATTGGCCCACACCTTCAGACGGCCATGCACATGGCTAATCAATGTTAGCCCTTCTTCTGGATGTCTGTGTGTGGATAATCTAGTTCTGGTACACCCTTGATATAGTAGTGTGGGAATAGCCAACAAGTGTGGCTGTTTCTGAAATAATGACATCTGCCCTCCAAGCCCCACCTATCTGGCTGCAGTCAAATTGGCTGTGTTTCCCATTACTTAAAGTCACTGTGTTTCCCATTACTGGCAAACATTTACTAATTACGTACAGAGGATGGGTGTGCACAATTTAGAGTAGTCACACAGGACGTTATGACGTGGTACTTTATCTTTCCAAATATGTAAAATAGGAAGCTGTTCCTAATACAAAGCTAACTCAGTGTATATGCTTTTTCAGGGCTCGACAAATCCCAGGCATCAGATCGCCCAGGCACCGAGAAATCTGCCATTGGCGCCAATTTTTTTTTTACTTCAGATTTCAAAGTTTGCAGTAAATACCGTGGACCTTTCCTGTTATCTGCCCGCCACTATTTGACTTCCGAATAAGAACGCATTCCAGTAGCTCCCGATTTCAAAAGTAGAACACAGAGCCTTTGGCAGCAGATGCGCAATGATCACATGCTTCTCTATGTGTACTACCTATGCGCAGTGATAATTCTTTTGACCATTTGTCTGCGCTTTGGAATTATGTGTGGTCATTCGGAAGGAATGTTCTTTTAACCGTTTGTCTGCGCTTTGGAATTATGTGTGGTCTTTCGGAAGAATGTTCTTTTAACCGTTTGTCTGCGCTTTGGAATTATGTGTGGTCTTTTAAAAGGAATGTTCTTTTAACCATTTGTCTGCGCTTTGGAATTATGTGTGGTCTTTCAGAAGGAATCTTCTTTTAACCGTTTGTCTGCGCTTTGGAATTATGTGTGGTCATTTGGAAGGAATGTTCTTTTAACTGTTTGTCTGCGCTTTGGAATTATGTTTGGTCATTGGGAAGGAATGTTCTTTTAATCGTTTGTCTGCGCTTTGGAATTATGTGTGGTCATTTGGAAGGAATGTTCTTTTAATCGTTTGTCTGCGCTTTGGAATTGTGTGGTCTTTCAGAAGGAATCTTCTTTTAACCGTTTGTCTGCGCTTTGGAATTATGTGTGGTCTTTTAAAAGGAATGTTCTTTTAACCATTTGTCTGCGCTTTGGAATTATGTGTGGTCTTTCAGAAGGAATGTTCTTTTAACCGTTTGTCTGCGCTTTGGAATTATGTGTGGTCATTCGGAAGGAATGTTCTTTTAACCGTTTGTCTGCGCTCTAGAATTATGTGAATTTATGTGGCAAAAAGATTGAAAACTAATGACGATTAATTTTTAGTATGAAATACATCGTAGCATACCCCCCCCGAGTGATATTGGTACCTTATTTGTACCTACTGGTTTTCATTTGTTTTCTTATACTGTATATTTTTTTTGTTTTATATATTTCTTAAATAGTTACAATTTTATTAAAAAGTGAATAAGTAGGTTTTTGCTATTTATAGTGTCATTTTATATATCAATAAAAAAATTCCCATAACATTTATCGTGAACTACTTTCTCTCATGTTGGATGTTATCAGGTTTCATGTAAACAAAGCAGAAAGATACACTCAAAATCGCAAACATCTTGAAAGCGTTCTTATTCAGAAGTCAAATAGTATTATTTTACATAACAATGAACAAAAGCAAACAGTGGTGGGCACATAACAGGAAAGGTCCAGTACCGTAATTTCTGTCATATAGTCTGCAAGTTTTTTGTTAAAAATGTTATATAAATTTATGTTCTGTAGATCTAGAAAGTAAAAACATTTCTGCAAGTTTTAAAAAATCCAAGTGGATAATGGTGTTATTGAAAAAGTACGGAAAATGTGGTAATAGAAAAATTGTAATGCAATATGGAGGTGGAAGAACGCAGGCAGATTGAAAAATATATATATATATATATATATATATTTTATCTGTGAGCTTCCTGACAGGAAATATGACGCAACAAATTGTGGTACTATTTGCACTTGCGGAAGCCTATGTGTCCTGAGAAGCCCACAGAACTATTCCATGGTGCGTAATCACTTGTGAATTGCATTTGTTTGGTTTAGCTGAGCTAATCGTATTGTTATAGCTATGGATTTTGTTTACTATTCAGCCGAAACATATTCAGAAAAGAGACAAATACTATGGATTGTTTGCAATTTCTATTGATTTTTAGGTCTAACTAATGAACTACAGTAATGCTGAAAAAGCTAGGGATTTCAGTTCTTTATTTACTTAAAAGTAACACAAAAGTTTTTAAAAATGAGTTTTTTTTTTTTAGGACTATCTTTTTTTCTTAATTCTTTAGATTTCTGCATCAGTCATCCTGTGAATCACAGTTTTTCTATCAGAATTATGATTCAGGATGATCAGTGAGAGGTGCAGATTATACAGCAATCATCTTTTTTTCTGAATTTCATGGTCTGCGGCAATGCTGCTGAGGACTATACGATGAACGATCCTCAACTTAGGATTTCACATTCTATGAATTTTATACACCACCAAGGATTTATACAAAGGATTTTTTTTTTTTCAGGATTTCATGATTCACAAATTATACACTGCTGCAGATCATGCGGTGGATTTTTTTCTTGTTTTTTTTTTTTTATTGTTTTTTTCACTGCTTATGGGTACACCATTGCTGTAGACCCTTAGGAAGAGAAAATTTTTTCTGAATTTTATGGTTGACAGATCATACGAAGTAAAATATGGTACTTCGAATTAATATGTACAAAATTTATCTTTCACAAATTGTGTTTGAATAAAATCAAAATCTAGAATTAAAATTTTTTGAGAGCAGCAGCTGGAAAAACTGAAAAGAAAATGATGGAGCAAACTGGATCCTCATGTTGCAATAACAGTTTTGGTAAAAAAAAATGATTTTTTTTTAGTAACAAATATACTTTATCACATTTTGTTCCAGCATTATCATCACACATTACATTCACGCATTATTCTTTGAAATTTGACTTTGTTTCACCTGGCTCCTAAATTTTGGGACTGGCTCCTAGATATGGAACATATTTGTTGAGCCCTGTGCTTTTCCACACACAAATAGTCAAAAATAAAAGAACATACCTGTTATCAGTGGTGCCACTGATGCGCTGTAGCGCGTAAATTACCGAAAAACAAAAAGGACCCATAATTACAAATTCTGTGCATCCTTTGGAACCCACATTTTATTTTGGATTTTTTTAACATGCCATTTGGCAAAAGTCAAATTTGTGATTAATAGAGAAAGAACAAAAACATCTAGCAATGCACTGTACTTTTAGATTATGTAAATATACAATATAAGGTTATGTAAATATACAACATAAGATTATGTAAATATACAAATTTCCTGATTAATTTGTAAAACCTTTCAGCTCTTTTAATCAATACTAGAACAGTTGACATTTAAAATTTGAAAAACAAACAAACTTACATTTAATGTGAACATTGTGAATGATTATGCTCTACTAAAAGTTGTATGTCTGCTTCAATGATTGTTAAAAGTAAAAAAAAAAAAAAACTATTCAAGACTAGTCATCAATCACAGTTCCTGAGTTTTGAAAAATATAACCGCTCTGGTGTTGAAAAACAAATTTGAAAAACAAACAAACCTACATTTAATGAGAACATTGTGAATGATTATGCTCTACTAAAAGTTGTATGTCTACTTCAATGATTGTTAAAAAGTAAAAAAAAAAAAAACTATTCAAGAATAGTCATCAATCACACAATTCCTGTGTTTTGAAAAATAAAAACTGCTCTGGTGTTCTAAGCTGGCTTACTGTGCATTGACTGTGTGTAGTTCTGTTAAGATAAAATTTAGTTGAAAATAAAATTTAATTCTGTCAGTACTCAATTTTTTTTAAAGATTGCTTTGAAGGAGCATAAATTAAAGTGCCAAACAATGTACATTATTACATTTATTTTTCATTTGCTTATGTAAGTATAAATATTCATTATCTCTTGATTCTTGTTTTTTTAAAAGGACCCAGAATATCTTACAAAGTACCCATTTTTTTTTTTTTAATTCTATAGGTCTCTAGGACCAGGGTTCCCACTCAGAAATAATAAAAAAATTCCAACTTTTCCAGGTTCTCCAGGTGGTTTTAAAGTTTTCCAGAGTGGCATGTTGCAAAGAATTGTTACATTCCATTCCATTCATTTTTCTCACCAAAGCACACACTTGTAAATTCTTTACGTACTTTGTCTTTATAAAATTACCTGCTTTTCATTAACAACAACTGTGCACATTATTTTCTGTACCAAAGTTCTGTGAACTTTTGCCCCACGCTGAAAAAAGATTTGTAGTCGTTCCTTAGCAGCCCCACGCTGAAGGAATGATTTGTAAGTCGTTCCTTAGCAGCCCCACGCTGAAGAAATGATTTGTAAGTCGTTCCTTAGCAGCCCCACGCTGAAGAAATGATTTGTAAATCGTTCCTTAGCAGCCCCACGCTGAAGGAATGATTTGTAAGTCGTTCCTTAGCAGCCCCACGCTGAAGAAATGATTTGTAAGTCGTTCCTTAGCAGCCCCACGCTGAAGAAATGATTTGTAAGTCGTTCCTTAGCAGCCCCACGCTGAAAGAATGATTTGTAAAGGCGTTCCTTAACAGCCACGCACTGAAGAAAAAAGAAAAAAAAAATGCTTTCCCCTTTCCTAAAGTAAGTAATCCCAGAGCTGGTTTAAGAATCTATATATATTTTGCAATTCCTTCAGGGAGAGGGGAAAAAGACTGAATGATGGTATGTGCGTGAATTTGAAAAATGGTAATATTTTATAAATTTTTATTCAGTGTAATTCATAGAACAACAGATATTTGGATGTTTGATCCATTACTTGGCTAGTATGCAGTTGATCTGTAAAGAAGCTTTCAGGATTGCTTTGCTGAAAACATTTGGCAGTATTATCCTGGAATTAATTAAGCCAGTTTCTACGCTTAACAAAAACAATGAACCTATAAATTGTTGGTTGAGTACACTTTTTATTAAACTTCAGTTAGTTATATGGTTAAGGTGAAGCATTTACAAGACTTGGCAAACGAAAACTTGTCAATTATTCTCGACATGTTCATTTCTCTCAGTAACTCGTGCTCAGTACTGATTAGAGTGGTAGTTCAGTCGTTTTTGGCCCATATTAGCTCTTGCTTCATTCATGATTCGTCTCAATTTTGAAAAAGAGCGTTCGCCACTGGAGTAGGTAACCATCAGAGTGAGGTGAATCTTCAACACAATCTCGATAATATACCCATAGAAGAACAATTTCTGACAACCAGTGTGTGTACATATCAGTACAGAGCCCATAGCACATGCTGCATGTGCTACTAGGATAAACTGGCCCCGAGTAATCCTAGCTGTAAATAATATACCCATAGAAGAACAATTCATGCCAACCAGTGTGTGTACACATCCGTGCAGGGCCCATAGCTCATGCTGCGTATGCTACTAGAATAAACTGGCCCTGAGTAATCCTAGTTGTAAATAATATACCCATAGAACAATTTCAGACAACCATTGTGTGAATGCATCAGCGCAAGCCTACAGCACATGCTGCATCTGCTACTAGGATAAACTGGCCCCAAGTAATCCTAGCTGTAAATGAAAGATGAGGACACCCAAGTCTTTTTGAATAGCATTACCATGGTAGAAGTAGCCCAAGTGATCTACGAAGCAAAAGTTCATT
Source organism: Macrothele yani (assembly GCA_039090855.1). Lineage (NCBI taxonomy): Eukaryota > Metazoa > Arthropoda > Arachnida > Araneae > Macrothelidae > Macrothele > Macrothele yani. The sequence goes on along the minus strand of CM077009.1, from coordinate 193,221,373 downwards.
CGATCGCACAAAAAGTAAATTTCCATAAAATCTTAAGAAGAGATGATTGATTTTGCACAACAGAATTCAAACGATGACTGGTTGATGTTTTCTCGCCTTTTGAAAGCACTCGTTGGAACAAGAGTGTAGGAGCAATCAAGAGTTGTCCCAAGAGGATTTTTCATTCGAATGATTTCGATATTATTGAATGTTTCAAAAGATTTCCATAATCAAGTGAATTGATTATGCCCATTACTAGTCAAATAATCATTGGATTTTTTTTGTTATTGTTCTCTGTGAGGCTGCTTTCCATAAATTCTTAAAAACTACTAAATTTTGATTATGTAGGTGGATTTAAACAAGATTATCACCTTGAAGTCTGTTTGTGTGAATTCCAACACATTGGTGACATATTCTGTTTCATCATGCGACCAATTTCCTAATTTATGTATTTAGGAAGCATGTTTGACAAAGAGAACAAATTGGATGGTGAAATTAGTAGGCGAGTGAATTCTTTGAAAGTCATGGCTGCTCTGGGAAGTTTTCACAGGAATGATGGGTTCTCAAGAGTCCCGCACGGCTGTGTACAGGGTTCCCACTCAAAAGCAATGAAACAAATTCCCTGACTTTTCCAGGTTTTCCAGGTGATTTCTAAAGTTTTCCAGAGTGGCATGTTGCAAAGAATTGTTACATTTCATTCCATTCCATTCATTTTTCTCACCGAAACGCACACTTGTAAATTCTTTAAGTAATTTGTCTTTATAAAATTACCTGCTTTTCATTAATAACAACTAACTGTGTACATTATTTTCTGTACCAAAGTTCCATGAACTTTTGTAAATACTACCCATACGGAATTTGTAAATACATTTCCATAGAAGCAGGTCATATGTAAGAAAAAATCTGTCAGTTAAATAGTTTCAGTTTTTCTATAACACAATGCAGCTAAGCTTAATGATGGAATGGCTCTGTTCAAGGAAAAATTTTCAAGAGAACCAACAGACAAAGGACTTTGATTCATCATTTGGTTGGTTCTCTTGTGAAGTGTTTCTTCAAGCAGGAGCCATTGTGCCTAATTGTTCCATGTTATAACAACTGCCTGCAGAAATTGAACAAAAGCTTAATAACTGTCAATTTTAAAAAATCAATTTTGCATCTTTTTTTAGAGGATAAAGGAAATACTTAATATAACTGAAAATAAGATCTACCAAATTCTAGGCAGGCAGTAATTGCAAGCCAAAGTTTGAAATCTTGAAAAAATAAGTTTTTTTTTGGCAAAATAAAGTATCCATTGATTTTTGCAAAAAAAAAAAAAGGGTAATTTTCTCAGAGTTTTCCCTGATTTTCACAAGAAAGGGTAATTTTCCCCAAGTTTTCCCTGATTTTTGGAACCATTTTCAAATTACCTGAGAATTCCAGGTTGAGTGGGAACCCTGTGTGTATGAAAGTGCAACTGTTCCTACTCTGATGTATGGCAGTGAAACCTGGGTACTGCAGAAGAAACATAGAATTGTGGAATAACTTTTTTACGGGTCTTATAGAGGTTATTTTTCATGAAAGTTGGTTGTCAAATTTTCGAACTAAAGCCTAGTTCGTCATCAGGACTATGTCACTGGAGTAGTTGCTGCCACTCAATACAACTACAGGGATCGCATTCGTCCTAAAATTCCTAAAATTCCTAATATTTTGTGACCCTCCTTAAATTCCTAAAATTAGACCTAAAATTTGCTATTCATCCTAAAATTTTCGTAAGCTTATTTTTATTAAAAACAACCGTTATTAACGCCAATAAATTTACCATTACGGTAAGGTAAAAAGACCTGTTATTGTAGAAACACAGCCTATATGCTGTGCTGCTGAAGGGAGGGAAAAATGACGCCATCGAGATGCACTTGCTTCGGGGCGGGCGTTTCATTTTTTTGCCTTCGAACAGTTTTCGAGAGTAACAAGAGATCTAAGGGAAAAGGGGAGGGGTCATTTTCACCCCTGGTTTGCGCTTTGCAGACGAACTCCGTGGCACGCAGAAGATCGTACTTTATTTTTGTACATGCCTTGTGGAACCTCCTCTTTCTGCTGATGTTTTGTTATTGTAAACCGCAGGTGGGTGGAAGCAAAGAGGAAACATGTGGTCTTCTTCCGTAACCTCCGGTAATGACGATGGGATGGTAGCTGAGTTATCTTGGCAGGCAGTAGAGCACGTGATCATTGACCTTCGATCATGCGTCGGCGACAGCGACCTTCGATGCGCAATATATCCCGGCTCCGACTCGCTTTGACTGAACTTGCGTGAGATGCGTATGATAGTTTCTGGTTTTACGTCTTTTATGGTGTTCTCTGTGCAGGTTCAGTTCTCTAGTGGTGACCTGCTTTTTTTTTTTTTTTTCATATCTTCTGACATCCTCGCAGCCAAATTTCGGGAAGTTGTCTGGTTTTGCAATATTGGAACGTGTTTTTGTACTTCCCTTTCATTTTCTGGTTAGTAATACAAGTGTTTAAGATGCCTAAATCCAAAACGAAATTTCAAGATGCGTGGCTCGCCAAAGAATTGGACGGAGTGAAGTTGAAAGAATGGTGTTCTGCAACTGAAACAATATTTTCTGCTAAGTGTATATTGTGTTCAGAAATTTTCAATATTTCTAATAGTGGCTTTTCACAAGTAAAAGCGCATCATAAAGAAAAAAAGTTCCCATAACAAGAAATTCCCATAACAATAAATTTGTTAAATAGTGTTCGTGATTCACATAAATTTTATAAAGAGTATGTTGATAAGCTGAAGGAAGAACAATCAAAAAAGGTAAAAGAAAGGAAGCAGAAAGAGAGGGAAAATAAGGAAAAGCAGCTAGAGAAAAAAAGAAAAGCTGAGTTTGATGACAAAATAAAAGAAAATGATGCAGAAATAAATAGGCTTAAAAAAGATAAAGAAGCCTCCCTAGCAGTAATTCAAGAGGGAACAGAAAGAATGCAAAAAGCTGTAGAAAAACAAAATACTGTTGAAATAGCAGTTGCCTCTAACTTGATCATACAAGGTTCAGCTGAAATAAAGAAAACAAAGTAAATTAGTTGTGGTGGAAGCAGAAAAAGATAGGCGTATCAGGAAAAGGTTAAAACAATAATATGAAAAAAGTAATTCAGTGAACAATTGTACATAGTTCTTGGTTTTCAATTACCTTTTTAGGATATTATAATTTAATGTGAAACCTGAAAACTTTCTGTGAAAATCGTGAATTGCTTCTGGTTAAACAGCATATTAATGTTCAAAGTGAAACTTGAATGTGGTAAATATACTTGAATATGATAATAACACGTGAAAAGATAAGAACTGAACATTAGAAGTAAATCATACTTAAACTTTAGACGTTATGCAAAAAATTTGGGTGTGAACTTCGACCATATATACTAATGGACTGCGCATTGGCAATAGCTGCATCAAAGCCGCCATGGCTCAAACATTGGGCACGTCATCATCAGACTCCAAATTTCGTGTAAAAATGCTGTTATGATTACTAATTTACATTGCAGAACTTCAGTGTTTTCGGTGTATTATGTGAATGCGCCTCATATATAATGAAAACTCTTCAGGTAAGTTTACTTATGAGCTATATACATGCATGAACGGGTTGTTTACATTTTGTGATTTATAATGTGATGAACATTTGCGAAGAATTTGGAACCTGCATTCCATTTTTTTCTTAAGTTACTATATTTTTATATCAATAGCTGCAAGTTTCTGGTTAAGTAATTGAACTTTATTGACTTAGGTATTTAATTCGTTTCTTACCCATGAAAAATCATAGAACTTTCTTTACTATATCGCTCAGAGCAACCATAAGCACAGCAGGTGTAACCCATCTTTTTGACTGTTGTCATGTGATTTTATGTTGGAGCCAGAAATTTTGATGTCATGCGCAGTCTATCAGTATATATGGTTGAAGGGTGTGAAGCAAACTCTTTACAATGTATACAAAGTTGTTTTACTAGATGTATACAAATATACATCTAGTTTTTATTGAAATACACTCCTAAAATTTTCCTAAAATTTTTCTAAAAATTCCTAAAATTCCAACCTAAAATTTTCCAGAAGTATGCTATGATCCCTGCAACTAGGAAACATAGAAGTTGTTTGTGTGCTGGAGAAATGTGTTACTTACGGGGGTTTGTTGCAATACACATTCTGATTATGTGAAGAATGAAGATGTGTTGCAGTTGTGTAAGGTGAAGCAAAATGTTGTTAGCAAGGTGGAGACTAATATGCTTTGGTGTGTTGGCCATGTTGAAAGAATGAGTGATGAGATGTTTACTAAGAAAATCTTTTCATCCCAAGTGGCAGAAAGGAAAGCCAGAGGAAGGCCAAGGAATCATGGGAGGATCAGATTCAGGAGTGTCTGCATGAGAAAAAAGATTATGAGTATGAAGTATAAAAGATCTTGTGTATGGTGTGTAATGGATATCAGTGAAACCCAAGTTGTATGTCAAGATCGCTGTAAATGGAGAAGTGTGATACGGCAACAGCAAGTAAAAATTATCTGGTAGTTTGTATTTCTTTTTGGAGCTAACCTCTGAGTCTCAGAGAACAGCTTAGTGATATGTATGTATATGTATGCAACCAATTTCCTTAGGCACTGTGCATTTCCTCTTGGGTTCCAGACAAAGCATTGCTGAAAATATGCTGGTGACCAATCCCTGGAATAAGAAATACAAAAAGAAAAAAAATGTCTCAAAGAATATGTTTTATATGGCAATTTCTTAGTCACATTGCTCAAAGCATACATGCATGAAAATAAACTCTGCTTTCAGGGTGCTTTTTGCTTCTTACTGTGGGTGGCTTCCAAACTCTTCCTAATAAATTGTGTCCTTCATATTGCTAGATAGTCACAATTTTTCCAATATGAAATTATTGAGATGTTATTCATTTAAAATATTGTTTTTGCAGTGCATGTAATTGTGCAACTGCAAACCTGAAAGTAAGGTTTGAAATTTGTGTCCAGTATTTGCATGTTATATATGAGTGTGTTTCCCTTAATATTAAACAGTCGTAATTAGGGCAGGGCCACTGCCCCGGTTGAGCTCAAAGGATGGCATAAAAATCACTTCTTGCAATCTTATTAAAACTTTTTAACCAGTTTCTGGTACAGTTTTATATAGCCATACTTTGACATTTGTTCATTTACAAAATTTGCTTATAATCTGTTTCACCAACTTTGGCAGCTTGAAATTCATTATTCGTATTTCTTCCACAAAATATTCAGGGGGTGTTAGTTGCTTACATTCAGAAATGAAGGAGTGGTTCTATAGTTTGTCGAACTAATACCCCCCCCCCCCGAATCTTCAATATGAGAACCATGTCTTTCATCAACAATGGAGCCTAAAATTTTTCTTTTGTTCGATGGACTATACATAGGTTGTTCACCTTGCTTAAGATTCTGTGGGGGCTATTATTTATATATATATAAGACAAATAGGTTGCAGTATTTTATGGTTTGCCTCAACGCAAAAACCCCGGGCCTTTTTTTTAAAAAACAAACAAACCTGGGTGGGTTTTATTGGGCTTTTGAGAGGTTCTATTTGGTTTTCATATCCTTTCATTAAAATTTAAAATGATTAAATATTATTAATGAAAAGTCCATGCAACTTACCTATTGGTTAACAAAAATCTCCTTTTTATGTCGTCTTAAAAGAATTTTATTTAAATTTATACAGAATTTTGTACAAAGGCTAAGATACTTTACACACCACTCGCTGCAATCTATAAACTAGTATGTGATCAAACTCCAAGCCTTTGTCAAACATTTCTGAGATGTTTAATTAAATTTGTGTAAAACCACAAATTTTAATATTTTTTTGTGAAAAATTTAGTTTGTTTTTTAAATATATGTGGATCTTGACAAGTTTCTTTGCTTTATCAACACCTAAGCAATTGCGAAGTTTTGACCAGACTAGTCCGCAAGTAGAAAATATCCTTTCTACTACAGATGAACTGGCTGGACAACCACATAGACTTGACATGTAAAGCAGAAATCTTTCAGGGTTCCAGCTTTGGTCACACTTGCATGTTGCCCGCACGGGGATAACTGGTTTTCCAGTTATTTGGGGAGCGGCGCCCCCACGGCCCGAGCTGACCTTGTGACTGGTCAACATCTGATGTCATGCCACAGCTTGTTTTTTTCTTATTTTGGTGCTGTTGGTGTTTGCAGGGACGGCTGTTCATCCAGCTGTTGGGGAGTCGCGTCCCCACGTTCCCGAGCTGGTCTTGTGTCTCGCATTTTCGTTTTTATTTATTTTCTCCACTGGCTAGTTGCCCGTGTTGTATTCTCTACCTAATCGCTACCACGTTATGTACTAACACCCCGGTCTTGTGGTTTTCTTACCCTCCACCACTAACTGATTTCTATTAACCGCTCAGTTCGTAGGTTGCTGAGATTCCGTTTAGGTTCCCTGCCAGGATTTGTCTTCTTTGGATTTCTTTTTTTCCTTTTAGCTGGTTTGGGTGCTAGACCTACCTGCATGTTTGCCGCGTGCGGAGACCCGTGAGGCGGAAATGGGATGTCTGGCGGCTGAGGTCGCAGGAGACCGGTTAAGTGCCTCCTGTGTACCAACACTCCTCTTCGACCCCGGCTTCGCTGTAAACGGGAGGCTAGAGCCTAACCCACCTCTGGTCAGAAGTCTTGTACCAAGTTGTGTGCAGGGCTTTAGCGGCTTTTTGTCGTATTGCACGGCAGGGTGAGCCCGGGGGCTGTGGGATCATGCCAAAGGCGTTGGCATGACGGTACCCGGAGGCCGAAGTGTCCGCCGAGTGCGTGTGATCACAGCCAACGGACTATATTTGCAACTAAGCTCTAGAACTGTGTCTTGCGTCATATGTTTGGCTTGCGGACCTCCAGTTCTCCCCTGTTGGGCTCGATTGTGGGCGGAGTACGTTGCAGATGAATTCTTTCTTACTCCCATGGGGAAACATAAACCCTCCTCAAAATTTAAAAAGCAACAGGATATGGTGATTGATCAGGCGCCAAATTTGCCTCAACCACCTCCCACACATAACACACTGAAGAGAACTTTCGTTGAAAAACGACATCACCGCGACGTATCTTTAGATCCAGGTGTTGAGCCGTCAGCTCAGAAACGTCGCATTACACTTGCAGATTCGATACCTCAAGCTACTTTTCTCGTCATTTCTTCTACTGACCAGATGTTGAAACTTTCCTCAAAGTCTCCTTTTTTCATCTCGAAGGCACTTGCGGGTGTTGCTGGCTCTTTGAAGTCAGTGAAGAAGCTACGCTCTGGAGACCTGCTTGTGGAAACTTGCACTCTCTCTCAGAGCAAATCTCTTCTGCAGTTGACCAGACTTCAGGATATTCCAGTTCAAGTGACGGCACATCCGTATCTCAACACCTCCAAGGGAGTCATTTCTGAGCCCGACTTGTTGGTCTGCGATGAAGATGAACTTGTGTGTGAACTTGCTGATCAGGGTGTCATAGCTGCCAGACGCATGACTTTCAGGCGCGATGGCGCGCTGATCAAATCACGAAATGTTATTTTGACTTTTAACAGCCCGAAGGTACCTACTGAAATCAAGGCTGGTTACTTGTTATGTGCAGTTCGTCCTTATATACCAAATCCTCTACGCTGTTTTAAGTGCCAGAGGTATGGACATTCCCAGCGGTCCTGTAACAGTGTTGCGAGGTGCGCCAATTGTGGTTCCCGCGACCACGAAGGGACTGGATGCACTTCAGAGCCCTGCTGTGTAAACTGTGGTGACTCCCACGCTGCTTATGCCAGGTCCTGTTCGAAGTGGAACGACGAGAAGGCGATCCAGCGCCTCAAGACCCTGGAGGGCCTCTCGTACCCTGCTGCCAAGGCCAAGTTGGGTATTCCCAACAACCGACAGCGTACTTTTGCCGCAGTTGTTCAGTCTCAGCCACAACCCGTGCAGCCCTTTGTTCCGCGCCCTGTAGCTCTCGCAGCGCTTGCCAAGCGATCTACAGCTGACCAAGCGACACAGGTGTTTTTCCCCGAGCTCGCGATTTTTCGCCTACCTGATTCTGGGCCTTCTCTTTTGCAGCCGACCCTCTCTTCCAGTTTAAAGCAGAAAGCCTGCACGTGCGGACGACCCGGCCCTCAATCCGCAAAGGTGTGCAGTGTCCATCCAACTGTCTCGGCCTCAGCGAGGTCCCCACCCTCAACCAACATTATAGAGGAACATAGGGGGAGGAGAGTGACAGTTCGTCCCCAGCCTCAAACAACATTGCAGAGGAACATGGGGGAGAAGAGAGTGACAGTTCGTCCCCGCCCTCTGCCAGCATTGCAGGGGAGTGTGGGGGGAGGAGAGTGACTCATCCTTTGTGTAGTTCTGTTTAAAAAAAAAAAAAAAATTATAATTATAATAGTCAATTAATAAATTTTTATATTAACCTAATTAACTACCTTGTCTTCACAGCTTTCATCATACTCTTTTTCAACTTTTACCAAGCCTGTCTGCTCTTAATCATTTTCCACGTTTTTTAAAAATCTGTGGCTGATAGTTCTTGGTCTGGCGCTCTTTGGCCAAACCTGGCCCTTGCGCCAATAAAATCCAACAACCAACCAACCAACCAACTTGCATGTTGCTCCATCAGTTGCCACCATTTGGCAGCACTGAAGTTTTGCACAACATTTATTTACAAACACAGATTTTGGATAGTACTTTGTGTCACATATTTTAAAACCCATTACAAAAATTATCCATTGAGGTTTTTTTTCTAACACCCAGTTATCAGCAATTTTTGTTGTTGCTCAGGGCTCATTTTGTTTCCCTGGCCATTTTGGATTCATTAAGTTTGCCAAGTAGTGGCAAGGCTGAAGTGCTTGATCAACCCTTTTTTTTTTTTTTTTTTTTTATATCACCGGTGTATATGGTTCAAGATCTGCATTTTCCATAAGATCTTGCCATAGTTCCACTGCCTCAGAAATGCTTGTTTGTTCAGCCTGAAGAATGTCTAGTATTTTACTAACCTCTTCTAGCTGTTTTAGCATGTGTGCTGCATCTTTGTAAATGATTACATTCTCTGGAATTTTATTTATGTTTGAGGGAATTTTCAGATCGTTTGAGTGCTTAACAAACATGTATAATGCATATATTTAATAATAAAAGCAAAATAGGTATAATAATAATAAAAAAAAATTTTCAGCACCAGGCTTTCCCATTTTAAAATGTTGCTTTTGAAACTCTTTGAAGAAAATATCTCAAAATTGCAGTAGAACTCATAAAGAAGTATACTCCAGTTTTTAAAACACACTACAAAGCGGGTTTTATTGAGTTTAAAAAATAAAATAAAAACCCGCCCGGGGTTTTTTGGTGGGTAGGTGGATAGACAACCTTGATTCAGTGTGAAGGTACTTTTATTACATGTCATTATTTTAATGTAAAGTGCTTTTGAAAGTGTTAGATGAATCCTCCTGTGTTTGTTGCTGCCGAGTTCATTTACCTTTGATGTTGCAGATCTCTGCGTGACATAATTCTGCAATGAAGTGCAAAACTGGGTCAATAAGCAGGGGCGTATATTCAAGGCTAGCTGCGAAGCCCGTAGAATGCACAAATAAGTCAATTATCAACGGTATTAAGCTGTGTCGATGTTTTGCTGCAAAAAAATAACACATTCTGATTCACTTCTTTTGACTAAGAGAATCAGTCTGGCAGTCAAAGACCAACGGGCCTCCTAGTGGAGGGATGGTGTGATCGGATGGTGTGATTGTGATGCTCTACCAGTCTTCGCTGTGTGATTCAAAGACTTTGGATATGTTCGCCAGCTAAGGTTTCCATGACAACATAGATGCATAGGCACCGACTTTTGAAAATTTCGAGGGTGCTGAAATTCAAAAGGCAGGTGCCGTTTCCAGTGTTGAAATTTTAGATGTTTAAATCTAGGAGGTTAGAATAAGATATCTAGAGATGCCCTTGTTAATAGAGCAGTGCCACTTTGCGTGGAGCCTACAACCGCGAGCAACAGCCGTCAAAGTGTGGGAAAGCTAATGGTTTCTAATGCTATTTCAATGCATTGTGTGTTGGCAGAGTCGCCATCTTTCGTCGTAAATGTTTCGAATTTTGCATCACAACTTGCTTCCGATGCGTGAGAAAATGCTAAATTTATAAAATTCTTAATTATTTTGAAGCACCTTTCCATTTTAAATTAAAATACATGAGCATTTGTGCAAATTCAAAACAAAATATAACGTTAAAGTTGAAAACTTTACTCGTATAAGAAGTACGATTCATTCCGGTTTGATATTAACACTATTTCTGCAACCAAAAGCCACACAATTTCAAAATACACACGTTGAAAGTACATAGGTGTTATGTAAACATCGTCAAATTCCCACACTTTGCGGCTTCACGGTTAAGAGATTCAGTGCATCTCCAGAAGAATTATTCTAACCTCCTTGGTTTAAATGGCCCTTGTCTTCAGTGTAAATGCAAACAAACCGATACATGATTTCATGATAAAGATATTACATTTTTTTCATAGCAACCAAATTCTTGAACCCCGTTTTAATTCTTCCGATTTAATTTTGTGTAAAGTGCGCACAGGAGCTCCTATAATTTTTCTTTTGGACGGAATTTGAGTGTTTTGTTGGGGACTACTACCAGAAAACCAAATCTGTGATTGGTAGTATATATCATTAGTCAAAACAGATAGTAGGCAAGTAGTGATACCCTTGAGGAACTCGCTCTAGCAGTAGCAAACAAACTGACATGCTCAGTTATTATTAACTATATGTCAACAAAATAGTTTCCATATCATCTACTGTTTCGCACGTTACTAGAAATTCGAGCACGGGAAAAACGTCCATATAATAAAAAAATTTTATTTCAACTTGTCACTAATATTCCTTTTTTTCTTTTTGATGTTCCTTATAATAGTTTAGAATTTTATTATGAAGATTACAAATTTATATGAAAAGATGTTTTTATATGTGCAGTCAAATGCATCATAAGTTGTCAAAGTCCTCCAATACGTAGAGACAATATGTATTAAATGATTAATATTATTCCAGTTTTTTAACTCATGATTCACGAAATTAATACAATAGAAAAGAACTTTCGAACCTCTTGATTATGATGCGTTGAATCAGCAATAAGCCATCTTGTTATCGAAGAAGGCACGATTTTTCTTTCCTGTGGTATCAGGAAAGAAAAATCGTGCCTCTAATAATTTCTGAAACCACGTAATGTTTTCGACAAATGTTGAATTAATATGACATGCTCAGTGTTGGAATGGAACTCACTTCATAATCATTGCACTGTATTATTTTCCTTGCTTGTTATTGTTAGCATTTAGCGTATAACACAGCATATATCACAGTGAAATTTTTGCTTTGATCAACTAGTGTAACTTGGAAATCTCCACCGCCATCATTCATCTTGCAGTCCACGTGAACCAGTTGTTATCGATTTGGCATATCACCCCTGCGTGGATTGATTGGTGTTACTATTGGCGACTGCTTATATGTTTCATAAAGCTACGGAGAAAAAAAAATCCTCAACAGAATTATGTCAAACAAACAATAACTGCAACAACAACAGCAAAAAAACTTCAAAATTATCCTTTGAGCAAGAAAAGATTATTCGCGGTCTCTCTGTATCTTCTGCTCTCGGACGGTCATTCATTACTCCCGCTCTGACATTTATAGCTTTATGACCCTACCGAAGCTCACTGCGTGCATAGTGAACTGTTGACAACTTACTGAAGCCCAAGGAACTTGATTGAAAAAAAAAAAAAAAAAATCGGTAGCTTTAAACAATTAGGAAGGTAGGGTACAAACCACATCCCACACCCCCGATTTCTCACTGGTGTGGCTGTCTTATTTCTTAAGTGTTTTTTCGGTATCGGTAGTTAAAACACGATTTTTTGAGCATATTGTTTTTTGTTTTTTATAGAAACCAAATATTTGCGCTATATTACGATTATCTTATTTATATTTATTTGATATTAGAAGTACAATGTTAGGCTAGCTCCAAGTTTAGAGAACAAAGTTAAAAAAAAAAAATTCCCTAAAATAGTTCAAAGAGAAGAAGATATTTTAAAAATGCAAAGTGTAGTCTATGAAGTAAAATGTATTTGTGGACGATCTTACATAGGTGAAACGAGTCGCAGACTAGAAACTCGTATAGCAGAGCATGGAGCTGCTATAAAAAATTGCATCAACAAGACTGGATTAGATAGGCATGTTAGAAAAACTAGTCACAGCATGGATTGGAATTCCCTTAAAATCATCAGTTTCCAAAGCAATTTTCAAAAAAGAAAGCTGAAAGAAGGAATAGAGATTGAGAAAAATCAAAATTCCATCATCAATGACTGCAGAGGATTTTCCCTGCCTAACATCTGGCAGGATTTGATGAAAAATAATCGTAACCTTCAAGGTAACCGTAACCACGATAGTGATGGGAATAAGTGACAACAAAAAAGACAGCCTGAGGAAGAAGAAGAGTTTTCTCCGAAAATTTGCAATTTAAATAAAAAAAAATCCTAGTAAAATCCCCATAAGTTGTTTTTGATTAGTAAATCTTATTTAATTTTATGTAAAGTGGAACTAAATATTTAAGTATGAATCCAGTGCATATAACAAAAATTCAGAGGGGTGCAGAGCACCCCCAAAATGATTTCAAGGGGTGCTCAAGCCCCTGACCATCCCCGTAGTTGGCGCCAGTGCATAGAGGGAACAGTCTTCTCTTTTCACTCAGAAAAGAGAAGACTTTGACTACCTTCGCCACTTGCATGCTCCCACCCGTAAATGGCCGTGTTTCGCGAGAGTTGTTTTAGCTGCGGGAAGTGTCAATGAATTAAAATTAGTGATATTTCATCTTAAATTTGTGGCTTTTGTTGGATTCGAGTAGTTTTGAAAAAAAATTGTGAAAGCTTTTCTGATCATCTACTGTCAGAACTTAAAGAACCCTATGCTTCAAATTTTGGCACAGGTCGACTCAAAAATTAACTCTGTGTGTGTGTGAAGGTGTTTATTATTCCCTTGATGAATATAAAAAGAAAGTAGTAAGAGACATTACTAGTTACACAAAATTGAGTAAATCGGACATTGTGTTTATTGAGGTGTAGAAATTAGCAGACCTAATATTAAAATTTCCATCAGCAACTGCCGAAAGAAGTTTTTCTGCATTAAAAAAAATCAAGACATACTATACTTTAGGGAAACACAAGGGCATGTACACTTGAGCAAATTGGCTGTTTTGTCAATAAAGAAAAACATTCTTTCTAAATGTGATAAAGTACTCCGTAGAAACTTTTACGGAAACGTAACACTCAACTTCACCAAAAGGAAAGAAAAATGGAGTGCATGTACAAATGAAATGTACAGAAGAAGAATGGAGTTAATGTACAAATAACTGTTAAAATCCTAATCCTCATAATAATTTGGTATTATGATAGCATAGTAGAAGTCACTTTTTTAGTAGAAGTCACTTATTTTTGTACCTAAAATTAAGAAAAAAAGTGACTTCTATTACTTAACAATTAAATTTAATTAAAAAGAAAACCAGTACTGGGGGCGAGTAAGATAATCCAGGTCTTGGGCCTATGGTACATCACTGGTCATAAGCTGTACTTCTGAAGTGGTATGTGTTGTGAGGTTTGTTTACATTTCCCATCGTGACTCACGATGTGCCATTACATGATAAATAGGTCTACAACGAAGGCACAAGAATGTGTGTGTGTGAGTAGAAAAATAACAGGCTTTCGAAAAGTTATTCCTCTTTTTTGGATGGTCTTTAGTATGCATTGGACTGACTTTCTGAACTTGCTTGCATTTATCAAAGAGATGTAACACTTTCATAAAGTGAATAGTGTTAGCCAATTCATTGGTTTGGAGGACAGTTTAATGAATTTGTAAGTACTATTTTTTGACAGTTTATGAATTTGTAGTATTTTTTTATAGTTTAATGAATTGATGAACATATTTAAAACAACTGAATGGAAGAAATAAAATAATTTTAGTTGTAAATGAATTTATGGCACCTCTATTCATAGTGATTGTGGAATAACTTTTTTACGGGTCTTATAGAGGTTATTTTTCATGAAAGTTGGTTGTCAAATTTTCGAACTAAAGCCTAGTTCGTCATCAGGACTACGTCACTGGAGTAGTTGCTGCCACTCAGTTGGAAGAGTCCAACCACAATTATCGTTAATTGTGGTACTTCTTCTTCTTGCTATTTCGATCCCTTCTTCTAGTTTCCTCTTTACTAAGTTTGGCTGGTGGGCGATTATTTTCACTGAGTCCCAATTTATGGAGTGTCCACTTGCTTGTATATGTCTGTCTAGCCCTGTTTTGTTACTAATGTTCCTAATAGCTGCTTGGTGTTCTTTCATTAGGACCTTAATACTTCTCCCTGTTTCTCCTATATAGCCGAGTCCGCAGTTACAGTCGATGCAAATAAATTACTCCTTCTTGCAACTGGATGCCCAATTCTTTCTGCTTTAAAGCTGGCAGGAATTTCTTTATTTTGGTATTAAGATCTGGAGCTAGCCTGATATTATATTTTGCTCCGATCCTTTTCAGTTTCTCGAAAAGTCCCTTGCGGTACGTAATTTTGCTGGTGAATTTGAAGTTGGTTTTCTCCTGCTTCTTTTTTGGCACTTGTCTAAATATTTTCTCAACATATGGGAAGAGGTAATTGTTTTCTGCCAATATTTCCTTTAGTTCTTCTTTGTGAAGATCTTTTTGAGTATCTGAAGAGACCAGGATTTCATTTTTTTCCAAAAATTGTCTCGCCGTATTTGATTTAATATAATCAGGGTGGAATGAGCAGAAGTCTAACATCTTCCCTGTGTTGGTGGGTTTTCTAAAAAGCTGAGTGAATATTTTCCCCTCTCTTGAGGTCAAGGTTAAATCTAGGAAATTGATGCTATGGTATTTTTCCTGTTTCCAATTGTTATTTTAGATATTTGTAAGGTTCATTCAGTTGTATTTTGATACAGGTGTAGGGGAGAGAAATTACGCTCCTATATAAATTGTGTGATATACATTAAATCCCATGGATCCTACCGGATATGAACGTTTTGGAACAAATATTTCCAGGTGTATTATTTAGAAACAAATGTAAAACGTGCAAAGATACTAGACTAGGTGACATTCCGATGTGCCTATTTGTCATGTCTATTGTATTCACGGAAGGCACCGCTATTGTTCCTGGCCGGGGAATGCAAGCTGCAGGGCACACGGGAGCTAGAGGTCAACGAGGGGATAGGTCAAGGTCACCGGCAGAAGACACGGATCAGGAGAAAAAGGTAGGGGGCACGGAGAAGCGGGGAGGGGTCGCCTGCTCTTCGAGTGCTTCAACTAGGGAGAGAAAGAGAACCTCGCGCAAGTGAGGCAGCAGTCAATCGGAGGCGAGGAGAAGTCACGGGGGGAAACTTCAGGATAGGAGTGAGGAACGAAGACAGTTGACAGAGAGCGAGCGCGGAGAACAGTCGACAGACAGCGTGGGCTGTGAAATGGTTGAAGGGTGCTGGGAGACAGCACGGACACCGAAACCAGGGAACGGTTGGACAGTGCTGGGAAAAAGAAAGTTGGTGATAGAACGTGCCAGCTAAAGCATGGGGAAAACGATCGTAGTTGGAAGCAGACACGTGGGTCTGGGACTACATACGGAGAAAGCGATTTGAGAGAACACGTGTTCGGGACAGAACACGAGGCATAGCTTCCGGGAACAAAGGAAGGGAGACGAACGGAAGTTACGATGATTAACACCTTTCACGTCTGTGATAGAAAAAGAACGGGCAAAGAGTATTAGCAGAAAAGGGTATTCTGGAATAATTAGAGACCCTGATCATTTTCGCGTGGAGCTGCAGATACAGGAACTCGAGGTCAAGGAACAATAGCTGCCGGAACAATTTACTTTTGATTAAATTTTTTGTTAAGTTTTCAACAAGCTTGAGAGTGAATTCATGCTTGTAGTGTCTTGCCATCATTCTTACTTCCCCTCTCCTGAATAGCAGATTTATAGTAAAGCTGGGAGAGAAAGAACGCCGGGCTGTCTTCAACTTTTTCGTTGATAGACAGACAAAGAACCTTATAGTTTTCCTTCTTGCTGTGGGAAATTTTCATCAGCGCTGGAAGCCAGTGGTTGTTTGGCCGAGCAGCCATTAATTAACATAATGAGCTTCCACCCCTACAACAGGTTTGATTGAAATATATTTCTTTACTTTTTAGAATAAGTGTTGTTTATGTTTTAGACCAAAGTTTTGTTGTTATATTCTCAGCTGCCACTCCCTCCTCATGGGGGTGACACAACTAGGGATATAACACTTCTCAAAATGAACAACCTGTTGGTCTAAGCAAACCTTCTGGCAAGTGCATAAACAATCAGAAACAAAGCCACTATCTAGTGCTACAGAATAATTATTGCAGTATGTTTTATAATGTGTAATGACACCCCAAAACCATGATCTCAAATGTAAACAAACATATTGGTGAAGGCAGTGGAGGAATTACCATAGCACCTTGGAAATACTTCCAGGTCTGATTTTTTAGGAATACGTATAAATACAGTGTAACTCGAACTTGGTTAAATCAAATTCATGGTAATTTGAAGTTCAAAAAATCCCCTGCAGTTGTAATTATGAATAGATGCTTTTTGATAATTTGAATTTTTGGTCAATTCAGATTTTATTTTGTTCCCTTCTGATATGAACCAAGTTCTACTGTATTTTCAATGAACACAGGTAATATACATAGAATGGAATATGAATAATATCTGAAATCATAATTTTCTTTGTATTTCTTCTATGTGAAATCAGTGTCTCTTTTTGTGGTGCATGTGTGTCCTTGGCTGATGGAAGGAGTGCTGTTTCTCTATAATATCGTGATAGAAGAATAATTGTATGTGCTGCCAGTTATACAGCCCCTTAATAAGGGGGGGGTGCAGTTGATTGAGGATATAACTTAGGTCAGAAAACTCATAATGACACATGGGGAGCCCCTATATAAAATGTACCCATTGGTAACAACTGCAGGATGATTCATGTAACATTTTGAAAGTTAAGATGTGGCATTTAGCCTTGATATTAAATTCTAAAAACTTCAGCGCAAATGTTATGTTTGTGGAATAACTTTTTTACGGGTCTTATAGAGGTTATTTTTCATGAAAGTTGGTTGTCAAATTTTCGAACTAAAGCCTAGTTCATCATCAGGACTATGTCACTGGAGTAGTTGCTGCCACTCAATTGGAAGAGTCCATCCACAATTATCGTTAATTGTGGTACTTCTTCTTCTTGCTATTTCGATCCCTTCTTCTAGTTTCCTCTTTACTAAGTTTGACTGGTGGGCGATTATTTTCACTGAGTCCCAATTTATGGAGTGTCCACTTGCTTGTATATGTCTGTCTAGCCCTGTTTTGTTCCCAATGTTCCTAATAGCTGCTTGGTGTTCTTTCATGTTATGTTGTTGCATGCCCTAGTTTAAAATTCCACATAGTTTTTAACATCTGCACATGTACCCAGTTAAAAAGTAGAATCAGCTAATTATTGTGACAAAGTACTCATATTTTTTATATTATAATGCTATTTGAATGGCTAACGTGCTTTGAGAGAACCTAAAGCCAAGTCTTTAACACGCATTGGCCTTGTCTCTAATAATGGGTTAATTCTGTTGCTCAATCACTGCCATCATCATCAAGGTGCTTTTGTGAAAATGAGTGCATGCCTTAAGTTCAAAGTATGACAGCATTATTGTTCTGTTGCTGTCTTGTGCTTGTTTGCATTTGTGTCGATAGTGCTTCAGCTATATTTGTAACCAATATTTAGTGGTTACAAATCAAGAAGAATTTGACTCCTTTGCTTCATCTACTTTAAAAGAAAAAAGCAATGAGAAATTGAAAATTAGGTATAATGCAGGCAAATTTTAGTGAATTTTACAGTTGTGGATAGATCCTAATAAGTCCATGCATGCATGAATAAGTAAGAAACAATTTTTAATATAATTTCATAACACTTTAATGTAAGTATTTCAAGTAGTAGAATTCTTGAATTGCAGGATAATGCTGTTAATGAATAATTGGATTAAATCCTGTCATTTGTTTCTCTCAATATGACAAAAATCATTTTCTTGTTTGAATACAAGCTCATTGCTTTACTTGCATGGCTGTAAAATGCTGATATGGAAAGGATGTGTGCGATAATTTTGTGTTATTTCACATAGGTGTAAAAAAAAAGTAAAGGTTGTATGATAAACTTTACTGCTTTAGTTTCTCCACAGTTTTTGTAATTTTGTCATCCAAGAGATATTTTTCCCCTTTATAAAGTTGATAGAAGCACGTTGCCAATCTGTTCATTACTATGTTGTTCATGAAATATTGTGTGCCATTGAAAATTGTTGTACTCCATCATAAAATGAAGATAGAGAAATTGTATCTATGGCTGGAAAACTTACCTACTACTTTTGCATATTTTCCAAGATCTTTGTAAACTTTGTCTTGGGGAAAGAGAACTATTTTGGGATCTTACTGCAAGCCCTTGAGACTGAAGAAATTAGTTGCAGTGGATTTTTGCATGATGTAACTTCCTCTGTTGTGATGAAGTGAACATGGTGTACTAAATATTGGAGACTTGAACTCCATTTCTTTTTGACTAAGAAATGAGAAGTTTTTAGATTAAGCCACTCAGTATATAAAAGGCATTGTAAACCATGTTCCCAGAAAGTGCATTCTTCTGATGAAAGATCAATGCATGTAGTCTTTAGTATCAAGCCCATGTGAAAGACACTTTTTTTCTTATAAATAAATATATACATCCATACTACACAGGATGCCCATTAAGTAATGAGACAAATGAATGTTATATCAAAACAACAAACCATATTTAGAATTAGCACTTACACAGATTCAAAATAATCTCTCTCCAGCTACAAGCAATGGTGAGATCTTTTGTTCAGGTGTTCGAAGGCAGGGTGGAAGTCCGGAACCTCTTTCAGTTGTACCTCGTTCCATGTCCTCAATGCTGCTGAAGCATTCGTCTTTGAAGGCACACTTCACCTTTGGGAAGAGGGAAAAGTCTATGGAAGTCAAATCTGGTGAATAGGGTTAATGTTTGATCACACAGATAGACTTCAAAGCTAGAAACTGCGTTTCACAGGCAGCGTGCAGACTAGGGCTGCCTAACATTTACTGTGGGAGAGGGGAGAATTTTATTCTTTTCTTTTTAAATGCAATTTCGAATGATTTATTTAGCATATTCTTACATTTTTAAGTTAGTAATGAAAATTCTTTGGCTACTGGGTCCGTTTATTCTGGGTTTGGATATTTATTTGGAAGGGATATTCTGTGTTTGTATGGCAAATGCCATAGGATACGCATTAGTGGAATTCCACTGCTTAGGAAAAGCTTCTAGAATTATAGACACTAGATAGCTAGCACGCCGACAAAATTTTGCCCTCTGCCTCTATGTGGTAGGTCTCTGCTAATTCTATTATATTAAGCCATATGCGCAAATTGCAGAGCCACCTGATCTTTCTGGATGCCCGGCAGCCCAAAGTGTTTCAGGATGAAACGAATTGGTCAAAGAAAATGTACGACTATACTATAGAAACGGATAGATATCTTTTCGCCAGTTGAGAAAAAACATCAGTTAATTACAAGGGAAAGACTATGGGAAGTATGGAAAACGAGATTTTTAAAAATTAATACCTAAATGGATTAGTCATATTTTTCGGGCCCGGGCTCTGTCTGGCAATATAAAATTTGGGCTTGGGCTCTTAAAATTGAGCCCCAACTCAGCACTGGTAGAGACTCATTGTCGTGCAACAGAAATCAATTTGGGGGAGGGGGGGACAGTTCTTCCTGACACGTTGCATGCAGATGTACAGACGTTGCATTACTCCTAAATAAAACTGACTGTGCCACCCAAGTGGTCTAAGTGCTGGCTTATGACCTTCATCCAAGAAGAGCCTGTGAGGCATGAATGTTGTTTCTCTTACGGCACTGGCTCTCTCCCTTCCCTGGAACCAGTGACCCTAAATTAGGGACGGGCGACTGCTTATAGCCCATTGAGTTGCTCACGGTGGTCGTTAAACCTCCAATCAAAAAAAAAAAAAAAAAAAAAAAACCCTCCCTTTAGCCGCCCCGGTGGCGCAGTGGTCTAAGGCGTTGGCCTGTGATAATTCGTCCGTAAGGGGTCCGGGTTCGAATCCCGGTCAGGCATGGATGTTGTGTTTGTCTTACGGCACTGGCTCTCTCCCTTCCCTGGAACCAGTGACCCTAAATTAGGGACGGGCGACTGCTTATAGCCCATTGAGTTGCTCACAGTGGTCGTTAAACCTCCAATCAAAAAAAAAAAAAAAAAAAAAAACCCTCCCTTTAGCCGCCCCGGTGGCGCAGTGGTCTAAGGCGTTGGCCTGTGATCATTCGTCCGTAAGGGGTCCGGGTTCGAATCCCGGTCAGGCATGGATGTTGTGTTTGTCTTACGGCACTGGCTCTCTCCCTTCCCTGGAACCAGTGACCCTAAATTAGGGACGGGCAACTGCTTATAGCCCATTGAGTTGCTCAAGGTGGTCGTTAAACCTCCAATCAAAAAAAAAAAAAAAAAAACCCTTCCTTTAGCCGCCCCGGTGGCGCAGTGGTCTAAGGCGTTGGCCTCTGATAATTCGTCCGTAAGGGGTCCGGGTTCGAATCCCGGTCAGGCATGGATGTTGTGTTTGTCTTACGGCACTGGCTCTCTCCCTTCCCTGGAACCAGTGACCCTAAATTAGGGACGGGCGACTGCTTATAGCCCATTGAGTTGCTCACGGTGGTCGTTAAACCTCCAATCAAAAAAAAAAAAAAAAAAACCCTCCCTTTAGCCGCCCCGGTGGCGCAGTGGTCTAAGGCGTTGGCCTGTGATCATTCGTCCGTAAGGGGTCCGGGTTCGAATCCCGGTCAGGCATGGATGTTGTGTTTGTCTTACGGCACTGGCTCTCTCCCTTCCCTGGAACCAGTGACCCTAAATTAGGGACGGGCGACTGCTTATAGCCCATTGAGTTGCTCACGGTGGTCGTTAAACCTCCAATCAAAAAAAAAAAAAAAAAAAAAACCCTTCCTTTAGCCGCCCCGGTGGCGCAGTGGTCTAAGGCGTTGGCCTCTGATAATTCGTCCGTAAGGGGTCCGGGTTCGAATCCCGG
Organism: Macrothele yani; assembly: GCA_039090855.1. NCBI lineage: Eukaryota > Metazoa > Arthropoda > Arachnida > Araneae > Macrothelidae > Macrothele > Macrothele yani. The sequence goes on along the minus strand of CM077009.1, from coordinate 193,200,265 downwards.
TCAGGCATGGATGTTGTGTTTGTCTTACGGCACTGGCTCTCTCCCTTCCCTGGAACCAGTGACCCTAAATTAGGGACGGGCGACTGCTTATAGCCCATTGAGTTGCTCACGGTGGTCGTTAAACCTCCAATCAAAAAAAAAAAAAAAAAAAAAAACCCTCCCCCCTTCTACTCATACATTAGACACGTCTATTTAAACAATAACTCAACCTGTCCTGATGTTGCTTTAGGAGGGAAAGTGGGGGAGGACAAGAATGCCCGACTCAAATGCTCTTTGCATGGGGGAGCGAGGGATGGAATGGGGACATAAGCACACAGATGAGTAGCGTGACGTCCGAGGCTTCTGTGGTCAGCCAGAAGCGCGCCCAGGGTATCTCTTTCGTTGGCTGCAGAATACATCATGCAGGAAGGTGCAATGCAACCAAGGGAAGGAACGTTGATTTTCACTGGGGTGGGGAGACCGGTTTGATGGGCACTTCCCTGAACAAAAGCTTAAGAACATGAACAATGCAGTTAATCTGGCATGCGATACAGGTGTTTCTTGGCTCTGCGCTCCTGAGTTTTGCTTCAATTTTTTTTTTTTTTTTTTTTATTGACTGACGATAGTGGAAGTTGAAGGCTTCGGCTGGAAATGCTTTCTCACTAATAAGCGCTGTAGCATTATCATCTGATGTTAACAATGGGTAATTAATTTAATACTTGGCTGAAGATAAAATAACGCAAAAGAAGGGAGAGCTTTCCCATTCATATAAAAGTGCAGCTCCACGCGAAGGCTCAGTGCGCAGTAAATTAAAGTAGGCCAAACCACTTGAAAGAGAGAAAGCGGCATCGCTGTTTCGAAGTGCTGGCGGTGAGATCCGCGATCCGCGAACACGTGCGAAGGAGCTGGTAAAGGGAAGCGCAACTTCATTCTAACAAAAACATCTGTAGATAAGAAAAAAAAGCATAACATAGAAGGAACATATTATTAAAGAAAATATTAATCGAAAGCATTACAAGCGATAATTTATAAGTTAATTACTTCTAAGACGGATTCTATTGCGCTGAACAGAGAACCATCCTGTAGCAGACATCCACATTGAATGGAATTTAGACAATTGTGCGGTTTTACGAGCAATGCAATATTCTAACGAGAGTCTTAAGATTAACTGTGATTTATATTGATTACATAAATGGTTTTGAGCATTGAATAAAGGCAAACAAATAACATCATTAGCATGATTAATAAAAGCTTTTGCTAGTATGAAAAAATAAGTGCATAAAGCAGATCGACACTGAGTTGCAGAATTAGCCTTTGAAGTATACATATAATCACGTTGGGTGTGAGCTAATTCATGAAAATAAGGAAGATAATTTAGTTTTCTGAGCAGCACCATGACTTTTTTTTTTTCTTTGATTGGAGGTTTAACAACCACCATGAGCAACTCAATGGGCTATAAGCAGTCGCCCGTCCCTAATTTAGGGTCACTGGTTCCAGGGAAGGGAGAGAGCCAGTGCCGTAAGACAAACACAACATCCATGCCTCACCAGGATTCAAACCCGGACCCCTTTCGGACCAATGATCAGAGGCCACCGCTTAGACCACTGCGCCACCGGGGCGGCCACCATGACTTCAGGTGCGGCCCTTATGGCAACTTTTGCTTCCAAGATTGCGAAATTTCTCACCTGCGGCTCTTAGTCAGAAAATTACAAGGTAATTGATCTGGAAACTGTGTGTAGTCATTAAATCCTGAAACTTTTACTTCTTAGCTTCATTTTTTGTTTGTTTGGGGGTTTAACGACCACCTTCAGCAACTTGATGACCTATACGCAATCGTCTATCCCTAATTTAAGGTCACTGGTTCCAGAGAAGGGAGAGAGCCAAGGCTGTAAAACAAACACAGCATCCATGCCTCACCAGGATGCAAACTCGTACTCCATCTCCGATGAATTGTCGGAAGCCAGCGATTAGACCACTGCAGCACTTTGAAATTGGGGGAAGACTGTAAATCTAATTGAAACAAAGTTATTTGTGGATGAAATATTAAGAAAAGAATTGCAGCTGTGAGCTCATCAAGAGACATTTTTTGAGTAATAATTCTGCACTGTGCTTTTTTTATGACAAGAGCTTGTGAAGATGCTGCAAAATTGCACATCCCCCCCCCCTTTATGATTCACCATAAAAACGAAAAATGATGTAGTCCTTTGAAAAGATCGTTGTTGATTTTACTTGGAAATAAAATAATGGCATTACAATAATACTGATCTTTTTCTGCAATATCACAATACTTGACCCAATCACATAGCTTCTTTGCTATTGGCTCAAAACTGTTTTAAAATGACAGGTAATAAGATAAATTTGTTTCAATAAATGAAATTTTTTGTGGAATACCAACTATTATTATTAGAAGAACATACCTTTCTGAAAATCTGCGACAGTATTTATCTTGTGTTGTTTTAGCTAAAGGACAAGATGTTGAAATTTTATATGCACTTGGTAGATGGAATCCATCTTGTTTTATGTGGAATCAATATGTTTACATCCAGAGATGAATTTGACTATTATGATGTCTCTAGCACCAATTCTTAACCAATTTCAATTAAATTTTTCATCTTACAGAAAAATGGCTGAAAAATTGCCAGTGTAATCATCCCGTTGTCTGTCACTCTGAACAGAAAATATTCTTTTCGGATTTCAAACATTTCCTTTTATGGATAATGTTCATCAAATAAACAGAATTTAATGCATCAAAGTTTGAAGCACTTATTTGTTATATTTTGCCTTTCAGATTTCTGAAAGTAGAAATTTTAAACTGGCTTAACAGCAATTATTTCAGTAAAAAAAAAAAAAAAAAATTGCTGTGCAGCTTGATGAGTTTTTATGAAATTTAGTGCATTTTTATTTTCCATTTACATTTGAAATTTTCTGCTAGGATGGACTAATGCTGGGATAGTTTATAATGGAGGTGGAACAAATCCTAAATTTTCTGGAATCTGAATTCAAATCCTAAACATTTCTTGAATCTTTCATATAAGAATAATTATAAGAAAAAAAAAAGAAAAGACTTCTATTAAAAGTTTTTAATTGAAGCAAAATTTGAAATCTGTTTCATAAAAAACAAATTAAACAATACAGTTTTCAAAAAATATACCCATACTTATTAAGAAGACACAAATGAAATTTATAATTTGCATTTACTAAATGAAGTACATAACTAATTTGCATTTACTAAATGAAGTGCATAACTCTTGCGTCTTAAGGTTCATTTCCATTTTCTGAACATATTTTAACAAAAAAATATATGAGTAACAATTCATATTTTTGACATTTTTCTTTAATAACAAAAGTTCCAAAACCTTTTTAAATCAAACCAAGTGTAGAGGTGGGAAGGATTATTTCAAGAGTTAATGTAGATAAACACTAAATGTGGAACACTAAAATTGAGTAAATTCTTCCTGGAAAATTAAGAAAAATCAAAAACATGTTTAAGAGTTAAGAACACTCGTGAAACACTCGAAGGAGTTCTTGAGTCAATATATTCCTTAATTTTTCATCGGCATATACAAGACTCAGTTCATTTTTAAGGCGCTGTGTTTAGTAAATATGTTTCCGTAAAAATGTAGATTTTCAAGAGCGCGAGAGGGAAAGCATCACTAAATTATTCGAATTTGGTTGTGTCAGCAAGTCAGACAAATTGAAGTTTCTTACAGTCTTGAAATCTTATATCCATTTCCATAAGAATGTGGTCCAAAATTTTAAAATACGATTGTTTATAATTTTGAAAAATTGTTTCCTGTGTAAGAGCAGCACATTACCGTGCTTATTTCTGTGATTTTGCTGGCTTTGCCAAACTGTGCTTCAAATAACTCATCGTTCCTTTTATGGCTCAAAATTTCACGGGTTTTTTTGTTTTTTTTTGGTTTTTTTAATTTGAGTTACACAGTAGTTTATGTTTAGTTATTTTTTTCTTCAAAAGTTTGAATAATAGATCGGTGAAGCCAAAAATGTAAATTAGAAAGTGTTCATGTCACTCAAAAACCCCTTGGCAAGATGAATCGATTTTTTGTCTGATTATTCGCTATTCGTCAGAAATCCGAACACTTCCTTCAATTTATTCCAATCTTCAACAACTACACTTACTAATTTCGAAGTGGAGGAACATCGAGTTTCTGCTATGGTTGGTCTGAATCTTGCGGTTTTGCCGCCCGGTGGCGCAGTGGTCTAAGCGATGGCCTCTGATCATTCGTCTGAACGGGGTCCGGGTTCGAATCCCGGTGAGGCATGGATGTTGTGTTTGTCTTACAGCACTGGCTCTCTCCCTTCCCTAGAACCAGTGACCCTAAATTAGGGACGGGCGACTGCTTATAGCCCATTGAGTTGCTCACAGTGGTCGTTAAACCTCCAATCAATCAATCATTTTGCGGTTGTTGATATAAGTGTATAAGACCGCTTCGCAGAATGGTTAACAAACGAAGCAATTCCACTGAGGCTTGCAAAAAAGTATTCGACACTTAGAAATCTTAGAAAAACTCTGGTGTAATACAAGATTCAAACGTTGAACTAAGCAATGAACAAAAACAGCTTGAGAAGCTTTAACCTTGACTTTTTTTCTGTAGCCCATTTAAGTGTCCAGACATTATACTTGCCCCATCGTAACATTGTCCTATTTATTTGTGTTGGTAATCAGACTGTTCCAAAATTTTGCCTAGCATTTTGTATAAAGCTCCTGACGTTCTATCTTCATTCACATCATGGAAACTCAAAAATCCCTCAACCAATACACCTTCCGAATCAACAATAAAAAATTATTTAATTTTTGATGTGATCGTTCATATATTCAGAAATACATTCAATTAATTCATTTTGAATAGTTTTTTATCCTTTCGTATTGATTTTCAATTTCTAAAGAACTTCTTCATATCAACAATGAAAGTGTTTCAATGAAATTTCCACGATTTATCGAGCCCATGCTTTTGTCATGGCCATGGAATGCTAGTTCTTGTTTGCTCAAATACAGTACAGACTAATACTGCATCAATCACTGTATGCAGGAAAAGTCTATTTAAGCGAACGGTTTCGTTAAAATGCGTTTTCAAAAGCCTAGCATTTTCCCTCAGGGCATCGGCAATGGTGTTTTGAATTTTTCAAAATTCCTTACCATTAATCCGCATTTCAGGTGTTTGCTAGAATCTCGATGTTTATGAAGTGACCGTGTTACGCTTAATAAATCTGAGAATCCGTCTTTATTCCACGCCGAATGTTTATTACTAAAAAGTAAGCAGGGCCGAAAAAAAAAATTAACACCCGCTCCACCGTGATCTCTCACGACTTAACGCTCAAAAACTGAAAGATGCAGAAGTAAGGCGCGTGAAGCTGAGACACTTCACTTGAGCGAGCAGATTGGGGAGGGTGATGTCACGGTTACCATGACAACTCGGCCGAAAAATGCAGACTCCCAAGCATTCTCATTTCGGCTCTTCACTTGCGCTGTTTTGCGTGTAAGGATTTGTTTTCCGTATTGAGCGCGCCATGTGAATTAATATCTATTCAAAATTTTGAGTATTTTGGAACTGAATAAAGGCAAAAAAGAATATATTATAAAAAAATACTGAATAAAACTTTATTTTGAGTAAAATAGGTGAAGAAGCACTTCCCCTACTTCACCTGAGAAGCCGCCACTGGAAGTTGTTCTCATCTGACTGATGAACATAGGAGAGGTTGGGTGTGTGTGTGGAGGGGAGGGACTGGGCAGTTGCGAAAGCATTCTCATTTCGGCTCTTCACTTGCACTGTTTTACATATAAGGATTTGTTTTCCGTATTGAGCGCGCCATGTGAATTAATATCTATTCAAAATTTTGAGTATTTTGGAACTGAATAAAGGCAAAAAAGAATATATTATAAAAATATACTGAATAAAACTTTATTTTGAGTAAAATAGGTGAAGAGGCACTTCACCTACTTCACCTGAGAAGCCGCCACTGGAAGTTGTTCTCATCTGACTGATGAACATAGGAGAGGTTGGGTGTGTGTGTGGAGGGGGAGGGACTGGGCAGTTGCGAAAGCATTCTCATTTCGGCTCTTCACTTGCACTGTTTTACATATAAGGATTTGTTTTCCGTATTGAGCGCGCCATGTGAATTAATATCTATTCAAAATTTTGAGTATTTTGGAACTGAATAAAGGCAAAAAAGAATATATTATAAAAAAATACTGAATAAAACTTTATTTTGAGTAAAATAGGTGAAGAGGCACTTCACCTACTTCACCTGAGAAGCCGCCACTGGAAGTTGTTCTCATCTGACTGATGAACATAGGAGAGGTTGGGTGTGTGTGTGGAGGGGGAGGGACTGGGCAGTTGCGAAAGCATTCTCATTTCGGCTCTTCACTTGCACTGTTTTACATATAAGGATTTGTTTTCCGTATTGAGCGCGCCGTGTGAATTAATATCTATTCAAAATTTTGAGTATTTTGGAACTGAATAAAGGCAAAAAAGAATATATTATAAAAACATACTGAATAAAACTTTATTTTGAGTAAAATAGGTGAAGAAGCACTTCACCTACTTCACCTGAGAAGCCGCCACTGGAAGTTGTTCTCATCTGACTGATGAACATAGGAGAGGTTGGGTGTGTGTGTGGAGGGGGAGGGACTGGGCAGTTGCGAAAGCATTCTCATTTCGGCTCTTCACTTGCACTGTTTTGCGTGTAAGGATTTGTTTTCCGTATTGAGCGCGCCATGTGAATTAATATCTATTCAAAATTTTGAGTATTTTGGAACTGAATAAAGGCAAAAAGAATATATTATAAAAACATACTGAATAAAACTTTATTTTGAGTAAAATAGGTGAAGAAGCACTTCACCTACTTCACCTGAGAAGCCGCCACTGGAAGTTGTTCTCATCTGACTGATGAACATAGGAGAGGTTGGGTGTGTGTGTGGAGGGGGGAGGGACTGGGCAGTTGCGAAAGCATTCTCATTTCGGCTCTTCACTTGCACTGTTTTACATATAAGGATTTGTTTTCCGTATTGAGCGCGCCATGTGAATTAATATCTATTCAAAATTTTGAGTATTTTGGAACTGAATAAAGGCAAAAAAGAATATATTATTAAAACATACTGAATAAAACTTTATTTTGAGTAAAATAGGCGAAGAAGCACTTCACCTACTTCACCTGAGAAGCCGCCACTGGAAGTTGTTCTCATCTGACTGATGAACATAGGAGAGGTTGGGTGTGTGTGTGGAGGGGGGAGGGACTGGGCAGTTGCGAAAGCATTCTCATTTCGGCTCTTCACTTGCACTGTTTTACATATAAGGATTTGTTTTCCGTATTGAGCGCGCCATGTGAATTAATATCTATTCAAAATTTTGAGTATTTTGGAACTGAATAAAGGCAAAAAAGAATATATTATAAAAATATACTGAATAAAACTTTATTTTGAGTAAAATAGGTGAAGAGGCACTTCACCTACTTCACCTGAGAAGCCGCCACTGGAAGTTGTTCTCATCTGACTGATGAACATAGGAGAGGTTGGGTGTGTGTGTGGAGGGGAGGGACTGGGCAGTTGCGAAAGCATTCTCATTTCGGCTCTTCACTTGCACTGTTTTGCGTGTAAGGATTTGTTTTCCGTATTGAGCGCGCCATGTGAATTAATATCTATTCAAAATTTTGAGTATTTTGGAACTGAATAAAGGCAAAAAGAATATATTATTAAAACATACTGAATAAAACTTTATTTTGAGTAAAATAGGTGAAGAGGCACTTCACCTACTTCACCTGAGAAGCCGCCACTGGAAGTTGTTCTCATCTGACTGATGAACATAGGAGAGGTTGGGTGTGTGTGTGGAGGGGGAGGGACTGGGCAGTTGCGAAAGCATTCTCATTTCGGCTCTTCACTTGCACTGTTTTGCGTGTAAGGATTTGTTTTCCGTATTGAGCGCGCCATGTGAATTAATATCTATTCAAAATTTTGAGTATTTTGGAACTGAATAAAGGCAAAAAAGAATATATTATTAAAACATACTGAATAAAACTTTATTTTGAGTAAAATAGGTGAAGAGGCACTTCACCTACTTCACCTGAGAAGCCGCCACTGGAAGTTGTTCTCATCTGACTGATGAACATAGGAGAGGTTGGGTGTGTGTGTGGAGGGGGAGGGACTGGGCAGTTGCGAAAGCATTCTCATTTCGGCTCTTCACTTGCACTGTTTTACATATAAGGATTTGTTTTCCGTATTGAGCGCGCCATGTGAATTAATATCTATTCAAAATTTTGAGTATTTTGGAACTGAATAAAGGCAAAAAAGAATATATTATAAAAATATACTGAATAAAACTTTATTTTGAGTAAAATAGGTGAAGAGGCACTTCACCTACTTCACCTGAGAAGCCGCCACTGGAAGTTGTTCTCATCTGACTGATGAACATAGGAGAGGTTGGGTGTGTGTGTGGAGGGGGAGGGACTGGGCAGTTGCGAAAGCATTCTCATTTCGGCTCTTCACTTGCACTGTTTTACATATAAGGATTTGTTTTCCGTATTGAGCGCGCCATGTGAATTAATATCTATTCAAAATTTTGAGTATTTTGGAACTGAATAAAGGCAAAAGAATATATTATTAAAACATACTGAATAAAACTTTATTTTGAGTAAAATAGGTGAAGAAGCACTTCACCTACTTCACCTGAGAAGCCACCACTGGAAGTTGTTCTCATCTGACTGATGAACATAGGAGAGGTTGGGTGTGTGTGTGGAGGGGGAGGGACTGGGCAGTTGCGAAAGCATTCTCATTTCGGCTCTTCACTTGCACTGTTTTACATATAAGGATTTGTTTTCCGTATTGAGCGCGCCATGTGAATTAATATCTATTCAAAATTTTGAGTATTTTGGAACTGAATAAAGGCAAAAAAGAATATATTATTAAAACATACTGAATAAAACTTTATTTTGAGTAAAATAGGTGAAGAGGCACTTCACCTACTTCACCTGAGAAGCCGCCACTGGAAGTTGTTCTCATCTGACTGATGAACATAGGAGAGGTTGGGTGTGTGTGTGGAGGGGGAGGGACTGGGCAGTTGCGAAAGCATTCTCATTTCGGCTCTTCACTTGCACTGTTTTACATATAAGGATTTGTTTTCCGTATTGAGCGCGCCGTGTGAATTAATATCTATTCAAAATTTTGAGTATTTTGGAACTGAATAAAGGCAAAAAAGAATATATTATAAAAACATACTGAATAAAACTTTATTTTGAGTAAAATAGGTGAAGAAGCACTTCACCTACTTCACCTGAGAAGCCGCCACTGGAAGTTGTTCTCATCTGACTGATGAACATAGGAGAGGTTGGGTGTGTGTGTGGAGGGGGGAGGGACTGGGCAGTTGCGAAAGCATTCTCATTTCGGCTCTTCACTTGCACTGTTTTGCGTGTAAGGATTTGTTTTCCGTATTGAGCGCGCCATGTGAATTAATATCTATTCAAAATTTTGAGTATTTTGGAACTGAATAAAGGCAAAAAAGAATATATTATAAAAACATACTGAATAAAACTTTATTTTGAGTAAAATAGGCGAAGAAGCACTTCACCTACTTCACCTGAGAAGCCGCCACTGGAAGTTGTTCTCATCTGACTGATGAACATAGGAGAGGTTGGGTGTGTGTGTGGAGGGGGGAGGGACTGGGCAGTTGCGAAAGCATTCTCATTTCGGCTCTTCACTTGCACTGTTTTACATATAAGGATTTGTTTTCCGTATTGAGCGCGCCATGTGAATTAATATCTATTCAAAATTTTGAGTATTTTGGAACTGAATAAAGGCAAAAAAGAATATATTATAAAAATATACTGAATAAAACTTTATTTTGAGTAAAATAGGTGAAGAGGCACTTCACCTACTTCACCTGAGAAGCCGCCACTGGAAGTTGTTCTCATCTGACTGATGAACATAGGAGAGGTTGGGTGTGTGTGTGGAGGGGGAGGGACTGGGCAGTTGCGAAAGCATTCTCATTTCGGCTCTTCACTTGCACTGTTTTGCGTGTAAGGATTTGTTTTCCGTATTGAGCGCGCCATGTGAATTAATATCTATTCAAAATTTTGAGTATTTTGGAACTGAATAAAGGCAAAAAAGAATATATTATTAAAACATACTGAATAAAACTTTATTTTGAGTAAAATAGGTGAAGAGGCACTTCACCTACTTCACCTGAGAAGCCGCCACTGGAAGTTGTTCTCATCTGACTGATGAACATAGGAGAGGTTGGGTGTGTGTGTGGAGGGGGAGGGACTGGGCAGTTGCGAAAGCATTCTCATTTCGGCTCTTCACTTGCACTGTTTTGCGTGTAAGGATTTGTTTTCCGTATTGAGCGCGCCATGTGAATTAATATCTATTCAAAATTTTGAGTATTTTGGAACTGAATAAAGGCAAAAAAGAATATATTATTAAAACATACTGAATAAAACTTTATTTTGAGTAAAATAGGTGAAGAGGCACTTCACCTACTTCACCTGAGAAGCCGCCACTGGAAGTTGTTCTCATCTGACTGATGAACATAGGAGAGGTTGGGTGTGTGTGTGGAGGGGGAGGGACTGGGCAGTTGCGAAAGCATTCTCATTTCGGCTCTTCACTTGCACTGTTTTACATATAAGGATTTGTTTTCCGTATTGAGCGCGCCATGTGAATTAATATCTATTCAAAATTTTGAGTATTTTGGAACTGAATAAAGGCAAAAAAGAATATATTATAAAAATATACTGAATAAAACTTTATTTTGAGTAAAATAGGTGAAGAGGCACTTCACCTACTTCACCTGAGAAGCCGCCACTGGAAGTTGTTCTCATCTGACTGATGAACATAGGAGAGGTTGGGTGTGTGTGTGGAGGGGGAGGGACTGGGCAGTTGCGAAAGCATTCTCATTTCGGCTCTTCACTTGCACTGTTTTGCGTGTAAGGATTTGTTTTCCGTATTGAGCGCGCCATGTGAATTAATATCTATTCAAAATTTTGAGTATTTTGGAACTGAATAAAGGCAAAAAGAATATATTATTAAAACATACTGAATAAAACTTTATTTTGAGTAAAATAGGTGAAGAGGCACTTCACCTACTTCACCTGAGAAGCCGCCACTGGAAGTTGTTCTCATCTGACTGATGAACATAGGAGAGGTTGGGTGTGTGTGTGGAGGGGGAGGGACTGGGCAGTTGCGAAAGCATTCTCATTTCGGCTCTTCACTTGCACTGTTTTGCGTGTAAGGATTTGTTTTCCGTATTGAGCGCGCCATGTGAATTAATATCTATTCAAAATTTTGAGTATTTTGGAACTGAATAAAGGCAAAAAAGAATATATTATTAAAACATACTGAATAAAACTTTATTTTGAGTAAAATAGGTGAAGAGGCACTTCACCTACTTCACCTGAGAAGCCGCCACTGGAAGTTGTTCTCATCTGACTGATGAACATAGGAGAGGTTGGGTGTGTGTGTGGAGGGGGAGGGACTGGGCAGTTGCGAAAGCATTCTCATTTCGGCTCTTCACTTGCACTGTTTTACATATAAGGATTTGTTTTCCGTATTGAGCGCGCCATGTGAATTAATATCTATTCAAAATTTTGAGTATTTTGGAACTGAATAAAGGCAAAAAGAATATATTATAAAAATATACTGAATAAAACTTTATTTTGAGTAAAATAGGTGAAGAGGCACTTCACCTACTTCACCTGAGAAGCCGCCACTGGAAGTTGTTCTCATCTGACTGATGAACATAGGAGAGGTTGGGTATGTGTGTGGAGGGGGTAGGGACTGGGCAGTTGCGAAAGCATTCTCATTTCGGCTCTTCACTTGCACTGTTTTACATATAAGGATTTGTTTTCCGTATTGAGCGCGCCATGTGAATTAATATCTATTCAAAATTTTGAGTATTTTGGAACTGAATAAAGGCAAAAAAGAATATATTATTAAAACATACTGAATAAAACTTTATTTTGAGTAAAATAGGTGAAGAAGCACTTCACCTACTTCACCTGAGAAGCCACCACTGGAAGTTGTTCTCATCTGACTGATGAACATAGGAGAGGTTGGGTGTGTGTGTGGAGGGGGGAGGGACTGGGCAGTTGCGAAAGCATTCTCATTTCGGCTCTTCACTTGCACTGTTTTACATATAAGGATTTGTTTTCCGTATTGAGCGCGCCATGTGAATTAATATCTATTCAAAATTTTGAGTATTTTGGAACTGAATAAAGGCAAAAAAGAATATATTATTAAAACATACTGAATAAAACTTTATTTTGAGTAAAATAGGTGAAGAGGCACTTCACCTACTTCACCTGAGAAGCCGCCACTGGAAGTTGTTCTCATCTGACTGATGAACATAGGAGAGGTTGGGTGTGTGTGTGGAGGGGGAGGGACTGGGCAGTTGCGAAAGCATTCTCATTTCGGCTCTTCACTTGCACTGTTTTACATATAAGGATTTGTTTTCCGTATTGAGCGCGCCATGTGAATTAATATCTATTCAAAATTTTGAGTATTTTGGAACTGAATAAAGGCAAAAAAGAATATATTATTAAAACATACTGAATAAAACTTTATTTTGAGTAAAATAGGTGAAGAAGCACTTCACCTACTTCACCTGAGAAGCCACCACTGGAAGTTGTTCTCATCTGACTGATGAACATAGGAGAGGTTGGGTGTGTGTGTGTGGAGGGGGAGGGACTGGGCAGTTGCGAAAGCATTCTCATTTCGGCTCTTCACTTGCACTGTTTTACATATAAGGATTTGTTTTCCGTATTGAGCGCGCCATGTGAATTAATATCTATTCAAAATTTTGAGTATTTTGGAACTGAATAAAGGCAAAAAAGAATATATTATTAAAACATACTGAATAAAACTTTATTTTGAGTAAAATAGGTGAAGAGGCACTTCACCTACTTCACCTGAGAAGCCGCCACTGGAAGTTGTTCTCATCTGACTGATGAACATAGGAGAGGTTGGGTGTGTGTGTGGAGGGGGAGGGACTGGGCAGTTGCGAAAGCATTCTCATTTCGGCTCTTCACTTGCACTGTTTTACATATAAGGATTTGTTTTCCGTATTGAGCGCGCCATGTGAATTAATATCTATTCAAAATTTTGAGTATTTTGGAACTGAATAAAGGCAAAAAAGAATATATTATTAAAACATACTGAATAAAACTTTATTTTGAGTAAAATAGGTGAAGAAGCACTTCACCTACTTCACCTGAGAAGCCACCACTGGAAGTTGTTCTCATCTGACTGATGAACATAGGAGAGGTTGGGTGTGTATGTGGAGGGGGGAGGGACTGGGCAGTTGCGAAAGCATTCTCATTTCGGCTCTTCACTTGCACTGTTTTACATATAAGGATTTGTTTTCCGTATTGAGCGCGCCATGTGAATTAATATCTATTCAAAATTTTGAGTATTTTGGAACTGAATAAAGGCAAAAAGAATATATTATTAAAACATACTGAATAAAACTTTATTTTGAGTAAAATAGGTGAAGAGGCACTTCACCTACTTCACCTGAGAAGCCGCCACTGGAAGTTGTTCTCATCTGACTGATGAACATAGGAGAGGTTGGGTGTGTGTGTGGAGGGGGAGGGACTGGGCAGTTGCGAAAGCATTCTCATTTCGGCTCTTCACTTGCACTGTTTTACATATAAGGATTTGTTTTCCGTATTGAGCGCGCCATGTGAATTAATATCTATTCAAAATTTTGAGTATTTTGGAACTGAATAAAGGCAAAAAAGAATATATTATTAAAACATACTGAATAAAACTTTATTTTGAGTAAAATAGGTGAAGAGGCACTTCACCTACTTCACCTGAGAAGCCGCCACTGGAAGTTGTTCTCATCTGACTGATGAACATAGGAGAGGTTGGGTGTGTGTGTGGAGGGGGGAGGGACTGGGCAGTTGCGAAAGCATTCTCATTTCGGCTCTTCACTTGCACTGTTTTACATATAAGGATTTGTTTTCCGTATTGAGCGCGCCATGTGAATTAATATCTATTCAAAATTTTGAGTATTTTGGAACTGAATAAAGGCAAAAAAGAATATATTATTAAAACATACTGAATAAAACTTTATTTTGAGTAAAATAGGTGAAGAAGCACTTCACCTACTTCACCTGAGAAGCCACCACTGGAAGTTGTTCTCATCTGACTGATGAACATAGGAGAGGTTGGGTGTGTATGTGGAGGGGGGAGGGACTGGGCAGTTGCGAAAGCATTCTCATTTCGGCTCTTCACTTGCACTGTTTTACATATAAGGATTTGTTTTCCGTATTGAGCGCGCCATGTGAATTAATATCTATTCAAAATTTTGAGTATTTTGGAACTGAATAAAGGCAAAAAAGAATATATTATTAAAACATACTGAATAAAACTTTATTTTGAGTAAAATAGGTGAAGAGGCACTTCACCTACTTCACCTGAGAAGCCGCCACTGGAAGTTGTTCTCATCTGACTGATGAACATAGGAGAGGTTGGGTGTGTGTGTGGAGGGGGAGGGACTGGGCAGTTGCGAAAGCATTCTCATTTCGGCTCTTCACTTGCACTGTTTTACATATAAGGATTTGTTTTCCGTATTGAGCGCGCCATGTGAATTAATATCTATTCAAAATTTTGAGTATTTTGGAACTGAATAAAGGCAAAAAAGAATATATTATTAAAACATACTGAATAAAACTTTATTTTGAGTAAAATAGGTGAAGAGGCACTTCACCTACTTCACCTGAGAAGCCACCACTGGAAGTTGTTCTCATCTGACTGATGAACATAGGAGAGGTTGGGTGTGTGTGTGGAGGGGGAGGGACTGGGCAGTTGCGAAAGCATTCTCATTTCGGCTCTTCACTTGCACTGTTTTACATATAAGGATTTGTTTTCCGTATTGAGCGCGCCATGTGAATTAATATCTATTCAAAATTTTGAGTATTTTGGAACTGAATAAAGGCAAAAAAGAATATATTATTAAAACATACTGAATAAAACTTTATTTTGAGTAAAATAGGTGAAGAAGCACTTCACCTACTTCACCTGAGAAGCCACCACTGGAAGTTGTTCTCATCTGACTGATGAACATAGGAGAGGTTGGGTGTGTATGTGGAGGGGGAGGGACTGGGCAGTTGCGAAAGCATTCTCATTTCGGCTCTTCACTTGCACTGTTTTACATATAAGGATTTGTTTTCCGTATTGAGCGCGCCATGTGAATTAATATCTATTCAAAATTTTGAGTATTTTGGAACTGAATAAAGGCAAAAAAGAATATATTATTAAAACATACTGAATAAAACTTTATTTTGAGTAAAATAGGTGAAGAGGCACTTCACCTACTTCACCTGAGAAGCCGCCACTGGAAGTTGTTCTCATCTGACTGATGAACATAGGAGAGGTTGGGTGTGTGTGTGGAGGGGGAGGGACTGGGCAGTTGCGAAAGCATTCTCATTTCGGCTCTTCACTTGCACTGTTTTACATATAAGGATTTGTTTTCCGTATTGAGCGCGCCATGTGAATTAATATCTATTCAAAATTTTGAGTATTTTGGAACTGAATAAAGGCAAAAAAGAATATATTATTAAAACATACTGAATAAAACTTTATTTTGAGTAAAATAGGTGAAGAGGCACTTCACCTACTTCACCTGAGAAGCCACCACTGGAAGTTGTTCTCATCTGACTGATGAACATAGGAGAGGTTGGGTGTGTGTGTGGAGGGGGAGGGACTGGGCAGTTGCGAAAGCATTCTCATTTCGGCTCTTCACTTGCACTGTTTTGCGTGTAAGGATTTGTTTTCCGTATTGAGCGCGCCATGTGAATTAATATCTATTCAAAATTTTGAGTATTTTGGAACTGAATAAAGGCAAAAAAGAATATATTATTAAAACATACTGAATAAAACTTTATTTTGAGTAAAATAGGTGAAGAAGCACTTCACCTACTTCACCTGAGAAGCCGCCACTGGAAGTTGTTCTCATCTGACTGATGAACATAGGAGAGGTTGGGTGTGTGTGTGGAGGGGGGAGGGACTGGGCAGTTGCGAAAGCATTCTCATTTCGGCTCTTCACTTGCACTGTTTTACATATAAGGATTTGTTTTCCGTATTGAGCGCGCCATGTGAATTAATATCTATTCAAAATTTTGAGTATTTTGGAACTGAATAAAGGCAAAAAGAATATATTATTAAAACATACTGAATAAAACTTTATTTTGAGTAAAATAGGTGAAGAAGCACTTCACCTACTTCACCTGAGAAGCCGCCACTGGAAGTTGTTCTCATCTGACTGATGAACATAGGAGAGGTTGGGTGTGTGTGTGGAGGGGGAGGGACTGGGCAGTTGCGAAAGCATTCTCATTTCGGCTCTTCACTTGCACTGTTTTGCGTATAAGGATTTGTTTTCCGTATTGAGCGCGCCATGTGAATTAATATCTATTCAAAATTTTGAATATTTTGGAACTGAATAAAGGCAAAAAGAATATATTATAAAAATATACTGAATAAAACTTTATTTTGAGTAAAATAGGCGAAGAGGCACTTCACCTACTTCACCTGAGAAGCCGCCACTGATCTGCAGATGGTAGAAGCAGTGTTTCTGCTAAGTAGGCATTTATTTTTTCTTTAGGAGAAAACTAAGTTTGCTCATTGCTGGTAGATGGTATCATCAATTGAAAATAGTAACTCCACATGCCATGAACTTGTTGTTGAGCAAACGATTTTTGAGTGGCATCGCTTTAACTTTGTTCTGCTGGCTGCAGAGCACTGTGATCTGCTTGGAAAATACTAATATTAGAAATTTTAATAGCCAGTGTTGATTTAACTTGCTCAAGGTTTTCTTTGCTCAAAAATACACTTCCTTTGAATCGGAGATCCTGTATAGTTCCGTATAGTTCCTGTATGTGGTGAAGTGCTTCTTCACCGATTTTTCGGTCTCAACAGACACCTTTTTACAGATGTAAGCAAGTCATTTCGAAAACCCTGTATGGAACCTGAAGTTGATTTGAAGTTTTGTACAATACTAATGGTGCTATTCACTAAAGGAATTGTTTCTGATATTGTTACTTCACTGGAACTGGCCACAAATGTAGCTCTATCGAACACATCTAGGATTCGTATCACTTCTGTAGTTGTCAACAGTTGAGCACTAAGATCTACCTGAAAATTTAACTCTGAAGCAGATAATAAAACAGCTTGCTTTTGTTCCATGAGACAAATGAGCATGTGATGCTGAGTATTCCATCTAGTTGGTTTGTTTTGTATCAAACGATGGGGTTTAAAACTTAGCTTAGCTTGAGAAGCTCGTAAAACTTTCATGGCTTTAGAAGAGTGCTTAAAATGTCCCACAATACTCTGGCAGGTTGACATTATTTCCTTAATTTCACTCTTGTTCAGTAAACTGTCTTTGAGAACTAATTGAAATGTATGAGCAAGGCATGGCAAGTGGTGAAAGGTATTGCGTTCTAAAGCTGCAACCATATTAGGCCCATTGTCTCTCATGAAACACAACTTTTTCTAAGAGATTCCATTCTTTCATAGTCTTGGTAATAAAAGTTTCTATTGCAGGGGCTATATGTGAAACTTCTGCAAAGGGAATACATTCTAAGCACAAGTGATGATACTCAAAGTTTTCATCTATGAAGTGAACTGTGAAACTGAGGTAATCGTCAGAAGATGTTGATGTCCACATGTCTGTTGTGACTGCAATAAACTCGGTTTTGTCTAAGATTCTGAACTTTTATTTTTTCTTCTTCATACATCTCTGGAATTACCTTTTGGGCTAAGTGTTTCCTGCTTGGGATGATATATTTTGGTTCAAAGTGGTGTATTAACTTTTTAAAACCTTTATCTTCTACTATGGACAAAGGTTGATTATCTTTGCAGATTATTTCGGTGACTAATCTGGTAATTGTTTCAGCTCTTTTGTCTCCAAGCCTAAAACATCACATTTTATCAATAAATGCTTTCAGAGTTGGTTGTTTAGAAGATACAGCTTTGCGTTTTACTTGGGGTGCTTCAAAAGGGCTTTGTTCTCCATAAGAAGAAGCTGCTGAACCTGGACTAGGAGTTGAACTAACTAATGCAAGACTCCCACCCAATGACAGCTGGATCATCTGGGTCATTATTGTCTTCCACTCAGGAGTCAACTCTGACAGTCAAAGGGCTTAAGGGTGAACTTCTATCTTTCAGTTCTTGAAATTTGGACGAATGCTTGACTTTCAAATGTTTCCACATTGCTGTAGTAGTATGTGACCCTTTTCCTCTGGATATTTTTGCAGAACACAGACTGCAATACACATAATTTTCATTATATGAAATTCGGAAATAGTTCCAGATATTAGAAGATGCTTGAGATGATGTCATCTCATGGGTTGACATTCGTTGCAGGTTTATAGGAGATGCAAGGGTAGTGTGACAGACACAAGATAAGTCGCTCCTAAGTATGCATAAATGCTGTGGTTAGCGACAGAAACTACGCAGGAATAAAAACAATAAAGCTTCAGAAACGCCGAGATTGATACAAAAAATACAGACTCGATAATGACGAGCATATACATGCACTAATAGCATGTGCAAGTGAGACGCTGCAGAGAGTTGAGTAGAACTAGAAACACTGAGCTGTAGACAGAGTAACTTGAGTCATGTGTGCAACACGGCTCAAGGTCACACTCCCCTCCATTTTCATGCCTCATTACCTCAGTAACGGCTGCCGGGAAAGAGAGAAAATATGGCTAAGTCACTTTCCCCACTATACTTGAGGTATGGTGGCTAAGTCACTTTCCCCACTATACTTTTGAGGTATGGTGGCTAAGTCACTTTCCCCACTATACTTTTGAGGTATGGTGGCTAAGGCACTGTCTGAGGGGAGACGCCGTCACTTTAGTGGTTGCTCTGTGTTTTACTGAACAATTCCTACACTGTTGCATCCGGTTTGGAAGTAACAAGCTATTTCAAATAGTTGTGTACACACTGTAGACAATCTTTTCGATTGTTTTCTAATGTCAGAACTCGTCAAGCTGACAAAAATTCGAACAAATATTGCTCTAGAACAAGCACCAAACACCAAGTTTCTTACATTAAGATACGAAAGATGAATAAAGCGCGAAGATTCGAGTTTTCGAATCTCAAATCTTTTGCAAGATTTGTGGTATTTAAGGATTTGAATGTTCCATCCCTAGTTTATATGTACCATGTAGATGCACATTTTCAGCCACAAAACTAAAGACTGTTTCAATTAAAGGGAAAACTGTTCTTGCACCTAATAAAGCAAATTTTTTAAAAAATGACCGTTCTTTAAAATATAAAAGTTTTATTTACATTATGAAATTCCCATTGTGTGCATTATCCTAGGAAATCTTAAATGCATTCAAAACACTTCCTTAAGTTTTCCAGTGAGATTTTCATGTTAAAAACTGAAAGCTTTGTGCTTTAAAACCACTAAGAAAAAGAAATTAATGGCAAACAGGTCAAGACACTAATTAAATAACAAGGAACTGCACACCAACTGTACTTAAATAGTATAACTACACTAGATATCTGAAATTTAGTTTGCTGTCAGTTATGGCAGTTTGCTGTTTACCTTCCTTGAAAAAGCCATCTGGTTGATGTGTGAAAGCTTGGAAACTTTGATTTCTATTCTACACCAAGAAATTTTGGATCTAGTATAGTTAGATTATTTAAGGTCAAGACACTCTTGTTTAAACTACATTTGAGAGATCAGATAATCAATTCTTTTGATAACTCACAGTTTCTTCAAAACATATGCAACCAATTCTGCTTGCTCATCTGAATTTTAGGAGAAAGAACAGGGTTTTGGTGTCTGTTTATTGGAATGCATAATACAGAAAAGAAAAAAGTCAGTGTTTGTCATTGGGGGAGGGGGGGTCTTTTTAAGTGCTAACATGTTTCCATCTATAATTGTGTGCTCAGTCTTTAGTTTTGTGGCTGAGCTAACATGTTTCCATTTATAATTGTGTGCATATCAATAAACCTCTTTTTACACACAAGTGAAAAATTACAATATCTGACAATGCTGCTGAAATTGTGTGGCATCAATATGCTTCACTACTGCAAGTTCAAAACCTCTTGCAAGACAACATTCTGGACGTTGTCATTTTAAGATGGTTGTCGGACAGTGATCAAGTGATCTGTAGCGTCAGCTCCCGACTTCCCTTGCTTCATGGTACATGTTAATATAGCAGAGCAAAATTTGACATATCAGTACCAAAGAATTTAGAAGTTGAGTACTAAAATTTGTCAAATTAATCCCAAGTACTCTTGCACAGACTTGTATAAAAATAAAATCTATCTGCGTACACAACCACTGAAACAGAAAACTTGCTGCAAACCGCGAAGCACGATAACAATAAGATAATTTAAAGAAAAATTAATAAAATACTAAATCATTATTAGAACATTACATATTCCAATGAGGACAAAATAAGTACATTACAATCGAATGTGCAGCAATGTGTATGGAACGGACCTTTATGGCAAAATGTTAAAATATTGAACTATGAACCTCATAAAAACAAGAGAAAGTTTTTATATCAAAAAAAAAAAGTTCCATTAATGAACCTTCAAAATTTATAAATAGCATTTTAAACAACTTAATTCAAAAATAGTAGACTTACAAAATACATAAGGAAAATATTTTAGTTTAATAACTGGCAACTGCAAGAGGAACCTGGCAATAAATTTTAAATTCTTTATGTGTAAACGAAACTTTTGACACAGTTTCTATACATTGAAATAAAATGTACAGGCCAGAAATGTCTATAAAAATAAAAGAACTCAGAAGATGTTAAAAATAATTGAAAGTTCAAGTTAAAATAGAATTAAGTATATTAATCTGAGTAAAGTCTTGAGTAGGTGTTATAATTGCTGTAAATAACATTTTTATTTTTTTAATCCACACCCAAAAACTACCTGCAAAGTTTGCTAATAGTCTGGAAACTATCCGCGTACATTGAACGTCTACATTCTGCCAATCTGCTCTTGCATATGCTTGAAATGTTTTCAGAGTAGAGCTGTGTGAACATAATTTTTCTTTAGTCTTTCATTTATTCTGATTTTCCTTGAAAACTTCCAAAAGAAGCATTCTGACATCACCTACCAGATGTGTGGGTACCTCCAGGATGGGGGGGGGTTCCCCTATAATTTGATGTTTCTACCACGTGAAAGGGCGGAAATTAAACACATGGTGGATCTCTCAAATAGCGCTGACAGAGAGAATAATGATGCAACTTGAAATTAGTTATTCCCCGGAAAGACAAAATCCTGATGCATCATTAGCAAATTAAGAAGAAGGTAGTCTAGAACACGCTAAGTTACATATAAAAGTTTAATGCAAATATATTTCAGCCATTACTATGGCCTTCATCAGAGCGACTATGATTAGTTTACGTTGCCAGATTGGAAAGGTAAGTTTTGTAATGGTAACTCTGGGTGACGTAATGCAATGAGGGATTTCCAGATGTAAGGAACGAAAATGGGAGCTCAGAGTTGCAATTTTTGGAAAATAAAATTTCCAAACTTTCTCTAAACCTCAGAGCATACCGAATTTGGAAGGGAGCCAACTTTTTAGTAACGGACCAAAGTGGAATAGCTGAAGTGTCAGCCATGGTAAGAAGAGATAAGGCAGGTGAAGGTTTTCCAAATTTCACATCAGATTTGTGTTCCTGAAGTCTTAAGAGAATTTTCCGGAATGAACTTCCTATGTACGCGGTTAATCCAATGTTAGTCTTGATCGGAATTTTATACACTCCAGGCGAAGAAAGCAGAGGTCTTGGGTCTCTGTCATTACGGAGTATAACAGAAATTGAAGGGGAAGAACGAACGGCAAGTCTATATCCTTCTCTTCTGAAGATACTGACGAGTTTGTAGGCAGAAGGTTCGTGGAAAGGGATTGAGCCAGCAAACGTTAGTTCCTTTTTTAGTGAAACAGGTTGAAGAGCAACAACTGGTTTTTCTTAGCATTTTGAATTAATTTAGAAACCAGGAGAGGAGGAAAGCCATTTTGAGTAGCGATCAAGCGGATGTTTGCCAATTCATTTGTTAGATTAACTTCAGTGTTACAAACCAAATGAGCTCAATGAATGAGAGACTTGAGGGCTGACATTTTTGTTCCTTACATCTGGGAATCCATCATTGCATCACGTCACCCGGAGTTACCATTACAAAACTTACCTTTCCAATCTGGCAATGTAAACCAATCGTAGTCGCACTGATGAAGGGCATAGTAATGGCTGAAATATATTTGCATTAAACTTTTATACGTAACTTAGCGTGTTCTACACTACCTTCTTCTTAATTTTTTTTGTTAGTTACGTGCATTGCCTACTACCGTAATTTTCGGACTAAGGGCCGCACCTGTGAAGTCATGGTGCTGCTCAGAAAGCTAAATTTTCTTCCTTATTTTCATGAATTAACTCACGCCCAATGTGATTATATGTATACTTCAAAGGCTAATTCTGTAACTCAAGTGTCGATCTGCTTTATACACTTATCTTTTCATACTGGCAAACATTTTTACTTATACATTTTTTATTAATCATGCTAATGATATTATTTGTTTGCCTTTATTAAATGCTCAGAACCATTTATATAATCAATATAAATCACAGTTAATCTTAAGACTCCCGTTAGAATATCGCATTGCTCGTAAAACCGCACAATTGTCTAAATTCCATTCAATGTGGATGTCTGCTACAGGATGGTTCTCTGTTCAGCGCAATAAAATCCGTCTTAGAAGTAATTAACTTATAAATTATCGCTTGTAATGCTTTCGATAAATGTTTTCTTTAATAAAATGTTCCTTCTATGTTATGCTTTTTTTCTCATCTAAAGATGGTTTTGATAGAATGAAGTTGCGCTTCCTTTTACCAGCTGCCTCGCACGTGTTCGCGGATCTGGCCGCCAACACTTCGAAACAGCGGTGCCGCTTTCTGTCTTTCAAGTGGTTTGACCTACTTTCATTTACTGCGCACTGAGCCTTTGCCTTGAGCTTCGCTTTTATATGAATGGGAAAGTTCTCCCTTCTTTTTTTCTTTTCCAGTCAAAGCCTTTAACTTCCACTATCGTCAGTCAATAAAAAAAAAAAAAAAAAAAAAAATTAAACTCGAAGCAAAACTCAGGAGCACAGAGCCAAGAAACACCTGTATCACATGCCAGATTAACCAAGAAGAGTGAACAGAATTTGTCTTTCCGTCCCACCAGTATTGTTTGGAATAGGTCTCTGCTAATTTAATCATCCTGGGGCAGGCTTTTGCATTGTTCATGTTCTTAAGCTTTTGTCCAGGAAAGTGCCCATCAAACCGGTCTCCCCACCCCAGTGAAAATCAACGTTCCTTCCCTTGGTTGCATCGCACCTTCCTGCATGATGTATGCTGTAGCCAACGAAAGAGATACGCTGGGCGCGCTATCCACAGAAGCCTCGGACATCACGCTACTCGTCTGTGTGCTTATGTCCCCATTCCCTCCCCCATGCAAAGGGCATTTGAGTCAGGCATTCCTGTCCTCCCCGATTTTCCCTCCTAAACCAACATCAGGACAGCCGAGTTATTGTTTAAATAGACCTGTCTAACATATGAGTAGAAAGGGGGGAAAACTTGATCACAGTCGAGTTTGTGAAAAAAAAAAAAAGACGTGGCTTGAAAAAATTTACTAAGCATCTGCATGAAAAAAAAAAAAAAAAAAAAGGGAGGGAAGAAACAGTCTTATTGAAAACAAATTCGGCATAAGAGCAGCAGCCGCTCACCCGAAAAATTTCGCTTTTAGTAATGTAAGAGCTGCGCCTCTTAGCCCAAAAATTACGGTACTCATTTTTTAGCATCGTTAGCACTAAGAAAAGAATTTATGATACTTGCCTTGCAAATTTCAAGTTTGTTCAGCAGAATGCTAATAAAAATCTTTGCAGATGTGCCGAGACTTTGGATTTTCAGCCCTTCCTCCCGCTTTCCGGATGAATGTTAAATTCTCCCGATTTTCACCAAAAATTAGCAGTTACGATGATCAAAATTCCATCAACCACCCTGATTTCGAACTGCCTGGGAAATCATTTTCTTTCTGTGTCAATGCAAGGTGGCATTACACTCATTGGTTTTGTACTTTTCCTCTCCTCCTATATGCAAAAAGAAAGCCACTCCGGCAGTGCAGTGGTCTAAGCACTGGCTTCTGACCAATCGTTCGAGACGGGTCACAAAAAATTTGCTTTAAAAAATTTCTTAGAGTCCGATTGTCATATGATGCCTTTAGCAAAGAGATCATCCACTCTAGAACTACTGTAGAATGCTGGGAAGGGTATGTAATTGATTGATGGGAGCTGCCCTGCCTTCTCCTTGAAGTTCAGTCTTTAAACCCCTCGCCTCAACAGAGCCGCACACATTCTAAGGGGTGATAAACAGTTAAGTTGCGGCAAACTCACTTAACGACAGAGGGAGTTGTTACAGTTGGCCTTGCCTTCTAACGAGAGGCGATGTTAGTACGATGCTTTTCGTCATCTTCCCCTTCGCGCAAAACCTAAAGAAGAAACGAAAAACAGTCGACTATTATTTTATTCGTAAAAAACAACACGCGGGCCATTTTACGTTTTCATTATCTTGCTGAATCAACGTACCTGAAAACAAATTTCAATAGGGAGAAGGGGGTGTTGATTTTCATGCTGTTTTTATCCCTCAAGAACTTTTAGTGGACCAATAATACTACTTTTCACTAAACAAAACAGCGCTCGAGTGTTGATAAAAAATAGCACCCTTCTTTTGTATCCTGGTTTTTCTGAAAATAATATCTTGCCTTTCACAGCCCATCCATAGGCATAACCATTCATTATTTATTTTATGAGCTGTAAAAACCTCCCGATTTTCAGATTTTGAAGGTTGGCATGTCTGTCTTTGGAAGGAAGAATTAATAGCCATGAATAAGTTCAAAAAGAGCACAGAAACAGCAGCACTTAGAGAGCAAATGAAAGCAAGAAAATAACCCTAAGTAAAAAGATTACTTGCTAAAGATGTAAGAGCTTACTAAATCAATTTTTATACATACAAAATTGGAATGCAATCTGCTAGAAACGAACGCTAATAATAAAAAAATCCTCACCTCACTTAAGTAGAAGAATAATTTGTGGAAATTTAAAAATTATTCAAAAATAAGTATGAAAAAACTTTAAAACATGCTTAAGTTACGTAAAACAATTTAATTAAAAGGAATCTTTCAAATGATAACATCAGTCTTTGTCAGCCCTGTTGACAGATGGAAACAATGACGATGGTAGATACCTAGCAAAGTATTTGAGAGAAATCTTATGAACCACTCAATGAATATTTGTATATAAAAATTAGGAATGCTCCTGTTCAAGCATACGCAAACACTGCTGCAGTTATTTATCTACACCAAGGAGTATATGCATGGGTGCCCATAGCTTAGTTTCTGAGAGGGCGCAAACAGAAATTGCAACTGCGAATAACAAATACAAACACCATATGCAAATTTCTCTGTGCTTTCTTTATATCTAATGGTTTTTAACACACTCTTAACATAGAAATTTAATTCGAAATCAGAAATCCCAAAAAACTACATAAAAAAAAGATGGATAAATGAAATTAGACAGCATATTAGGATAATAAGGAAATCTCTTTGTGATCATTTCTGGTGACTTGTGTAACATGCGCCATGAAACACAAATACTACTCAATTGGTCAACAAGAATGAAAAACCACGAAACCCAAACACTACTCAATTTGTCAACAAGAATGAAAATCCACGAAACCCAAATACTACTCAATTGGTCAACAAGAATGAAAAACCACGAAACCCAAATGCTACTCAGTTGGTCAACACGAATGAAAAACCACGAAACCCAAACACTACTCAATTTGTCAACAAGAATGAAAATCCACGAAACCCAAATACTACTCAATTGGTCAACAAGAATGAAAAACCACGAAACCCAAATGCTACTCAGTTGGTCAACACGAATGAAAAACCACGGAACCCAAACACTACTCAATTTGTCAACAAGAATGAAAATCCACGAAACCCAAATACTACTCAATTGGTCAACAAGAATGAAAAACCACGAAACCCAAATGCTACTCAGTTGGTCAACACGAATGAAAAACCACGGAACCCAAACACTACTCAATTTGTCAACAAGAATGAAAAACCACGAAACCCAAATACTACTCAATTGGTCACCAAGAATGAAAAACCACGAAACCCAAATGCTACTCAATTTGTCAACAAGAATGAAAATCCACGAAACCCAAATACTACTCAATTGGTCAACAAGAATGAAAAACCACGAAACCCAAATGCTACTCAGTTGGTCAACACGAATGAAAAACCATGGAACCCAAACACTACTCAATTTGTCAACAAGAATGAAAAACCACGAAACCCAAATACTACTCAATTGGTCACCAAGAATGAAAAACCACGAAACCCAAATGCTATTCAGTTGGTCAACACGAATGAAAAACCACGGAACCCAAACACTACTCAATTTGTCAACAAGAATGAAAAACCACGAAACCCAAATACTACTCAATTGGCACCAAGAATGAAAAACCACGAAACCCAAATGCTACTCAGTTGGTCAACACGAATGAAAAACCACGAAACCCAAACACTACTCAATTTGTCAACAAGAATGAAAATCCACGAAACCCAAATGCTACTCAGTTGGTCAACACGAATGAAAAACCACGGAACCCAAACACTACTCAATTTGTCAACAAGAATGAAAATCCACGAAACCCAAATACTACTCAATTGGTCAACAAGAATGAAAAACCACGAAACCCAAATACTACTCAATTGGTCACCAAGAATGAAAAACCACGAAACCCAAATGCTACTCAGTTGGTCAACACGAATGAAAAACCACGGAACCCAAACACTACTCAATTTGTCAACAAGAATGAAAATCCACGAAACCCAAATACTACTCAATTGGTCAACAAGAATGAAAAACCACGAAACCCAAATACTACTCAATTGGTCACCAAGAATGAAAAAATACCCCCAAGAAAAATTTCTGGGGAGAATTTCGAGATATCTTTGTCCAGCAGTGAATAGCTGCTGCAGAGGAGAATACGTTTTTCATTTCTTCGACTTTCATATTTTTGCATACTGTATGTATGTACCCTATTCTCCAAGATGCAATTAGAAATTTCATTACTATTTTTTTCTGCAAATTTAACCCTTTTCTACCAGAAATTTCTAACGCCCCCCCCTTTTTCCTGCATAAACACGCATCCGAAAGTTCTGCAGGAAAATTAGCAATCGGAATTAGTGTTATCGCAAAAATCTCTGTAGTGCCTTCCAAGGACGGAAACGGCACAGTCTGATTTCCAGGGGAGCGCAAATGTCCCCTCTCGTCTCCTTATATGGGTGCTCATGCACGTATCTACGCTATTGATAAACATTAAATACAAAAATTTAATATTTGTGACATTTTTCCTACTTCTACTACATACACACGCATTCAGAAGTTCAGTAGAAAAATAAGCAATCAAAACTAATGTCTTCCCAAGAATCTTTGTAGTGCCTTCCAAAACCAGAAATTGTACAGTCAGATTTCCAGAAGAGGGCAAGTGTACTCTCTTGAGCTGCCCCGATGGCGCAGTGGTCTAAGCGATGGCCTCTGATCATTCGTCCAAATGGGGTCTGGGTTCAAATCCCGGTGAGGCATGGATGTTGTGTTTGTCTTACGGCACTGGCTCTTTCCCTTCCCTGGAACCAGTGACCCTAAATTAGGGATGGGCGACTGCTTATAGCCCATTGAGTTGCTCACGGTAGTCGTTAAACCTCCAATCAACCAAAAAAAAAAAAAAAAAAAAAAACCTCTTGCCTCTCACTATGGTTGCCGATGTGTACAGCTAATATAAAAAACGGTGACATGGGACTTTAAGGTACATAGACCTCCAGTGAGTGTTATTATGAGTCCGATATGCAGTGACCTCCAATGAAAGAAAAGAGCAAAATGACTGAGGTGCGTTGACCTCCTGTAAATATTCATAGTCGGAGCACTATGTGCTGTGAAAATTAAAAAAAAAAAAAAAAAAAAACTGGAAATTAAGCCAATGCAAACGAATCAAAATAATGTAAACATTTCAGAAGCTTTATGAGCTAAGCCTACCATATAACCTCCCAGTATGCAAAGAACAAATAATAAATACAGGCCTACTCACAGAAATAACTTGACAACAATCTGTAGCTAATACAGTGCAGGGAAGTATGAACATCACGATTAGGAAACACATTCACGAACAAAAGCTGTGATTGAAAGCCAACATAACACTATAGCAAACGCTTTGCAGGGAAGCGAGAACATCTTGATAGAGAGGCACCCCCCTCACCCCCCCCCCCCCCACACACAACGGTAACGCAGTGGTCTAACGATGGATTCTGATCATTCGCCCAAGATGGCTCCGGGTTCAAATCCCGGCCATGCATAAATATTGTTCTTATCTTACAGCACTGGTGCTCTCTCTTTCCTGGAACGAGTAACCCTAAATTAGAGATGGGTGGGTGCTTATAACCCATCGAGTTGCTGGCGGTGCTCGTTAAACCATCAGTCAAAAAAAAAAAAAAAAAAAAAAAAAATGAACACAGTTGAGTTGGTAAACCAGGGCTGATTTAGACAACGGACCCAGGGTGCCAAGCTGGAAGAGTTTTACTTGTGAATGTTTTAGCACCACCACTCAAGAAATTGTTAACTTAAATAATTTTGCAAAGTTTATTAATTTATAAAACTTATATTATTTGTAGTCGCCACTCCATATGCGTGGACAGAGAGCATTAACTGAGCAAGAATAAACACTTTTTTTAAGATCATGGATTCTTTAATCAGTAATTAAAAGGAGGAAATCGTACACAGTTGTTCTGGAAAGGTTTGAACTTTTCAGAGATCTGGAAGACACCAGTGCTCGTGACATAGATGCTAGATCAAATAAACTCGTTCATAGGTACCAATGAGACATAGAAAACTTTCTCAGCAACGAATGTCTATATTTCCAGTCATATATGAATAGCGAAGACTTGAGCACACCACGGGATATGTACACTTTCATCACTGATAACAACAGTGGTGCCCATATGAGTACTTTTAGGAAGGGGGCTAAGAAAAATTCTTACCTCCTTCAAGGCTGTCAAACATTTTAGTAAATGTACAAAATAATAAAATACAAAAAAAAAAAAAAATTATACAATCAATCATTATATGTTATTACTTTTAAAAATGCTTTAAAAAAAGTTTCGTCGATTTTAGTGTTTTAAATTTATCAAAAATTTGGCTATGCCAACAGCTGGGGGGGGGGCACCCTTGAGCATATGCACTAAAAGATTACACTTCCAAGCAAGTGTTTGGAGTAAAATCACACTAGTAAGGCTTTCTCACCTGGTGAACGAGCATGTGCCTTGAAATAATACTTCTCTCAGCAAATTGTTTTAAGCAGTGTGAAGGAGCATGTGCTGTGAAAGACTACGTTTCTCAGCAAACTGTTTCCAGCACATATCACATTGGTGAGGCTTTTCCCCTGTGTGAATGCGAACGTGCCTTGAAAGATGATTTCTACGAGCAAACTGTTTCGAGCATACATCACACTCGTGAGGCTTTTCACCTGTGTGAAGGAGCATGTGCCTTGAAAGACTGCATTTCTCTGCAAACTGTTTCAAGCACACATTACATTGGTGAGGCTTCTCACCCGTGTGAAAGAGCACATGTCTTGAAAGATGACATTTGAAAGCAAACTGTTTCAGGCATACATCACACTGGTGAGACTTTTTATACTGGCGAGACTTTTCACCTGTGTGAAGGAGCATGTGCCTTGAAAGTTGATTTTTAAGAGCAAACTTTTTCTGGCATAAATCACATAAATGAGGCTTTTCACCTGTGTGAATGAGCATGTGCCTTAAAAGATCACTTTTACACCTAAATTGTTTGGAACATGCATCACACTGGTGGGGCTTTTCACCTGTGTGAAGGAGCATGTGCACTGAGAGATGACTTTTACAAGTAAATTGTCTAGAACATACATCACACTGGTGAGGTTTTTCACCTGTGTGAAGAAGCATGTGCTTTGAAAGACCACTTTTTTCAGCAAACTGTTTTAAGCATACATCACACTGGTGAGGTTTTTGTCCTGTGTGGAAGAGCAAGTGTCTTGAAAGATGACTTTTACGAATAAATTGTTTGGAACATACATCACATTGGTGAGGCTTTTTTCCTGTGTGAAGGAGCATATGTGTTGAAAGCTGACTTTTACGAGCAAACTGTTTCAAGCATACATCACACTGGTGAGGCTTTTCGCCTGTGTGAATGAGCATGTGCCTTGAAACGTCATTTTTCTCAGTGAACCGTTTCAAGCACACATCACACTGGTGAGGCTTTTCACCTGTGTGAAGGAGTATGTGTCTTGAAAGTTGACCTTTAAAAGCAAACTGTTTCAAGCACACATCACATAAGTGTGGCTTTTCACCTGTGTGAAGGCGCACATGCCTTGAAAGATTACTTTTCTGAGCAAATTGTTTCAAGCATACATCACACTGGTGAGGCTTTTCACCTGTGTGAAGGATCGTGTGTGCTGAAAGGTCACTTTTACGAGTAAATTGTTTGGAACATACATCACATTGGTGAGGCTTTTTACCTGTGTGAAGGAGCATATGCATTGAAAGATCACTTTTACGAGTAAACTGTTTGGAGCACACATGACACTGGTTATTTTTTTTAGTTGAATGAAGTTGATTATTCCTCGAGATGCTGCATTTTTCTCTTGGCTGCGTGGAACACACATCAGAACCATAAGGTTGTTCTCTTGCATGGGCCTTTACATGCATTAAAAGATTATCTCTCTCTTTGAATTTCTTGTGACACACATTACACTGGAAAAGTTTTTCAGTTGTATGAAGTCCCATATGTTTTGAAAATGTGGATTCTTCTGAGAATTTCTGGAAGCATATTTCACATTCCCAGAAATCTTCACTTTTACATGGAATGATGTGCATTGAAGTATCAATTTCTGCATTTACTTCTTTTACAATTAATTGTTCAGTGACTTCTCTTACAGAATATTTCAGCACTGATTCCATGCTGAGGAACTTATAATTTTTATTTATTCAGAGATCTGCTTGTTTAATAATTTCCCTTTTTGGCATTATGTAGTCATGGACTAGAGAACGCATGCCCTTTTCATTTGTGTTGTCCACACATACAAAGAAAAATTGCAGATTGCCGTGTCTGATATCTGAGAGGGTATTTAGGGTGCTCAGATGTCCTGATTTTATCAGGAATATCACGATTTTTGTAAGCTTATTCTGTTTTCAAGAATGTCCTGATTTTATATTGAAATTTGGGCTTCCGTTATGAACTTCTGTAAAAATTTAAAAGATAAGATGAATTTTATAGATAATGCAACAATGAAAGTGTTCTCACATTTTAGATGCAAAATCGTTGATTTTGGGTTTTTTTCAATATGTGACCATAATAGATTTCTTGTGTATGTGTGTGCATAATGTAGTTAGTTGCAGTACTAGTATTACTAGAAATTAATTTGCATTTAACTATATAACTTGTTTTGTTTCCTGTTTTCAGGCTAATTCCATTGTTTATTAATAATGGCTACAAAGAGAATCTTTATTGAGAATATTCTAAAAATTCCGATGGTATTAAAAAGAGTAAAAAGGAAACACTGTTCTTACTGTTTGTCTGACATACATATTGATAGTACAGGTCCCCCAGCTATTTCAAGGCACTGTGGAACTAAACTTCATAATGAAAGTCCAAAATCTAAAGTGTTGACAGCTGAAATAGGACGGTTTTTTATTGTTAAAAATTCGCCGGTATCTTAGAGGACATCAGCTGCTGAAGCAGTTTTAGCACATCACACGGCCTTTCATTCCCTTTCGTTTAAAAGTAATGATTGTACGAGCAAAATTTTGTCTACAGTTTTTTCAGATTCAGAAATAGCCAAAAAGTATTCATCCTCCTACACGACAAATTTAGTGCCAAACTCAGTGAAAGTACTACTCAACGAATTAGGAGATGGTTATTATTCTATTGCTACAAATGCTTCCAACCATAAAGAAATAAAAAAATTCCTAATTCTGGTTAGGTATTTTTTCATTCGATGTTGTGGCTGTAAAACTACTAGATTTTGCCCTTTTACCAGGTAAAACATCAGACATTATATTCAGATATATAAAAAATAGTTTAGAAAAAAATAACCTTGATCCCACAAAATTAGTGGTCTCGAGTTCAGACAATGCAAATGTGAATAATTGGCAGTGGCAATTAACAAGGGTAAAATAACGTTTTTGCCAAGCTGAAAACTTTAAATTAATTGCTGTTGGTTGCCCAGCGCATATCTGCCACAATGCAGCAAAAAACAAAACAAAAACATGCAACAGATAATCACTGGATGTTGAAATATTGTGAGTTTGTTGAAATTGAATATGCAACCTTCCCATAACATTCACGTACTAGGTGGCTAAGCATGTTGCCACTCACTAAATGCATTTTGCAGCATTAAAACCGCTTGCCTTATCCTCTGCTGACGTCCCAAGTTTTGAAAAATTTGTTTCTTCAAAGCGTCTTACAATTATTTCAGCAGACTACATTAACCCTGGAGAAAAAAAGAGATCTATTGTTACCAGAAGTGATAGATGCTGCAACTACTTTCCAACAAAAAATGCAAAACTCTCTTGGTGCCACTACAGCTTCTAAGCAGCTGGTTTTAGATGATTCGGATTTAGCCAACCAATTTAAGAGAATTTGTTGACTTTTATTCAACGGCTATCGATTACATTAATAAGTGGTTCAGTTTAGATAACTATCCTTGTTCAGCAGATCGATTGATGCTAAAAACTGATATTAAATATGAAAAAGTCCAAAAGGCAGTTTAATATTTATTATCAGATATTGCCATGAAAGATTCATTGTTTAACAAAACTAATGAATAAAACTGATTTTTAGGAGTGTCTTCAGATAAATTTAGTAATTTGCAAATTGATAAAAAATGGTCCACTTTGTTTCAAAGTCACAAATTTGTGAATTTGAATATTCTAGTTAGAGTAATTTTTTCAGTTCCAAAGTCAAATTCGGCTGTTGAATGAGTATTTTCACAGTGCAAGCAGTGGAAAAATGATTGAAACCGGTTACATGTTAAAACTGTAAAATGTCTGCTTCAAATTAAAATAAATAATTCATTATCATGGGGTGAAATATATAAAAAAAAAAAAAAATTGGGGTGATGAAAATTTTCTGAATCAAATATCATCCAATAGTAAATACATGTGATTTTGTGTTTCATATGGATTTGGTATAATAAACATTATTTTGAGAAGTGCTACTTTTTCTGAAAAACTCTCCTGATTTTGAACCAAAGGTATCTGGGCACCCTAAGGGTATTAGGAATGCTTTAAAATATCTCATTAATTCAAACATGTAATAAAAAATACAGAAATAAAACCATACAAACTTTGAAAGTAGATTTTCAGGAGATATCAGAATACTGATAAAAGAAAAATGTTAATTGACTTTATGATTGTGACTTTGCAATGATTTGGCATCCTTTTTCTAATCAAAGCAAACATAAGCAGATACCTTGTTCTTTCTGTAAGGTGCTGAATGCTGGAAATTTGAGGAAAATAAAGTATGCACGAAAAACACCTGTACATTCCATTACTCAAATTTCTTTCAGAACATTTTGGCAACTTTCGCGAGATTCAGATAAAGAAACGACATTCGGATAATGTGTAAAACAGAGTTTAAAAACCCAAAGGTACCATAAGAGGCGTAAGTCTTCTGCAATGTTTCCACCTTACCAATTAACTATAACTTTATTACTTTGTTAAATTTTAAAATTCGGTAGCTTGGCTTCCAATGCGAATGATCCACGTTCATCCTATTTAATTCTAACCCAATTTCCATAGCCTTATGTCGCTATAATATATTACATAACGGCGATTCAGGAAGAAAGGATCCGTACAGAGAAAGCACTCGTAGTGTATCTTTTAATCATTAATATTTCAGATTTTTTCCATACCTTCACCAACGAAACTTTTATCAATCCATCTCACTACGACAAAGAAACAAAAACCACTCCCATGTTACAACGGAATCTTTTAATCATTAATATTTCAGATTTTTTCTATACCTTCACCAACGAAACTTTTATCAATCCATCTCACTACGACAAAGAAACAAAAACCACTCCCATGTTACAACGGAAGAAGTGCTGATAAGCTTAAATTTAAAATGCGATGTAAGTTTTGTAATCTTCGGCCATTTACAATGATAGACCGCCCACCAGCAATGGCTGCCTGCTAGCTACTGAGCAAGGTTGCCAACTCCAGTGACCAAAAATCAACTAACTCTAACAAAAAAATCCGCTAACTCAAACCAAGCCTTGCTCAAACAGAAAACTAAAAATCCGCTAACGTAACACAAAATCAACTAAACAAGTGGCACACAGTCAGTCTACAATACAAGCGGCTAGATCCAGCAGCTTGGCACACATCCAAGATTCTCCCGTGCAGGAAGCCACACCTCTCATCCGTGAGCCTTTGAGTCAGCCGTCAATCTTTTAGGACTGTCAACATGGTCTGGTAGTTTCTACCGTACAGGTAACGCAGATTTTTAAAGCCGATCTGTTGTGATATCCCTCGGCGTGTTTTGCTACGTACATAGCGTTGGTTACCCTCTTGGTCGTTTCTGCATTACGGAAGCATTGAAAATTTAAGTAATTTTTAGAAGCTCATATTTTCTGTTAAACTAGTTTGTCAGTGTAGAATTTTTTCTGTGTTTGACAGCATACTTCAGCTTGTTGATATTTTTCAGTTCTTTGGGATTTAATAGTTCATTGCAATTTACTGTGAATGGCTACGTCATATTTTGCTGTGATTTGCGCGCTTTTTAGCTTATGTAGTGTTTTGAAATTGTAGCAAAATTAACGAAAATACCTCTGACTTTGGCAAAAAAACTTTATCTTTTGTTTCAATACTCTTTTTCCATGTTTCAAATTCCGCCAGCAATTCGAAAGTTGGTACACGATCTTCAAAATTATATCCATGATTAGAGCATAAATGTTAATTTAAATCTTCAGAATACAATGCAATATTACAGTTTTCTACTGCACATGGAAATTTCAAAGTGAATCAAAGGATTTCTGTGATTTGTGAATCACTTTAACATGCATATTTCGATCTCTAACACTACTGAATTTCTTTTCGCAATAAATACATCGCACAGAAGTGTTTTCCATTTTTAAGATAGAATTGCATTGTATTCTGAAGATTTAAAGCAACATTTATGCTACACTCATGGATATAATTTAGAAGATCGTGTGCTATCATTCGAATCGCTGGAGGAATTTGAAACATGGAAAGGCCGCCCCGGTGGCGCAGTGGTCTAAGGCGTTGGCCTCTGATCATTCGTCCGAAGGGGTCCGGGTTCGAATCCCGGTGAGGCATGGATGTTGTGTTTGTCTTCCGGCACTGGCTCTCTCCCTTCCCTGGAACCAGTGACCCTAAATTAGGGACGGGCGACTGCTTATAGCCCATTGAGTTGCTCACGGTGGTCGTTAAACCTCCAATCAAAAAAAAAAAAAAAAAGAAACATGGAAAGAGAGTATTCAAGCAAAAAGAGTATGTCAAACACAGAAAAAATTTACACTGACAAACCAGTTTAACAAAAAATATGAGCTTCTAAAAATTACTTAAATTTTTCAATGCTTTCGTATGGGTACGTAGCAAAACACGCCGAAGGATGTCACAACAGATCGGATTCAAAAATCTGCGTTACCTGTACGGTACAAAATACCAGACCATGTTGACAGTCCTAAATGATTGACGGCTGAGAGGCGTGGCTTCCTGCACGAGATAATCTTGGATGTGTGCCAAGGTGCTGGATCTAGCCGCTTGTGTCTAACAATGGGTCTTGCGGAGGCTTACGGAAAGTACACCCACCCACCTATAGGTAAAAAATAATAAATTAAAACATAATATATATGTATTACGTGTGTGCGTAACAGAGAAGTAATATTGAAGAATCTGTGGTGAAATAAGGGTACTTAAGGGTAATGCAAGCAGCCAGGGGAGGCGGAAAGTGAAATTGGTTGACCGGGCCCGAAATTTCGAATCGTGGTGCACCCGCTTCCCGGAAAAAAGAGAAGAAAAACTAATAATACAGAGAAAAACAATGCCTAAGGAGCTTTGTTGGGGATTAGGACCACTTACCTAGAGGAACTTTCTAAGGCACATCACAACAATCTCACACATGACAAACAAACAAAAAGAAATCTTGGCTGAAATTATTGACCGGGCCCGGGCCCTGGCGGTTCCGCGGCCATTGCAAGCAGCAATAATTCTACTGTGCGTTACACTAATGACATTACTGTGAACAACAATTTCACAGAATTCCCTCCTATAAATTCTAATAATGCTGCTAATAGTGTACACTCTGAAACTAGCAAAATTAATACGCTAAACAACAAATTAAGCCTATTAACGAAAAAGCAGGGGAAAAAATTAGAAAGCAACCAAGTACAAAATGAAGAAAGCAGTAATGCTCACACAAGTGAGATGGGAGTATTCTTCACCCGTGTGAATAAAAATGATTGTAACAAGCTTTTCGGAAGGCCTAGTGAAAACCTGTCAATTAAGGTCGCTACTAACGAAACAGCTAAAAACAATCTACCTGTAAATAAAATTGATTTCCTAATTAATAAAATTAAGGAGACAAACTTAGACGAAATCTGCACGCGAAAACCCAAAGTTGCGGACGCTGATAAAAAAATTGTGAAGCGGAACAGCAGTTCATCACCACACATACAATAACACCTTAGCAGAATCAGCCGTCAAAATCATTACAGACCGTAAAACTGAGAATAATACTGCTGATGATGATTCCAATGCAAAAAAGAAAGCTCATAACTCTAAACTCAAGCAAGACGGGTAAAACTGAGGAAATGCTTGAGAAAAATAAAATAAAAAAAAAAGGCCCTTTTAAGGGCATCTCTCAAATAGACGAAGATATTTTAGCAACTCAAAAAAATGGTCAGCATATTCTATTTTGGAATGCGCAGGGAATTAAAAGGCAACATAGAGAATTTATAGCATATTTGAAATATAAAAAAAACTGACATTGCATTTATTAATGAGACGTGGCTTGAAGACAGTTAAATTCAACATTCTCAACTATACGGTGTACAGAAAAGACTAGACAACAAATTCAAAAGTGGTGGAATTTTAATCACAGCAAATGTTATCTAGAGCAATACGAAACTCCTTGTAACACTGAAGACGGCACTGAAGCGCACTGAGTAATTATTAAAGCCAAAGACAACTCAATAAAATTTACTGCCATTTATAACTATCCAAAACATACATACTATCACTAGAGAAGCCCTAAACAATTTATTTGAAGAAAATAGTACCACGGTGGTGGCAGGAGACTTCAATAACAAGCACCGCTACTGGTACTGCGCCATAGCTAATAAAAGTGGAAATAATATTTTCAAATATTTATTAGATAAATAATATTAATCGGGGGGTACGAACAGAACTCACCAGAACGGCATTAAGCGGAACTAGCAAAGTACTTGATTTTGCGCTCTTCAAAAAAAAATAAAAAAATTCAATATTATTACGAGATACACACTGAAGCAGCGCTCTCCTCTGATCTGTTCTACTAAACTTTACTCTGATAAAACTATTATGGTACCACCCAGAGTTATCACTAATTTGAAACAATTTGAAGAAAAAAATTAAACTAATGCCTCCCCTGAAATTGGTGACTGCCGCCCCGGTGGCGCAGTGGTCTAAGGCGTTGGCCTCTGGTCATTCGTCCGTAAGGGGTCCGGGTTCGAATCCCGGTCAGGCATGGATGTTGTGTTTGTCTTACGGCACTGGCTCTCTCCCTTCCCTGGAACCAGTGACCCTAAATTAGGGACGGGCGACTGCTTATAGCCCATTGAGTTGCTCACGGTGGTCGTTAAACCTCCAATCAAAAAAAAATTGGTGACTGAAAGACGAACTAGATAATGCTATCGAGATCTTTAACCTCGCCATTAAAAAAATATGGAAGAGTGTCAATCCCCTGCAAAAGGGAAAGAAATCCGTACTATTTACCTAAGGAAGTTATAGACCTTATTAAAGAAAAAAGTAAATACAAAAGTAACTCGCAGAGGACTGGAAATAAAGTTTTCCATGACGTATATTACTCTCTAAAAATGCAAATTAAAAGAGAAATCAGAAAATTCGAAAAAGGTTCCTGGGGTGAAATTTCAGAGGAAGCACATATTGACTATCCTGAAAACCCAGAAAAAAACGAAAAGAAACAATATGACACTCTGGAACCTTACGTCGAGTTTGCAAAACAAAAACATTAAGTTAGCCCCGCCGCTATAAAAAGAGGACGGAGCGCTGGCTAGAACCAATGAGAAGGAAGCCGAAATTTTTGCAAACTCCTTGGAAAAGCAGTTTGAAATAAATGATATCTTTGATAGTGAAGAAACCCTAAAATGAAAAAAAGCAAAGGATATTTATTTTAAACATGCCGAGAACATAGAAAACTCCAGAGAAAGTGCCCCAAGTGCACATCTTTATGGAAAATTTACGAGCAAAAAAAAAAAAAATGATGAATCCAAAAAATTATAATAAAAAACGAGGTAAAAATTTAAAATAAAAGAGATCCAAAAAGTAAATCCGCCAAATGTTACGACTCCTCTTAGGTCCGCCATCTCTGCTCAGAAAGTAAACGAAGGACACTTGTTAAAAAACAAACAAAAAAAAAAACGACCCTTTTAAGGAGCGTAAGAATTATTTTCCACTGGATTTTGAAAACCCACTACCTGGTAAAGATGGAATTAATAATAACATTATAAAGAAAATGTCGTTTTCATACATGCAAACTCTTACTAAAATTTACAATAAAGCAATAGCGCTAAAATACTTCCCAGATGAGTGGAAATCGGCGGAGGCAATCTTACTACCAAAACCTGGTAAAAAATTAGCTCTACCTGAAAATCACAGACCTATCTCTTTGCTTCCAACAATGGGAAAATTTAAAAAAAAATTATTCTTATTAGACTGCAACAATTCTGTGAAGTATACCTAGTTGTACCATTTATTCAATGCCGTTTTC
Organism: Macrothele yani; assembly: GCA_039090855.1. NCBI lineage: Eukaryota > Metazoa > Arthropoda > Arachnida > Araneae > Macrothelidae > Macrothele > Macrothele yani. The sequence goes on along the minus strand of CM077009.1, from coordinate 193,161,161 downwards.
GTGATAAACACTCCATTGTACACCATCTTTCTAGGGTAACTGAAAAATGTGCTGAAGGGATGAGAAAAAAAGAACACACAGCCGGCATCTTTTTAGGTGTGGCCAAGGGCGCCCAATGGGGCGGGGCGGAGCTCGAGCCCCCCCCCATTGTTATAGCCAAAGTTTTGAAAAATTTTAAATACTAAAGTAGACGAAACGTTTTTTTAAAGCATTTTAAAAAATGATAAGATATTAATGATTGATTTATCAATTATTTTTGTTGTATTTTAGTATCTTGTACATTTACTAAAATGTTTGGCAGCCTTGAAGGGGGTAATGATTTTTCTTAGCACCCCCCTAAAATTACTCATATGGGCGCCACTGGATGTGGCTAAAGCCTTTGAGAAATGTTCACATGAAGCAATCATCTACAGGCTCATTGCTTATGATTTTTCCTCCCTGGATTATAAATATGATTAAATCATATTTAGAAAATAGAACATTTTGTGTAAAAATCAATGGAAAAAAATCCAACAAAAAGAAAAGAGGAGCTGGTGTTCCGCGAAGGAGTGTTCCTGCACTTACGCTTTACTCTGTTTTTATGTCAGATTTTCCTACCGATAATAACAGCAATCTGACCACAGCTTTATATCAGCAATTGCCAATACGTCAAAAAAACAGAAACCAAGCTGCATTTATGCTACAGCATTATGTGAGAAAATTAGAAAAATATTTTCTTTACTGGAAGATAAAACTAAACACTGAAAAAAGCAGCCAATTGTGTTTTCTCATAGTATTATAAAATTTAATCCGGATTTTGAAATTGAATTATATGGGAAACAAATACCATTGGTAAAAGTGAAATATCTAGGTCTAACTCTGGATCATAACTTAAATTGGAGCATATATGTCAAGGAAAACCTGTTTAAAGCTCAGAGGCTGTTTTCAACCGCTAATTAAAATTAAAAAGCTGAGCCAAAAAAATAAAGCACTGCTTTAGAAAGCCTGCTTCAGCCCTGTGATTACTTATAGTTCTGCTATCTGGGATGACTGTAAAAAGGAACAAAAAAGTCCCATCACCTCATTTCAAAATAAAACCCTACGAATGATGGTAGGACTTGATTGAAGTACCTCAAATAATGCGATCAGAATCATGTTGAATGTTAATTCTATTCAATATACGATGTACGTCGTGACGTCATTTTCAGTGACGCCACACGTCGTGGATCTACTGATCAAATAGTCCGTGTCTGCATTATCACGTTACGCCTGCAGCGAAGCGCTTGTTATACTCTGTGACTGCGCCTAACATTGTGACGTGATTTTTATGGTTGTCTGTGCTTGCGTGAAATTAATAGTGTTCCTTTCCTGCGGTTTGTTTCAACTAATATTTTAATTACAGTTTTTATATACCGGTAATTGAATGAGATAGGTACTGCATTATACCACATCCGTGTTGTGTTCCCGGAAGTTCGTGTGTATGGATTTCCAAAAGACCAAGATTTGTGTTTTAAGTGGATTCGTGCCAGTAAAAGGGATAACTTCCCAGTTACACCCCATAGTACATAGAACATTGCACATAGAACATTTTTTTAATAGAATTTAAATACAAGACCTAAGCTAATAACACAAGAGCTTAGTTAATTAATTTTGTCAAGCATTTGAAAAAAAAACGCATTTTAGCAAATGTATATTGTTTAGGCCTACTTTAAAAGTGAAATAAATTTTTACATGCCTACTGCCTATTATGGTAACAGTGAACACACACACACACACTCATATATATATATATATATATAAAAAACACCATAATACCTTCAAGTTGGAACTGAAGAACAGGTTCTCTGCTTTAGAAGGCCTAACATCGGAAGAAGTGGACATCTCTGAAGTTAACAGAAAAGTAACCAAAGCTCTTATGGAAACAGCAACAAAATTAGCTGGGTCTAAGAACAAGTTGCATGTAAATAAATTATCAGGAAAAACGAAAATGTTGATGCAAAAAAGAAGAGAGATGAGGACAACTAAAGAAGATGTGACTTCCAAAGTGGAATATATAGAGCTATGCAAGACAGTACGAAAAAGTATCACTGAAGACGTAAGAAAATTCAACTGTGAACTAGTGAGGAAAGCAATTGAAAACAACCAAAGCCTAAAGATAGCAAAGGGACATCTCAGTAAGGGAAGAAAACAGATTATGGCACTGAGAAAAGAAGATGGTTCTGTAACAAGAAATAGAGGCGAAATTTTGACAAGAGTGAAAGATTTCTACTCCAAATTATATGAAAGGGATGATACATGCACTCCAGACATCATGAAAGATACCAGTACCAGAGTTCCTCCAGTCCTTCCAGCAGAAGTTGCACATGCAATCAAGAACATGAAGCGGGGAAAAGCTCCAGGAGAAGATGGAATTACTGTAGACATCATACAAGAAGCAAGTGGAGAAATCGAAACAGTACTCGCCCAAATTTTCACTCGATGCCTTAATGAAGGAAAGATTCCTGAGTATTGGAACACCGCTACAATGATCCTGCTACATAAGAAAGGTGACATTGAGGATCTCGGAAACTACAGACCTATCAACCTCCTATCAGTAGTTTATAAAATCTTCACTAAAGTTCTTTCACACCGCTTGAAGGTAACACTGGACATGGCTCAACCGAGAGAACAAGCTGGATTCAGGATTGGCTACAGCACAATAGATCATATCCATGTGCTGAGAGAACTAATTGAAAGAGCGAGGGAATATGAACTTCCATTGTGCATGGCTTTTATCGATTATGAAAATGCCTTTGATTCGGTGAAACCATCAGCAGTTACAATGGCTCTGAAAACCTGCGGTATTGAAGATGCATACATTAATATTATTAATAACATCTATGAAAATGCAAGTGCAAAGATTAGGCTGTTTGAAAATACAACACACATAAAAATTGGAAAGGGAGTGAGACAAGGTGACACCATATCTCCGAAGCTCTTTAATGCCACATTGGAGGGTGTTTTTCAGTCACTGAGCTGGGAAAACAAGGGGATAAAGATTAATGGAGATTATCTAACCCACCTTCGTTTTGCTGATGACATAGTCATTTGTGCAACTAGCCCATCAGAGCTGCAGAGTATGATCCAGGAACTTGCTGACAAGAGTAAAGAAGTGGGATTAAAAATGAACTTTCAGAAGACAAAAGTGATGTTCAATGCTTTTACAAGAAATGAAGATTTATCGATTGATGGAGAAAAGCTGGAGATAACAGACACGTACGTTTATCTTGGACAGCAGATATCAAGTGAGGGTCACATTGATGAAGAAATTAATCGGCGTACAAAACTTGCCTGGAGAGCTTTTGGAAGAAACAGCATAATTTTCAAGAGCAATATGCCATTATGTCTTAAAAGAAAAGTGTTTGATCAATGCATCCTTCCAGTGCTTACGTATGGTGCAGAGACGTGGACCTTAACTAAAAGAGACATACAAAGGCTGCAGACAACTCAAAGTAACATGGAGAGGTGCATACTTGGTGTAACCAGGAGAGATAAGAAGAGGAACTCGTGGATCCGAAAAATGACAAGAGTGGAAGACATCATGATCAGAGTTAAATCCCTGAAATGGCAATGGGCTGGACATACTGCCAGAAGGACAGATCATCGATGGACAGCCGAAATTTTAGATTGGATTCCAAGGGACAGGAAAAGACCCAGAAGAAGACCACATGGGAGATGGGTGGATGAAATTCGAAAGTATGCAGGGGTGACATGGAGGAGACTGGCACAAGACAGACCGTTGTGGAGGAAACTTGGGGAGACCTTCGTCCAGCAGTGGATTGATAATGGTTGACAATGATGATGATGATGATATACATACAGCTTTCATTACAATTTTTTTCATGCCTACTGCCCATTATGGTAACAGTGAACACATACATACAGTTTTCATTACAATTAGTTCAGATATTTTTTTATAACAGCCAAAAACCACTAAATAATCCTTGAAAACCTTATACCACGATCGTTCATTCTTGTTGCTAAAGTTATTGATTGAGAACAACAACCAAAAAACATACAGAATCCGCAAATGGATTTTCAGATTTAAAAAACGAAAGTTACAACATCGCAAATACGTTAATAATTTCCAGTGATATGTTACATTTGATATGCAATTTTTCACTGTAATACCGAAATTCTAAAACAACGATTGTGAACATCGGAAATATGCTCCCAGGCTCTCTCTCTCTCTCTCTCTCATGGGCTGCGACGATCCACTGCCAGTGACGTCACAAACCTGTGCGATGACCTTTTGTTTCCGGGGGTCACGCTCTAACCTCCTTGTTAAAGAGGCTCTTAATTATACTGTCGTTGATTCTGACAGATATAAAAGGCCAAAAACAATGGTGAACTAGGTTCCGGAAAATAACCCAATTCACAGCTATCCTCGCAGAATAGAAAGCAATTGCGACTCGCTGAAGTGATATGGATAAAAGAAAAATATGGAAACTATTACTTTTATACACAATTTTTTCTCACATTTTACAGCCTTCATGTGATTTCCAGCCCCCATCCCCCAAGGGCAGAGAAGGGTGAAAAAAAAAGCAAGGAGGGAGAAGCATCCAAAAGGAAAGATGTAATTATAGCAGCAGGGATTTCATGCCAGACGGATGTCGTCGGTAAAAACGGACAACATCCGACGGTCAAGAGTTGTGAGGGGGAAGTAATGTCACACACAACCATTGGTCATAACACACAGCTCCACTGTGATAGATATGTACACTGAAGTGCCAGAAAACCTGGTACACCAGTCTAGTACTTGGTAGGTTCCCCACGGGAGCGCAGGACTGCAGAAATACGATGGGGCATGGACAAAACTAACTTCTGGAAATATGCTGTAGGCAATGCACACCATACTTCCTGCAGAGCGTTCCACAATTCGGTTACATTCCGAGGTCTCGGATACCTGTGTTTTATAGCGCATTGCATGGCATCCGAAATGTGTTCTATCACGTTCAGATCTGGGGACTTGGGTGGGAATGGCAACACCCCAAACTCATCAATGCTCCTTTAACCGTAATGTGGCGTCCCGACACTTGTGTGGAGGTGAATTGCGCTGTTGGAACAGGCCCAACCCATCAGCATGAATGCAAGACATGAACGGTTATACCTCGCCATAAAGGATGCGCACATAGCGTTAGCCAGTCGAACACGTTTGTAGACGTATCAGGGGTCCCAGTAAAGTCAAGATTCGTGTGTGGCGCAAAGTCCGGATTCGTGTGTGGCGCAAAGTCCGGATTCGTGTGTGGCGTAAAGTCCGGATTCGTGTGTGGCGCAAACTCCATGGCTTCATGGAGTTTGCGCCACACACGAATCCTTTTATCTGACCGATACAGTTGGAAACGCAACTCCTCAGACCAGGCTATATGTTTCCAGTCATCAAATGTCCAGTGGCGGTGTTGCGTGCCCAAGCGAGGCGCATAGCTCTGTGTCGTGCACCCATCAAGGGGACTCGAGTTGGGCGTCGGCTCACAAAGCCCGCATCGTGTAGGGTACGTTGCACAATCCGGATGCTGATGCTTGTTAAGGCTCCAGCATTGAATTCCGATGATACCTGTGAGAGTGTTGCACGCCTATCGCGTGAAACGATTCTTGACATCAGACGATGGTTACGTTCACCCAATGTCTTTATACGGCCACTCTGGTATCGTTGGTTGGAGATTTTGCAGGAATTCTTGTAGTCACGGTACACCTTTGCAATGGTCGTCCGTGAAAATCCGAACTTCGCTTCTACCTCCGAAATACTATGGCCCATCTCACGAGCGCCAACTTTGACACCGCGTTGAAAACCGCTTAAATCGTTATTACTTGTCATTCTCATGCCGAAAACAACTCTGACAGCTGGCAAGGATGTCTATCACTTTATATACGCACTGGCGGAAGCAACCGAGTACGCGCATAGGTGTCGTTGCTATATATTTTGCGTAAGCTCCTCTGTACCAGTTTTTCTGCCACTTCAGTGTATATCGCCTGATACAAACAGAAACGGAAGCCCGAGTCCAAATGTATGAAACTTCCATAAAGTACTGCACCCAGGTCATTGTTTTTCTGAGAGCACAGATGCTTTCAGTTCTGTTAAAAATCCTCGGAATCCAGTTCAAAATTTCAGTTGTCCATCGGTGGTCTGTTCTTCTAGCAACATCATTTCCAGCCCATTGCAATTTCAGTAATTTCACTCTATCTCTCTCTGCATATATATATATATATATTCTATAAAGATACCTAAGCAAAAAAAAATATACAAATATAATTTTGACTCACACCTAGTACAACATAGAAAAGGTTATGTATCTACCTGTGTGAGTAAAAGGAGAAAAGAAAAAAAAAAATAAAATAAAACAACTGAATGTAGAAGGTGTCGAGAATACTGAGCCTTGGCTTTATCAAATTTATGAATGTAGAAGGTGTCGAGAATACTGAGCCTTGGCTATATATATAATATATATATAGAATATATATATATATATATATATATTCTTTGAGTTGTCTGCATTCTTTTCATGTCTTTTTTTAGTTAAGGTCATACATACAGTATATATACACTGGCGGAAAGTGAAAAAAGAACACCAAGAAGGAGACGTCCGATACCAACGAAATTTATACAGCATAATAACGGAATACAGAGGATAACGTGATCAAAATATTATGGCAAAATACAGCTGTATTTGCTGGTAAACAAAAATAACATTTCCATGTAACATGGTTAGTACGAGGTTGAACCGCCATGAACTGCGTCGCACACTGTGCAATTCTGGCATGAAGTCTGTCGTACAGATGTTGGATGTAAGTTTGGGGTATTAAGTTCCAAGCATCCTCAATCTGGACGCGTAAATCGGGGATGATCGTGGCTGGCCGTAGAGACCGGATAAGTCGTTGTCCCATAAAATCCCACACGTGCTCAATGGGGGACGAATCCGGTGAACGTGCAGGCCATGGAAGTTGTCTCCCGTACATACCTAGTACAAACACTAGTTATGTACGGGAGTGATAGGTGATCGCTCCCCAAACCAGGTGTAGGCCCTGTGTGTCGCGGGCGGATGCAAGATAACATTTTTACGCCACAGCACGGCATAATATGCAAATTATCGTCGGTGGTATTTAAGGAGTACGGCGAAGTGAATGTAATCAGTCGTCAGCGTACGGACACGTGCGAAGACCCTGAAGAAGCTGCAATGCCTGGACATGGAAGACATGTACGATTTCAGCAGTTATCGGACTTTGAGCGAGGTCATCTAGTCGGACTCCGCGAGACCGGGTGGTTGTATTGCAGAGCGAATTGGACGGGAAATACGGTGGTGGTACAATGGTGGCGTAGATGGTCCGAGGAAAATTCCCACTCGAGAAGACGTGGAACCGGGAGTCACAGATGGACTGATGAGTGAATCGATCGACGCATAAATAAGAAGAGCGGCGTTGTCAAGCAGAACATCCACTGCAACGCAAATCCGAGCTGCCGTTGCACCTGAGGTGACTGTGCGAACAATCCGCAACCGTCTACTGGATGCAGGACTACGTGCACGTGTGCCTCTGGCAAGTGTACCTCTGACTCCAGCCCACCGTCAGGAACGGCTGCAGTGGTGTCGCCAACGTCTGCACTGGAGAACGCAATGGCGATCTGTCGTGTTCAGCGATGAAAGCAGATTCGGCTTGGGAGCCTCCGATGGCCGTATGCGTGTTCGCAGACGCACAGGGGAGCGTCTCCACCCTTCTTGCATCCGCCAGCGACACATAGGGCCTGCACCTGGTCTCCTGGTTTGGGAAGCGATTAGCTATCACTCCCGTACATAACTAGTGTTTGTACCGGGTACGTTAAACAGCACCTCCTACATCAACAACATCATTCAGCCCGTTGTTGTGCCATTTGTAAGGTAGGTCCATCGTGGTGTTTTCCAGCAAGATAACGCACGCCCACACACGGCACGTGCGACGCAACATGCACTTCAGGGTAGGAGCCAACTTCCATGGCCTGCACGTTCACCGGATTCGTCCCCCATTGAGCACGTGTGGGATTTCATGGGACAACGACTTATCCGGTCTCCACGGTCAGCCACGACTATCCCCGATTTACGCGTCCAGGTTGAGGATGCTTGGAACTCAATACCCCAAACTTACATCCAACATCTGTACGACAGACTCCATGCCAGAATTGCACAGTGTGACGCAGTTAATGGCGGTTCAACCTCGTACTAACCATGTTACATGGAAATGTTATTTTTCAGTTTACCAGCAAATACAGCTGTATTTTGCCATATTGTTTTGATCACGTTATCGTCTGTATTCCGTTGTTATGCTGTATAAATTTCGTTGGTATCAGACGTCTCCTTTTTGGTGTATTTAAAATACATAAATAACGCAGACACTACAAGTACAATAGAACTCAATTAAATATTTGCGCCGTCCCGGTGTCGCAGTGGTCTAAGCAATGGCCTCTGATCATTTGTCCGAAAGAGGACCGGGTTCGTATCCCGGTCAGGCATGGATGTTGTGTTTGTCTTACGGCACTGGCTCTCTCCCTTCCCTGGAACCAGTGACCCTAAATTAGGGACGGGCGACTGCTTATAGCCCATTGAGTTGCTCACGGTGGTCGTTAATCCTACAATAAAAAAAAATACTTGACAACCATAAATAATATAAGGTCAGCCACTGGGCGCCAATCTTCAGGGGAGGACACACTACACGTACAATAGAATTCAATTAAATATTTGACAACCATAAATGTAATGTCCGGGCGTTATTTATGTATTTTATTTCAGGTGACATTGACCTCTGCAGCAGAGCGTGAGGTCATGGCATTATATTTTTGCAATTTTATGTTTACTATGTTTTTGTGTGTATATATATATATACAAGTATATAAGGGGTGGGATGTAAGGTCAGGTGATGCGTAACATCACAGCCTCTCCTTGACAAATGTCAACCCCGCCTTCTCGTGGTGCATCCTGTTCCCACTAAAGGGGCTCTGACGACCGCCAATAGCGGTATAACTATACCATCGGGATCAGAGGAAATGCTATCCCACACTCACCAACCCGCTTGGCCAGCGTGGTGAGTTATGGCCAAACACCTCCAAAATGACTCTACAACTTAAATCTTGGCCCTCAGTCTCCGGCAGCTGGAATGTACCTGGCCAAGGCAGCGGCCAGTGCGACATGAAGGCAGAGGGTGCTAAGAATCCCCGGAGGACCGGACTAGGCTGCCATTTGATGCTGACCTTGGCTACCTATAACGGACGCTCCCTATCTTCTGATTCAAGGCTTCTTGAATTGGAAGAGGAACTACAAAGGATCAAGTGGGACATCGTCGGGCTAAGTGAGGTAAGGAGAAAAGGAGAAGATCTCATTGAACTGAAAAGTGGACATCTCTTCTATTATCGTGGGACAGATAACTAGCGTCTCGAGGTAGAGACATCCACATGTATCGAGTTATCTCATTGGCAGCAATACAACTGGGACCCACCAATTGGCGAACGGCATCGTAACTGCTTTAACAGTTTGGCGGAAATCTATAAAAATAACACTGATTTCTCACAGTCTGGTGATTACAGTAAGCTGCAAAACATAAAAGCACATCAAATAAATCCAATTTCACCTTAAAATATCAATTGTACAGGACTATCGACAACCGCCAACGAAGAAACTAATGTTAACTAAGATGTCAACAACCTGTGTCACGACTTCGACGACGTATATCTGGCTCAAATTGTATTTCTACCCGAATGAAACAGTACAAATCGAACAACTTAAATTGTTCGCAGTATCCATCCAAATATAATTATTAACTAGATATTAGTTTTAAAGAAAACTACTTACTTATTCTCTCAAACTTACCTCTTCGCAGCGTAGCAGTAGCCATTATCCACCATTATTACCGCCAAACTGTTAAAGCCGTTACGATGCCGTTCGCCTGTTGGTGGGTCCCAGTTGTATTGCTGCCAATGAGATAACTCGATACATGTGGATGTCTCTACCTCGAGACGCTAGTGGGACAGATACTGGCAGAACTAGTGGTGTTGGATTTATAATAAACAAGAAACTGAAGGATAAAGTGGTAGAAGTTGAAAGTTCCTCTGACAGAGCTGCACGACTCGTTATCCAACTATCGAGAAGATACCAGGCTCAGATTATTCAAACTTATGCACCCACCACAAGTCATCCTGAAGAAGAAATTGAAGAATTTTATGAGGAAATTCGTCATCTAAATAATAAAGGTAAGCAGCACTTGAAGATAATTATGGGAGATTTCAATGCAAAAATAGGGCAACGGCAACAGAATGAAACTTCAGTAGGTAAATTCGGTCACGGCAACAGAAACCAGCGTGGAAATACTCTCGTTGAGTTTGCAGAGGCAGAAGGATTTTTCATCTTGAACTCCTTTTTCAAGAAAAAGCCACACAGGAAATGGACATGGAGACATCCAATTGGGACGACAAGTGAAATTGATTTTATTATGTGTAACAAAAAATTCGTCATCGAAGACTGCAGTGTGCTGAACAAGTTCAACACAGGTAGTGACCATAGATTGGTGAGATGTAAGATGCACCTCAACACTAAACTGGAACGTGGCAAGCTCATAAGACAAACAAAATGTATTGACATAACCAACCTTAAAAAACACCATAATACTTTCAAGTTGGAACTGAATAACAGATTCTCTGCTTTAGAAGGCCTAACATCGGAAGAAGTGGATATTTCGGAAGTTAACAGAAAAGTAACCAAAGCTCTAATGGAAACAGCAACAAAATTAGCTGGGTCTAAGAACAAGTTGCATGTGAACAAATTATCAGGAAAAACCAAAATGTTGATGCAAAAAAGAAGAGAGATGAGGACAACTAAAGAAGATGTGACTTCCAAAGTGGAATATATAGAGCTATGCAAGACAACACGAAAAAGTATCACTGAAGACGTAAGGAAATTCAACTGTGAGCTAGTGAGGAAAGCAATTGAAAACAACCAAAGCCTAAAGATAACAAAGGGACATCTCAGTAAGGGAAGAAAACAGATTATGGCTCTGAGAAAAGAAGATGGTTCTATAACAAGAAATAGAGGCGAAATTTTGACAAGAGTGAAAGATTTCTACTCCAAATTATATGAAAGGGATGATACATGTACTCCAGACATCATGAAAGGTACCAGAGTTCTTCCAGTCCTCCCAGCAGAAGTTGCTCATGCAATCAAGAACATGAAGCGGGGGAAAGCTCCAGGAGAAGATGGAATTACTATAGACATCATACAAGAAGCAAGTGGAGAAATTGAAACAGTACTCGCCCAAATTTTCACTCGATGCCTTAATGAAGGGAAGATTCCTGAGGATTGGAACAATGCTACAATGATCCTGCTACATAAAAAAGGTGACATTGAGGATCTCAGGAACTACAGACCTATCAGCCTCCTATCAGTGGTTTATAAAATCTTCACTAAAGTTCTTTCACACCGCTTGAAGGTAACACTGGACATGGCTCAACCGAGAGAACAAGCTGGATTCAGGAGTGGCTACAGCACAATAGATCATATCCACGTACTGAGAGAACTAATTGAAAGAGCGAGGGAATATGAACTTCCATTGTGCATGGCTTTTATCGATTATGAAAAAGCCTTTGATTCGGTGAAACCATCAGCAGTTACCACGGCTCTGAAATCCTGCGGTATTGAAGATGCATACATTAATATTATTAATAACATCTATGAAAATGCAAGTGCAAAGATTCGGCTGTTTGAAAATACAACACACATAAAAATTGGAAAGGGAGTGAGACAAGGTGACACCATATCTCCGAAGCTCTTTAATGCCACATTGGAAAATGTCTTTCAATCACTGAACTGGGAAAACAAAGGGATAAAGATTAATGGAGATTATCTAACCCACCTTCGTTTTGCTGATGACGTAGTCATTTTTGCAACTACCCCATCAGAGCTGCAGAGTATGATCCAGGAACTTGCTGACAAGAGTAAAGAAGTGGGATTAAAAATGAACTTTCAGAAGACAAAAGTGATGTTCAATGCTTTTACAAGAAATGAAGATTTATCGATTGATGGAGAAAAACTGGAGATAACAGATACGTATGTTTATCTTGGACAGCAGATATCAAATGAGGGTCACATTGATGAAGAAATTAATCGGCGTACAAAACTTGCCTGGAGAGCTTTTGGAAGAAACAGCATAATTTTCAAGAGCAATATGCCATTATGTCTTAAAAGAAAAGTGTTTGATCAATGCATCCTTCCAGTGCTTACGTATGGTGCAGAGACGTGGACCTTAACTAAAAGAGACATACAAAGGCTGCAGACAACTCAAAGAAGCATGGAGAGGTGCATGCTTGGTATAACCAGGAGAGATAAGAAGAGGAACTCATGGATCCGAAAAATGACGAGAGTGGAAGACATCATGATCAGAGTTAAATCCCTGAAATGGCAATGGGCTGGACATACTGCCAGAAGGACAGACCATAGATGGACAGCCGAAATTTTAGATTGGATTCCAAGGGACAGGAAAAGACCCAGAAAAAGACCACATGGGAGATGGGTGGATGAAATTCGTAAATATGCGGGAGTGACATGGAGGAGACTGGCACAAGACAGACCGTTGTGGAGGAAACTTGGGGAGACCTTCGTCCAGCAGTGGATTGATAATGGTTGACAATGATGATGATGATGATGATATAAGGGGTTATTGCAATGATCTTGGGTTATTGCTTAGGGCCCCGTGAAGAGCCACCGCACAGGGCCCCGCAAGGGATAGGGCCCCCACTGTCTTCAAGGACCATATGAACTATGCATAATTTTTTTCCTTTTTGTAAGACAGCTAGCTGACTGTAAGTTAAATTAATCTGAGAGTGGTTTTTAGAATTGTGTCAACCATTTAAGCTTTCAAATAAATTTTATAATTTTTTTGCAATGTTTTGTTTAGAGCTATTTTCATGTTCCTGTACAATTTCATTTATTTCACAAAATGCAGGTACTTTCAAATAAATTGTCTAATTTTATTAATATCATTTCTAATTTTGATTCTAATACCTTTAAATATCCCTACACACCGACATGAAACCAGAAACAGGATAAATCCTGTTCCAGTGTTTCCCCACGCAGAATCAGCTAAGACAAATATAAATTATTCTGGTCCTAAACTATTGAATTCATTGCCTGATGACCTGAGATCTATAAATAATATTACCTTATTCAAGAAAATGATAAAGCTATATCTCATGGGGCTAAGACAAACATAAATTATTCTGGTCCCAGACCATGGAATTCATTGCCTGATGACCTGAGATCTATAAATATTACCTCATTCAAGAAAATGGTAAAGCTATATCTCATGGGGCTAAGACAAACATAAATTATTCTGGTCCCAAACTATGGAATTCATTGCCTGATGACCTGAGATCTATAAATATTACCTCATTCAAGAAAATGGTAAAGCTATATCTCATGGGGCTAAGACAAACATAAATTATTCTGGTCCCAAACTATGGAATTCATTGCCTGATGACCTGAGATCTATAAATATTACCTCATTCAAGAAAATGGTAAAGCTATATCTCATGGGGCTATGACAAACATAAATTATTCTGGTCCCAAACTATGGAATTCATTGCCTGATGACCTGAGATCTATAAATATTACCTCATTCAAGAAAATGGTAAAGCTATATCTCATGGGGCTAAGACAAACATAAATTATTCTAGTCCCAAACTATGGAATTCATTGCCTGATGACCTGAGACCTATAAATAATATTACCTTATTCAAGAAAAAGCTAAAGCTATATCTCATGTGGCTAAGACAAACTTAAATTATTCTGGTCCCAAACTATGGAATTCACTGCCTGATGACCCAAGATCTATAAATAATATTAACCTATTTAAAAAAAAGCGAATGCTATGTTTCATGGGAAAAATCTAAACTAACAACAATTTTGAGGAAAACACAGAATATGTCAAACAACATGTTATGATGCTTCATACTAATAATAATCTATGATCTCTGGTTGAGATGTCCAGATTTGGGAGGGTATGATTCTAAATCGAAGCTAACTCACAGATCAAATTAATGTAATATTGGAAATAGATGGAGATCTCACGAATGTTGCTTCAGTTTTCAAAACACTGCAACTATTGCAAATTGGACTCTTCTGTCACGGAGAAAAATAAGGGGCAGGTGAATGTTGTGGAGGAGGACTATGCAGGGGTGTGAAAGATGGGGAGAACTAACTAACATTTATTATTTCTATATATTTAAATATCGTCACATGCTGGTTTGTCTTTCATTAAAGTTTTTTGTAACTTTCCCTTCAAGGAGAAGAGGGATATGTCAGGCCTAATGGCCTGTTCCCTATTTCTTCCAAGTTGTTTAAAAAATGACTAATTGTTAAAACAATATAACTATGTTATGTATTTGGATGCAACAACTAAATAAAATAAAAAAAATTTGTAATGTTTTGTTTAGCAGTATTTTGATGTTTCTGTAAAATTTCATTTGTTTCCCAAAATGTTGGTTCATTCTCATTTATAAAAAAATATTTCTTCTGAAGTTAATAAATTATGTGCTAAGTATGAACTACAATTGGGTTTTACAGTTACTTCTGTTAAACATTTAATTATTCGTAACAGAGGTAATGAAATTTTTTTGGATAAAGCAGGTATTTATGAACTTCCTGTTGAAAGTAATCCACCCTTATCTTATATAGGTAGCACAAAGAATCAATTAAAATACCACTTAAATCAACACATGCAAAATCGACAACAAAAAGAAGCTGAAACAGCATTAATACAGTACTAGAATATATATAATTTATGACTACAAAACTTGTGGTTTTGAGATAAAATAAAAATACCAACGTTTACCACAATCAAGGGCTTATTATATATCGACTATAGTTTCGCAGAGCTATTGGCTCGGCATCATCAGGACGAATAGAGCGTAAACATTCAAATCATTGTGACATCATCAGAGTTCTGACGGTCATGGTTTTTGGTGAGTTGTTTCCACGCGCTTGAAAGAAATGGAGTCGACGTCATGTCGTTGACAAGCTGCGAAGAGTTCCGGTATATGTGGAAAGCTTCTAATACATTAAGCTTGATAGTCGAATCAGGTTTATCAATGAGCGTAGCGTTTTCAAACAAAAATTTATGGTTATTTTCGTGACAATGTTGGGCTATAGACGACTTTTTTAGTTCACAGTTCCGTACGTAGGTCTTGTGTTCCTTCACACGGAAATTTAAAGCCCTGCGGGTCTGTCCTATATATGAAAGTCCACATTCACAAGGTATCTGATAAATTCCACAGGAATTTATGTCCTCGACGTAGTCATTTGATCCGTAAAAATTTATCTTGTTTATGGGTTTGAAAATAACTTTGAAATTAAAACTCTTGAGGATTTTTGAAATTTTGAAGCAAATCTGTGGAGCAAATGGGATAACCACCCAATTCTGTCGTATTGGGTTATCTATTGGCGTGAGTGAGCAGACAGGCTTCGGTTTTTTAAATTTTTTGACAGCTTTGTCTATAATGGAATGAGTATATCCTCTGTGTATAGCAATTCGTTTAAGAATCTCAAGCTCTTTCTGCAAGGAATCCTCAGTTGAGCATATATGTATTGCACGATATACGTATGCGTAAAAGGCAGAGACTTTCTGTTTCCATGGGTGATTTGATTTTGCATGTGGGGGTAAGGAAACAGCAAATTGTTTTCGATAAACTGTTGTTATAAAGGATCCTTCAGAGCGTGACACAAGGACGTCAAGGAATGGTAAGCAGCCATTATTTTCAGTCTCATATGTGAACTGTATATGAGGATCAATTGAATTGATAAGTTCAACTAATTTAGGTATTTCCGAATTTATGGCGTTCCAGAGAACAAAGGTATCATCTACATATCGAATCCATAAGTCAAATGTAACCAGCTGAAAGAGTTTGTCCTCAAAGTGACGCATATAGACTTCGCATAAAATAGGGGACAGTGGGCTACCCATTGCAAGGCCTTCCCGTCTGTTGGAAAAATCTTCCACGAAATACGAAACTGTTTTGTCTGGTACAAATTTCCCCTAGTCTCAAAATATCTTCTACTGCCGGTTGGCTGAAATGATGTTCAGTGAGACTAGCTTTCAATGATTCGAGGGCTCCATTCAGAGGGATACTTGTAAACATGGAATTCACATCGAAGGATAACATGAACTGATCCTTTAGCGGATGTCGTTTTAGTCGACTGACAAACTCAATGGAATTTTTTACAGATGTTTTGTTCGAAGAAGCCGTTAAGGTGGATAGTTTTGAAGATAGAAACTTGGCCAACTTATGTGTAGCTGAGCCGATATTGCTGACTATAGGACAGAAAGGGTTACCAATCTTGTGTATCTTCGGAAGTGCGTAAAAACGCGGACAACGGGCATATGAGGGCTGTAGATGATGTTTTGAGCTTTGGTCAAGAGTTACGCAACTTGATATCAATTTCCGAACTTCTTTTAATTGTTTCACCGATGGATCATTTTTTACTTCTTTATAGGGTCCTTCGGAAATAAGGTTTTCAACCTCCGTCTCATAATGGTTTTTGTCCAGAATAACAACTTGTCCTCCTTTATCTGCTTTAGTAATGATAATATAATGATTTGACTGTAATTCTTTTAGAGCATTACGTTCTTCCTTGTTGAGATTGGGTTTAAATGGTGGAAAGGACTTTGACGTTATTATCTGGCTGACACAATGTCTAATTGTTTCTTTTTGATCAATGTTTAGATCACTTTTCATAAGGGACTCCTCAACCGACGCCACGACATTGGATACTGGTACCTTTTTCGAAATCGCAAAATTAGAATTGTAACGTAAAATCCGTTTTCGAATTTCGCTGGGCTTAAAACCAGAAAGGTTAGATATTACTTCATTATCCGTAAAGGCATCCTGAGTTTGCACAGCAGAATTGTCTTTATTGTTGTTGCTATTCGATAGTTTTTCAAATTTTCCTTCTAATGTCATTTTATGAGTAAACGACATATTGTAACTCCTAGACCAAGTTTTGCCGTCCAGGTCAGAAAAATCTGGTAACTGTTTAGCCAGTAAAACATGTAGGTCATACAGTTCGACCTCAACATTTGCAATATTTTTTCGTGTCCTTAATAATAGCTCGTAATAGTGCAAACGAAGCATTATATATGGCTTTCTTGACGTTATGGGAAGTTTGTAAGTTGTATTTCACAGATATAAAATTTGGTAATATCTGGCATCTCTTACATCGAAGCAAGAAGGTTAAGTGGTTCAATAATCTGAACTTCTTTATCCTCAGCTTCGAAAAACGGTTGATGGTAGCAGATAGTGAGTTCGTCATAATAAGGTCAGGAACTAAGTTTTATGTTCCTGAAAAGTCTATATCGGTATTAAATAAGTCCAGAAACGGAAGCGAACAAGATGTTATATTGCCGTCTCCCGTTGTAGGATATCTCAATATACTTACGCACCAAATTGTAGTCTAAGGTCCAGTTGACACCTAAAATTATATATAATTTATGACTACAAAACTTGTGGTTTTGAGATAAAATAAAAATACCAATTTTACTCAAGATTTGATCAAATAGAGATCAAAAAGTTGTAATTCAAAAAACATTAAGAATTGCAGAAACTGTTCTAATCCAAAGGAAACTAATTGGTTATGTTATGTAATTATAATGACCCTAAACAATTACCAAATTATTGGCAGGAGCTTATACAATTTGAAACAAGAAAGAAGGTAAAAAGGGTGGGAGAGTAAGTAGAACAGAGACTGAATTTCAATAATAAAAGACAATGGTATACCTGGAGGGGGGGGGGTGCAAAGGGCCATATGCACCCTCTAAAATAATTTTGCCTGGTATTAATTAAAAATTGATAAAAATTGTTGATGACGTTATTTTGCTAGTGTCACCATATTGCCGTTAGTTACTTCTTCATTTGGAATGGTCAGACGAGGTCACGTATGCCTATCCCCCCCCTCCTCCATCCGTGCGTATTTCCCACTTGTATTCCATCAAAAAAGAGGGCAAATTGTTGTAGTAGTCAGGACGTCAGTCTAATGAATGGTGGGGCTGGGGCTGAGGGAAAACCTTTTATGTTGAGTACATACCATAGCAGAAAAACAAAAACGTAGAATTAATGTTACTTTGTAATTAATAGTATTTGAGAAAAATCAAAATGCCTGTTCTTATGCACATTTTCTTCATTACTATAGGAAGGAGTGATATTGTAGCTGCAGTGATGAAAACCAAGAATGTCAGGATCCATCTCATATATCCCAGGCTTTGCATATTGGTTAAAGAATTTGTTATGTAAATACAAAATATTAATAGCAATGAAGTCCCCGACCCCATTATCACATATAGTGTCAAGCTGCAAGGAGAGACAGTGTGAAAAAGAAAAGGCAGGTGTGTACGCGTACCACTGGTATATCCTGACAACACGGAAAAGATATATATCGGAATGACAAAGCGATCCTTGGACACTAGATGCTTTTAAAGAACATGTGCGAAGTGTCAACCAGGACATGCAGAATACAGCCCTCGCCAGAGAAGTCATGCATTCATCGGCCACTCCAGTATGGAATAATATTAGAAGAATTGCCCATTACACTAACTTTAAAGAAACTGCCATCAGGGAAACTGTCGAAATCCTCTCCAACAAAGTAGCGTACAATGACATGATCTACACTGAACTACAAATGGTTTGGCATGCATTATTAAAAGATGGGAACACGTCGCCGCGCACCGCGTAATTACGTGCTAAAAACATTTCACGAAATATGCTGGTGATATCACCCACGTTACTTTCAAAAATCATCTTTGTTCCTTATCTGTTGCAATTCCCTGCATTTTTATGTCTACCGTTGCCTTGAAAAAGCCTCCCAGTGGAGTGCGAAAGCTTGGCGAATCTCTGTGATTACTACAATATATAAAAAAAAAAAAACGGATTTAATACGCTATATGCATTTCTTGAATATTCATATTGTGGTGTATTAAAAATACTGTTACGTTGTACATGAAACCACAAATATGAAGTTTCAGTTGCTCCACGAAACAGAATGTATAAAAAATGGAAAGCAAGTGAGACAAACAGAAATACAGGTATCTGCAAGCTGTCTCCTCTTCTAAACTTCCACTCCTTCCTCCCTGTGCAATTAACCAATGTCTTTCTCAACTGTGGAGTGGAAAAGGGATGTCTATCTATTTCTATAGTTTCTTGGACCATTAATTTCATCCTGAAATGTTGCAATGGGCCCGGCATCAGGAAAAATCGGGAGGCACAACAATCTACGTATGTTAACAGCATTGGGGTCGGGGCTGAACAGGGCTAATTTTTTTTCACTGCTTTAGTTAAAATAGTAAAAATACTCACTCATGTTTCACAAATTTGCAAAACAATGCTAGATAATGCTCATTATAGGATGTACTATCCATTATATGACAACGCAGAATTCAGAGTGAAAGCTAATAATATCAGGAACTTATTTTGAAATAACTGTAAGATTATTTGCGGGGGTGTTCATATACGATCCCTTTCCCTGAAATGTTTTAACTACATTCCTTGTGATAACTGACAAATGCTGCAGATGAAAGCATTTATGGGGATATCATTTCAACATGAAGTTGCAAAATGTTTTGTTTACGTTATTTAGTAAGATGTCTTTACAATACATAACTACAACATAAAGAACATTTTGTAATTGAAACACATGCGAATATAGGATAACTAAATGAAGAATCTTATTATATTTGCACTTTTAAGGTATTAAACCCCTGCAAAAGTGCGCATAGTTTACGTGCAATTCATAAATGATATACTATTAAAAATCACCAATCACTTACCCTAAAGATCATGGTAATTTCCATCCACAAAACACTACACTTCAAGCAGGTCAATTATCGTAATGTTGTTGGCCTTCAAAGGTTTACAGACACCTTGCTTACGGTTCCTTCTTCCGGGGATGAAACATCATATTTTTTTCTTTTCTTTTTTATTTGCTAGACAAACAAAGCTGGATTTTTTAGCCATATGAGACCTCATATGGCTAAAAAACCCAGCGTTGTGCAAGTGAATTTGCCGTGTTATTTAAATATCTTGAAATTTCTAACTGTGATTGCCCACAACAGAAAAATTGCAGTACAGTTTTTCTGCAGTAAAATCATGGCACAGGCCGACCAAAAATTTTCTGCAACACCCAGGATGACGGGTGTACTTTTTTACCCCCCCCCCCCACTTTCCCCCAGTACTATGCTTGGCACTGTTTCCAGAGCAACTGTACTTTTTGTTTTGTTTCTTAAATAAAAAAAGGGATTTTCAGTTGTGATACAATAGTACCGCAGAACTACAACTGAACGGGCCCATTTGTAAACATTTTTCCTGGGGCCTTTTGCAACTGCCAATCTGCCCCTGGTCACATCTAAGTAGAAATTAATAGGTATTAAACTTGGATGCAGAATATTTGAAAGGAATAGAACAAATCTCAAGAGCAATTTGCCATTATGTCTTAAATCAAAAGCATTCAGTCAATGCATCCTTGCAGTTCTTACTTATTCATCAGAGACATGGACATGAACTAAAAACATCAAACAGGTGCTGTGGACAACTAAAAGAATGATGAAGAGATGTGTATCTGTTTATTCGGGCATAATAAAGAGAAGGAAAAGAGTGAGAATAAAGCAATCTCTTATGTGTTTTTTTTTTTTTTTTCCTATGTGCAAACATGTTTCTATATATAATTGTGTGCTTTTGGGAGATTGTTAAAAATTCAGCTCTTTTGTTGTATATCAATAAACCTGTTTACATCCAAGTGAAAAATCACAATATCTGACAATGCTACTGAAATTGTGTGGCATCAATGCTTCAGTAATGAAAGTTCAAAACTTCTTGCAAGACAACATTCTGGACGTTATCATTTAAAAATGGTTGTCAGGCAGTGGCCATGTGTTCTACAACATCAGCTCCTGACTTCTCTTGCTTCATGGTACATGTAAAAATTGCAGGGCTTTTAACAAATCAGTATCATAGAATTTGGAAAAGAGTTTGATACTGGAATTTGTCAAACTTATCCCAAGTAGCTCTGCATATGTTTGAAATGTTTCTTATCACAAATATTATTGCATATGCTTGAAGTGTTTCAAAGTCAAGTTGTCCAAATTTCACTTCTCTTTAGCTTTTAGCTTTCTTTCAAAACTTCTGAAAGAAGCATACTGACATCACCTAGCGGTTGAGCGTACCTTCAAAGAGGGGAGGGAGGGGGGCATACCATCTGATGAGCTATTTTTATCAATATAACTATGAATATCTGCTACTTAATGCTATTTAATTCAGTAATGAATAACAACAACTAGGGCCTCTGTGAATTTTGGAAAAGTGCGAGCTAGTTCTGTGTGACATTGGCAAAAAGACCCCAACTCACTGGGTTTTGTTTGTTTGTTTGGTTGGAGGTTTAACGACCACCGTGAGCAACTCAATGGGCTATAAGCAGTTGCCCGTCCCTAATTTAGGGTCACTGGTTCCAGGGAAGGGAGAGAGCCAGTGCCGTAAGACAAACACAACATCCATGCCACACCGGGATTCGAACCCGGACCCCTTTCGGACGAATGATCAGAGGCCATCGCTTAGACCACTGCACCACCGGGGCAGCACTGGGTTTTGTTCCAGAATCCTTAGGTTGAATGACCAACTGGAACCCTCAGCTGTGGGCTAATCCCCCACACTGATGTACTTACCTGATTAAAAAGACAAAAAGAAATAGTAAGAATGACTCAAGTGTGGGATATGGTGGACCTACCCCACTTGAGAAGGACGGTCCACCACGGAATCGACCTAGACTTTCTAAACGGCGTATGAGAAAGAGATCTCGGCTGAGTGAATGTAAGTTTGGTGTATGGAATACTAGAGGTATAAATGGCAAGATGAGTGAGGTGATTGAGGAGATGAATAAGTATAGACTGGATGTGCTGTGTGTAAGTGAAACCAAAAAGAAGTAAATTGGGGTAGAAGAAGTGAATGGCACGATGAGTGTGTGGTCTGGAGTATTGGATAATATGAGAGGACAGGCTGGTGTAGGTGTGATTTTAAGTGAAAAGATGAAGAACAACTTGATTCACTATAGTTGTGTAGGTGAGAGAATTCTCTGGATTCGTTTGAAAGTGAAACTTCAGAGAATTGTAATTGTTGTAGTGTATGCTCCTTGTGACTCGGAACCTTCTGATAAGAAGGAAGATTTCTGGAATGAGCTAAAAGCTGTTTTGAGCCAGTTTGGTGCTAAAGAAAAAGTTATAATAGCAGAGGATTTCAATGCTAGAGTAGGTGTGCAGAATGCAATTTCTGACAATGTTCTTGGTAAGTTTAATGATCCTTGTGTGAATGATAATGGTGAAAGATTAATTGAACTCTGCATTTAGAATGGTTTGTGTGTATCTAATACATTTTTCAACCACAAGTATATCCACACATATTCTTGGGAAAATCGTACTCTTGGTCAAAAGAATGTGATAGATTTTGTTGTCTACGATCAGCGTTTAAAACACTTAGTTGTTGACACCCGTGTGATGAGAGGTGCGGATGTTGGTTCTGATCATTACTTGGTAGTGTCACGAGTGAAACTTAATGTTGGTTGGAGGAAAAGGAATAGGAAGAGACCCAGGATAGAAAGAATAAAGGTTGATAGGCTCCTTGAAGATCATCAGCGGTATTCTGACTTACTCAGAGAACGACTGAAGGATCTGAAGTCTGGTGAGAGGGATGTAGAAAAGAAGTGCGAATGTTTTAAGAACTGTGTTGTCACTGCTGCTAAAGAGGTCTGTGGCAACACAATAGTGAGTAACAATAGAGGTGATGCCTGGTGGAATAGTGAGATTGAAGAGGCGGTAAAGAGAAAGAAGGAAGCCTATTTGGGGATGTTGCAAGATAGAGTCTCTGTGGATGAATATCGCTGTAAGAAGCGTGAAGCTGCTAAGCTGGTTCGCCACAATAAGGCAAAAGATAGGAAAGGAAGTACATGAGGCTCAGGAAAAATAGGGGAAACAAAGTTGTAAGTTGTGTGAAGAATGTGATTGGGGAAATGATATGGGAGCCCAATGAGTTAAGTGACAGATGGGGTGAATACTTCTTTGAGTTATTAGATCAGAAAAGCAAAGATGATTCCGAGACAGATGCAGATGATGTCATGATGAGGGATGAAAGCACAGGAGGGATCTCAAGAGAAGAAGTGTGTAAAGCTCTAAAATCTCTTCAGAATGGTAAGGCTTCAGGAGTTGATAGCATAACTGCCGAGATGTTGAAATATGGTGGTGACTCTATAATTGACTGGTTAACTGAAGTTTGCCAGTTGTGCTGGGAGTTAGGAATGGTCCCTGGGGATTGGAAGGATGCTATTAGTGTTCCCTTGTATAAGGGAAAAGGTGATCAGACTGAATGCAAGAACTATCGTGGTATTAGCCTACTGAGTGTGCCAGGGAAAGTGTTTGGTAAGGTTGTTATTGAAAAAGTACGAAGTCTTACATCAGAGAAAGTGTGGGATGTTCAGAGTGGTTTTATGCCTGGTAAAGGCTGCACTAACCAGATTTTTGCATTACGCACTATGATTGAAAAGTATCTGGCTGTTGGGAAGAAAGTTTTTACTGCCTTCATAGATTTAGAGAAAGCTTACGACCGAGTGAATAGGACACTTTTGTGGAAGGTATTGAATGAATATGGTGTTACTGGGAATCTACTTAATAGTGTAAAAGCCATGTATGCTGGTAGTAGAGCTTGTGTACGAGTGAATGGTGTTTTATCAAAATGGTTTTCCATTGGTGCAGGAGTTAGACAAGGTTGTGTAATGTCACCATGGCTGTTCAATATATTTACGGACGCATGCATGCGTGAGGCCAAAATAGATAATAGTGGTTTATGTCTTGGTGATATCCGTGTGTGCAGATTGCTGTACGCTGATGACACTGTCCTGTTGGCGGAGAGCAAAAGTGAGTTGCAGAGTATGTTGACTCAGATGCACGAAGTTTGCTTGAAATTCAAACTGAGTATAAATAAGGGAAAAACCAAAGTTATGGTGTTTGAGAGAGGAACGGGTAGCACTGAATGTAATGTAAGTATAAATGGCACTGTGATTGACCAGGTGAGTGAGTTTGTGTATTTAGAAAGCATGTTTGACAGAGAGAACAAGTTGGATGGTGAAATCAGTAGGTGAGTGAACTCTTCATTGAAAGTCATGGCTGCTTTGGGAGGATTTCACAGGAATGATGTGTTCTCTAGAGAGTCCCGCATGGCTGTGTTTGAAAGTGTAATTGTTCCTACTCTGATGTATGGTAGTGAAACCTGGGTACTGCAGAAGAAACATAGGAGTCGTTTGTGTGCTGGAGAAATGCGTTACTTACATGGGGTTTGTGGCAAGACACGATATGATTGTGTGAGAAATGAAGATGTATTGCAGTTGTGTGATGTGAAGCAAAATGTTGTTAGCAAGGTGGAGACCAATATGCTGCGGTGGTTTGGCCATGTTGAAAGAATGTGATGAAATGCTTACTAAGAAAATCTTTTCAGCCCAAGTGGCAGGAAGGAAAGGCAGAGGAAGGCCAAGGAAGACATGGGTGGATCAGATTCAGGAGTGTCTGCATGAGAAAAAGATTATGAGTATGAAGTATAAAAGATCTTGTGTATGGCGTGTAATGGATATCAGTGAAGCACGAGTTGTATGTCAAGATCGATGTAAATGGAGAAGTTTGATACGACAACAATAAGTAAAAATATCTGGAAGTTTATATTTCTTTTTGGAGCTAACCTCTGAATCTCAGTGAACAGCTTAGTGATATGTATGTATGTATGAATATACATTTTTTCATTTTGATTATTTATCTCATATATGACACAAAATAAAAATAGTTTAAAACTCTTTCGGGTCCTATCCCCCTGCCAATGTAATGGATTCTGGTCATATCCTATGACCAGAATCCATTACATTGGCAAACTTAAATAAGGTGAAAACACAGTGCTTTTCAGAATATAAATCAGTTGAAGTATAACAGGAAACATATTGCTTTCAAGATCACAGAAAAAAAAAAAAACAACCTTTGGAGCTTTTTCATCACATTAATGTTGTGAACAGAAATTTTTTGCAAGCTATTGTGACACTTAAACTAAATCTTGTGAACACATGCACTGTCCCCGCAACACAACAAACACATTTTTCTTAACCATTCTGAAGCAGAATGATCGGCTACAATGGAATGCTTATTACGGTAATTTCACTGCATTATCATCACTTTTAAACCGTATAAAGCAATCAGATTTTAAAGAGGACAAAAACAAATAAAGGTTTCCCTTTACAGCCCAGTTATTTAGGTCACATATATATAATAAGTACTTCTTTTTAATTATGATTATATTAATTTGGTTATTCATGGATTCCCTCTCTCTCGTGTTTCAATGCTGTTATGCAGTTTGAATAATTTGCAACATTAATGCAGGATTTCAACAAACTAGTTAAGTTAAAATTTGATTCTCAACAGACTTTAGTTCGCCTGAAAAAGGAGGTTCAGCGGTAATGAAAATTAAGACTTTTACGTAGTACAGTTTCTCTGGAAGGAAAGGGCATGTCCTGTTTGTCATCTGAGCTACACTTCCTCAGCAAGTGAAAATATTATGCAACACCACCAATATTCTTATTTGGTACACCTTTGATTCACATGAAAGGTAGCAAAAAGAAAATTAAGTAATTCATGTTACAAGTATGCACGTTTTAAAATTTTCTTGTTTTTGTTCTTTTTCTATAATTTTGTTCAATAACTGCTAGTCTACAAATTAAGTAAAAAAACTAGCTCGCAACTTTTGAGTGGGTAAGTGGAGAACAGAGTGGTATTGCAACTAGTGTACTACTCACACAGCCAACATTCTGCTATGCCTGGACAAAGCTATCTTCTAGAAAGAATACTAGAGGGTTAGTGCAAACTGAAATCAGTTTTCCCAGTCTTCCAAACAAATTTCCTATAGTCACTGCTACAGGATATCCTAAACCGAATAAAACAACAAACTTCAATGCTAATTTCTTTGAAACATCAGATGAAACTGAAAAAAAAAAAAAAAAAAAAGATTAAAGAAATGTTTTATATTCCCTGAATCCCCATTGTCACTAGAAAATTGAACAGAAAAAAAACCCTTTTCATTCTTAATTTGTGTCACAACTCATAAATTTGACTACTAACCGCACAACTTGGTAAATGCTAAATTACCTTACAGACAGACATATTTCCAAAAACATAGCCTGAAACTGAATCCCCTTCCCCCGAGTATTTGCATAAATCTCCTGCACCACTCAATGAATCTTCGTATATTAAAATTAGGAATGGTCCTGTTCAAGGACACAAAAACACTCCTGCAGTTATTTATCTGCATCATGGAGCATATGCACTGAAAAATAACTTTTCTGAGTAAAGTGTCTGGTGCATACATCACACCAATGAAGCTTGTCAGCTTTGTGAAGGATCATGTGGGTTGAAAACTGACTTCTGTAAGCACTGTTTCAAGCAAATGTCACACTGGTGAGGCTATTTACCTGTGTGAAGGAGCATGTGCTTTGAAAGATGACTTTTACGAGTAAATTGATTAGAACATACGTCACACTGGTGAGGCTTTTCGCCTGTATGAAGGAGCATGTGCTGTGAAAGATTACTTTTATGAGTAAATTGTTTCGAACATACATCACACTGGTGAGGCTTTTCACCTGTATGAATGTGTGTGTGCTTTGAAAGAGCACTTTTGTGAGTAAACCGTTTAGAACATACGTCACACTGGTGAAGCTTTTCACCTGTGTGAATAAGCATGTGGTTTGAAAGAGTACTTTTATGAGTAAATTTTTTGAAACATACATCACACTGGTGAGGCTTTTCACCTGTGTGAAGGAGCATGTGCTTTGAAAGAGCACTTTTATCAGCAAACTGTTTGGAGCACACATCACACTGGTGAGGCTTTTCACCTGTGTGAATGAGCATGTGCTTTGAAAGAGCACTTTTATCAGCAACTTGTTTGCAGCATACATTACACTGGTGAGGTTTTTCACCTGTGTGAATGAGCATGTGCCTTGAAAGATGACTTTTATGAGTAAATTGTTTGGAACATACATCACACTGGTGACGCTTTTCACCTGTATGAAGGAGCATGTGCACTGAAAGATCATGTTTACGAGTAAAATGTTTGGAACATATGTCACACTGGTGAGGTTTTTTACCTGTGTGAAGGAGCATATGGATTGAAAGATCACCTTTACGAGTAAATTGTTTAGAACATACATCACACTGGTGAGGCTTTTCACCTGTGTGAAGGAGCATGTGCACAGAAAGAGAACTTTTATGAGCAAATTGTTTGGAGCATACATCACATTGGTTATGCTTTCCACTTGCGTGAAGAAGCATATGATTTGAAAGATGACCTTTTTGAGTAAACTGTTTGGAACATACATCACACTGGTGCGGCTTTTCACCTGTGTGAACAAGGAGGTGCCTGGAAAGGTAACGCTTGCATGTAAACTGTTTTAAGCATACATGACATTGATGACCCTTTTCAATTGTTGGAAGGAGACTATGCCTTGAGATGCTGCATTTTTCACTTAGCTGCTTGGAACACATGTCAGAATCATAAGCTTCTTCTCCTGCATGGACCTTTACATGCATTAAGAGACTATTTTTCTGTTTGAATTTCATGTGACACGCATTACACTGGAAAAGTTTTTCAGTAGTACGAAATTCCATGTCTTGCAAGAAGACGTTTCCTTCACTTGCTCCCGAGATTTTTGCCCAGTTTAGTGATTTATATGCCTGTGTTTTCGCAGAAAGTTCTCAGAAATGTGTATGAAGTTCTACTCTATGTTTATAGTTTCCTTACCTGGTCGGTGAGTTCTTATTTCATCCTTTTTCTTCGTATTTTTACTTGTTCTTGCCTTCCTTCCGCTTATTTTCCGCCCGTCACCCTCTCAGTTACGGACTTGCCTGGATTGGGTGGCGTTTTTCCTTTGCGATAAGGTAACCACTGACCGCTTCGTTTTCCATTGGCAGCGTTTTTGCGCTTAATGCGCTGCTGCCTTAGTTGCTCTTTATTTGTGCCGTATCTTTTCGTGATTCTGCAAACGCTACTTTCTTAACGTCATGGCTTCTGCTGCTTTGCAAGGATCTCCTGTAAACGCACCGTATGGCGCCCATGTTGTTGATTCTCGATCGTTTGCTGCTGCATTGGATAAAGTTCCTTCATCTTATGCTGGTTTGATTCCTCATGCTTTTGATACACGATATCATTGTTCTGGTAATGATTGTATAATTGCAGTCTCTCCCGATTCGACGTAAGACAATAATTATGTAAGATTTTTATGTAAGACGTAAGATTTTTATGTAAAACAATTAGGATTTTTTATGTAAGTCAATGCTCTCTAAAGTACAATTAGGATTTTGTTATGATGCCTTGCCACACTCACAATTAACAGCTTATTCTACTGCATTATTTCCTCTCCTCCCACCCGCTGCTCTTACACATATTATTAGAAAGCCCCGTACAGTTATCGTTTATTTAGCTTCCTCGGATCATGCTACGCAGCTTCTAAACACCTGTGATTGGGGATCAGTGACTTTATGCTGCACCATTGTCTCATCGTCCTGTTGCCCTTTCTTTTTTGCAGGTGCCCCCTGAAATCCCAGATTCAGTTTTGGAGGCGTTTCTCGTATACAGCGGTAGCACCGTTAGTGCGGTTCGCACTCTTCCTTCCAAGATTATTGATCCTTCTGGTCGCCCACTTCTTAGTTCCCGGCGTCAAGCTCTGCTCATTTTTCCGTCCGAGGAGGCTATACAATCTTTTGCGACAACGTTACATGTTAAGTTTGGCTTGCATAAGTGATAAGGTTCATGCAAATGGTCATTGAAAGTGATTCGGTGAAATCAATGCATTTCTATTCTGACAATACCCTATTTTGTGCAAATAAAATTGCAACAAAAGCTTCTCTGAGATTGATAGAATGGGTTTGGATTTATTACATGAACCAAGAGGGGACCCAGGATTTTCGTGGTAAGTGTCAGAAACAACTGGGGACCTCTGTGATATTTCACGCAGTGTGAAATTACCATATGGAAATGGAAAATACAAATCCCCATTAGTTCCGAATGATAAAATCCATCGTTGATATCTTCCAATCAATTAACGAAAGCATTGTACTTTTAAGCAATGCTTTCATGAAAAAATATTCAATTTGCTACTAAAACCTAAGAAATTGAAGCTTTCCTTGGTTCCTGAGAGAAGGGTGCGCCCCTCCCTCTAGATCCACCAGACATACCTTGTAATCTAGTATTTATGCTTTTGTAGCAGCGAATTATACTTCGTTGATCTTCAGACTTGCTGGAATAAAAACTGTGTATAAAATTTAATAGTTTCAAGAATGCTGTGCAGTAATTATAAAAAATCCAATGCATAATGCTAGGGTTTCGAGTTTTACTCAGCTTCATAATAATTCTCATTCAATTTTTTGGAGTTCCAATAAGATGTCTTAGGCTAGGAACTCCACTGAAGCCTTAATCCAGTCTTGGTTGCAGTTGCATCACAGAAATATAGAATTTTTT
The DNA here is from genome assembly GCA_039090855.1 of Macrothele yani. Classification (NCBI taxonomy): domain Eukaryota; kingdom Metazoa; phylum Arthropoda; class Arachnida; order Araneae; family Macrothelidae; genus Macrothele; species Macrothele yani. The sequence continues at coordinate 193,131,574 of CM077009.1, read as the reverse complement.
TTCATTTGGATTTCAGTAACCAATTTCTCCATTTGTATATAATTTTAGTATTGATTGATAATTTAAACTAGGTTAACAAAGTTTTCCTGGGGAATTATACTATTATGTACTACTACGATGATGTAAGATGGAGACTATAAGGTACCTTAATTGTATGTAGCTTTGGTATTCATGGCTCTCACTGTGACAATATTCGTTGGCACCCTACCACAAGTGTTTGTGTGTGTGTGTGTGTGTGTGTGAATCGCGTTCCATGTTATTTCAGCCACGTAACGATGTGCAGTATAAATTAATAATCGTGCGTGTTGAACCAAAGGTGAGCACCAAAATTGGCACCCCTTTTTGCACTTAACTGTAACAATTCTCTTTTGCGATGATTTGGATTGTTCTATAAATTGTGGTCTAGGCCAGCTGGACCACCGTTGCCCGGTTCCTATGTACATACACTGCTGGAAAGTGAAAAAAGAACACCAAGAAGGAATTGGCGGACGATCATGAAATTTACATATGTTAATGGATCGAGTTTACGTAGGTCTGATGTTAATTTAGGGACCAACCGGTAAGCGCTTACGCCACAGCACGGCATAATATGTAAATTATCGTCGGTGGTATTTAAGGAGTACGGCGAAGTGAATGCAATCAGTCGTCGGCGAACGGACACGTGCGAAGACCCTGAAAAAGCTGCAATGCATGGACATGGAAGACGTGTACGATTTCAGCAGTTATCGGACTTTGAGCGAGGTCGTCTAGTCAGACTCCGCGAGGCCGGGTGGTCGTACCTTCGTATTGTGCAGCGAATTGGACCGAAAGTACTGGTGGTGGTACGATAGTGGCCTAGATGGTCCGAGGAACATTCCCACACGAGAACACGTGGAACCGGGAATCACAGACGGACTGATGAGCGGACCGATCGCCGCATAAATAAGAAGAGCGGCGTTGTCAAGCAGAACATCCACTGCGACGCTAATCCGAGCTGCCGTTGCACCTGAGGTGACTGTGCGAACAATCCGCAACCGTCTACTGGACGTAGGACTACGTGCACGTGTGCCTCTGGCATGTGTACCTCTGACCCCAGCCCACCGCCAGGAACGGCTGCAGTGGTGTCTCCAACGTCTGCACTGGAGAACGCAATGGCGATCTGTCGTGTTCAGCGATGAAAGCAGATTCTGCTTGGGAGCCTCCGATGGCCGTATGCGTGTTCGCAGACGCACAGGGGAGCGTCTCTGCCCTTCTTGCATCCGCCAGCGACACACAGGGTCTACACCTGGTCTCCTGGTATGGGGAGCGATCAGCTATCACTCTCGTACCCAACTAGTGTTTGTACCGGGTACGTTAAACAGCACCTCCTACATCAACAACATCATTCAGCCCGTTGTTGTGCCATTTGTAAGGTCGGTCCATCGTGGTGTTTTCCAGCAAGATAACGCACGCCCACACACGGCACGTGCAACGCAACATGCACTTCAGGGTGTGAGACAACTTCCATGGCCTGCACGTTCACCGGATTTCTCCCCCATTGAGCACGTGTGGGATTTCATGGGACAACGACTTATCCGGTCTCCACGGCTAGCCACGACCATCCCCGATTTAAGCGTCCAGGTTGAGGATGCTTGGAACTCAATATCCCAAACTTACATCAACATCTGTACGCACAATCCATGCCTGAATTGCACAATGTGACGCAGTTCATAGCGGTTCAACCTCGTACTAACCATGTTACATGGAAATGTTATTTTTCAGTTTACCAGCAAATACAGCTTTATTTTGCCATAATATTTTTATCACGTTATCCTCTGTATTCCGCTATTGTGCTATATAAATTTCGTTGGCATCAGACGTCTCCTTCTTGGTGTTCTTTTTTCACTTTCCGCCAGTGTAGTACCCTTTGCTTTATGAAATAAAAACAAAATCATTTTTGGTAGAATTCCTTAGATTTGTTACTGTTATGTATCTTTTTTAAGTTATGGATGAATTACATAGTTTTTTAACTCAGTATGACAAGGGAAAATAAGATGAGTAATTTTTTTTATAACCAGGTATTGTTTTTGCTTGTGATGTTTAAATGTGAAAGTATTTTGCATGAATATTACAACAATAAAATAAAAGTGTATTGCTTGAGGGAGGGATTCGACGATCAAAACAGGCAAGCTCTCCCATTTTCCCAGTGTTCGTTCACTTCACATCATATGCTTCTATATGCAGCTGATGAAATATCGAAAACAAATAGCAACCAGCTGCAATATTTCCGACATTTGTTTTTATGAAATAACTAGAAAGCAAGTCCGTCCTTCAAAACCCGTCAATTATTGAATAAAGTAGCCTTAAAGAGCGTTGTTTCATTTATTGTAAAAAATATCGTGCAGATGGAAAGCAACTATGTTCATTAATTCCTGCTATTCCCAGACAGCAAAAAAGTTAGAGTAGTAAAACCATTTTTGGGAACTTGGAATGGTGCGGTTGCAAATGTTAAAATATGGTAGTTCATGCACAGAAGCAGAGGTTATGCTATGGTGGTATTTTCGCAAAATGCGATGAGTTCATCCAAAATGCGAAAGAAAAATTAGTGTCTCACGCAAAATGATGCCAGTCATTTAAACATCCACCCATCAGCAGTTTCTGTTCTGGCTTTTCTATTTCAGTGAAAACTAGTTTCCAAAATTCTGGCAACAATTTTCACTCCGCTGTTATTTTCTTTAGCCGTAATGTGTGTTCTTACAACACCTGTTGGCTCAATAACCTCCCCACCCCTTCCATTACACTTTAGAGCACTCCATAAAAGGTGGGGCAGTATAAGATTATAGAGGCTAGAGGGATTAAACTCCTTCCCCCATTCAACATTTAAACCAGAATCAGTTGTGATGTCTACAGCCCCCTCCCCTCAGGCCATAAACAACCCCTTATCGTGGAGCTAGTTTGCACTCCTTGCTGGGTGTGAGTTGGCTGAATTAGGATACAACTTAGAAACATCAAGTTTTAGGATTCCACCCAGATCATGTACATATCCAGTGCAAAGGCCCCATGACATATATATTACAGTATTGTAAATGTAACTTGTCTTTGCATGTACTGTAGCTGTTTTAGTTTCTTCTTTCTTGTACATGAAAGTTAAAAAACAACCATGCTTTGACACTTATACCTGTATTTCTTGCACGACAGATTTAACTTGTTGCTGGATTGCATGTTTAATGATGTTAGTGAAGAAAGTAGAGTGAAATTGAGCTCTTATGGACGTTTTAGTAGAAGTTCAGTCTATACATACATATATTTGAACAATAAAATACGTGTATATTAGGACAAAGTCCTCTACAATGTATATTAGGACAAAGTCCTCTACAGTAATGTTACACACGTTGTAGTATATGAGCTCAGAAAAGACAAGTTGACTTCAATAATAATGGAATAATCATATCTGAACTTAAGAACATTTCTACATGTACAGCATATTTACATTTAAATGTTTAACGCTCATATAGGTTATATCCAGTGAGACATAAAAATCAGCAATGAAGTATATGGAGCAACACATATTGCGCTCACCTTACTCCGGCTTCAGTCCCTCTGGTTTGCAATCAATCATGCTTCTTGTCCGGTGTCCACTGTTGTACCACATCATTAAAGATATTAAACGTTCAAAGTTCAACACAAACACGAACATCAGCACAATTCTAAAAGAAGGGGTGATGAGTTAAAATAATTTTGAGACTATTGTTAAGACTAGATTACGTCGACCCAGCCAGAATTTTAGCAGTTGAAACATTTCGCTGTTCTATTTTTTTATTGGAGGTTTAACGACCACCGTGAGCAACTCACTGGGCTATAAGCAGTCGCCCATCCCTAATTTAGGGTCACTGGTTCCAGGGAAGGGAGAGAGCCAGTGCCATAAGACAAACACCACATCCATGCCTCACCGGGCCGCCCCGGTGGCGCAGTGGTCTGAGGCGCTGGCCTCTGATCATTCGTCCGTCTGGGGTCCGGGTTCGAATCCCGGTGAGGCATGGATGTTGTGTTTGTCTTACGGCACTGGCTCTCTCCCTTCCCTGGAACCAGTGACCCTAAATTAGGGACGGGCGACTGCTTATAGCCCATTGAGTTGCTCACGGTGGTCGTTAAACCTCCAATCAAAAAATGCCTCACCGGGATTCGAACCCGGACCCCGTTCGGACGAATGATAAGAGGCCATCGCTTAGACCACTGCGCCACCGGGGCGGCTCGCTGTTCTATGCCAAGCTATTATGAAGTATCAAGATTAAATGATTTAAAAAGTCAACAAGTCCCGCCTCGCTCGCCCGGACGTGTTTCAAGCTACACTGTGCCCATTTTCAGCGGTCGGTTGTAAGAGACATCCATATGCTTTTATTGTACTAATTACCTTCCTGTCATCAGTCGACTCATCGCTCATTGGTCCTGTATCCGTGCGTAGGTTAATCATGTGATTTACGACATTTGCTATTGTTGCACCATCTGGTGTTCATTTTATGTAATTTCATCATTCATCGTTGTTGGATGAGGCATTTTCAATAAAATTAGTTTTTATGTACTTTTCTTCAATTTCCTTTTCTTTTATTATTATGTATCGCCAGGCAAACGGCAATTCAAGTGGTGCTTGTTCATTACAATTAAATCCTCTGGTTTTTCTATCACAACGGACTCAGAATACAAAATCTTTTTATGTGTGTTATGCTTAGTATATACACTGAAGAGCAATTGAATTAGAGACATCTGGCGTTATGCAAATGTGGCACTATGGGCGGCCCTGTAAACGGAAACGACATGACCCATGCAGCGATCCGACAATATAAGGAGAGATGCGATGGGAATTAGTAAAAGTCGGACGCAGTATGGGTAAGACGAAAGATAAAAGCTCATTTGATCGTGGGCAAATTGTTGGGCCCGACGAATGGGTCACTCCATCTCGGAATTCGTGCAGGCACTGGGATTCTCATGAGCCACTGTGTCACGGGTGCACTGTGAGTACATCGAATCCGGTAAAACCATCCTTGCAAGGGCCAACTGCCGTGGATGAGCGGGGTCATCGTCGGCTAGCTCGCATTGTAACAGCGGATACACGGGCCACAGTGCAAGAAATCACTCGGCAATTTAACGCTGGTGCACAAAAACGTGTAAGCAGCCACACAATCCAGAACTATCTCCTCGCTATGGGGTACAGAAGCCATCGTCCCACGAGGGTACCGCTGCTGACCGCACATCACAGGGTGCAAAGATTAGCATGGGCGCGGGAACATCGCCACTGGACCCTAGACATGTGGGGAAATGTTGCCTGGACTGATGAATCGCGATTCACGTTGGTACATGCGGATGGCAGGATACGAGTACGGCGCAAACCACATGAAGCGATGGATCCTTCTTGCCAGCAGGGTACTCTTCAAGCTGGCGGTGGTGGTATTCTCGTCTGGGGACTGTTTACGTGAATTAAAAGGGGAGCCCTGGTACGTGTGACATCGTCCCTCACAGGTCAACGTTACCGGGATATCTTGGACGACCATTTGCTCCCATTTGTGCTTCTTGAAAATCCCACTGGGGACCTCATCTGCAACAAGATAATGCACCGTGCCATCTCTCCCGAATTCTATCCGAATGGTTGGATGAACACTCCACCGACGTGACCTCACTTCCTTGGCCAGCTAGGTCACCTGACCTCAATCCCATCGAGCACATCTGGGATGCCATCGAGAGAGATGTTCGAGGCTCTAACCCCATCCATCAAATCTTCGTGAACTTATAACGAAGTAAATTTCTCCGTCATTTTTAGTCCACGCCGGGGCTCGAACCCGGGTTCCCTCATTCCGGAATAAGTTGCTCTGCCGATTGAGCTACGCTAACGTTCGTTCTGACTGCTATCTTCCTTTATGTCGTGTGTCGTGTGCGTCCTGCTGGCAGGTACGTCACCATCTCCCCCCCGAAAGAGGGCCGGGGCATGGCCCACGGGTCAGCCGTGACCATGAATCGTTGCCGGCAGCCATCCGCTGTAGAACGTGCACTTGAGAACTCCCAGTCAATCTGGTGTGCCGCCCCGGTGGCGCAGTGGTCTAATCGATGGCCTCTGATCATTCGTCCGTAAGGGGTCCGGGTTCGAATCCCGGTCAGGCATGGGTGTTGTGTTTGTCTTACGGCACTGGCTCTCTCCCTTCCCTGGAACCAGTGACCCTAAATTAGGGACGGGCGACTGCTTATAGCCCATTGAGTTGCTCACGGTGGTCGTTAAACCTCCAATTAAAAAAAAATCTGGTGTGTGGAATGCAACATCACAGATTTTTATTTTTCGAAGCGCTGGAGAAGTTCGTTGCTCACCCTTTTTCCAATTTCTCTTGTGTTCTTTTATTCTTGGTTTTAGTCGTCTTTTAGTACTACCTTTGTAGATGTTATCAATATTACCGGTGTCGTTCTTCTTCGTGGGTATACCGTATACATCTGCTCTATGCATAATTGCGTTATTACTGTAATCGGCGGTTAGGAATTTGTTGTTATCGATTACAATATCGGCGAATCTTATATTCACTTTATTACATTCCTTTTTTAAAATGCTGCTTAACTGTGGTATATAAGGTAAACGCTCGCAAAACTGTGTGATGGTCTCAACGTTATTTTCACTCTTAGGTCTGTTAATATTGGTTTTATAATTTCTATACATCTTCCAAATATATCTTTTTATCATATCCAATTGCTGTGGCTGTTTCTACGATCCATTTCATTTCTGATTGTTCTAAACTTCTATTTGACGTATGGAAAACAGCTCTTCTAATAAATGAATGAAATGCAGCTTCTTTATAATGTTTAGGGTGGATTGAATCATTTGGTATAATTACTAGCACGTAAGAGTCTTTCCTGTATGCTGAATAGTTAATACGTCCATGATGTTTACAAAGCAGAATGTCAAGAAAGGGCAATTGTCCATTATTTTCTTTCTCGACAGTAACCTGTATTGTTGGGTAGTATTCGTTATATTTTTCAATAAACTTCATTAAGCTATCTTCTGAATATTGCCGGATGACAAGAATGTCATCCACGTATCGTAGGAATATAATCGGCAAATGTTCTTGTTCTTGTTGAAGTACTTTGTTTTCAATGTGCTGTAGTACGACTTCTGACAACAGGCCCGAAATTGGAGAGCCCATGGGGGATCCAAATTTCTGTCTGCATATTACTTTATTATATCTGAAATAATTGTTTTCTGTAATTAGGTTGAGTGCAGATATAATGCTGTTAACCTCAGTCTCAGGTACCCCAGCTGCAATCAATTTTTTGTTTACAAGATTAATAGCTTCACGTGTGGGAGTGTTCGGGTATAATGCAACGGCATCTAGGCTCACCATTATACAATCACCAATCTCTATATTTTTAATTTTCTCAATGACTTCTGTAGAGTTATTTACTGTATATGCGTGAGTTTTAAAGAAGGGGTTAAGATATCTAAACAAAGCTTTTTCAAGATTTATGGTAGGTGCAATAGTTTTATTAACAATAATCCGAATAGGGCAATCAGCTTTATGTGTTTTAAATTTTCTAAATATACTGGGTATGGAAGATTCAACTGGAAGATAGGACTTATTATTGACTTGCAATGGACATTTACTATGATTTTTTAATATTGCTAATTTTCTCATTATTCTATCTGTGGGGTCCATTCTTATTACTTCGGTGTTTAGTTTTTCAATAGCTTGCAGCATCTTCTCATGAAATTAATTTCTATCAACTATTACAAGTTGCTTGGATTTGTCAGCTGTAACCATGTGAATGTCATCACATTTGTTTAATTTAAGCAGTTCTTGGCGTTAGTATTTGATACTGTTTCGTTGTTGAGGATGATCTTTTAAAGTGCTAATCGTCCTTACTAACTTCAACCTCACTGGGTTTTGACGTTCCTTGGGCAAGTTTGAAACAATCTCTTCAAGGTGTGGCAGTAAGACTTCAGCTTTTGGAATATCTTGTTAAGAAAAAAATCCATATGTAGAGAGGCGAATTAATTTCCTAATGAAATTACACGTCGACGAAGATATCAGATTAAGCCATGAAATACACCCACTCCATTCCCATGAATAACAATTCATGGGATGGAGTGGGTGAATAAGAAAAAATTTGAAACCGCTTGAAACAAATGTCCTGGAAAACCATTAAAAAAACGTTTGTTTCTTGGGGGAAAAAAAGGAATTATACGAGTACAAAATTTATTAATTATTTGAAAGAAAAAAAGCAACGCCATGTGGATATAATGTATTCATCCATGGGTTGAATACACAAGACTGGGAGGAATTCGCTTCAAAACATAACGAGAAGTAAAATAAAATATATTTCCTCTTTAAAAAAATGTAGCTTCGGACAACGGAAAGGAAATATACAACGTTAAAAATGTAACAGAATGTGACATGAACCCGGGTAAATATATATTAATTGAACAATCTCCTTTCAAGACGACAAGGACAGTACAAAACTTTGGAAAGCGTCTCTAAGTATGTTCACTCCTTGAAAATGAGTGAAGTTTCCTTAAGGTGAAAAAAAAAACTATCGTTACGTTGAAAAAATAAATTTATGAATTATATGAAACTGACTTTTATTAAAAATAACTCACAATATTGTAAAATGAAAGAGGGAACCATTGGATTACACATTCCGCACGAAACAGATAGCTTCAAGCACCAGCTAGTGCGTGGCAAATTAGTCCGGTCGGTAGAGAACTCAGCTCGCACGCCAACGGCCCTGGTTCGTATCTACCCAGCTCCAAAGGGCCGTCTTTCCGGTCTGTTGAGAAAATTTCCCCAGCGCTGTGCTATCATTCACGAGTTTTGTAAGGGTAGAAAAAAAGTTGTAGCTTCGAGGAACTGCGGTTATCCTTGATATTTTTTATGGCTACTACTGGGAAATTGGTGGACAAGATTCGGCCAGCCACCAGTTACATCACGTGGTTGACGGCTGCCACTACCGACAAACTAGCGGAGCACATTAGGCTAGCCATCATTTCTGGCACGTGCTTGCAGGGCCGCTGAAGGGCCACTTGTGGCAGCTACTGCCTGTGATGGACAACTGATGGCCCTGTTGTGGCATATGACAACTGATGGGGTGCCAACTTTTGGCCAGCTGTTGGGCTGAACTTCTGGCCCTTTTGTTGGCCGCCCGGCAGCGGCAACATAGTGCTGGCCCAGCAAGATTGTTTTTGCTGGGAAGTATCCAGTCATTCTTGCCAAGATTTTCAAAGCTATGTTACAATCTTTCAATGATATGTGCTTTCCAAGTGAGGATTATCATCGTGTTTTCAAAAAGAAAGATCACATCCTGTATATCAGGTTTTACAGCAAACAATTGTTCAGTGTGCGATATGTTGCCAATTCTGAGAGTCAAGGCGGAACGAACAATACCTTGTACTGAAGCCTGTATCTCTCATCTGTTTACCTTAATCTCTTTCTATTCTGCATTTCCTTTCTCAACATTTATCTTTCCTATGAGTCCTCTATTGGTCAACTCTTGTTTTCCTGACCCTACACTGTTAGATTAGTCGAGGACAAGGGGTCCTTTCAAATTAGGTGTTGTTCGGTCTTGCAAGGCATCATAATAATGTTAGCCTGGATAATGTTAGCCGATACAAAAGAAAATATCTGTTGCCCTGCCTCTTCAGGGGAACAGATATTTTCTTTTGTATCTAGAAGGTCTCTTAGGCATGTGCAGTTTTCTAGTGACTAAGTGAGTGTCAAAATGAGCCAGCAACTGTTGTCTGTTACAAAGAAAGAAGAAGAAAAAAGAACAGTATTAATTCAAATGTGACAATATTTAATGTAATTCTTAAATCTGATGAGTTGTACCTTTTGTTAAAGGAAAATATTTTTGTAAGCACTGCCATAAGAATGAATTTTCACATCTGGGGCTGTGTGTGTGGATAAAAACAAGGCATGCAATGCTAATCAAAATACTTTATCTACCAACAAGTAATTGAACACCCCTGAAATCGACGATATCTGCGGTCCTGATGCACGTTACAGCCGCCGCCGTTAAATATCGTGTGGGAAACAACAATGCAACCAGTCGCATGCAAGATGCCACGCAGTTCGGAGCTCTCTGATTTCGAGAAAGGTGTAATCGTCGGGTATCACAGAAATGGCCGATCCATACGTGACATATCCAGCAAGTTGAAGTACCCAAAATCGACATTGGCCTACGTGATTGGCAAGTGGAAGATGAGAGGTGACTGTCGGAATGTGCCCCGACCCGGTAGACCCACAAAACTGGGAGTTAGAGACCGACGGGTGCTGGCCAGAGAAATTCGAAAGAACCGCACCAAATCGATGGGCCACATCCGCGAGGAGTTTCAACATGCATCCGGGAGTGTTCTTTTGATGAATACCATCCGTAAAGAAGCCCATCTTCTCGGTTATCATGGACGTGCTGCAGCGCCCACAAGCCTTTGATCACCAAGTCCAATAGCGCTGCTCGGCTGTTGTGGTGCAAAGAACGTCGACAGTGGACCGTTGAGCAGTGGAAACAGGCTCTCCGGAGCGACGAATCAAGGTTCACCCTCCACCGTTCGGATGGCAGGGTCTGGGTTTGGCGTCTGCCTGGAGAACGCCTCCTGCCGGAATGTATTGTGCTAACTGCGGTGGAATTACGCTATAGGGGTGTTTCTCCTGGTATGGCACAGGACCCTTGGTTGCAATTCCTGGTAAACTCAACGCCGAGACCTACTGTACCATTTTGGGTGACTATACGCTTACTACGTTGTGGAAGTTTTACGGGGTCGACCCATGTTACTTTCAGGATGACAATGCCACCAGTCATGTTGCGAGGTCCACCATGGCTTGATATGGTGACAATGGGGTTAATCGAATGGGCTGGTCTGCGCACAGCCCGGACCTTAACCTTATCGAGCACCTCTGGGACAAGTTGGAGCGTCGACTTAAGGGGTGCCCTCACCGTCCGAAATCGGTGAAGGAACTGACCTGTCTTCTCCAAGCAGAGTGGAAGAAAATACCGCTAGCCGTCGTACAACGCCTGGTTGAGAGTATGCCCCGGAAGGTCGCAACTGTAAGCGCCGCTCGTGGAGGCTCCACCAACTATTGAAGGTGAATAAACTTCGTTTTCCTTTGCTATCACAGGTGTCCAATTACTTGTTGGTAGTGTAGATCAGTTGTCTGCAAATCAACAGGTCTATGTCGGTGAAATGGCAAACAGTAATATGGCATACAAATCAAATGCGTAAAATCAAGTTTGAATGTTTTCAAATAGAATATTGTGTACCTTTTTACACTTTTGACCACGTTAATACAACATGCATTTGGTCATATGAAATTTATAATTATGCATGAAATGAGTATACAAGTGGAAATGAGCCTTAAAATGTAAGAAGAATGATTTATCATGAATAACTGACTAATGGGCAACATATGGCATAAGAGTGGAAACGTAAGCTTTTTGATATCCTTAATCAAAAATTTGGAGTTTGTAATCATAAAATGACTTTCAAATCCTATATCCAATGACTTCCAATGACTTTGAAATTCTGCAGTATTGAAGATGCATATATTTGCAATATTAATAACATTTATGAAAATGCAAGAGCAAAGGTTCGGCTACTTAAGGATACAGCACCAATAAGAATTACAAAGGGAGTGAGACAATGCGACGCTACTGCCAAACTCTTTAATGCCACATTGCAAGATGTATTTCAATCACTGAACTGGGAAAACAATGGGATAAAGATTAATAGAGATTATTTAACTGCCGCCCCGGTGGCGCAGTGGTCTAAGCGATGGCCTCTGATCATTCGTCCGAACGGGGTCCGGGTTCAAATCCCGGTCAGGCATGGATGTTGTGTTTGTCTTACGGCACTGGCTCTCTCCCTTCCCTGGAACCAGTGACCCTAAATTAGGGACGGGCGACTGCTTATAGCCCATTGAGTTGCTCACGGTGGTCGTTAAACCTCCAATCAAAAAAAATTATTTAACTAACCTTCGTTTTGCGGATGACATAGTCAATTTTGCAACTCTCCCTTCAGAGCTGTAGAGTATCAACCAGGAACTTGCTGACAAGAGTGAAGAAGTGGGATTAAAAATGAACTTTCAGAAGACAAAACTGGTGTACACTGCTTTTACAAGAAATTATTTATCGATTGATGGGGAAACGATAGAGATAACTGATACCTACATTTACCTTGAACAGAAGATATCAAGCGAGGGTCACTCAGATGACATTAGTCAACATATAAAACTTGGCTGGAAATCTTTTGGAAGAAACGGTGCCATTTTAAAGATCAATATGCCATGTCTTAAAAGAAGTGTTTAATCAGTGGTCCTTCCAGTGCTTACATACGGAGCACAGACGTGGACCTTAACTAAAACAGACTGCACACAACAGAAAGAAGCCTGGAGAGGTGCATGCTTGCTGTAATTAGGAGAGATAAGAACAGGAACTTCATGGATCAAAAAATTATGAGAGTAAAAGACATCGCAATCAGAGTAAAATCCTTGAAATGGAAATGGGATGGAAAATCAAAATTTAAGACTGGATTCCAAGGGATATGAAAAGACCCAGAAGAAGACCACATGGGAGATGGGGTGGATGGAGTTTGAAAGCAGGAGGGAGTAATCTAGAAGTGACTGGCTCAAGACAGACTGTTTTGATAGAAACTTGAGCAGACCTTCATCCAGCAGTGGGTTGATGATGGATGTATAATTTTTTTTACAAATTGTGCTACTACCAAAATATTAAAAATAATTCAAGACCAAGAAGGCTAGTCACTACAAACAATCAAAATAATAATGAATTTGTGATAAAAAAAGGTGGGAAAAAGAAGGAAGTACAAGCAAAGTGCAAAGAAAAAAATTAAGCCAGCAAAAGACCCAAATAAGTCATCTTTTTATTGTTACAAAGGCATTCTTTTACAGACAATTTTGTAAAATACATATATATATACATGACAATTATCTGATCTACTTATGTCTGTTCTTTGCACATGCTCTACTAGTTACTTCTTACATCTGTAATTAGATCACACTTGTCAATGTCATTTAGTAGTATTTGCTTCATTTGCAGTTAACGACCATTGCAGTGTGCTAAACTACTACATTTACTCCATGATGTTTGCCTCATATCCAGTATAAAGTTTCCAGTAGCTGATTACTCAGTTTGCTCTTCACAAGTTTTAAAAGCTAGCATGAAGTGAACAATACTTACTACTAAATCTGTGTTTCTCTTTTGTTTGCCTTTATTTCTTTCCCTTGTGCATTTTATTACTACTCTTTCATCTTTCCTATAGGACCTCTCTTTTTTGTAGGACCCTGCGCTATTAGATTATTTGAAAGCAAGGGGTCCTTTCAAATTAGGTATTGTTCATTCAAATATTGTGTTATTTAATGCCTGCCAAGTAATATCAATAGTTATCAAGTAGTTTTAAGAAAACAGCCAGTGGGTTTATGGTTCATTCAAATTGATATGCTGTATCTGTGTGAAAATTATCTGATTTATTTTCCTTTCATTTATGCTTTGCAATATATTTCATTTCACCATGGGGAAAAAATCGTTCAACATTTTGTAACGTACCAGGAGATGTGACGTACCTGCCAGAAGGACGCACACGACATAAAGGCAGATAGCAATTAGAATCAATGTCCGCGTAGCTTAATTGGTAGAGCAACTTATTCCGGAATGAGTGGACCCGGGTTCGAACCCCGGCGCGGATAAAAATGACGGAGAAATTCACTTCGTTATAATGGCGCCCGAACTACCCGGATGACCCGACCGTTCAAAATCTCGCATTGGTGTGATGTTATTTCCACACCGAGAGATAAGAAAAATATGTGCAGCACTTCGAAAGAAAAAAAAAAAAAGAAAAATAAGGGGAGATGATGTAACGTACCAGGAGATGTGACGTACCTGCCAGAAGGACGCACACGACATAAAGGCAGATAGCAATTAGAATCAATGTCCGCGTAGCTTAATTGGTAGAGCAACTTATTCCGGAATGAGTGGACCCGGGTTCGAACCCCGGCGCGGATAAAAATGACGGAGAAATTCACTTCGTTATAATGGCGCCCGAACTACCCGGATGACCCGACCGTTCAAAATCTCGCATTGGTGTGATGTTATTTCCACACCGAGAGATAAGAAAAATATGAGCAGCACTTCAAAAGAAAAATAAGGGGGAGATGATGTAACGTACCAGGAGATGTGACGTACCTGCCAGAAGGACGCACACGACATAAAGGCAGATAGCAATTAGAATCAATGTCCGCGTAGCTTAATTGGTAGAGCAACTTATTCCGGAATGAGTGGACCCGGGTTCGAACCCCGGCGCGGATAAAAATGACGGAGAAATTCACTTCGTTATAATGGCGCCCGAACTACCCGGATGACCCGACCGTTCAAAATCTCGCATTGGTGTGATGTTATTTCCACACCGAGAGATAAGAAAAATATGAGCAGCACTTCGAAAGAAAAGAAAAATAAGGGGGAGATGATGTGACGTACCTGCCAGAAGGACGCACACGACATAAAGGCAGATAGCAATTAGAATCAATGTCCGCGTAGCTTAATTGGTAGAGCAACTTATTCTGGAATGAGTGGACCCGGGTTCGAACCCCGGCGCGGATAAAAATGACGGAGAAATTCACTTCGTTATAATGGCGCCCGAACTACCCGGATGACCCGACCGTTCAAAATCTCGCATTGGTGTGATGTTATTTCCACACCGAGAGATAAGAAAAATATGAGCAGCACTTCGAAAGAAAAAAAGAAAAATAAGGGGGAGATGATGTAACGTACCAGGAGATGTGACGTACCTGCCAGAAGGACGCACACGACATAAAGGCAGATAGCAATTAGAATCAATGTCCGCGTAGCTTAATTGGTAGAGCAACTTATTCCGGAATGAGTGGAACCGGGTTCGAACCCCGGCGCGGATAAAAATGACGGAGAAATTCACTTCGTTATAATTTCTTTCAGTTTGAGATCATAGATCATCTGCATCAAAGTTTGTTGCTCAATATTTAGTGTGATATTTGTACACCATTTGCAGAAAACATGCACTGCAGCATGCAACCGCACATTACACATTGAAAAACAGAAGGTGCACAATTTGTGCCCGGTGGATTATGGCCATGTGTGAAGCGGGCGAAACCGCGCTAAAAAAAGTGCAGACCACCATACTCTACCTCATGGGTGCTGCGGAAAGGAGTATAAATAACTCACTGTAGTAAGAAATTTTTGATACAGCTACATGTCTTAAGAACATTTTTTTTTATTTAAATAGAATAGTTTGAACTATGCCTCTTGCCTTATTTGCAGCACGAAAGCTTAAACCTGGGCAGATTTATGTAATAACGGTATTAATTATAATGTGCAGTTCCCTCTTTGTGTAATTGTGTGGATGTGTTATTTGCCTATGAGAGCAGCAAAGTGAATTTTTTTGTATGTGTTGTTTTCTTTTTTCAAATTCAGTCTTTCTCTAAAGGAAACATGTATCTCACATATTTGGAAATCCAAATTCTTTATCAGTGTTCACTATCAAATGAATAATAAATAAAGGTTTGATTTTTCCTGTTTTGTGTAATTTAACAACAGCACAGAACAAGTTCTACCTAACGGGAAAACCTTTTTCTGCATGAAGCTGCTTTTCCAAGAAATTCGAGGTTTTGAAAAATTTTATTTGGGAATATCAAACACAGCAAGCCAAATGTTTGGAATTTGTTGCATTACTCATAATAGAGATCATCTAGTAAATTCTGCAGTTTTTACTTTTCTTGTTTCTGAATTTTAAGAAAGTACGTAATATGCAATTACTGCGCATTTTTTGTAAATGAATAAAGATCATATTTTACCAGAGAATTGCTTTTATGTCTGTGATTTACACTATCTGTTTAACTCTTGCACCACTGATCCCAAACTAGCCTTATTTCATTTCACTAAGATTTATGTACATCCATATTCAGTGCTTGAAAAATTCCGTACTTGGGGCATGAAAATTATTGGCCTGGGCAAGTAAAAAGGCAATCTAGTTGCCCGGACCGGGCAACTTTATTTAAAAATGAAAAAGTTTGGAACATAATTTCCTACTACAAGAAAAAAAGAGCCGTCGCATGTCGTGTTTCAGTTCATTGCTAATCACCACAAGTTATATTATTGTTACAGAATGCCAAGGACAGAAGAATTTCACTTCTTGAAGTACACCGGCGGAAAGTGAAAAAAGAACACCAAGAAGGAATTGGCGGACGATCGTGAAATTTACATATGTTAATGGGGTCGAGTTTACGTTGGTGTGATGTTAATTTCGGTACCAACCGGTGAGCGCTTACGCCACAGCACAGCATAATATACAAATTATCGTCGGTAGTATTTAAGGAATGTAATCAGTCGTCAGTGAATGTAATCAGTCGTCGGCGTACGGACACGTGCGAAGACCCTGAAGAAGCTGCAATGCCTGGACATGGAAGACGTGTACGATTTCAGCAGTTACCGGACTTTGAGCGAGGTCGTCTGGTCGGACTCCGCGAGCCCGGGTGGTCGTATCGTCGTATTGCGGAGCGAACTGGACGGGAAGTATCTGTGGTGGTACGATGGTGGCGTAGATGGTCAGAGGAACATTCCCATACGACAAGACGTGGAACCGGGAGTCACAGACGGACTGATGAGCGGACTGATCGACGCATAAATAAGAAGAGCGGCGTTGTCAAGCAGAACATCCACTGCGACGCAAATCCGAGCTGCCGTTGCACCTGAGGTGACTGTGCGAACAATCCGCAAACGTCTACTGGATGCAGGACTACGTGCACGTGTGCCTCTGGCATGTGTACCTCTGACTCCAGCCCACCGTCAGGAAACGGCTGCAGTGGTGTCGCCAACGTCTGCACTGGAGAACGCAATGGCGATCTGTCGTGTTCAGCGATGAAAGCAGATTCTACTTGGGAGCCTCCGATGGCCGTATGCGTGTTCGCAGACGCCCAGTAGAGCGCCTTCACCCGTCTTGCATCCGCCAGCGACACATAGAGTCTACACCTGGTCTCCTGGTGTGGGGAGCGATCAGCTATCACTCCCATACACAACTAGTGTTTGTACCGGGTACGTTAAACAGCACCTCCTACATCAACAACATCATTCAGCCCGTTGTTTTGCCATTTGTAAGGTCGGTCCATCGTGGTGTTTTCCAGCAAGATAACGCACGGCCACACACGGCACGTGCAACTCAACATGCACTTCAGGGTGTGAGACAACTTCCATGGCCTGCACGTTCACCGGATTTGTCCCCCATTGAGCACGTGTGGGATTTTATGGGACAACGACTTATCCGCCATCCCCGATTTACGCGTCCAGGTTGAGGATGCTTGGAACTCAATACCCCAAACTTACATCCAACATCTGTACGACAGACTCCATGCCTGAATTGCACAGTGTGACGCAGTTCATGGCGGTTCAACCTCGTACTAACCATGTTACATGGAAATGTTCTTCAGTTTACCAGAAAATACAGCTGTATTTTGCCATAATGTTTTGATCACGTTATCCTCTGTATTCCGTTATTATGCTGTATAAATTTCGTTGGTACCAGACGTCTCCTTCTTGGTGTTCTTTTTTCACTTTCCGCCAGTGTATATTATGCTCTAGCTTCAGATATTGGAACCGTGTATTTTTTCTCTAAATGTTGTTTAGTCAGCGACGAGATGCAGGACATTGATGGAAGTGTTTAGTGATACAGGGCGAAAATTTCAACGAAAAGAACATGGCAGAATCACTGAATTTCTCAGATACGTACCAATTTGATCATTATATCATTTCGTACCAACTTCAGCATCGTCAGCTTAAAACTTGATACATATGCGTTTGTGCATTTGACATTTTAAATACAGACACTTACAACGGAAATGCAAAACATGTAAAAAAAGATTAACAATAATTTTTAACTTAACAATCAGAACTCTTTGGGGTTTTTTTTATCTTAAAAGAGAAATTATTCTGGACATTTAGCTTTGACTACCTGGGCAGGTTAATCATTTTTACATATGCCTAGCTGGGTATGTAACTTTTCAGATACTTTGCAAGCCTTAATATTTTTAGTTTTCATTTGATGTTGTTTTCATGCCTTAAATTTGTTCTTTTAACTCTTCTATGTAGTAATTGACAAGAAATGCAATTAATGAACACACGTTTCACGCTGCTTAATAAAGGTTGGTCACGAAATTTTGAGATTGCATTAATGGAATAACATCCAAATGGGTTTCTTTGGATGATATGGATGCCATTGTCATGGCGAAAATTTTAACCTCTGGTGAATTTCAGAGAGACCTGATCAATCTTTCTGTTGGTTTATCGGAGATTAATTAATGCAAAAATTTTCTTCCATGACATACGTTAGAAGAAAATTCCTGGTTGAAAGGCAGGGGAATTCATGCGCAAAATTCGCTTGTCTTAATCACAACCAGGAAAACAAAATTTCATGTTGGAAAAAAAAAAAGAATAATATTTGATTTAACTGACTTTGGGGTTTTGAAAATAATTATTTTATCTGTTCTTTTATCGCGATAGGAAAAGGCGAGTAGGTGTGCGGCTCAGAGAATCAAAATTAATTTTGGTTTAACATCACGGAACGAGAGAAAAAGAAAATTAGAATTAGTGATTTTCTGCAAAGCAAGAATCCGCCATTTTTGCGTTCCTGTTTCCAAACGTCGAGAAAGTCGCCCAAAAGTAACATCTTTTCGTCCTTTGGGGTAGGGAATTCAGCAACAAAATCTATTTTTAGAACCTCAGGGTCGAGAAGAGCCTGGTCTGCACGTGTGAAGGTCAGAGGTCACTCGAGGCGTGGGAGTGAAAAGTCCGTTGGGAAGCCGTGAGTTGCTAGGCTGAAGTTTCGACCAATGAGAGGGGTCAGCGGTTTTCAAGCACCCCAGAGTTTTTATCCGTTGAGAGCACTTTTGTTCTGGACTTCTTGCTCTCCGTCAGAGAAAGAGAGGACGGCGGAGTTTTATTTTTCTCCTCGCCTTTTGGCGGTGGAGGGGGCAGTCAGAATGAGATGCACTGGGGTCTGTTGGCCCTGTGTGGAAAAGAAAAGTCTTTTTCTTTGGCCTGGTCGGCAGTAAGAGTGACTGGCCGCTAGCTGTGTTCCCGTATTCTGAAGTGACTTCTAAAATCAGTCAGCAAAAAAAAAAAAATGATTATTTTCAAGGATCTCATTGCCGGAGATGAAATGACCGCTGATACACCCAAATTATCAAGTAGCGGTCGACTGCCGTGTTGGTTGCAGATGGCGGAGAAGGATCAGACCCGATTTCTTACTTTCAAGCCCAACATGCCTGAGGACCGAAAGTCCACCTCTGTTGTTGCTGCCTCCATATTTTAACGCTGGGCTGCGCCCAGGCTTCGGGGAGAAAGCCATGGCTATCATGGACGGCCTTGTGAATGACATCGCCTTTGCATACTGATTACAACAAGGGGTCCACCAGCAGGGTTCCAAAATGCCCGTTTCCTGTTTCGTTGGCCAAACACGCTGTCTCAGAAAAAAGAAAAAAAAAGCACCTTGGAAGTAAAGTGAAAATCAACCGGGACAGTGGTGTTCTCTCAGGGAGAGTTTATTTTTTATTTATTTATTTTATCTATTATTAGGCTGTGAAACCTTTTTTTTATTATTATCGACGGTTAGTGTGCTTGGCTGGAAGTGTTGCTGCCCCCAGTCCAAAAGGTAAATTTCTCTCGGCATGTTCTTTTTTGTATTATGTTGTGGTTTCTTTAAAATTATAAAACGAGTTGATTTTAAAATTGGGGGCTGTCGGAAAAATATATTGCAAGGAAAAAAAGAGAGGGGAGTTGAAAATGCTTTCATTTATGTTTTTTTTTGTGTGTTGTCATGTCTGGTAGTTTAGCAACTTCCCAGGCCAGTAAATTTTGATGTATCAGAAAAATTTAGTTTAATGTTTGAGCACAGTAAATTTTGGTGCATCGATAATAGTTTAGTTGAGCATGTGATAATTGAAAAGCAGTGTTGTTGTGATGTCGTGGGTGATAAAATAATAGTAAACATTTCTCTCTAGTCTTTTACAGCGTTGAGTTATTTTTTTTTTTGAGTGAAGATAAATTATGGGATGATTTATATTGGAATTTTGGGAACATATTATAGTGTGATGAAATTGGAAACCTAAAGTGCTGTTTACATTCTTGGAGTGTTGAGTGTCGAAATTGAGATGGTAGGAGTGTTAATTGAGGACCAGTATTTTACATGCTCCAGATGAGTGTTAATCTCCCATTGGAAAGGGGTGATCTTAGGGCAAGCAGGGAACTTGTCCTAGGGCAGAGGGCTCTGAGTAGGGAATTTTCACCAGGATGCGATATGTGCAGAATAGAAGTTAAAGTATTTTTTTGTTCTCAAGTTTAGTATTTCACAAAAAGAATGAACATCATGGGTTGAGAAGACACACTTTTGCTCACCAGTTCCAGTATTAATTTGTTCTTTTCTTTGGCCTAAATTTTCTTGTTTTTACTATAAGGTTAAAAGTCTAAATGTAATTTTAATTTTCAATAAGGTGAAAATATTTAGTGGGTTATGTAAATGGTCAGTGTTATTGTCTGAAGTGGACCTGCGCATTGCCATGGTGCAGAAGAATTTCCTTGCTAGTGATTTTTCCTGGGATATATGTGGAGAGAGATAAGTGAATTTTCCTGGGATATATGTGGATACTGTGATTTAGGATTTCTTGGGATATAGAGAGATAAGTGAATTTTCCTGGGATATATGTGGATATTGTGATTTAGAATTTTTTGGGATATATACAGAGATAAGTGAATTTTTCCTGAGATATAGTTGTGTTAGTTCTGGGCCAGATGTGCCTGGAGTATTTAGGGTTGAAGTACGACAGGCTCTTGCAGGCGTGGTTGATCAAGGTGGGATCATGCATTGGTTCGAAAAGGGGGAGATCCTTGAAGACGTGGTTTTTGGGGTAAAACTTGTCTTCAAACCCCCCCAGTAGTTTCGCTGCTCACGGAGATATGTACTGCCAGCGAGGGTCGGTCGAGCGTTGCTTCAAGAAATGTGGTGAGATCATGTTAGAGGAAATTCTGTGCCTGATGATGATGTGTCACACTTGAGGATTTTTTCCTTTCCCTTTGCATAGGCTGAAAGTGGATTCACGACCCAATTTCATGCCTTCAGCCTGACTTGGTATTTTCTTCCTGTGTTGGTTGTCAAAACCCAGGGTAGTGTCTGAACTGAGAGTATTAGCCTCACCGCTACCTCAGTAATTCACTGCAGGTGTTAAATTCAAGTTTGTTTGGTGATTTAAAGTATCTAAATTTATTTGTTTATGATTTGCTGTAGTGCTAGGGATGTAAATTCTAAATTCTGGTTGTTGGTGTTAGTGAACTTGATATTTAGTTTGGAAATTTAGTTAATTGGTATTTTGAGCTTTTGTTTACAGTATAGAGTTATTAAGTATCCTGAGCTATTATGTGAAGTGCAGAGTGAGGTGATTTTTATGAGCAAGCTAGTGCAAGAAGATTGTTTGAATTTCTGAATTATGTTGATGTTATGAATAGTGATAATTTTTAAGATTAGTTAGTGAGGTTTCTTTATAAGGGAAGTAGGTTCATTCAGGATAGTTCTATGGGTTATGTAAGGTTAATTAATGCTTGTGCTCAGTGTAAATTCTGTTTTGAGGATAATTTACTTGGTTTGTTTACTTGCTGATAGTAGATTTGTTAAAGTATAATTTGTGGCTCTTAAAATAACTGTAAATTTAATTGAAGTCTTTGAATCTGGTCTGGGAGATTGCGGAGTTTGCTAAGATTGTTTAAATTTAAATCAATAAGTGTAAAATTGTAAATTGGTCATTGAGCTAACTGGGTGAGAGAGAAGAGAGTACGTTTCAAAAGAACAGAATTTGCCCACCTTGTAGAATTAAAAATAATCCAGTATTTTTTTTTTTGTAAGCTATGTGAATCATGGTATAATTTTGGATGCATGCCTAGTGTTCAAACCAACTGTGTTGAAATATGTAAAGTTGTGCTGTTCATAAGGCCAGTGGCCAAATAGAAATAGAAAAGAAAATTGAGATTCTGTTTTTATACTGCTGTGTTTAAACAAACAAGAAAAAAAGGAAATACCATCTGTTTGTCCACTAAATTAACTTATTAAGTTTTTAAAGAAAAATAATAAATACAGGCAGTAGCCTTTCAAAAAAAAGTTCAAAATGAGTGCAGTGTGAAAGTTTTTGTGTGCTGTTGTCTTCCATGACTTGGTCCCATGTACTCCCCCTTAGCTTGACTAAGGCTATCGATCCGAATCCTGGTATTATAAGGTTTTTCATAACTGCAATTTTTGTCCTAACCTTTTTAAATTGACTTTCACCGCCTCCACAAGTTGTTATTGAACGAGTACATTTTATCGTATGACTTATAGTGACACATTTTCATACACATGCAACAATATCCACTTATTTTTGCACTTTCAGGTGACTCAACTCTGCTTGAACACAAACAACGCAAACTTTCCAATAACTTCTTGTGGAATGTAAATTTTCAGATGCATTTTTGTTTAGGATGTTCATGGCCTTTTCTAGTACTTAGAAAATATTTTTGTTTCGAAATGCATCCACCCCTCTCCTAAATTTTAATTTTTCTATAATTTCCATATGAATTTCAATACCAGCGTAGATATAACGCTTTTAATAAATAACAATCAAATCAATCCAATTCAATATACTCAAAGTAAATTCAAATTTTTTTTTTCACCAAAACACCATCAAAAGAAGGGATTATATTAATAAAGACTTTTTTACGTCTGGGTTAATATTTTTTTCTGTAACGGCTTAAGATATAAATAGCAATAAAAGAAGAAATATCCCCTTTTTTGTAATAGCAATACATTTTACAAACTATTTATTCTTTCCTCTTTTTACTTAATATTACATAAATTTCATCATCACGAAGGCAAATTTCCCATACGTTTCCATTATATAAACGAAGAAAATTGATTAACTTTAATGTAGTACACGAAAAGGACAAAAAAAATCTATGTACATTGCTATGTTGAATGCGAAATCGTTTTAAAAACGAAGCAAGAAAACATTCTCTTTCAAAACGCATCGCTCCGAATCTGAGGACAAGATTGAAAGCTACGGCGAGGGGCAGTTGAGACCAACGAGATAGAAGTACATAGAGTTCTTACGTCGGCGAACGGATGAAACCACCGGAAACAAGTGGCAGCCATGTTTGATGAGGTACAGAACGATTTCCGTTCCGTGCTACGAAAGGGAGTTTTCGTAATACACTGACGGAAAAAAATCCCAACACCAAGAAGGGGTTGTGTTAGATAAACGACAGTTGGTAGGCGGTGAGAGTACATCTGTAAGATGACGTCTATGCAAATGTCGCGCTCGGCGCATACGTGTGGAGCTAGTAACGCCCCTCGGAACATGCAAAGCAGGTTTGCTGTAAATACGCGCTGTAACGTTCGTGAGCGTTAGTTATCGTTGAGATTCGACGTAGTGTGTTGATGTTAGTCAAGAATGCCTTTAAGAAGACGAAGAAGCCATTATCAGCCCCGGTGGCGCAGTGGTCTAAGGCGTTGGCCTCTGATCATTCGTCCGTAAGGGGTCCGGGTTCGAATCCCGGTCAGGCATGGATGTTGTGTTTGTCTTACGGCACTGGCTCTCTCCCTTCCCTGGAACCAGTGACCCTAAATTAGGGACGGGCGACTGCTTATAGCCCATTGAGTTGCTCACGGTGGTCGTTAAACCTCCAATCAAAAAAAAAAAAAAAAAAAGCCATTATCAACAGCTCACGGAGTTTGAACGAGGTCGTGTAATAGGGCTACAAGAAGGTGGATTTTCTTTCAGCAATATTGCAGAACGACTTGGCAGGAATGTAGCCACTCTGCATGATCGTTGGCAGAGGTGGTCGAGGGAAGGTACTGCCTCAAGAAGACCGGGTTCCGGCTGGCCACGTGGTACTACTGAGAGGGAAGACCGCCGTGTACGTCATATGGCCATGGCGCATCGTACCGCGTCTGCGGCAGCAATTCGAGCTGCATTTGCCACCACAGTGACACAACGAACTGTTACAAATGATTTACTTGAAGGAAAGCTCCGAGCCAGACGCCCTGTAGCGTGCATTCCACTTACTCCAAACCACTGCCGTTTGCGACGTCAGTGGTGTCAAGCTAGAGCTCATTGGAGGACGGAGTGGAGATCTGTTGTGTTTTCTGATGAAAGCCGGTTCTGCCTGGGTGCCAGTGACGGCCGTGTGTTGGTTTGAAGGAGGCCAGGTGAGCGCCTGCAACCAACCTGTCTGCGACGGAGACTCACTGGACCTACACCTGGAGTTATGGTCTGGGGAGCAATTTCCTATGACAGCAGGAGCACTCTCGTGGTTATCCCACGCACCCTGACGGCACAGTTGTACGTCGGTCTGGTGATTCTACCTGTTGTGCTGCCATTCATGAACAGCATACCAGGGGGTGCTATCCAACAGGATAACGCTCCCCCGCATACCGCTGTTGTAACCCAACATGCTCTACAAAGTGTCGACATGTTGCCGTGGCCTGCTAGATCACCAGATCTTTCACCAATCGAGCACGTATGTGACATTACTAGACAACTCTAGCGTCACCCCCAACCAGCATTACCGTCCCTGTATTGACCGACCAAGTGCAACAGGCATGGAACTCCGTCCCACAAACTGACATCCAGCACCTGCACGACACAATGCATGAACGTTTGCGTGCTTGCATTCAACATTCTGGCGGTTACACAGGTTATTAATGTACCAGCATTTCACATTTAAAATGGCTCTTTTCGCGCTTACAATAAGCTGTGATCTTGAAACCTTAATCGATTAAATATGTTACCTATACAAATGTATTGCCGCCATTTCATTCCTCTACAACTATTTCTTCGTGGTGTTGGGATTTTTTTTTCCGTCAGTGTATATGGTTTGATGTTAAATGAGGATATAATTCAAAAATTTTGCTACAAACACCTAGGGAGTGAGACTAAAACTTTAACGTATCAAATAACGCTTTTCATTGTTAGTTGGCAACAACAGTGTTTTAAAATGAAAATGATATTTTAATGGATGCAGCTTGCTCTCATTGAATAAAATCTCATGTTATAATTTTTTTGACATTTCAGTATTCTCGACACCTTCTACATTCAGTTGTTTTATTTTATTTTTTTATCTTTTCTCCTTTTACTCACACAGGTAGATACATAACCTTTTCTATGTTGTACTAGGTGTGAGTCAAAATTATATTTGTATTTTTTTGCTTAGGTATCTTCTTTATAGAATGTGAATTCTGAATTTTCAAAACTGCTGCGTTGCGCGTTTTGATTTTCAGGTTATTTTGCAACCTTCGTTTTAAATTCTAAAGTTTTTCCTTAGTCTTCAGTTTTGCTCTTAAGTATATATATATATATATATATATGTGTGTGTGTGTGTGTGTGTGTGTAACACCCAGAAGGAGACCCTATGGGTGATGAATAAATGGAATTCGAATTCATGCAGGAGTGACATGGAGACAGGCTCAAGACAGACAATTGTAGAAGAAACTTGGGGAGGCCTTCATCCAGCAGTGGATTGATAATGGTTGATGTTATACATATATCAGTAAAATGAAGTAAAGCACATTCACGCAGTAATTAGATGTAGTAGAAATAAACATAGAATTAACCACAAACAACCAACTTTCATGATTCTAAACACAAATGACATAGAATAAAACAAATCAAGAACCCCAAACCACTCTTCAGGGAAAGACATCTGGAGCCCCGTAGTTAAATCATAGCATAGGTGTTACAGAAAAAAATCCAGAAGACCCCCCATGATAGATGGGTGGATGAAATTCGAAAGCATTTTGAAGTAACATGGAGCAGATATGCTCAAGACAGACAATTGTATATATATATATCATCATCATCATCATTGTCAACCATTATTAATCCACTGCTCGATGAAGGTCTCCCCAAGTTTCCTCCACAACGGTCTGTCTTGTGCCAGTCTCCTCCATGTCACCCCTGCATACTTTCGAATTTCATCCACCCATCTCCCATGTGGTCTTCTTCTGGGTCTTTTCCTGTCCCTTGGAATCCAATCTAAAATTTCGGCTGTCCATCGATGATCTGTCCTTCTGGCAGTATGTCCAGCCCATTGCCATTTCAGGGATTTAACTCTGATCATGATGTCTTCCACTCTTATCATTTTTCGGATCCACGAGTTCCTCTTCTTATCTCTCCTGGTTACACCAAGCTTGCACCTATCCATGGCTCTCTGAGTTGTCTGCAGCCTTTGTATGTCTCTTTCAGTTAAGGTCCACGTCTCTGCACCATACGTAAGCACTGGAAGGATGCATTGATCAAACACTTTCCTTTTAAGACATAATGGCATATTGCTCTTGAAAATTATGCTGTTTCTTCCAAAAGCTCTCCAGGCAAGTTTTGTACGCCGATTAATTTCTTCACCAATGTGACCTTCACTTGATATCTGCTGTCCAAGATAAACATACGTGTCTGTTATCTCCAGCTTTTCTCCATCAATCGATAAATCTTCATTTCTTTTCATATACTCTGCAGCTCTGATGGGGTAGTTGCAAAAATGACTACGTCATCAGCAAAACGAAGGTGGGTTAGATAATCTCCATTAATCTTTATCCCCTTGTTTCCCCAGCTCAGCGACTGAAAAACACCCTCCAATGTGGCATTAAAGAGCTTCGGAGATATGGTGTCACCTTGTCTCACTCCCTTTCCAATTTTTACGTGTGTTGTATTTTCAAACAGCCGAATCTTTGCACTTGCATTTTCATAGATGTTATTAATAATATTAATGTATGCATCTTCAATACCGCAGGTTTTCAGAGCCATTGTAACTGCTGATGGTTTCACCGAATCAAAGGCTTTTTCATAATCGATAAAAGCCATGCACAATGGAAGTTCATATTCCCTCGCTCTTTCAATTAGTTCTCTCAGCACGTGGATATGATCTATTGTGCTGTAGCCACTCCTGAATCCAGCTTGTTCTCTCGGTTGAGCCATGTCCAGTGTTACCTTCAAGCGGTGTGAAAGAACTTTAGTGAAGATTTTATAAACTACTGATAGGAGGCTGATAGGTCTGTAGTTTCCGAGATCCTCAATGTCACCTTTCTTATGTAGCAGGATCATTGTAGCGGTGTTCCAATCCTCAGGAATCTTCCCTTCATTAAGGCATCGAGTGAAAATTTGGGCGAGTACTGTTTCGATTTCTCCACTTGCTTCTTGTGTGATGTTTACAGTAATTCCATCTTCTCCTGGATCTTTTTCCCGCTTCATGTTCTTGATTGCATGTGCAACTTCTGCTGGAAGGACTGGAGGAACTCTGGTACTGGTATCTTTCATGATGTCTGGAGTGCATGTATCATCCCTTTCATATAATTTGGAGTAGAAATCTTTCACTCTTGTCAAAATTTCGCCTCTATTTCTTGTTACAGAACCATCTTCTTTTCTCAGTGCCATAATCTGTTTTCTTCCCTTACTGAGATGTCCCTTTGCTATCTTTAGGCTTTGGTTGTTTTCAATTGCTTTCCTCACTAGTTCACAGTTGAATTTTCTTACATCTTCAGTGATACTTTTCCTTACTGTCTTGCATAGCTCTATATATTCCACTTTGGAAGTCACATCTTCTTTAGTTGTCCTCATCTCTCTTCTTTTTTGCATCAACATTTTCGTTTTTCCTGATAATTTGTTTACATGCAACTCGTTCTTAGACCCAGCTAATTTTGTTGCTGTTTCCATAAGAGCTTTGGTTACTTTTCTGTTAACTTCAGAGATGTCCACTTCTTCCGATGTTAGGCCTTCTAAAGCAGAGAACCTGTTCTTCAGTTCCAACTTGAAGGTATTATGGTGTTTTTTAAGGTTGGTTATGTCAATAGATTTTGTTTGTCTTATGAGCTTGCCACGTTCAAGTTTAGTGTTGAGGTGCATCTTACATCTCACCAATCTATAGCCACTACCTATGTTGAAATTGTTTAGCACACTGCAGTCTTCTATGACGAATTTTTTCTTACACATAATAAAATCAATTTCACTTGTCGTCCCATTTGGATGTCTCCATGTCCATTTCCTGTGGGGCCTTTTCTTGAAGAAGGAGTTCAAGATGAAAAACCCTTCTGCCTCTGCAAACTCAACGAGAGTATTTCCACGCTGGTTTCTGTTGCCGTGACCGAATTTACCTACTGAAGTTTCATTCTGTTGCCGTTGCCCTATTTTTGCATTGAAATCTCCCATAATTATTTTCAAGTGCTGCTTACCTTTATTATTTAGATGACAAATTTCCTCATAAAATTCTTCAATTTCTTCTTCAGGATGACTTGTGGTGGGTGCATAAGTTTGAATAATCTGAGCCTGGTATCTTTTCGAGAGTTGGATAACAAGTCGTGCAGCTCTGTCAGAGGAACTTTCAACTTCTACAACTTTATCCTTCAGTTTCTTGTTTATTATAAATCCAACACCACTAGTTCTGCCAGTATCTGTCCCACGATAGTAGAAGAGATGTCCACTTTTCAGTTCGATCAGATCTTCTCGTTTTCTCCTTACCTCACTTAGCCCCACGATGTCCCACTTGATTCTTTGTAGTTCCTCTTCCAATTCAAGAAGCCTTGAATCAGATGATAGGGAGCGTCCATTATACGTAGCCAAGGTCAGCATCAGATGGCAGCCTAGTCCGGTCCTCCGGGGATTCTTAGCACCCTCTGCCTTCATGTCGCACTGGCCGCTGCCTTGGCTAGGGACATTCCAGCTGCCGGAGACTGAGGGCCAAGATTTAAGTTGTGGAATCATTTTGGAGGGGTTTGGCCATAACTCACCACGCTGGCCAAGCCGGTTGACGAGTGTGGGATAGAATTTCCTCTAATCCCGATAGTATAGTTATACTGCAATTGGCGGTCGTCAGAGCCCCTTTAGTGGGAACAGGATGCACCACGAGAAGGCGGGGTTGACATTTGTCAAGGAGAGGCTGTGATGTTACGCATCACCTGACCTTACATCCCTATATATATATATATATATATATATATATAATCATCATCATCATCATCATCATCATTGTCAACCATTATCAATCCACTGCTGGACGAAGGTCTCCCCAAGTTTCCTCCACAACGGTCTGTCTTGTGCCAGTCACCTCCATGTCACTCCCGCATACTTTCGAATTTCATCCACCCATCTTCCATGTGGTCTTCTTCTGGGTCTTTTCCTGTCCCTTGGAATCCAATCTAAAATTTCGGCTGTCCATCGATGATCTGTCCTTCTGGCAGTATGTCCAGCCCATTGCCATTTCAGGGATTTAACTCTGATCATGATGTCTTCCACTCTTGTCATTTTTCGGATCCACGAGTTCCTCTTCTTATCTCTCCTGGTTACACCAAGTATGCACCTCTCCATGCTACTTTGAGTTGTCTGCAGCCTTTGTATGTCTCTTTTAGTTAATGCCCACGTCTCTGCACCATACGTAAGCACTGGAAGGATGCATTGATCAAACACTTTTCTTTTAAGACATAATGGCATATTGCTCTTGAAAATTATGCTGTTTCTTCCAAAAGCTCTCCAGGCAAGTTTTGTACGCCGATTAATTTCTTCATCAATGTGACCCTCACTTGATATCTGCTGTCCAAGATAAACGTACGTGTCTGTTATCTCCAGCTTTTCTACATCAATCGATAAATCTTCATTTCTTGTAAAAGCATTGAACATCACTTTTGTCTTCTGAAAGTTCATTTTTAATCCCACTTCTTTACTCTTGTCAGCAAGTTCCTGGATCATACTCTGCAGCTCTGATGGGCTAGTTGCAAAAATGACTACGTCATCAGCAAAACGAAGGTGGGTTAGATAATCTCCATTGATCTTTATCCCCTTTTTTTCCCAGCTCAGTGACTGAAAAACACCCTCCAATGTGGCATTAAAGAGCTTCGGAGATATGGTGTCACCTTGTCTCACTCCCTTTCCAATTTTTATGTGTGTTGTATTTTCAAACAGCCTAATCTTTGCACTTGCATTTTCATAGATGTTATTAATAATATTAATGTATGCATCTTCAATACCGCAGGTTTTCAGAGCCATTGTAACTGCTGATGGTTTCACCGAATCAAAGGCTTTTTCATAATCGATAAAAGCCATGCACAATGGAAGTTCATATTCCCTCGCTCTTTCAATTAGTTCTCTCAGCACGCGGATGTGATCTATTGTGCTGTAGCCACTCCTGAATCCAGCTTGTTCTCTCGGTTGAGCCATGTCCAGTGTTACCTTCAAGCGGTGTGAAAGAACTTTAGTGAAGATTTTATAAACTACTGATAGGAGGCTGATAGGTCTGTAGTTTCCGAGATCCTCAATGTCACCTTTCTTATGTAGCAGGATCATTGTAGCGGTGTTCCAATCCTCAGGAATCTTCCCTTCATTAAGGCATCGAGTGAAAATTTGGGCGAGTACTGTTTCGATTTCTCCACTTGCTTCTTGTGTGATGTTTACAGTAATTCCATCTTCTCCTGGAGCTTTTTCCCGCTTCATGTTCTTGATTGCATGTGCAACTTCTGCTGGAAGGACTGGAGGAACTCTGGTACTGGTATCTTTCATGATGTCTGGAGTGCATGTATCATCCCTTTCATATAATTTGGAGTAGAAATCTTTCACTCTTGTCAAAATTTCGCCTCTATTTCTTGTTACAGAACCATCTTCTTTTCTCAGTGCCATAATCTGTTTTCTTCCCTTACTGAGATGTCCCTTTGCTATCTTTAGGCTTTGGTTGTTTTCAATTGCTTTCCTCACTAGTTCACAGTTGAATTTTCTTACATCTTCAGTGATACTTTTCTTTACTGTCTTGCATAGCTCTATATATTCCACTTTGGAAGTCACATCTTCTTTAGTTGTCCTCATCTCTCTTCTTTTTTGCATCAACATTTTCGTTTTTCCTGATAATTTGTTTACATGCAACTCGTTCTTAGACCCAGCTAATTTTGTTGCTGTTTCCATAAGAGCTTTGGTTACTTTTCTGTTAACTTCAGAGATGTCCACTTCTTCCGATGTTAGGCCTTCTAAAGCAGAGAACCTGTTCTTCAGTTCCAACTTGAAGGTATTATGGTGTTTTTTAAGGTTGGTTATGTCAATAGATTTTGTTTGTCTTATGAGCTTGCCACGTTCAAGTTTAGTGTTGAGGTGCATCTTACATCTCACCAATCTATGGTCACTACCTGTGTTGAAATTGTTTAGCACACTGCAGTCTTCTATGACGAATTTTTTCTTACACATAATAAAATCAATTTCACTTGTCGTCCCATTTGGATGTCTCCATGTCCATTTCCTGTGTGGCTTTTTCTTGAAGAAGGAGTTCAAGATCAAAAACCCTTCTGCCTCTGCAAACTCAACGAGAGTATTTCCACGCTGGTTTCTGTTGCCGTGACCGAATTTACCTACTGAAGTTTCATTCTGTTGCCGTTGCCCTATTTTTGCATTGAAATCTCCCATAATTATTTTCAAGTGCTGCTTACCTTTATTATTTAGATGACAAATTTCCTCATAAAATTCTTCAATTTCTTCTTCAGGATGACTTGTGGTGGGTGCATAAGTTTGAATAATCTGAGCCTGGTATCTTTTCGAGAGTTGGATAACAAGTCGTGCAGCTCTGTCAGAGGAACTTTCAACTTCTACAACTTTATCCTTCAGTTTCTTGTTTATTATAAATCCAACACCACTAGTTCTGCCAGTATCTGTCCCACGATAGTAGAAGAGATGTCCACTTTTCAGTTCGATGAGATCTTCTCCTTTTCTCCTTACCTCACTTAGCCCCACGATGTCCCACTTGATTCTTTGTAGTTCCTCTTCCAATTCAAGAAGCCTTGAATCAGATGATAGGGAGCGTCCATTATACGTAGCCAAGGTCAGCATCAGATGGCAGCCTAGTCCGGTCCTCCGGGGATTCTTAGCACCCTCTGCCTTCATGTCGCACTGGCCGCTGCCTTGGCTAGGGACATTCCAGCTGCCGGAGACTGAGGGCCAAGATTTAAGTTGTGGAATCATTTTGGAGGGGTTTGGCCATAACTCACCACGCTGGCCAAGCCGGTTGACGAGTGTGGGATAGAATTTCCTCTAATCCCGATGGTATAGTTATACCGCAATTGGCGGTCGTCAGAGCCCCTTTAGTGGGAACAGGATGCATCACGAGAAGGCGGGGTTGACATTTGTCAAGGAGAGGCTGTGATGTTACGCATCACCTGACCTTACATCCCTATATATATATATATATATATATATATCATCATCATCATCATCATCATCATCATCATCATTGTCAACCATTATCAATCCACTGCTGGACGAAGGTCTCCCCAAGTTTCCTCCACAACGGTCTGTCTTGTGCCAGTCTCCTCCATGTCACTCCCGCATACTTTCGAATTTCATCCACCCATCTTCCATGTGGTCTTCTTCTGGGTCTTTTCCTGTCCCTTGGAATCCAATCTAAAATTTCGGCTGTCCATCGATGATCTGTCCTTCTGGCAGTATGTCCAGCCCATTGCCATTTCAGGGATTTAACTCTAATCATGATGTCTTCCACTCTTGTCATTTTTCGGATCCACGAGTTCCTCTTCTTATCTCTCCTGGTTACACCAAGTATGCACCTCTCCATGCTACTTTGAGTTGTCTGCAGCCTTTGTATGTCTCTTTTAGTTAATGCCCACGTCTCTGCACCATACGTAAGCACTGGAAGGATGCATTGATCAAACACTTTTCTTTTAAGACATAATGGCATATTGCTCTTGAAAATTATGCTGTTTCTTCCAAAAGCTCTCCAGGCAAGTTTTGTACGCCGATTAATTTCTTCATCAATGTGACCCTCACTTGATATCTGCTGTCCAAGATAAACGTACGTGTCTGTTATCTCCAGCTTTTCTCCATCAATCGATAAATCTTCATTTCTTGTAAAAGCATTGAACATCACTTTTGTCTTCTGAAAGTTCATTTTTAATCCCACTTCTTTACTCTTGTCAGCAAGTTCCTGGATCATACTCTGCAGCTCTGATGGGCTAGTTGCAAAAATGACTACGTCATCAGCAAAACGAAGGTGGGTTAGATAATCTCCATTGATCTTTATCCCCTTTTTTTCCCAGCTCAGTGACTGAAAAACACCCTCCAATGTGGCATTAAAGAGCTTCGGAGATATGGTGTCACCTTGTCTCACTCCCTTTCCAATTTTTATGTGTGTTGTATTTTCAAACAGCCTAATCTTTGCACTTGCATTTTCATAGATGTTATTAATAATATTAATGTATGCATCTTCAATACCGCAGGTTTTCAGAGCCATTGTAACTGCTGATGGTTTCACCGAATCAAAGGCTTTTTCATAATCGATAAAATCCATGCACAATGGAAGTTCATATTCCCTCGCTCTTTCAATTAGTTCTCTCAGCACGTGGATGTGATCTATTGTGCTGTAGCCACTCCTGAATCCAGCTTGTTCTCTCGGTTGAGCCATGTCCAGTGTTACCTTCAAGCGGTGTGAAAGAACTTTAGTGAAGATTTTATAAACTACTGATAGGAGGCTGATAGGTCTGTAGTTTCCGAGATCCTCAATGTCACCTTTCTTATGTAACAGGATCATTGTAGCGGTGTTCCAATCCTCAGGAATCTTCCCTTCATTAAGGCATCGAGTGAAAATTTGGGCGAGTACTGTTTCGATTTCTCCACTTGCTTCTTGTGTGATGTTTACAGTAATTCCATCTTCTCCTGGAGCTTTTTCCCGCTTCATGTTCTTGATTGCATGTGCAACTTCTGCTGGAAGGACTGGAGGAACTCTGGTACTGGTATCTTTCATGATGTCTGGAGTGCATGTATCATCCCTTTCATATAATTTGGAGTAGAAATCTTTCACTCTTGTCAAAATTTCGCCTCTATTTCTTGTTACAGAACCATCTTCTTTTCTCAGTGCCATAATCTGTTTTCTTCCCTTACTGAGATGTCCCTTTGCTATCTTTAGGCTTTGGTTGTTTTCAATTGCTTTCCTCACTAGTTCACAGTTGAATTTTCTTACATCTTCAGTGATACTTTTCCTTACTGTCTTGCATAGCTCTATATATTCCACTTTGGAAGTCACATCTTCTTTAGTTGTCCTCATCTCTCTTCTTTTTTGCATCAACATTTTCGTTTTTCCTGATAATTTGTTTACATGCAACTCGTTCTTAGACCCAGCTAATTTTGTTGCTGTTTCCATAAGAGCTTTGGTTACTTTTCTGTTAACTTCAGAGATGTCCACTTCTTCCGATGTTAGGCCTTCTAAAGCAGAGAACCTGTTCTTCAGTTCCAACTTGAAGGTATTATGGTGTTTTTTAAGGTTGGTTATGTCAATAGATTTTGTTTGTCTTATGAGCTTGCCACGTTCAAGTTTAGTGTTGAGGTGCATCTTACATCTCACCAATCTATGGTCACTACCTGTGTTGAAATTGTTTAGCACACTGCAGTCTTCTATGACGAATTTTTTCTTACACATAATAAAATCAATTTCACTTGTCGTCCCATTTGGATGTCTCCATGTCCATTTCCTGTGTGGCTTTTTCTTGAAGAAGGAGTTCAAGATCAAAAACCCTTCTGCCTCTGCAAACTCAACGAGAGTATTTCCACGCTGGTTTCTGTTGCCGTGACCGAATTTACCTACTGAAGTTTCATTCTGTTGCCGTTGCCCTATTTTTGCATTGAAATCTCCCATAATTATTTTCAAGTGCTGCTTACCTTTATTATTTAGATGACAAATTTCCTCATAAAATTCTTCAATTTCTTCTTCAGGATGACTTGTGGTGGGTGCATAAGTTTGAATAATCTGAGCCTGGTATCTTTTCGAGAGTTGGATAACAAGTCGTGCAGCTCTGTCAGAGGAACTTTCAACTTCTACAACTTTATCCTTCAGTTTTTTGTTTATTATAAATCCAACACCACTAGTTCTGCCAGTATCTGTCCCACGATAGTAGAAGAGATGTCCACTTTTCAGTTCGATGAGATCTTCTCCTTTTCTCCTTACCTCACTTAGCCCCACGATGTCCCACTTGATCCTTTGTAGTTCCTCTTCCAATTCAAGAAGCCTTGAATCAGATGATAGGGAGCGTCCATTATACGTAGCCAAGGTCAGCATCAGATGGCAGCCTAGTCCGGTCCTCCGGGGATTCTTAGCACCCTCTGCCTTCATGTCGCACTGGCCGCTGCCTTGGCTAGGGACATTCCAGCTGCCGGAGACTGAGGGCCAAGATTTAAGTTGTGGAATCATTTTGGAGGGTTTGGCCATAACTCACCACGCTGGCCAAGCCGGTTGACGAGTGTGGGATAGAATTTCCTCTAATCCCGATGGTATAGTTATACCGCAATTGGCGGTCGTCAGAGCCCCTTTAGTGGGAACAGGATGCACCACGAGAAGGCGGGGTTGACATTTGTCAAGGAGAGGCTGTGATGTTACGCATCACCTGACCTTACATCCCTATATATATATATATATATATATATATATATATATATATATATATATCATCGGGATGCAAGGTCAGGTGATGCGTAACATCACAGCCTCTCCTTGACAAATGTCAACCCCGCCTTCTCGTGGTGCATCCTGTTCCCACTAAAGGGGCTCTGACGACCGCCCATAGCGGTATAACTATACCATCGGGATCAGAGGAAATTCTATCCCACACTCACCAACCCGCTTGGCCAGCGTGGTGAGTTATGGCCAAACCCTCCAAAATGATTCCACAACTTAAATCTTGGCCCTCAGTCTCCGGCAGCTGGAATGTACCTGGCCAAGGCAGCGGCCAGTGCGACATGAAGGCAGAGGGTGCTAAGAATCCCCGGAGGACCGGACTAGGCTGCCATCTGATGCTGACCTTGGCTACTTACAATGGACGCTCCCTATCTTCTGATTCAAGGCTTCTTGAATTGGAAGAGGAACTACAAAGGATCAAGTGGGACATCGTGGGGCTAAGTGAGGTAAGGAGAAAAGGAGAAGATCTCATCGAACTGAAAAAGTGGACATCTCTTCTACTATCGTGGGACAGATACTGGCAGAACTAGTGGTGTTGGATTTATAATAAACAAGAAACTGAAGGATAAAGTTGTAGAAGTTGAAAGTTCCTCTGACAGAGCTGCACGACTCGTTATCCAACTCTCGAGAAGATACCAGGCTCAGATTATTCAAACTTATGCACCCACCACAAGTCATCCTGAAGAAGAAATTGAAGAATTTTATGAGGAAATTTGTCATCTAAATAATAAAGGTAAGCAGCACTTGAAAATAATTATGGGAGATTTCAATGCAAAAATAGGGCAACGGCAACAGAATGAAACTTCAGTAGGTATATTCGGTCATGGCAACAGAAACCAGCGTGGAAATACTCTCGTTGAGTTTGCAGAGGCAGAAGGGTTTTTCATCTTGAACTCCTTCTTCAAGAAAAAGCCACACAGGAAATGGACATGGAGACATCCAAATGGGACAACAAGTGAAATTGATTTTATTATGTGTAACAAAAAATTCGTCATAGAAGACTGCAGTGTGCTAAACAATTTCAACACAGGTAGTGACCATAGATTGGTGAGATGTAAGATGCACCTCAACACTAAACTTGAACGTGGCAAGCTCATAAGACAAACAAAATCTATTGACATAACCAACCTTAAAAAACACCATAATACCTTCAAGTTAGAACTGAAGAACAGGTTCTCTGCTTTAGAAGGCCTAACATCGGAAGAAGTGGACATCTCTGAAGTTAACAGAAAAGTAACCAAAGCTCTTATGGAAACAGCAACAAAATTAGCTGGGTCTAAGAACAAGTTGCATGTGAACAAATTATCAGGTAAAACCAAAATGTTGATGCAAAAAGAAGAGAGATGAGGACAACTAAAGAAGATGTGACTTCCAAAGTGGAATATATAGAGCTATGCAAGACAGTAAGAAAAAGTATCATTGAAGACGTAAGGATATTCAACTGTGAACTAGTGAGGAAAGCAATTGAAAGCAACCAAAGCCTAAAGATAGCAAAGGGACATCTCAGTAAGGGAAGAAAACAGATTATGGCACTGAGAAAAGAAGATGGTTCTGTAACAAGAAATAGAGGCGAAATTTTGACAAGAGTGAAAGATTTCTACTCCAAATTATATGAAAGGGATGATATATGCACTCCAGACATCATGAAAGATACCAGTACCAGAGTTCCTCCAGTCCTTCCAGCAGAAGTTGCACATGCAATCAAGAACATGAAGCGAGGAAAAGCTCCAGGAGAAGATGGAATTACTGTAGACATCATACAAGAAGCAAGTGGAGAAATCGAAACAGTACTCGCCCAAATTTTCACTCGATGCCTTAATGAAGAAAAGATTCCTGAGGATTGGAACACCGCTACAATGATCCTGCTACATAAGAAAGGTGACATTGAGGATCTCGGAAACTACAGACCTATCAGCCTCCTATCAGTAGTTTATAAAATCTTCACTAAAGTTCTTTCACACCGCTTGAAGGTAGCACTAGACATGGCTCAACCGAGAGAACAAGCTGGATTCAGGAGTGGCTACAGCACAATAGATCATATCCACGTGCTGAGAGAACTAATTGAAAGAGCGAGGGAATATGAACTTCCATTGTGCATGGCTTTATCGATTATGAAAAAGCCTTTGATTCGGTGAAACCATCAGCAGTTACAATGGCTCTGAAAACCTGCGGTATTGAAGATGCATACATTAATATTATTAATAACATCTATGAAAATGCAAGTGCAAAGATTAGGCTGTTTGAAAATACAACACACGTAAAAATTGGAAAGGAGTGAGACAAGGTGACACCATATCTCCGAAGCTCTTTAATGCCACATTGGAGGGTGTTTTTCAGTCGCTGAGCTGGGAAAACAAGGGGATAAAGATTAATGGAGATTATCTAACCCACCTTCGTTTTGCTGATGACGTAGTCATTTTGCAACTACCCCATCAGAGCTGCAGAGTATGATCCAGGAACTTGCTGACAAGAGTAAAGAAGTGGGATTAAAAATGAACTTTCAGAAGACAAAAGTGATGTTCAATGCTTTTACAAGAAATGAAGATTTATCGATTGATGGAGAAAAGCTGGAGATAACAGACACGTACGTTTATCTTGGACAGCAGATATCAAGTGAGGGTCACATTGATGAAGAAATTAATCGGCGTACAAAACTTGCCTGGAGAGCTTTTGGAAGAAACAGCATAATTTTCAAGAGCAATATGCCATTATGTCTTAAAAGAAAAGTGTTTGATCAATGCATCCTTCCAGTGCTTACGTATGGTGCAGAGACGTGGACCTTAACTAAAAGAGACATACAAAGGCTGCAGACAACTCAAAGCAGCATGGAGAGGTGCATGCTTGGTGTAACCAGGAGAGATAAGAAGAGGAACTCGTGGATCCGAAAAATGACAAGAGTGGAAGACATCATGATCAAAGTTAAATCCCTGAAATGGCAATGGGCTGGACATACTGCCAGAAGGACAGATCATCGATGGACAGCCGAAATTTTAGATTGGATTCCAAGGGACAGGAAAAGACCCAGAAGAAGACCACATAGAGATGGGTGGATGAAATTCGAAAGTATGCAGGGTGACATGGAGGAGACTGGCACAAGACAGACCGTTGTGGAGGAAACTTGGGGAGACCTTCGTCCAGCAGTGGATTGATAATGGTTGACAATGATGATGATGATGATATATATCATCATCATCATCATCATCATTGTCAACCATTATCAATCCACTGCTGGACGAAGGTCTCCCCAAGTTTCCTCCACAACGGTCTGTCTTGTGCCAGTCTCCTCCATGTCACTCCCGCATACTTTCGAATTTCATCCACCCATCTTCCATGTGGTCTTCTTCTGGGTCTTTTCCTGTCCCTTGGAATCCAATCTAAAATTTCGGCTGTCCATCGATGATCTGTCCTTCTGGCAGTATGTCCAGCCCATTGCCATTTCAGGGATTTAACTCTGATCATGATGTCTTCCACTCTTGTCATTTTTCGGATCCACGAGTTCCTCTTCTTATCTCTCCTGGTTACACCAAGTATGCACCTCTCCATGCTACTTTGAGTTGTCTGCAGCCTTTGTATGTCTCTTTTAGTTAATGCCCACGTCTCTGCACCATACGTAAGCACTGGAAGGATGCATTGATCAAACACTTTTCTTTTAAGACATAATGGCATATTGCTCTTGAAAATTATGCTGTTTCTTCCAAAAGCTCTCCAGGCAAGTTTTGTACGCCGATTAATTTCTTCATCAATGTGACCCTCACTTGATATCTGCTGTCCAAGATAAACGTACGTGTCTGTTATCTCTAGCTTTTCTCCATCAATCGATAAATCTTCATTTCTTGTAAAAGCATTGAACATCACTTTTGTCTTCTGAAAGTTCATTTTTAATCCCACTTCTTTACTCTTGTCAGCAAGTTCCTGGATCATACTCTGCAGCTCTGATGGGCTAGTTGCAAAAATGACTACGTCATCAGCAAAATGAAGGTGGGTTAGATAATCTCCATTGATCTTTATCCCCTTTTTTTCCCAGCTCAGTGACTGAAAAACACCCTCCAATGTGGCATTAAAGAGCTTCGGAGATATGGTGTCACCTTGTCTCACTCCTTTCCAATTTTTATGTGTGTTGTATTTTCAAACAGCCTAATCTTTGCACTTGCATTTTCATAGATGTTATTAATAATATTAATGTATGCATCTTCAATACCGCAGGTTTTCAGAGCCATTGTAACTGCTGATGGTTTCACCGAATCAAAGGCTTTTTCATAATCGATAAAAGCCATGCACAATGGAAGTTCATATTCCCTCGCTCTTTCAATTAGTTCTCTCAGCACGTGGATGTGATCTATTGTGCTGTAGCCACTCCTGAATCCAGCTTGTTCTCTCGGTTGAGCCATGTCCAGTGTTACCTTCAAGCGGTGTGAAAGAACTTAAGTGAAGATTTTATAAACTACTGATAGGAGGCTGATAGGTCTGTAGTTTCCGAGATCCTCAATATCACCTTTCTTATGTAGCAGGATCATTGTAGCGGTGTTCCAATCCTCAGGAATCTTTCCTTCATTAAGGCATCGAGTGAAAATTTGGGCGAGTACTGTTTCGATTTCTCCACTTGCTTCTTGTATGATGTCTACAGTAATTCCATCTTCTCCTGGAGCTTTTCCCCGCTTCATGTTCTTGATTGCATGTGCAACTTCTGCTGGAAGGACTGGAGGAACTCTTGTACTGGATATATATATATATATATATATATATATATATATATATATATATATATATATATATATACTAAAGAGCAAAACTGAAGACTAAGGAAAAAATTTTAGAATTTAAAACGAAGGGTGCAAAATAACCTGAAAATCGAAACGCGCAACGCAGCAGTTTTGAAAATTCAGAATTCACATTCTATAAAGAAGATACCTAAGCAAAAAAAATACATATATAATTTTGACTCACACCTAGTACAACATAGAAAAGGTTATGTATCTACCTGTGTGATCAAAAGGAAAAAATAAAAAATAAAATAAAACAACTGAATGTAGAAGGTGTCGAGAATACTGAGCCTTGGCTTTATCAAGGACCAGCAAAAACTCTGCAGAGTTTTTGCTGGTCCTTGATAAAGCCAAGGCTCAGTATTCTCGACACCTTCTACATTCAGTTGTTTTATTTTATTTTTATTTTTTCCTTTTGATCACACAGGTAGATACATAACCTTTTCTATGTTGTACTAGGTGTGAGTCAAAATTATATATGTATTTTTTTTGCTTAGGTATCTTCTTTATAGAATATATATATATATATATATGCATCCTGTTCCCACTAAAGGGGCTCTGCTACCATCGGGATTAGAGGAAATGCTATCCCACACTCACCAGCCCGCTTGGCCAGCGTGGTGAGTTATGGCCAAACCCCTCCAAAATGACTCCACAACTTAAATCTTGGCTCTCAGTCTCTGGCAGCTGGAATGTACCTGGCCAAGGCAGCGGCCAGTGCGACATGAAGGCAGAGGGTGCTAAGAATCCCCGGAGGACCGGACTAGGCTGCCATCTGATGCTGACCTTGGCTACGTATAATGGACGCTCCCTATCATCTGATTCAAAGCTTCTTGAATTGGAAGAGGAACTACAAAGGATCAAGTGGGACATCGTCGGGCTAAGTGAGGTAAAGAGAAGATCTCATTGAACTGAAAAGTGGACATCTTTCTACTATCGTGCGACAGATACTGGCAGAACTAGTGGTGTTGGATTTATAATAACAAGAAACTGAAGGATAAAGTTGTAGAAGTTGAAAGTTCCTCTGACAGAGCTGCACGACTCGTTATCCAACTCTCCAGAAGATACAAGGCTCAGATTATTCAAACTTATGCACCCACCACAAGTTATCCTGAAGAAGAAATTGAAAAATTTTATGAGGAAATTCGTCATCTAAATAATAAAGGTAAGCAGCACTTGAAGACAATTATGAGAAATTTCAATGCAAAAATAGGACAACGGCAACGGCAACAGAATGAATCTTCAGTAGGTAAATTAGGTCACGGCAGCAGAAACCTGCGTGGAAATACTCTCGTAGAGTCTGCAGAGGCAGAAGGGTTTTTCATCTAGAACTCCTTTTTCAAGAAAAATCCACACAGGAAATGGACATGGAGACATCCAAATGGGATGACAAGTGAAATTAATTTCATTATCTGTAAGAAAAAATTCGTCATAGAAGACTGCAGTGTGCTAAACAAGTTCAACACAGGTAGTGACAATGAATTGGTGAGATGTAAGTTGCACCTCAACACTAAACTCGAACGTGGCAAGCTCATAAGACAAACAAAATGTATTGAATAAAAAACACCATGATACCTTCAAGTTGGAACTGAACAGATTCTCTGCTTTAGAAGGCCTAACATCAGAAGAAGTGCATATTTCTGAAGTTAACAAAAAAGTAACCAAAGCTCTTATGGAAACAGCAACAAAATTAGCTGGAAGGAAATTCAACTGTGAACTAGTGAGGAAAGCAATTGAAAACAACCAAAGCCTAAAGATAGCAAAGGAACATCTCAGTAAGGGAAGAAAACAGATTATGGCACTGAGAAAAGAAGATGGTTCTGTAACGAGAAATAGAGGCGAAATTTTGACAAGAGTGAAAGATTTCTACTCCAAATAATATGAAAGGGATGATACATGTACTCCAGACATCATGAAAGGTACCAGTACCAGAGTTCCTCCAGTCCTTCCAGCAGAAGTTGCACATGCAATCAAGAACATGAAGCGGGGGAAAGCTCCAGGAGAAGATGGAATTACTGTAGACATCATACAAGAAGCAAGTGGAGAAATCGAAACAGTACTCGTCCAAATTTTCACTCGATGCCTTAATGAAGGGAAGATTCCTGAAGATTGGAACAACGCTACAATGATCTTGCTACATAAAAAAGGTGACATTGAGGATCTCAGAAACTACAGACTTATCAGCCTCCTATCAGTGGTTTATAAAATCTTCACTAAAGTTCTTTCTCACCATTTGAAGGTAACACTGGACATGGCTCAACCGAGAAAGTGGCTACAGCACAATAAATTATATCCACGTACTGAGAGAACTAATTGAAAGAGCGAGGGAATATGAACTTCCATTGTGCATGGCTTTTATCGATTATGATAAACCTTTGATTCGACGAAACC
Source organism: Macrothele yani (assembly GCA_039090855.1). Lineage (NCBI taxonomy): Eukaryota > Metazoa > Arthropoda > Arachnida > Araneae > Macrothelidae > Macrothele > Macrothele yani. The sequence goes on along the minus strand of CM077009.1, from coordinate 193,088,921 downwards.
ATCAGCAGTTACAATGGCTCTGAAATCCTGCGGTATTGAAGATGCATACATTAATATTATTAATAACATCTATGAAAACGCAAGTGCAAAGATTCGGCTGTTTTAAAATACATCTCACATAAAAATTGGAAAAGGAGTGAGACAAGGTGACGCCGTATCTCCGAAGCTCTGTAATGCCACATTGGAAAAAGGCTTTCAATCACTGAACTGGGAAAACAAAGGGATAAAGATTAATGGAGATTGTCTAACCCACCTTCGTTTTGCTGATGACGTAGTCATTTTTGCAACTACCCCATCAGAGCTGCAGAGTATGATCCAGGAACTTGCTGACAAGAGTAAAGAAGTAGGATTAAAAAGGAACTTTCAGAAGACAAAAGTGGTGTTCAATGCTTTTACAAGAAATGAAAATTTATCGATTGATGGAGAAAAGCTGAAGATAACAGACACGTACGTTTACCTTGGACAGCAGATATCAAGTGAGGGTCACATTGATGAAGAAATTAATCGGCGTTCAAAACTTGCCTGGAGAGCTTTTGGAAGATACAGCATAATTTTCAAGAGCAATATGCCATTATTTCTTAACAGTGAAGTGCTTGATCAATGCATCCTTCCAGTGCTTAGGTATAGTGCAGAGACGTGGATCTTAACTAAAAGAGACATGCAAAGGCCGCAGACAACTCAAAGTAGCATGGTGAGGTGCATGCTTGGTGTAACCAGGAGAGATAAGAGGAACTCGTGGATTCGAAAAATGACAAGAGTGAAAGACATCATGATCAAAGTTAAATCCCTGAAATGGCAATGGGCTGGACATACTGCCAGAAGGACAGACCAACGATGGATAGCTGAAATTATGGATTGGATTCAAAGGGACAGGAAAAGACCCAGAAGAAGACCACATGGGAGATGGGTGGATGAAATTCGAAAGTATGCGGGAGTGACATGGAGGAGACTGGCACAAGACAGACCGTTGTGGAGGAAACTTGGGGAGACCTTCGTCCAGCAGTGGATTGATAATGGTTGACAATGATGATGATGATGATGATGATATATATACTTAAGAGCAAAACTAAAGACTAAGGAAAAACTTTAGAATTTAAAACGAAGGTTGCAAAATAACCTGAAAATCAAAACGCGCAACGCAGCAGTTTTGAAAATTCAGAATTCACATTCTATAAAGAATATTGCTTAGGTATATTCTTTATAGAATATATATATATATATATATATATTGATTATATACAGTATATATACACTATCTACCAACAAGTAAATGGATACCTGTGATAGCAAAGGCAAAGGAAAACGAAGTTTATTCACCGTCAATAGTTGGTGGAGCCTCCACGAGCGGCAATTACAGCTGCGACCCTCCGGGGCATACTCTCAACCAGGCGTTGTACGACGGTTAGCGGTATTTTCTTCCACTCAGCTTGAAGAAGACAGGTCAGTACCTTCACCGATTTCGGACGGTGGGGCACCCTTTAAGTCGACGTTCCAATTCGTTCCAGAGGTGCTCGATATGGTTAAGGTCCGGGCTCTGCGCAGGCCAGTCCATTCGATTAACCCCATTGTCACCATACCAAGCCATGGTGGACCTCGCAACATGACAGGTGGCATTGTCATCCTGAAAGTAACATGGGTCGACTCCGTAAAACTGCCACAACGTAGGAAGCGCATGGTGATCCAAAATGGTGCAGTAGGTCTCGGCGTTGAGACTACCAGGCATTGTTACCAAGGGTCCCGTGCCATACCAGGCGTAACACTCCCATAGCATAATTCCACCGCCGCCGAACTTCACAGTTGGAACAATGCATTCCGGCAGGAGGCGTTCTCCAGGAAGATGCCAAACCCAGACCCTGCCATCCGAACGATAGAGGGTGAACCTTGATTCGTCGCTCCAGAGAACCTGTTTCCACTGTCGACGTTCTTTGCACCACGTTAGTAGAGCAGCACTATTGGACTTGGTGATCGAAGGCTTGTGGGCGGCAGCACTTCCATGATAACCTAGCAAATGGGCTTCCTTACGGATGGTATTCATCGAAAGAACACTCCCGGATGTCTCTTAAAACTCCTCGCGGATGTGGCCCATCGATTTATTGCGGTTCTTTCGAATTTCTCTGGCCAGCACCCGTCGGTCTCCAACTCCCAGTTTTGTGGGTCTACCGGGTCGGGGCACATTCCGACAGTCACCTCTCATCTTCCACTTGCCAGTCACGTAGGCCACTGTCGATTTCGGGTACTTCAACTCGCTGGATATGTCACGTATCGATCGTTCCATTTCTGTGATACCCGACGATTACACCTTTCTCGAAAACAGAGAGCTCCGAACTGCGTGGCATCTTGCATGCGACTGGTTGTATTGTTGTTTCCCACACGATATTTAACGGCGGCGGCTCTGACGTGTATCAGGACCGCAGATATCGTCGATTGCAGGGGTGTCCAATTACTTGTTGGTAGATAGTGTATATCGTAATGATAATTTGTTGTCAATGACGATGATATACGTATATACCATTATCAATCCACTGCTGAATGAAGATCTCCCCAATTTCTTGCACTATTGTCTGTCTCGAGCCTGTCTCCTTCATGTTACTCCGGAATGCTTTCGAATTTCGTCCACCCATCTCCCATGGGGTCTCCTGTCGTTTTATGTCCTTCGGAATCTAGTCCAAAATTTCGGTTGTCCATCGATGGTCTGCTCTTTTGGCAACATGTCCAGCCCATGGCCATTTCAGTGATTTCACTCTCTCTATATATATATTCTTTGAGTTGTCCGCATTCTTTGCATGTCTTTTTTAGTAAAGGTCATACATACAGTATATATATACATACCTGGTCATGATGTCGCCCACCCTCTCTCTCTCTATATATATATATACACTGAAGAGCAATTGAATTAGAGATACTTACCTAGTAACGTGTAGCACCACCTTTCGTTCTGATGACGGAGGCGATTCGTCTCGGCATGGACTCGACAAGACACCGAAGCGTTGGGAAGCCATACAGATCCACGACCCCTGAACAAGCTCCCACAGTTCACGAAGATTTGATGGAGGGTGGCCAGAGCCAATAACATCTTTCTCATGGACTCGACAAGACACCGAACTCGACATGGACTCGACAAGACACCGAAGCGTTGGGAAGCCATACGGATCCACGACCCATAAACAAGCTCCCACAGTTCACGAAGATTTGATGGAGGGTGGTCAGAGCCTATAACATCTTTCTCGATGGCATCCCAGATGTGCTCGATGGTATTGAGGTCAGGTGACCTAGCTGGCCAAAGAAGCGAAGTCACGTCGGTGGATTCGGATACAAACCATTCGGATACAATTCAGGAGCGATGGCACGGTGCATTGTCTTGTTGCAGGATGAGGTCCCGAGTGGGATGTTGAAGACGCACAAACGGGAGCAAATGGTCGTCCAGGATATGCCGATAGCGTTGATCTGTGAGGGACGATGTCACACGTACCAGGGGTCCCATTTCACTCCACGTAAACAGTCCCCAGACGAGAATGCCACCCCCACCAGCTTGAACAGTACTCTGCTGGCAAGAAGGATTTATCGCTTCCTGTGGTTTGCGCCGTACTGGTATCCTGCCATCCGCATGTACCAACGTGAATCTCGACTAATCAGTCCAGACAACATTTTCCGACATGTCTAAAGTCCAGTGGCAATGTTCCCGCGCCCATGCTAATCTTTGCACCCTGTGATGTGTGGTCAGCAGCGGTACCCTCGTGGGACGATGGCTTCTGTACCCCATAGCGAGGAGATGGTTCTGGATAGTGTGGCTGCTTACATATTTTTGTGAACCAGCGTTAAATTGCCGAGTGATTTCTTACACTGTGGCCCGTGTATCCGCTGTTACAATGCGAGCTAGCCGACGATTTTTTGATTGGAGGTTTAACGACCACCGTGAGCAACTCAATGGGCTATAAGCAGTCGCCCGTCCCTAATTTAGGGTCACTGGTTCCAGGGAAGGGAAAGATCCAGTGCCGTAAGACAAACAAAACATCCATGCCTCACCGGGATTCGGACCCGGACCCCGTTCGGACGAATGATCAGAGGCCATCGCTTAGACCACTGCGCCACCGGGGCGACCTAGCCGACGATGACCCCGCTCATCTCCACGCTGTTGTACACGGCAGTTGGCCCTTGCAGGGATGGTTTTACCGGATTCGATGTACTCACGGTGCACACATGACACAGTGGCTCGTGAAAATCCCAGTGCACGCACGACTTCCGAGATGGAGTGGCTGATTCGTCGGGCCCCGGCAATTTGCCCACGATCAAATGCGCTTAGATTCTTCGTCTAACCCATACTGTGTCCGACTCTTACTGATTGCCGTAGCATCACTCCTTATATTGTCGGATCGCTGCATACGTCATGTCGTTTCCGTTTACAGGGCCGCCCAAAGCGCCACATTTGCATAACGCCAGCTGTCTCTAATTCAATTGCTCTGCAGTGTATTTGTATATATATAAAACATTACGTATAAATATTACTTACCTTTTTCGTGTATTTTTTTATTCTGTCGGTTTACTTTTTGATGTATTTTAACAGCAGGAATAGGTTAATCCTTTTTTGATGAAAATTATTTTACTTACGTTTCTATATATGTTTATTTGCTATGCTTTATTTAACTAACTTCCAAGGTTTATCGGTAAGAAAAAGAATTGAAAATAATTATTCTTAAGTTCAGTTTAAATAAACTTGGTGGCCTAATTTCTGTTGCTGTCAAAGAGATACATGTATATATCACTTCTGTTAACTCCCCTGTGACCTAGGTATAGACAGATATTGGGGCAATATGATACTCCAAAGTACAGTTAGCAATACCAGTACTGAGTAGCTAAAAATAGTTTTATGTACTTTTTGAACCTAAAAATACTTCTAATTTTTGGCATCAAAAGGAAAATCTTTTTGCACATCCTGCTCTTAATACCTGGGCAGGTAAATTTTCTCTGGGTATGTACTATTTTAGATATTTTTCAAGTCCTGGGCTCAGTAACCATAAAATTCAGATTATCGACTTTAATTTTTTTGTAAAACAAAGAATTGTCTTTTTTTAATTTCAGTATTAAGTATTTAATGTTTTTTATTTGCACTTTATATTTTACTTTTTTTAAGAAGCCTAGTTTTTTGTAGTCCCACAGCTGAAATTTGGTGGTTTTCACCTGATATTTGTACACATTTTGGCAGTTGTTAAGATGTGCTGCACATAGTTTTTTTGTTTTCAATTTTAAGGACACAGCCTCTTATTATATGAAGTGAAAGATTAACAACCACTGATTTGCATTAATGGAGTGCAAAAAGTTTGGTGAGCAAATGTTTATGTTTTGTGTTGTTATTTTGTGTTTTTCTTCAGCAGTCTTGCTGGAAACACCGCAAGTGTGACTGATTTGTATTTTAGAGAAATACAGGCACAACTTGTTCAATTCAAAGAAAGATTGATTTACATGAGTGATATTTGTTTAATAGTATCCTCTCATATGGTTGCTGCAAAAGGAATAACTGGCAATTTGTTGCATGGACATACTGACTGTTTATCCATAATGAATCAGAGGTCACATTCTTCAAAAAAAATAAAAAACACCGATCACAAAAAAATCAAATGCAAGTAGTTTAATAAGTAGGAATTGTACACCAAATTATACTCAAAATGGTATAACTATACTAAAATCCGAAATTTATTTGCGTAGAATACAAATAAAACTTTCCAAGCTTTCGCACATCAACCAGATGGCTTTCTCAAGGAAGATAAGACAACTTCGTTCCTTGAGAAAGCCATCTGGTTGATGTGCGAAAGCTTGGAAAGTTTTATTTGTATTCTACGCCAAGAAATTTCATATTTTGAGTGCAAGTAGTTTTTACAAAAAGTTGCTAGTCCATTTCTTTTGTATTATTCCATTTGCTAAGAGTATTATACTTTTTTTTTCAATTGTCATTTCATAATTTTTTGTGCATTTTTATAAATACTTTATGTTGTTTGAATTTTTGAGGTACCAGTGTACTCCCTGTTTCCTATTTTCAGTTTTAAATCAATATTGCCTGTAGTTTTTTTGCTATGAGAAAGATCACAGACATTGTACTTACACATTCATAAATAAAGAGTATTTTGTCAAGAAATTTTCAAGCTCCCCATTTTCACTTTGTTGTAGTAACAGTACAGATTAATCACTAATCAGAGACAAATGCCTAGGACACAAGCAGGGTGACAATGTGCTTTCAGATAGAATACTCGATTGTTTCCTGACAGGTGTCAGCAAATAATAAATTTATATTACCAATCATAATTATTACTTCTGCAATTTAAGTAACTATAAATTGACTTCTTTACCAATATAGAATATGTATGCAAATATCAGCTGCAAGACATGCTCAGCATATGTAAAAAAAACATTTACATAAGTAAAAATTGCTCCCAAAGGAAACCTCCAAGTTAGTAACCCATGCAGTTAACCTCAGCTCCCGGCATAGTAAGTAGTAATCATAATTCAGTGACATCACTGACTACGACTTTGTTTACAAAATATAAGGAATAAAAAGTCTTAAAATTACACAGATATTAAAAAGGTTTATCTCCTGCTTTAATCACCAACTAAACACATTAGATGTTTTATTTCTTGTGCTTGATTAACTAGGCATTTACAGCTCAACCTCATTTAAAAACGAAGCTTACTTGTAAACTGTAGTTCCACGATACTTGTTTCTTTTATTCTTACAATTAAAAGCTACATGATCATATTTATCCAAAATGTGCTGATACTTGAGAATATTTACAAAACTGTAGCCCTATTTCTGTGATGGAACAAAACACGATCGCCGAACAGCTGAAAGAACTGAGGTGACTTCCTGACACACACAGAAGTTGTACCTCATCAAAGATGGCGGCCTCACCACTCGTTGGCTTCAGCTGCCTCAGCGGAGAACCAATCACAGAAGCACTCTATGTATTTCTATCTTCAACGTCATGTTCAAACGTAGCATGTAGTTTCCTGAGCTACCACAGGTGTCGCATGGTATGTTTTGATTACCATACCGAATATGGTGAGCGTGCGGGCTAGAAAAATTATTGGCTTTGGTTGTACCTCAACAAATGTGGCGGTTTCATTGTCTCGTTCGCTGTATTTAGCGAACCAATAACAGAACTCCTCGTACTTCATTCTCGTTGATTATTGCTATATGAGGCTATGGAAATTAGCTTAGAATTAAAGAAGATAGTCGAAGATAAACATGGGTTACTTTCATTGGAAGGTAAACTACCCAATCTGAAAATTTAACAAAGTAAAAAAAGCTTAGTTCGTTGGTAACACGAAAACATTACAGAAAGATATGACCCATCTAATGATAACTTTGGCTTTTTAAAATTTGTTGTACACATTTAACATTCTGTGAATTTCGTTCTTTTATCTGAATCTCGCGAAAGTTGTCGAAATGTTCTCCAAGAAATTGAATAATGCGAATCTACAGGTATTTTTTTGTGCATGTTTTTTTTTTGTGCATGTTTTATTTTCCTCCGATTTCCAGCACACAGCATCTTACAGAAGAAACAAAATACCACCTTATGTTTGTCTGCACGTCATTGCGTAGGTGACAACTATAAAATCAGTGAACTTTTTTTTTTTTTTTGTCAGCAGTCTGAAATCTCTACTGAAACTTTGCACATCTATTTCAGAAAATATGCTTTCAAAGCTCACATGGTTTCATTTCAATATTTTTATTATATATTTCAATTAATGATATTCTTTAAAGCATTCCTAATGCCCTGTTAGATACCAGACAACACAGTAATGCTAATGTGGCATTTTTCTTTGCATGTGTGAACAACACAATTAAATGATATGTGCATGCACTGTTCAGTTCATGACTGCATAATGTCATAAAGGGAAATTATTAGACTAGCGGATTTGTGAATAAATAAAAATTGTAAGTTCCTCAGCATGGAATCGGTGCTGAAGCATTCTATGAGAAAAGTCACTGAACAATTAATTGTAAAGGAAGTGAAAGCAGACATTGATACTTCAGTGCACATCATTCCATGTAAAAGTGAAGATCTCTGGGAATGTGAAATATGCTTCCAGAAACTCTCAGGAGAATCCTCATATGGAACTTCATACAACTGAAATACTTTTCCAGTGTAATGTGTGTCAGAAGATTTTCGAACAGAAAGATAGTCTCTTAATGCATGTAAAGGTCCATGCTAGAGAACAACCTTATGATTCTGACATGTGTTCCAAGCAGCTAAGTGAAAAATGCAGCATCTCAAGGCATAGTCTCCTTCAGTCAAGTCAAAAGGATCATCAATGTCAGGTTTGCTTAAAACAGTTTACATGCAAGCGTAACCTCTCCAGGCATATGTTTATTCACACTGGTGAAAAGCCGCACCAATGTGATGTGTGTTCCAAAAAATTTGCTCGGAAAAGTAATCTTTCAAAGCACATGCTTCTTCACACAGGTGAAAAGCCACACGAGTGTGATATATGCTCCAAACAATTTATTCGCAAAGGTGATCTTTCAGTGCACATGCTCCTTCACACAGGTGAAAAGCCTCAACGCTGTGATGTATGCTCTAAACAATTTACTCGTAAATGTGATCTTTTAGTACACAGGCTTCTTCATACAGGTCAAAAGCCTCACCAGTGTGATGTATGTTCCAAACAATATACTCGTAAAGATGACCTTTCAGTGCACATGATCCTTCACACAGGTGTAAAGCCTCACCAGTGCGATGTATGCTCCAAACAATTTACTCGAAAAAGTCATCTTTCAAAGCACATGCTCCTTCACACAGGTGAAAAGCCTCACCAGTGTGATGTATGTTCCAAACAATATACTCGTAAAGATGACCTTTCAGTACACATGATCCTTCACACAGGTGTAAAGCCTCACCAGTGCGGTGTATGCTCCAAACAATTTACTCGAAAAAGTCATCTTTCAAGACACATGCTCTTTCACACAGGTGAAAAGCCTCACCAGTGCGATGTATGTTCCAGACAATTTACTCTTAAATATCATCTTTCATTGCACATGCTTCTTCATACAGGTGTAAAGCCTCACCAGTGTGATGTATGCTCCAAACAATTTACTCGAAAAAGTCATCTTTCAAGACACATGCTCCTTCACATAGGTGAAAAGCCTCACGAGTGTGATGTATGTTCCAAACAATTTACTTGTAAATCTCATCTTTCAGTGCACATGCTTCTTCATACAGGTGTAAATCCTCACGAGTGTGATGTATGCTCCAAACAATTTACTCGAAAAAATCATCTTTCAAAGCACATGCTCATTCACACAGGTGAAAAGCCTCACCAGTGTGATGTCTGTTTCAAACAATTTGCTTGCAATAGTGATCTTTCAAAGCACTTGCACCCTCACACAGGTGAAAAGCCTCACAAGTGTGATATATGCCCCAAACAATTTACTGGAAAATGTTATCTTTCAAGGCACATGCTCATTCACACAGGTGAAAAACCTCATCAGTGTGATGTCTGTTTCAAACAATTTGCTGGTAAAGGTGAACTTTCTATGCACATGATCATTCACACAGGTGAAAAGACCCACCAGTGTGATGTATGCTCTAAACCATTTGCTCGGAAACATCATCTTTCAAGACACTTACTCCTTCACACAGGTGAAAAGCCTCACCAGTGTGATGTATGCCCCAAACAATTTACTCGAAAAAGTAATCTTTCAGTGCACATGCTCCTTCACACAGGTGAAAAACCTCACCAGTGTGATGTATGCATAAACAATTTATTCGAAAAAGTAATCTTTCACTGCACATGCTCGTTCACACAGGTGAAAAGCCTCACCAGTGTGATGTATGCCTCAAACAATTTACTCAAAAAAGTAATCTTTCAAGACACATGCTCAGTCACACAGGTGAAAAGCCTCACCAGTGTGATGTCTGTTTCAAACAATTTGCTTGTAGAGGTGATCTTTCAGTGCACATGATTTTTCACACAGGAGGAAAGCTCCACCAGTGAGATGTATGCCCCAAACCATTTGCTCAGAAAAGTGATCGTTAATAGCATATGCTCATTCGCCCACATGAAAAGTCTGGGAAGTGTGATGAATGCCCCAAACAATTTCCTGATGGAAGTGCTCTTTCAAAGCAAATGCTAATTCATACCGGTGAATAGCTTCACCAGTGTGATGTGTGATCCGAACAATTTGCTGATAAAAATGCTCTTTCGAAGCACATGCTCATTCACACAGGTGAAAAGTCTTAATTCTCTCCATTAACTCCCAACTCCTTCATTGGCACTCCCCAAGGCCTGCTCCATCATTATTTGGGCATAAATACTATGTAGCGCAGGTGACAATAATTATCCTTGCCTAACACCTTTATTTATTGGGATTGGAGCTGTCATTCCCTATTGAATTGAAATAAAAGTGTCCTGATTTCCATAGAGATTTTTCATAAGTTGGATACTGTTATCATCTGTGCCAAGTCTTCTTAAGATTGGAAAAAGTTTGGTCCAAGGCACTCTGTCGAAGGCGTTCTCATAGTCAATGAAACATAAGTGGAGGGAGCACCCCCCCCCCCCCGCCTTCAATCTTTCTTTCAGCCAAGAATCTCACGGTGCCAATTGCATTTCTTTTACCCTTTCCTCTTTTGAACCCGAATTTGAACTCTCCCAACGCCTCTTCCATCTTATAATCCAATCTCATTTTAATAATCTTCAACAGGATCTTGGATGTATGTGAGATTAAACTTATAGTTCTATACTGTTTACTCTCTATTGCTTTAGGTTTATTTGGTATAGGGATAATTAGGGAGGGCGTATGGTCAGCAGGCCAAATTCCTTTTTGATAGCAACAATTTACAAAGATGAATAATTGATTTCTTAAAGCTTTTCCAGATGCTTTTAGTGGTTCAATGGGTATCTCATCTGCTCCTGGAGCTCTGTTGTTTGGAATTGATTTTAGCACCTCCTCAAATTCCTCTCTTGTAATTTCCAGTCCCCTCTCGAATCCGCCACTAAATCTGAAGTTCACCGATGTGGTTCTTGAACCTTCTGATCCTTATATATTTCTGACACATAGTCTTTCCACCTCCCTTTTTTTTTCTTGCTCCTTTGGATCAGTCACTTGCTTTCCCTGTTTGTTTTGGATGGTACGGGATTGCACTCCTATCTTCCTCTGCGTCATGCTTTTTATAGCCTTGTGAACAAGATCTGACAGCCCTGGTTTTCCATTTCCTCTATTTCTTCACATCATTTCATCCACCATTTTTCTCCTGCTTTTTTACGTTCTCTATCAACTGCATATTTTTGCTTCTTATATGTACATACTCCCTGCACTGAGTTTATATTTTTCCATTTAGGTCTTTCCTCCATCATGGCTATCACCTCAGGTTTCAGCCATTTCTTTCTAATTTTTAAGTTTTGTCTTCCTATTGTTTCCTTAGCAGTATCTATTACTATATTTTTTATCATCTTCCAATGCTGTTCAGGTTGTTCAATACCCATTTGTACTTCTTCAGTGCCCTTTATAATCCTAGTCTGACAGCTAAACCTAATATTTTGATGGCTTAACATCTCCAGATTAAATTTCATTCTTCTCTTTGGTTTTTCTGTCTTCTTCCATTTTAAATGTTAAGTCAGCTTAAGGAGGTTATGATCTGAATCAACATCTTCTCCTGGGTAGGCAATCGACTTCGTCACCTAACTTTTCTTAACCGAAATGTAATCATATTAGTACTTATTACTACCCCCTGGCACTGGGGGTCGGGGGTTCAGGACCCTTCCAGATTTTCAGTGTCGGGGTTCCCCAATGTAAAGGACCCCTCACCCATTTTTTGGGAGGATATAATGCACTCTTTATGATGTAAACCAACTAAATTTAATACACTGCTGGCCACCCAAAATGCAACACCCAGAAGGAAGCATCTGATTGACCTGAAATTCACAGCAAGCGTCGCCCGCGAGAGGACATGCAAACGATTAGCATTGCAGGGCATATGCAAATCATGTGCACCCAGCACGCCACAGAGAAGCACTGTAAGAAGGGTGCACAGAAGGCGGGGTGTAAGTAGTGAAAGTGTGTTGTGCTGCCGGACCTGTGCGTGGGAAGCTTCCTGATGCCTCGTCGCAGAATACGACAGTCATTCCAGTACGTTTCGGAGTTTGACAGAGGACGAATAGTGGCTTATCGCGACAGCGGTTTACAGAGTTTGCCAAAATGCATAATTACGCATCTAGGACGCATCGAAAAGTGTGTTTACGCATTGAAATTTTGCCAACGCGTAAAAATACGAATCGAGAATTTTAAGCTGAATTTTTTTTTATTTTCAACTTTTTATTCGAATTTTGTATTTCAAACATGTGATCAGCGATATCCTTTGTTACCTCAGGCCAGATCTCACGTTGTAGACGATCCATACCTGGCCGTGGTTTTCTTGGCGCGATCGGAGCTTTGGTGGCGTGACCCGCCAGCCAGTCAGGGAGACATTGTTCCTTATCTTGACGTCATCAGCTCATCGGGGAGCAATTGCATCGCAAAACTCCTGTCATTGCTGCTACAGTTCATGCTCGATCAGATGAGTGAAGTACGCTTTCACAATCGTAATTCCGGAGCACCTTGTGGTCGTGGAGTCGTGATTTTTACTTCGTCATGACGGTGGTACGTGGTCGTGATTTGTAGAGATTGAAACAGCTTTATCAGACACTGTAGGATCGAACGATGTGTCGAAACAGCGTACTTTAAAGTCTTTTTTTTTTTTTTTTTTTTTCTGCTAGACTCAGTCCAATGGTGTAGAAAAGAAAAAACACAGAGGAAGGAAACAATGAAATCTGCAAAAAACTAGCGGTGGAAATACGAAAGCAACCAACAAACATGGACACTTCATTTGAAAATTAGAAAAGAGTGTTACATTCATGTCAAAGTTGGAAATTCATTCTTCTTCTTTACCAAAATGGTACAAAGAATTTCCAGGGATTACTTTCTATGCGCTTGTAGTGTTTACGTAATGTATTATATATATTTTTTTTAACTAAAAAAAAAGCAGAACGTCCAAATGCTTTCAGTAGTAGTCAAATATTTTTTAATATGAAAAAAAAAACCAGGTTTTTTTTTTATAATTTCCTTGTGTTTTCGCAACTTTTTTTTTTTATTTTACTTGTTAATTTTTCTAAAATACTCCTTCAAATTTTTTTTTATAATTTCCCTGTGTTTTCGCAACTTTTTTTTTTTATTTTACTTGTTAATTTTTCTAAAATACTCCTTCAAATTATTCTTTGGCAAACTCTGGCGATTTATCGTGCCGAGACATCGCCGCCCGTGTGGGACGACATCCAGCCACAGGAGCGACGGACGTACCGACGTGGGTGATTGCCGCAGTTGCGGCACACCACCGAACGAGAGGACTGGCATGTTGTGTGGCGGGAATCGACCGCTCGCTCTGCCACATCACGAATGTTAGCGCAGGAATCAGGGTGTGTTGTGCAACAACCTGTGTCAGCACGTACCGTTCGACATCGTCTGCAGGAGCGGGGACTTGTCGCACGGCGCTCATTGCTCCGATTACCATTGACGTTATACCACCCGTGAGTGTGGTGGCAGTGGGCCGATGAATGCCGCACCTGGACTACGGAATGACACGACATTGTCTTCTTCGACGAATCCCACTTCTGCCTGCAACACCACGATGGTCGGATCCGCCTGTGGCTGCACCACGGCGAGAGACTGTACGACGCCTGCATTATGCATCGCCATAGCGGTCCGTCACCTGGCATTATGATTTGGTGTGCAATTGGATATTACACCCTCACCCCTCTGGTACGCATCGCCGGTACACTCAACAGCCACCGCTGCATCTCCAACGTTTTGGAGCCTGTACTCCTTTACCTGCAGGACCTGCCAGCTACCAGGTTTCAACAGGACAATGTGCGCACGCATCGTGCTACAATTCTTTACAGCCCACCAGGTGTCACTGCTGCCGTGGCCTGCCGTTCTCCCGATATGTTGCCCATCGAACACGTCTGGTCGCTGATCGGCAACCGAGTGGCCCGGCAAGCACCACCCATGGCTACGCCTGATGAACTGTGGCAGCCTGATGAACTGTGGCAATGTGTGGAAGCAGCCTGGACCGACATACCCCAAGCCCACATGCAAAGCCTCTTTCGTTCGCTGCTGCGGCGTGTATAGGCCGTTATTGCCAGCCATGGGGGCCACACGAACTATTGATGTCTGTGTGTTCCGCAAGTCGCACGGGCCTGTAAGCTCAATCGTTTCATATTTGTATCTGTTGTTATGTGTCTAGTAAATCTGGCTTTGCTATCTCGTGTCCTTCTTGGTGTTGCATTTTGGGTGGCCAGCAGTGTAATATAAGATCATAATATTTCGTAGAATGCAAGCGCATGCATAATATGTACTTAATAAAACAGCGATATTGATTCCCAATAAGCAAAGTCAGTTCTACAACTTTGTAATTATATTTCTGTCCCATCTATACATTTCTGCCCCATCTATACATTCATATTGCATTTCTGCCCCATCTATACATTTTTGCCCCATCTATACATTTTTGCCCCATCTGTACATTTCTGCCCATCTATAGATTTGTGACTCATCTATCGTAGTTTACTACAACTTTGCAATTACATTTAAGCAAAGTCAGTTCTACAACTTTGTAATTTACATTTCTGTTCCATCTATACATTTCTGCCCCACTTTTACATTTCTGCTTCTATACATTTCTGCCCCATCTATACATTCATATTACATTTCTGCCCCATCTATACATTCATATTACATTTCTGCCCCATCTATACATTCATATTACATTTCTGCCCCATCTATACATTTCTGCCTCATCTATCGTAGTTTCTACAACTTTGCAATTACAGTTAAGCAAAGTCAGTTCAACAACTTTGTAATTTACATTTCTGCCCCATCTATCGTAGTTTACTGCAACTTTGTAATTTACATTTCTGCCCCATGTATCATAGTTTACTACAACTATGTAATTACATTTCTGCTCCATCTATAAATTTCTGCATCTATACATTTCTACCCCATCTATACATTCATATTACATTTCTGTCCCATCTATACATTTCTGCCCCATCCTTACATTTCTGCCCCATCTATACATTTCTGCCTCATCTATCGTAGTTTACTACAATTTTGCAATCACATTTAAGCAAAGTCAGTTCTACAACTTTGTAATTTACATTTCTGCCCCATCTATCGTAGTTTATTACAACTTTGTAATTACATTTCTGTCCCATCTATACATTTCTGCCTCATCTATCGTAGTTTACTACAACTTTGCAATTACATTTAAGCAAAGTCAGTTCTACAACTTTGTAATTTACATTTCTGCCCCATCTATCGTAGTTTACTACAACTTTGTAATTACATTTCTGTCCCATCTATACATTTCTGCCCCTATGTATACATTTCTGCCCCATCTATACGGTCATATTACATTTCTGTCCCATCTATACATTCATATAACATTTCTGTCCCATCTATACATTTCTGCCTCATCTATCGTAGTTTACTACAACTTTGCAATTACATTTAAGCAAAGTCAGTTCTACAACTTTGTAATTTACATTTCCGCCCCATCTATCGTAGTTTACTACAACTTTGTAATTTACATTTCTGCCCCATGTATTGTAGTTTACTACAACTTTGTAATTACATTTCTGCCCCATCTATACATTTCTGCATCTATACATTCATATTACATTTCTGCCTCATCTATCGTAGTTTACTACAACTTTGCAATTACATTTAAGCAAAGTCAGTTCTACAACTTTGTAATTTACATGTCTGCCCCATCTATCATAGTTTACTAGAACTTTGTAATTACATTTCTGTCCCATCTATACATTCATATTACATTTCTGTCCCATCTATACATTTCTGCCCCTTCTAAACATTCATATTACATTTCTGTCCCATCTATACAATTCTGCCCCATCTATACATTTCTGCATCTATACATTCATATTACATTTCTGTCCCATCTATACATTTCTGCCTCATCTATCATAGTTTACTACAACTTTGCAATTACATTTAAGCAAAGTCAGTTCTACAACTTTGTAATTTACATTTCTGCCCCATCTATCTTAGTTTTACAGTGTTGTTCGCTAAGTTCCACAAGAGGCGCCTATGTCGTGCCCGTTAGATCGCGCCTCGGCAACTGTTGTGCTCCTGCATGTGTGTGTGTGTGTAGGGGAGGGCGGCCTAAACTCTATCTTACACAGTATGTATGGACATGTTGCCAGAACGGACCACAGATGGACAACAGAAATTTTAGACTGGATACCAAGGGACAGAAAAAGATTCAAAAGAAGATCACACGGGTGATGGATGCCTGAAGTTCCAAGCATCCCGGAGTATCTCAAGACAGACAATTGTGGAAGAAACTTGGAAAGACCTTCATCCAGCAGTGGATCAAGAATGGTTGACAATATGATATTGTATATATATATATATGTGTGTATATATACAATGTGTGATCGAACCCCCCCCCACCCTAGATTTTGTTTTGAAATATGGTTATGCCACTGCCCCCTGGGCTTTTCCAAGTGTATCTTCTGCATCTATGGACTGAATTGTTTTACAAATTAGAGCTCAACAAATTCTCCCGGGGCGAGGGTGATGTCAAAAATGTAAAACAAAGAATTTCTGGTCCGATCAGGAGGTCTTTGGTATTTACGAACTAAAACTCAACAAATTCTCTCTGGGCATGTGCTCCCTGACAGGTTCCCTGCATTAGCATGTGCCCAGACAGAATTTGTTGAGCTGTAGTTTGCAAATGTCAAAAATCTGCACTAGATGACACCAGAAATTCTTTATATTTTGGTATTCGCTGCCTCCCCTTCCGACCCGACAGGTTTGCTGCATTAGCACACATGCCTGGAGAGAATTTGTTGAACTGTAATTTGTAAAAGCTGAAAATCTCAGGATTGGGCTACAAATTCTTTATATTTTCAGTATCAAGCCCTCCACCCCCTCCCCCGACAAGATTCCTGTGTTTGCACATGCCCTCAGAAAATTTCTTTAGTTGTAGTTTACACATGCTGAAAATCTGCTACCGATTAAACCAGAAATTCTTTATATTTTATACTTTTGGTATCCCCCTCCCCTTGACAGGTTTGCACGTGCCCACGGAATATTTGTTGAGTTGCAGTTCACAAATGCTAAAAATCTGCTCCTCTCAGTTAGGCTACAAATTCTATGTTTTATACTTTTGGCACTAAATCCTCCCACCCACCCACCCACACACACATACAGGTTTACTGCAGTAGCAGATGCCCCAGAAATTTTAAACAGTTGTAGTTTGTAAATGCTGAAAACCTCCGGATCGGACCAAAAATTCTTTGCATTTTATATATTCAGTATTAAGTTCCCCTCCACATGGACAGGATTCCTGCATTTGCACATATCCTCAGAGAATTTGTTGACCTGCAGTTTACAAGCCCTAAAATTCTGTTATTCAGTTGTAGATTATAAACATTTTTCAAAGCATATGCTTATTCACACAGGTGAAAAGCCTCACTAGTGTGATGTATGTTCCAAACCTCTTGCTGTTAAAAGTAATCTTTCAAGGCACATGCACCTTCACACAGGTAAACAGCCTCAGCAGTGTGATATGTGCTTAAACAGTGCTTACAGAAGTCATTTTTCAAGGCACATGCTCCTTCACAAAAGTGAAAAGCTTCACTGGTGTGATGTATGCTTCAGACACTTTGCTCAGAATAGTAATCTTTCAGTGTATATGCTCCTTCATGCAGATAAATAACTGCAGCTGTGTTTTTGTGTGCTTGAACAAGACCATTCCTAATTTTTATGCACGAAGATTCATTGAATGGTGCCTAAGATTTATCTTTCAAATACACTGGGCGAAAAACAGTTTTAGGTTATGCTTTTTGTTTTCAGAAATATGTTTGTCTGTAAGGTAATTTATAATTTGCCAGGATTGTGTTGTTAGTAGTCAGGTTTATGAGTTGTAATACTAGTTAAGAATGATCAGGTTTTTTTATTTTTTTGTTCAGTTTTCTAGAAAATATAAAGCATTTAAAAAATGTTTCAGAAAATCTAAAAAAATATATTTAATCATTTGTTTTTCAGTTTCATCTGATTTTTCAAAGAAATTACCATTGAATTTTGTTGTTTTATTCAGTTTAGGATTTCTTGTAGCAGTGTCTGTGGGAAACTTGTTTGGCAGCCTTTAGGAAAAGTGATTTTAATTTGTACTTACCCTCTGGTATTCCTTCCTAGAAGATAGATTTGCCCAGGCATAGGGGAATGTTGGCTGTGTTGGTAGTACTCTAGCTGCCTCACCACTCCTTTCTCCACTT
The DNA here is from genome assembly GCA_039090855.1 of Macrothele yani. NCBI lineage: Eukaryota > Metazoa > Arthropoda > Arachnida > Araneae > Macrothelidae > Macrothele > Macrothele yani. The sequence continues at coordinate 193,070,594 of CM077009.1, read as the reverse complement.
ACCCAAGCAATACTTGAGATTTAGTTTTTTTTACTTAATTTTTAAAGACTGTAACAGTTATATCACTACATATCATTATGCAATTATTGAACATAATTATAGAAAAATGACAATAGGGTGAAAATTTTAAAACATGAATACTTGTAACATGAATTATTTCATTTTTTTTTTTTTTTTGCCACCTTTCATGTGAACAAAAGGTGTACCAAATAGGAATATTAGTGGTGTTGCATAATATTTTCACGTATTCGCTTGGTCGAAGAAATGTAGCTCATACAACAAACAGGGCTTTCCCTCTTCTTCTAGAGAAACTGTACTACATAAAAGCCTTAATTTTCATTGCCACTGAACCTCCTTTTTTCAGGTGAACCAAAGTCTTGTAGTTGAATCTGGATCAAATTTTAACTTGACTAGTCTGTTGAAATCCTGCATTGATGTTGCAAATTATTCAAACTGAATAACAGAATTGAAACATGAGAGAGAGGGAATCTAGGAATAACAAAATTAATATAAGCATAATTAAAAAGAAGTACTTTATTACATATATGTGACCTGAGCAGGGACGTCACTAGACTTTGAAATTGGGATGAGCAAGAAGTGGGCGAATACTATTTTTGGTGGGGCAAGTTTATTTACAAAACACTGAAAGAAAATATTTACTTATAAGCTGCAAAGGTATTCATAATTACCCCCCCTCCCGGCCTCTTAGATACATACTCATTAATTTTGGGACTGTCTTGACATTTTTGCACTATTTGGGATACAAAAGAAACTAAAGTTTGGAGTCATTTTTTTTCCTAATGTTCCATCCATTCATTTTTAATAAAATTAGTACATCCTAAAGAGTTACCTACCTGTATAATAAATGTGACATGTGTTAAATAACTTATTTAAGGCTTTCTTATTTAACGCTTTGGTTCTAGTTCCATTTGACAATTTTGTTTAATTTTCCTTCACTGTGAGTTCTTTTTCATTTTTGCAGACATTTCTGGCCCCTTCTCAATGCATTGAGGGATTAATTTCTGATGGCCTGATACTGTTTAAAAGGGATGATAAAACAGTGCAATCAATAAGCATTTCATTGCAGGTGATCGTCCTGCTTCAAATCGGTGAGGAAATGAGTTTCCTGTGTTGCAGGGACACTGCATGTGTTCACAAGATTTAGTTTAAGTATTACTATATCTTGCAGAAAATTTCTGTTTACAACATCAATGTTATGAGAAAGATCCAAAGGTTTTTTCTTTTTTTTTTCTTTTTGGATGTTGCCATGAAAGCAATATAAGTTCTGAGACCTGTTACACTTCAACTGACTTGTATTCTGAAAAGCATTGTGTTTTCACCTTATTCAAGTTTTTTAGTGTAATGGACTGTGGTCATAGGATATGCCTGGATTGTTTTGGAAGGGGGGAGTGGTTGGAAATAGGACCTAAAAAGTTCTAAACTATTTTTACTTTAAATACAGACATTTGACGTGGACTAGGAACATCAAACAGAGGTCATCGCTTTTTCCATGCTTTTTCTGGAAGTTTTGAAGGAAAATCGAGAATAGGTGAAAGCCTAAAGAAGTTTTATTTGGACAACTTGATTCTGGCAAAACTTCAAGCATATGCAATAGTATTTGGTTAAACATTTCAAGCATACGCAGAAGTACTTGGAATAAATTTGGCAAATTTCAATACTGAACTCTCTTCCAAATTCATTGATACTTTTATGTTAAAAGCTCTGCAATTTTTACATGTACCATGAAGCAAGACAAGTCAGAGGCTGATGTTAGAGATCACTTGACCACAGTCAGACAACCATCTTTAAATGACAACATCTAGAATGTTGTCTTGCAAGAGGCTTTGATCTTGGAGTACGGAAGCATTGATGCCACACAATTTCATCAGCATTGTCAGATATTGTAATTTTTCACTTGGGTGTTAACAGAGGTTTATTGATATACTACAAAAGAGAGGAATTTTTAGCAATCCCCCAAAAGCACACAAGTATATACAGGGTGATCATATTCGACCGCACAATAAACCAACCGGACGATTCCTCGTGGAGAAAGAAGCTGAAAACCGCTGTCCGATCGGGCGTTGCATTCCGGAGATATACCATCACCCCCTAATAGCTTAACAGCCCCGTCCACTGGTTTGTGATGTCACTAGAGTAGTCCGTAGTCGCGGAGAGGGAGATTCTGCCTGCTGGGAGCATTACGGCGATGTGCGAAAAGAACGCGTCTTTGCGTACACCAGCTAACCAGGTCATGCGTTCTTTTAGAGTTTCACTGCATTTAAATAAGAACTGTGTTAGTTTTTAAATAACGGCAGAGTTAACAAGTTTGTTTTATAATCTTTTAAAATACAGAAGAAAAAGAAATTACAACGTAAAATTTAGCGTAGCAATAATTTCTACGTGAAAGTGTAAGCAAGACAGGTTCGTCAACTTAATGAAAGCATCGCTGTCATTTCACTGGAAGTGCTAAACCATTCCTGTAATCGAAATTATAAACTGTTGTCGTAGTTTCACATGAAGTTATAGTGTCTTTATAGTTAACCGAATGATTCCTGTACTTGTGAACAAATTGTTCTTGTACTTGAAAGATTAGTTTGAGGGTCCATTACGAAGTACCGCCATCATTTCAAAAGATGTTAATTGACGGATTTAAGGAAACAGATTTTTCATTCATTCAAACTTATGACTGTGAAAATTTTAGTAATGATATAATTCCTTTAGTGAAAATGTATTTTCACATCAGACAGTAACCAGCAATTTATGTGCAATCTGTGATCACTAATATATAAAAAAAGGTCAAGAAAAACTGAATTTTTTCCTGTGTTTTTTAATTATTACCAAAGGCTCAATAAAACACTTTTTAACATACATACAGTGAACTGTTGCTTGATCCACTGATTGCATCAAATAAATTAAGATTTCAAGAAAATTATGCAATTGCTACATTATTAAACGTACAATAATGACATAACAAGTTTTTCTTTAATGACATAACAAGTTTTTCTAATTTTAGTACCATCTAGTTACATGTTTGGACAACTTCATTTTGATAAGTTTTGTCTTCCAGAGCACTATTTCAAAAAAGTTACCCTGTCAAAGTTCAACACATCTGTATTAAGTATATTAGGAGCACTAAGCAAAACTATTTGGATCCACAATATAAGCATTTCTTTTTATCTGGAAAAATACAAGTAACTTATTGGCATAAATTTCCTGAAATTTGATTTTCAAGAAGTATTCAGGAAAACTGCCAATGTACAAATAATTATGGTTGTGTAGCTCTTTGTGTATCACAAACACAATTTAATTTGTGTCCGTTAGCTGTTCCTTGAAGAATTTCAAAGACACATTTCTAAGAAAATTGGATATTTGTTCCAATAATTTCTTAAAGTATTTTTCCAGATAAGAATAATATTTTTTGGGAACCTGACAAATGCACATGCAGTTATTGTACTGAATAAATCCAAGCAATTGTTTTGGTACTATAGGATGTATTTTAAAAGATGTACACGTCTCATTATAAATTGACTAACTTGATGTACCGTTTTCTCAGAAACTATAAAAAGCAATGGTATAAAATTTTGCACAAATGTATGGGCAGCGGGTGGCCTAGTGGGCAACTTTCGTGACTGCCACGGAAAAGACCTCGGGTTCGATCCCAGGCAGGTACGAACGCTCGATCCACTAAATATCCGCCGTGTGTCGGATGGACACGTTAGGCCATCGGACCCCGGGTACTGGCCCCCCGGTAATAAATAAGGGCGTCTTTCTCCCCCTTTCTACTTCGCTTCCGTATCACTTTCCTATCGGGCACTCTAGCCCAAATCTCCTGGCTTCCTATTTCTAAGGGTTGTTTAAGACCTGGGGTCAGACGCTCCCTTCCTAAAATCTTCTACATATGATCTGATCTGATCTTTTGCACAAATGTTTTGTCATTACCAAAGCTATTGAAAAAGATTGTTTTTTCCTTTTTTTATGATTTTGGTTTCAAAATAAATTCTATGAAGGATTGGAGAAGTTTATCCCCATATAAAGATTGACACCCACCCCCACATTTGGAAGCACACTTTCCAGTAGTTATCAGATAATATGAGATATATTAGTTTCAGTTATTATAGCTGTAGCTTGTGAAGACACAGCGCAGGAAGTCTAGATAAATGAATAAAAAGTTGATCTTCCATTTTAAGCAAATGTTTTCCAAAAAAAAAGAAAAAAAAGCGAGTATATATTTCTACTTGTATTTTAAAAACCTTGTTTGTTTAGAACATAGTTTCTACAATATGTGGATCCAGGTACTTTTTTTCTCCTAAAAATAACAATATCCAAGGCTTAAAAATACCATGCCCGAGATGCCCAGGGCATGTAAATCATTCGCTTGGGCAGGTAAATAAAAAATCAAATTGCCTGTGCATGGCAACTAAATTTGAAAATAAAAAAGTTTGTAATAAAATTTCCTACTACACAAGAAAAAAGACAGTCATCACGTGTCGTGTTTCATGTCATTGTTAATTAATGGAAGTTGTATTATTGTTACAAAGTACCAAGGAAAGAGCAATATCACATCTTTAATTATATTATGCTCTACGCCCAGAAATCGGAAACCATATGTAGTTTTGCTCCAAATTTTGTTTATAATCAACAACAGGATGTGTGCCTCTGATGTAACTGGCCTCTCGTGTTTAGTGGCAAAGGGAGAAAACTTGAACAAAAGGAACATGGCAGAATCACTAAATTTCTGAAACACCAGTTTCATCTTCATACCAATTTTAACATCAGCATCTTAAAAATTGATATACACACTTTTGTGCATTGAACATTTTTTTTTTTTTGATTGAAGGTTTAACGACCACCGTGAGCAACTCAATGGGTTATAAGCAGTCGCCTGTCCCTAATTTAGGGTCACTGTTTCCAGGGAAGGGAGAGAACCAGTGCCGTCAGACAAACACAACATCCATGCCTCATAGGATTCGAACCCGGACCCCTTTCGGACGAATGATTAAAGGCCATCGCTTAGACTACTGCGCCACTGGGGCGGCTTGAACATTTGAAATACAGACCCTTAAAATGGAAGTGCAGGCATGTTAAAACAGTTCATATTTTTTAACTTAAAAAAAAATGAGGGTTCTGGTTTGTTATCTTAAAAGATAAATTTTCCTGCGCATCCAGCTTTTACTACCTGATCAAGTAAATAATTTCTTGCCCAGCTAGTAAATAAACACCTAAAAGTTACATGCCCAAATGGGCATGTAAATTTTCCCATATTTTTCAAGCCCTGATATCTATAGATTTCTGATATATTTAAAAAGAATATGACTAGTATTTTTGGAAAACTACTGACTTTGCTTTAGCCAGCTGCTTTCACTTTACAAAGTGTGAAATTACTCTTACTAATTATAACGATTACTTGAACAATTTAAAACATGTATCTAGTGGCCTTCCTTAATCTTCTGAGTATGATAACCATTTTGACACTTAAGCAATAAAAACAATGCAAACCAGAATGAACATATTTGTGGAAATAATTTTATTAGAAACAATTTCAGGCTGTATATACATGAGATATCAAGAGATATAGAGTAAAACAAATAGATTTCAAAACACAAAGGCAAAGGTAGAAATTTCTCTCTGCGACTTCTTTTAAATACCTCCATATGCAATAAAAAAGATTTTTAAATTCGTAATTAACAAATGTAACGGGAAAAATTTAACAAGATTGTGTAATATGCATGTATTTCTCGATGTATCGAAATTTAAAAACATGTTTTACATACGTTATTCTTTTTCAGTTAAAACCATTTAATGGTGGTTTAACTGTTGGAACTTTTTACATGTTATATTTCTTTTGTGTGAAATGCAATTTCTCAGTTGGAAGTTATTAGTATTCACTGCGAACATATATCTCGGTAATCGAATGTAATTCAAGGAAAAATCTTTCACGTACCTCTTGGTTGTAAGTGGTCGATGTTCAAATCTTTGCACGGTTGTTCTTATCTACAAAGATTTGAACATCGAACCTCAGAACGTGATGAGAACAACCGTGCAAAGATAAATTTAAAAATTCGAATTTAACTTATGTCACTACCTTCTGGCATGTTGAATTTTAAATTTTCAAGATTTCGGTCACATTTTGATATTTTTTACAAAATTTTGCTGTAGGAATAATTTAGAAAAAGATAAATTTAATCAGACTTCATCTAATATGCCACTCCATATACAGTATATTTTTTGCCACCCTGAATTTTTCTGTGGTGACCTAAAATATCCTGGATTCTTCTGCCAATATGTTGAGTGTCAAATGGGAGATGTTTCAAGATTCATAACTTGTGAGTACCTTGAAAAATAGTGGCTCACGCAAATTCTTTAGAACCAAAGCTCTTACTAAAGTGAATCTTGTTACTACAACAGCTTGTGTACATGTCATGAGCAGTGTTAGAATCAGAAATAAATCTTCTACTGGCCCAGCGGACCACTAGAATTTGCAAGCCACTGGTCCACCAAAACGCCCACTGGTCCGTAAAAAAAAAAAAAAAAAAAAAAAAAAAATTGAAGACATTTACAAGTTATGTAGTAAACAATGTACCATTTCAATGAAATTATATCCAATATTTGTTTTTAAACCTATCATTAGTTTGCAGCCTAAAAAGAAAACCATACAGCAAGGTAAAAGAAACACAGTCATTTTTTTTTCTTGTTCTTGTGACAAATTAGTAAAAAACAAAACAAAAAGAAAACACCTACTAGCGATCCGGGCCAGCAAAATCAATAGTCTAGTGGTCCGACGGAAGTTTTACTGGACAACGGCCAGCGAACCACTGGATAATTGGAACGCTGCATCAGTAAAATTTAACAGTGCTGCTGCTAAACTTGAACATATGCTTTACAGGAAGCAAATTATTTGCAGTTATTATGTGAAATTTGACATATTTTAGTGAATAAAAGATTCAGTGTCTATATTTTGCTACCCACAGCAATTAATTTTTAACTAAATGACCATGACAGACGTTAAAGAAACTATGTTTTCCTCACCCCACTCATGTTCTAAAATTAATTAAAGTTTATGAACAAGTACTTGAATGAAGGCAGAAATTTCTGGTACAATTATGCTAATTGAGTTGTACAGTTTTTTTTTCAAATTAATATCAAAGATATGAAACTCTAGGTGACATGAAATATGATAAATGGAATATGAAGCCTCACTTCTGTACTTTACATTGGTATCACCATAAACTTCATATTTTGATTAGGACTTTAATGATTTGAATAGCTTAAATCACTTTTTTGAAATACCAAAATATTGGGTATTAATTTAAAAAGCAAACTGCATAATATTTGTAAACTTGTTTGTGTGAAATAAGTATACCACAGAAATAGTTATGTCACAGTTACCGGTGATTTGCTGATAAATATATATGTAAGAAATGTTCCTATTCATGAACTAGAAAATACAACATATCCATCACAGATAAAGAATGTAAATATTCTTTATGAAATTTAAGAAAAAGTGGAATGTTTGGCATAAAATACCAAATGATAACAACAGTAAAAGATTTCATGTAATGTTAGATATTATACATGCATTTCTCCATTTCTCACAGAAATGAAAAAAGTTGTAAGGGAAGACAAACCAAACATAATTAGGGGCCATCCATAAAGTACGTCCAAGATTACAGGGGAAGGGGGGGGGTCCTGACAACCAGACCAAATGTGACATGGGGGGGGGGGTTCAGTAATTCGGATGTCCAGCAGCTAAAATATTGTGGAATTATAATATTAAAAAACTCCCCGTTTGTTCTCATTGGAATTTAAATATATTTGCAGATATGTATTTATATCAACGGGGTGTGTGTTTGTGTGTGTGAGAGAGTCTGCAAGTGTCTTTTATTAATTTTTGAAATTAAGCTCTTTTAACTTAATAAACTGAGAGAATGCAATTTTTATTGCTTAATTATATTTTATCTGAAAAATACGTCTGCAATGTGTATTTGTTTTCAGGGTAGGAGGCATCCCTGGGCTCCACTCTGTATTCTATGCCTAAAATATCAGTTTCTTCGAGTTACAAAAAAAAAAAAAAATAGTCATATACATACCCATATTATGATAGTTCAAGGCCATTATATTTCATTTTTGACTCTGTTCATTTAATAAAAACTGTGAGAAATACCTGGCTGAATCAGAAAAATGAGCAATGTATGTATTATCCAGATTTTGATGTCCTCTATGAAGACCAATGACTTCACTTCAGTTAAGAAATTACATGAGATTGAGAGTGGCCAATTTGTGAAATATGGTTATGGTTTAACATTAAAAGCTTTGTGCCCTTCCAATTTAGAAAGACAAAAATTAAATGTGAAATTAACACTCCAGATTTTCAACTGTAGCACTGCTGAAGCTTTTTTAACTGTTGGATGAATTAATAATATGCTAAATTTCAGTGACACTGAATTTATTAAGATCATAATTACATGGTGGAATATTTTTAATGTGACAGCAGTTTTTAAAGGGGAACACTTGAGGACCAAATATCAAGAAACACTAACAGCAGATGTAAAAGTAGTGTTAACTGAAAAGTTTATTAGGTGGCTTGACAGGTAGGAAAAATTGGAGTATGATAGTGCAAAACTTATACTGCACTAAAACACATATCTTGTGCTATACTTCAGTTGGTTAGATACTGTACAAATCAACTTAAATTTAAATACTTACTGCCTGGAAAAGTACAGACTGATGAACTAGAAAACTTGTTTAGAAAATATAGGCAGCTTGCAGGATTTCAGTATCATATTTCTATACGTCAGGTTTGTAAATGTGGAACAAAGTTAAGACTCCAAGGTAGTCTACCTTTGCTAATCAATTCAAGTGAATTTGGGGATATTTCTTTCAGTAGTTTCAGTGAATTATCTGACTGGAAAGAAATGCAGATAGCTGAAAATGTTTCAGACTTCCAGATCAGTGTTTCAGAAAATGATATATGTAATGTGGATTCTGAACTTCGTAACCTTACATTTATAGGAAGTTATTGCGCTTATATTACTGTTAAAAAACTAAAATGTTGTGACTGCAGTGTTTTCTTTGTAATCGACAAAACATTAAGTATGACAAATGACAATTAAAGAAATAGATAGAGATGGATTGCTTTACCTGCACCAATGTTGTATCAATTATTATTCATTGTTGTGAAGAAGCTTATTTCATCTAATATTTAAAGGCAGTTTTTTTAAACATGGCAGCCATAGGGCAATTGCATGTGCTGCTGTAATGTCAGTAATTAAGGAAAAGCAATATTTCAAGATTGAAGTTCTTAATGAAATTTTCAAGATACAGTAAAAAATAACAATGGTTTCTTTTCAAAATTATTTTCACTGAACATTTAAGTATTTTACAATTTTTTTTTCAAACTATTTTTTTAAGGTTTGAAGTTTCCTTTTTTTTTTTTTTTTTATCCTGCTTTTCATTTCTGTCACTTTTACTTTTACAGTAATTATTAAGAAATGTATTTGTGGCTGCCATGATAATATATTTTGTTACAACTTCAATACCATGACCTTCAGAGCAATCTACACTTAAACATATTTCTTTTTGTTTAGCACATCTTTTGTCAAATCCAAAACAAGTTGCCTTTGGTTTCTGACATTTAAAAACAGATTTTCAAAATCAGCTGAAACAAGTTTTTGTACGATAACATATGTATGCACTACAATATCTAATACTTCAGGATGAGGATATAGAAGTCCTCCTCTATCCATTTTTTCTGTTACTTTATACTGACAAAAATTAACAGTATTATCTATTACAAGGTACATTTTACAAGAATTGCACTTTAGTTTTTTAATAGTTGCGTGAGCACAATAACCAGATAACCAGCTACGTATGTAAGAACTGGAAGTAAATGTTGAACAGCATGCACATCTTTTTTATTTGCATCAATTCTATCAAATTCAGAAAGAGTTGTATCTTCATTGAAATTTACTGTATTGGTCAATTCTTTTTGCTCCAGATCAATATTTAAGTCACCATACTTTGCCGACTTAATTTTTAAGGGGGCTACGGTTTGCAAACGTAACTTGCATTCAGTCTCGAAAACCTGACGTAATGAAATAGCAAACTGAGAGCCAGCAAGCTGGCGGAACTTACCAAAATGATACTCCAAAACATCAGTCTGAATTTCCCCTGTTTAATATAAAAGAAAATTTCAACTCTTCTATACAGTATGTTAGCAACTCTAACACAGCATGAGTTGTATGTCTGAGAGATGTAAAAGTTTCCCTTGTCTTGCCGGGCCACTCGGTTGCCGATCAGCGACCAGATGTATTCGATGGGCGATATATTGGCAGAACATGCGGGCCACGTCAGCAGTGACACCTGGTGGGCCGCGAAGAATTGTTGCACGACGCGTGCCACGTGCGGGAGCGCGTTGTCCTGTTGAAACGTGGCCGCTGGCAGGTCCTGCAGGTAAGGAAGGACTACAGGTTCCAAAACGTCGGAGATGTAGCGGTGGCACGTTGAGTGTACCGGCGATGCACACCAGAGGGGTGCGGGTGTCACATCCAATTGCGCCACAAACCGTAACGCCAGGCGACGGACCGCCGGTATGGCGATGCATAATGCAGGCGTCGTACAGTCTGTCGCCACGACGACGCCACGCGCGGATGCGACCATCGCGTTGTCGCAGGCAGAAGCGGGATCCGTCGGAGAAGACAATGTCGTGCCATTCCGTAGTCCAGGTGCGGCGTTCAACGGCCCGCTGCCGCCGCACTCGCCGGCGGTGTAACGTCGATGGTAATCGGAGCAACGGGCGCTGTGCGACAAGTCCCCGCTCCTGCAGACCACGTCGAACGGTACGTGCTGACACAGGTTGTTGCGCAACACACCCTAATTCCTGCGCTAACGTTCATGATGTGGCGGTGCGAGCCGTCAATGCCCGCAGCGCAACAGCACATAAAGATATTGTTCTTTAGCATCGTGAAACCAGAATTCAAGCTCAACACAGAGCCAGACTACTTTCATTTTTATTTAATCACCACACCACCAAGAAAAGAGTTAAAAAAACAACAAAGTGATTATTGATTACTCAGAGCACAGTTGTGATTTTTGCAACCAAAGAATAATTGATGAACTACATTTTGAAGAGCTTGAATTCTGGTTTCATGACGCCAAAGAACAATATTACAAATTTCACAAGCCCTAAGACCTATAGGGAAGTTTGTTGTTTAGCTAATCCTCAAAAATAAAAATCTGATATGGTATTCTACACAAAAGGGAAATAACTTCTCTAAGATTTTCAAAATGGCAAAAGTAATGTTCACAATTCAGTTTGGCATAGGATCACTAGGTGGGTTTTCAGAACAGCCCATTTGATACAAGTAATAAATTTTCCTTCTACAGCAATACATTTTCTTATAACAGAGACAAATTTATTGATTTATTACTGATAAATTCATTAAATGTCACAAAATTTCTGCTCTATGTAAAATGAAATGTACATCAGCAATGAAAAAGAAACTTAGTGTAACTTTTACTGACAGAGAATGCAGAACCATAGTCCCCTATGACAGCAAATGGGAACATGTCTGTTCTTGCACTGACATCAAGACTGGGCAGGTTGAGACAAAACTTTCATTACAATAACGCAGCAGCTTTAGCTGCTATGAATTGTAGTGCACTGAATTCACTTTCTCCATCTTTAACACTGACAAATGGTTTTAATCAGAACAAATCTAAAAGATACAATACACCAACACACACATTCCTCAAATAAGATAAACCGTTTACACTAAAATTTTCTCACTGGAATATATTTTTCTTTCAACATGCAGTTCACATTATTCCATTAGATTTATAGTTATTTAACAAATTGTAATGAAAAAGTTAATACATTGGTAATAAATTGTCCTTTAAAACAAATAGAAAACTGAGGGTTTATTCACAAATTTTAGCTAAAATATTTTCATTAGTAGGCAAAACAAAGTGATCAAATTTTGATATGATTTTGTTACTAATTAAAAGTACGTGTGGTACAAAATTTAGATTTTTACTGTGTACCTCACTGGAGATAGAGCTACTTCAAAAACAAAAAATTTAAATTTTTCCAGTTTCATCAGGGAAGAAGTCCTGGAAGGAATCAAAATACTCCAATTTTCTTATCCTAGGTACAATAAACTGCTACCATGGTTCTTAATAAATAAAACTGGTTTGTCTCCTTCTTGGTGAAAATTTGGCTTGGAAGTTGAAAAAACGCAAATTTTAACAGTCAACTTCTACCACCAATAAAATTTCCAAAACATCTCAGTTAATAATAATAAAAAAAAAGATAAACCAAAATAATCAGCATTTTATTATGAGTGAAGTGGTTTTCGAATTAGTTAAATGAGGGAAAATTTTATAGCATTTTGCAGAACAGCTGCAACTCCAAAAATGGAGGTGTTCCAAGTGCCACCTAGAGACTTCCTAGGACACCAAATGGGAAGGATTTGTTTTTTTATAAAGCTGGTTTTGAACTCTTTAAACATGTATAAAACTACTGTGCAAAAATTTTAAAAAATGGGTCAGCAACCAATTTATAGGAAATTTATTGAAACAGTATGAAATAACCCATGTGCTTGAAAGTGTTTCCAGAGTAAAGTTGTCTGAATACAACTTTTCTGGAGTTTTCCACATATTTTCAAGAGTTTCCTTTAAAATTTACAAAAAAAAAAAAAAAAAAAAAAACATTTTGAGATCATCTACCAGATTTGTGAGTACCTTCACAAGGGGAGGGAACAGTTTCCCCACTACAATTTGATGCGTTTTATCTAGGACACAAAATGAAAATGAGGTTTAAAACTTTTAGATTCTTTTCCTTCCAGCCTCCAAAACAATCTTGGCATATCCTATGACCAGAATCCATTACATTGGCAGAGTTGAATATGGTTGTAACATAGTGATTTTTAGAATACGGATCAGTTGAAATGTAACAGGACTGATAACTTATATTTCTTTCATAGCAACACCACCCCAGACCACCAACAACAACAAAAAAATAATAATAAATAAATAAAATAAAAACTTCGGATCTTTCTTATCGTATTAACGTAGGCAGGAATTTTTTCAATACCTTGCTGATAAGAAACTTACCTTTAGCAAACATAAATTTGGTGTAGCCCATTTTGTCACATTTCATGCATGTATGGACAAATACTAACTTCCTATTGGCAAGCTGTGTCCAGTAATTGTGAATGACAAGTCTATTCTTATGTTATGCAATTTAACCAATCTTAAGAGAACTTCGACTTGAAAAAGATAACAATTGAAATCTGTAACTTAATTGTTTCTAAATATAAAACTGATTTAACCTAACACCCCACTAATTTTGTTAGTTCACTTTAAACACTAACTTTACAATTCTGGAATGTTTATAAAGAGTTAAAAACATACTTACACTATAAAAACGTTAATTAAAAACTGACACATAAGACCAGACAAGAGATCCTAATATTTTCAACCAGTAGGTGTGGGCATCATCAAGAAAGGGGTTGATCTTAATACAGCTGCTGTTTGCAGCCCAATGTCAGCCACACTGTATGTCGATCTGAGAATGGCTCAAACTTATGTGCACCACTGAAGCTATCTGTGCAAAGTTGCAGTATGAATTCCCAATTACGAAAAAGCAATTTTTTTTCTCATTTTTTTCTGTCTTGCATCCAACTGTATTAAATGTTTCCGATGAATTGGTAGTTGTTTTGGATCATTAAAATTGCAAAGTCTGTTTACATTTTTTATATTAAAACAGTTTCTTCCAGTCCTAGATAACTTTCTGTTTTTCAAGTACTGCAACTTTCAACAGGTGGTATCAGCACCCCACATCATTTTGGGCCACTCTCTGATCAAGTTACCCAACATTTGGTTGCAGGCAGGTGCTGTGTTAAGACCAAACTATTTCCTGAAGATGCCTACAGCTGAGGGGCCAAAATATTACAGTCTCCTATCTGGTCTGGTGTGCCAATTTTTAATTAACGTTTTAAAAGGGTATATGTGTTTCTTACTTTTACTAACATTCCAAAATTGTAAATTTAGTGTTTGGAGTTAACTATGAAATCAGTGGTGTTTAGCGAATTCAGTTTTAGATTTAGAAACAATTTGCCGATTTGAATTGTTAGCTTTTATCTAGTTGAAAGTTCTCTCAAGATTGGTTAAAATGATTAACATAAGAATATACTTATCATTCACAATTACTCAACACATCTTGCCAACAGGAAGTTAGTCTTTGTCTAAATGTGCATGTAAAGTGACAAAATGGGTGACAGAAACATTGTTTGCAAAAGGTAAGTTCCGCATTGGTATAATATTAATTTTGAACTACACGTTATAGGTGAAATGTTTGAACATTTAAGATCAACCAACATATCTCTGTAAGACATTGTAATATTTAATCTAAATCTGGTGAAAACGTACACTATCCCTGCATAACAACACAGTTCTTCACCATTCTAAAGCAGAATGATCACCTACCATGAAATACTTGTTGATTGCACACCATCAAACTTCCTTTAAAATGTTATTAGGCCATCAGATATTAAAGAGGACAAAACCAAATTAAGGTTTCTCCTTACGGCCAAGTTACTCAGGTCATATATACCTAACAGTCTTTTTAATTATGCTTATACAGTGAAAACAAAATAAAGCTTTCTGTTTACAGCCCAGTTATCCAGGTCACATATATGCAATAAAGTCTTTTTATTTGTGCCTATATTAATTTTGTTATTCCTAGATTCCCTCTCTGTCATGTTTCAGTTTTGTAATTCAGTTTGAATAAGTTGCAACATCAATGCTGGATTTCAACAAACTTGGCAAGTTACAAGGTTCAACTACAAGTCTTTGGTTGACCTGAAAAACAGGGTTCAGAGGCAATGAAAATTAAGGCTTTTACATAGTACGGTTTCTCTGGCAGCAGAAGGCATGCCCTGTTTGTTGTATGAGCTACATTTCCTCAGCAAACGAATATGTGAAAATATTATGCAACACCCTAATATTTGGTGAGCGGTCTTAGTGAGAGATGGGTATGTTTCCTCAAGGTGCACCGCTGGGCACCAATGGCACACTCAACAACAAGAAGGACCACTATGAATTTTCAAGAGGTGCCTGCTACTTATGTGTGACATTGGGAAAAAGACCCTAACTCACTTGATTCTTCTTCCAGAATCCTCAGGTGGGAAGACCAACTGGAACCATTACTTGTGGGCTGATCACCCACACTGATGTACTTTTATAATTTCTATGACCCAAAGAGAGAACTTTTACGACTCACGTGTGAGATATGGTGGACCTACCACACTTAAGAAGGATGGCCCAACATAGGAACAACATGGAAATGGAAAATGGCGTATGAGAAAGAGATCTCGGTTGAGTGAGTGTAAGATTGTTGTATGGAATACCAGAGGTATAAATGGAAAAATAAATCAGGTGATTCAAGAAATTAACAGGAAGGAAAAGGAGGAAAGGCACGATTTGGCGTTTTGGAAAGATACATCATTCTGGAAGTACATAAAACAGGAAAAATAGGGGAAATAAAATCCTAAGTTGTGTAAAGAATATGGTTGGAGAAATGACATGGGAGTCCAATGAGCTAAGTGAAAGATGGGGTGAGTACTTCTCTGATTTATTAGATCATGAAGGCAAAGGTGTTTCTGAGGCAGAAGCAGATGATGTCATAGTAAGAGATGGAAGCATTAGTGGCATCTCTAAAGAAGTGTGTAAAGCTCAAAAATTGTTTCAGAATGGCACGACTTTTGGAGTAGATGGCATAACTATTGAGATGCGGTGACTCTGTGATTGACTGGTTAACTGAAATTTGTCAGATATGTAGGGAGTTATGAATGGTTCCTCGTGATTGGAGGGATGCTATCATTGTTCCTTTGTACAAGGCAAAAGGTGATCAGACTGAATGCAAGAACTATCAGGGTATCAGTTTGTTGAGTGTGGCAAGAAAAGTGTTTGGGAAGTTCATTATTGATAAGGTAAGAGGTCTTACTTCAAAGAAAGTGTTAGGGAAGATCATTATTTATAAGGTAAGAGGTCTTACTTCAGAGAAAGTGTTAGGGAAGGCCATTATTGATAAGGTAAGAGGTCTTACTTCAGAGAAAATGTTAAGGAAGATCATTATTGATAAGGTAAGAGGTCTTACTTCAGAGAAAGTGTAAGGGTTGACAAGTATCTGTCTGTTGGTAAAAAAGTGTTTGCTGCCGTCATAGATTTAGATAAAGCTTATGACAAAGTAAATAGGACTCTTTTGTGGAAGAACTGAATAAGTAGGGTATTACTGGGAATCTACTTAATAGTGTGAAAGCCATGCACACTGCCAGCAGAGTATGTGTACGAGTGAATGGTGTTTTATCACAATGGTTTTCTATTGGTGCAGGAGTCAGACAAAGTTGTGTAATGTCACCCTGGCTCTTTAATATAATTATGGATGCATGCACATGTGATGCCAAAATAGATAATACTAGTTTATGTCTTGGTAATATCCGTGTGTGCAGATTGCTTTATGCTGATGACATTGTCCTGTTGGCATAGAGGAAAATTGAGCTGCAGAGTATGTTGTCCCTGACTTATGAAGTTTGCATGAAATTCAAACTTAGTATAAATGAGGGGAAAACCAAAGTTATGATTTTTGAGTACGGAACTGTTAGTACTGAATGCAAGACAAGTCTTAATAGCACACAGATTGACCAGGTGAATGAGTGTATATTTAGGAAGTGTGTTTGACAGAGAGAACAAATTAGATGGCAAAATTAGTAAGCAAATGATAGCTGCCTTAGGAGAATTTCACAGGAATGATAGCTGCCTTAGGAGAATTTCACAGGAATGATAGCTGCCTTAGGAGAATTTCACAGCTGTGAATGAAAGTGTAATTGTTCCTACTCTGATGCACGACAGTGAAACCTGGGTACTGTGGAAAAGATATAATTGTTTGTGTGCTGGAGAGATACGTTACTTACATGGGTTTGTGGGAATACACATGTTTAATATATATCAAATACGTGGAGATAATGTAATTCACATTCTGATCATATGTGGAATGAAGACGTGTTGCAGTTGTGTAATGTGAAGCAAAATGTTGTTAGCAAGGTGAAGAGCAATATTCTAAGGTGGTTTGGCCATGTTGAAAGAATGAGTGATGAGGTACTTGCTAAGGCAATTTATTCAGCCCAAGTGACAGGAAAGCAAGGTAGAGGAAGGCCAAGGAAATCATGGGAGGACCAGATTCAGGAATGTCTGCATGAGAAAAGGTTACAAGTATGAAGTACAAGAGGTCTATAAATTCAATAAAAACAAAACTAACCCTCAACTAAAGTTTGCATTAGTGGTGAGGAAGTTAGGTTACTACCCATACAGCCAACATTCCCCTATGCCTGGGCAAAGCTGTCTTCTAGGAAGAATACCACACATTTATTGCAAACTAAAATAACTTTTCCCAAAGGCTGCAAAACAAATTTTCCACAGACACTATTACAGGAAATCCTAAACTCAGTAAAACAACAAAATTCAATTGTAATTTCTTTGAAAAATCAGATGGAACTGAAAAAAAAAAAGAAAAAAGGCTAAAGAAATGTTTTAATTTTCTGAATCCCCACTCTTACTAGAAAATTGAACAAAAAAAAAAAAAAAAAACCTTTATCATTCTTTAACTTGTACAACAACTCATGAACCTGACTACTAACAGCACGACCTTGGTAAAAGCTTAAATATCTTACACGCATGCATATTTCTGAAAACAAAAACATGACCTGAAACTGAATTCCCTCTGGAGTATTTGAAACATCAATCTTATGCACCACTGAATGAATCTTCATACATAGTAATTAGGAATGATCCTGTTCAAGCTCATAACAACCCTGTAGTAGTTATTTATGTGCATGAACGAGCATATGCACTCAAAGATTACTCTTTTGAGAAAAATGTGTTGACACTGGTGAGGCTCTTCACCTGTGTGAAGGAGTATGTGCCTTAAAAAATAACTTCTGTAAGCACGGTTTCAAGTGAATATCACACTGGTGAGGCTATTTACTTGAGTGAAGGTACATGTGCCTAGAAAGAGCACTTTTATCAGTAAACCATTTCAAGCACACATCAGATTGGTGAGGTGTTTCGCCTGTGTGAAGGAGACTGTGCCATCAAAAATGAATCCAGTAAGCACTGTTTCAAGCAAATATACTGGCGAGGCTATTTACCTGAGTGAAGGTGCATCAGTCTTGAAAGAGCACCTTTATCGTGAAATTGTTTGGAGCAGACATCACTCTGGTGAGGTTATTTACCTGTGTGAAGGAGCTTGTGCTCTGAAAGTTTACTTTTATGAGTAAATTGTTTGAAACATACATCACACTGGTGAACCTTTTCAACTGTGTGAAGGAGATTGTGCTTTGAAAGATCACTCTTATGAGCAAATTGTTTCAAACATATAACACACTGGTGAGGCTTTTTACCTGTGTGAAGGAGCATGTGCCTTGAAAAGATGACTTTTATCAGTCAATTGCTTGGAACAAACAACACAGTGGTGATGCTTTTCACCTGTGTGAAGGAGCAGGTGCACTGAAAGAGTACTTTTTGGAGTAAATTGTTTGGAACACACATTACAATGGTGAGACGTTTCACTTGTGTGAAGGAGAATGTGCCTTCAAAAATGAACCCTGTAAGCACTGTTTCAAGCAAATATCACACTGGCAAGGCTATTTACCCGTGTGAAGGAGCTTGTGCTTTGAAAGATGACTTTTATGAGTGAATTGTTTGGAACATACATCACACTGGTGAGCCTTTTCAACTGTGTGAAGGAGAATGTGTTTTGACAGATCACTCTTATGAGCAAATTGTTTCGAACATATATCACACTGGTAAGGCTTTTCACCTGTGTGAAGGAGCATGTGCCTTGAAAGGGTATTTTTATCAGTAAATTGCTTGATACATACAACACACGAATGAGGCTTTTCACCTGTGTGAACGAGCATGTGCCTTGAAAGATGACTTTTATCAGTAAATTGCTTGGAACATACAACACAGTGTTGAGGCTTATCACCTGTGTGAAGGAGCAGGTGCATTGAAAGAGTACTTTTTGAGTAAATTGTTTGGAACACACATTACACTGGTGAGGCTTTTTACCTACGTGAAGGAGAATGTGCTTTGAAAGATTACTTTTCTCAGTAAATTGTTTGGAACATACATCACACTGGTGAGGCTTTTCACCAGTGTGAATGAGTAGGTGCCTTAAAAGAGTATTTTTCTCAGAAAATTGTTTGGAACATACATCACACTGGTGAGGCTTTTCACCAGTGTGAAGGAGCATGTGCCTTGAAACATTACTTTTATAAGTAAATTGTTTGGAGCATATTTTACACAGGTGAGGCTTTTCACCTTTGTGAAGGAGCATGTGTCTAGAAAGATGACTTTTGCGAGTAAACTCTTTGGAACATACATCACACTGGTGAGGCTTTTCACCTGTGTGAAGGAGCATGTGCACCGAAAGATCACCTTTCCGAGCAAATTGTTTGGCACATACATCACACTGGTGAGGCTTTTCACCAGTGTGAAGGAGCATGTGCCTTGAAACAGAACTTTTATCAGTAAATTGTTTGGAACATACATCACACTGGTGAGGCTTTTCACCTGTGTGAAGGAGCATGTGCCTTATAACATGACTTTTATGAGTAAATTGTTTGGAACATACATCACACTGGTGAGGCTTTTCACCTGTGTGAAGGAGCATGTGCACTGAAAGATCACCTTTCCGTGCAAATTGATTTGCACATACATCACACTGGTATGGTTTTTCACCTGTGTGAACAAGCATGTGCCTGGAAAGATAACGCTTACATGCAAACTGTGTTAAGCATACATGACATTGATGATTTTTTTCACTTTGCTGTTTGGAACACATGTCAGAATCAGAAGGTTGTTCTTTTGCATGGACTTTTACATTCATTATTAGACTATCTTTCTGTTTGAATTTCTTGTGACACACATTACACTGGAAAATTTATCAGTTGAAAGAAGTTCCATATGTCTTGCAAATGTGGATTCTTCAGAGAGTTTCTGGCAGGATATTTCACATTCCAAGTGATCTTAACATTTACATGGAATGATGTGCATTGAATTATGGATTTCTGCTTTCACTTCCTTTGCAATTAATTGTTCCGTGACTTCTCTCTTTCTGATAGAATGTTTTAGCACTGATCTAAGGATCTTATAATTTTTATTTATTCAGAAATCTGCAATCTAATAATTTCCATTTTTGACATTATGTGATGTCGTCATGAACTGAACAATGCATGCCATTTTCAATGCATAGTGCTATCCACACATGCTAAGAAAAATGTCCACATTACTGTCTTATGCTATATCTGAGAGCATTAGGAATGCTTTAAAGAATCTCATTAATTCAAACTTGTAAGAGAAATATATAAATGGGACCATAAGAGCCTTGAAAGTGTATTTTGTGAAACCGCTCTGCAAATTTTCAATAGAGATTTCTGAATGCTGAAAAAGAAAAAAAGTTTACTGATTTTATAGTTGTCACCTGCAATGACGTGGTAGACTTTCATTAAAGTGAACATAAGATGGTATTTTGTCTCTTCTGTAAGATGCAGTGTGCTGGAATCGGAGGTAAATAAAATGCACAAAAAACACCTTTAGATTCACATTACTCAATTTCTTTCAGAACATTTCCACAACTTTCGCGAGACGCAGAGAAAAGAACGAAATTCACAGAGTGTTATACGTTTACAACAAATTTTGAAAAACAAAAGTTACCTTTAGTGGTGTAATATCGACAGGGTCTGTTGTAATATTTTCGTCTTATCAATTAATTATGCTTTTATTACTTTGTTAAATTTTCAGATTGGGCAATTTGCTCTCAAGTGAAAATAAACCGTGTTTATCTTTGTTTACCTTCTTTAATTTTAAGCCAATTTTCATAGCGTTGTATAGCTAAAATCAACGGGGTAGAAGTACGTAGACGGTTCTGTTCTTAGTTTTCTGCTGAAGCCAACGAGCGAATCCTAAATGTCTTTGGAGCAATACCAGACCGCCATATTTATCGAGGTAACAGTGTTGCCACTTACCAGGTGAAATTTACAAAAATCAGTAGATTTCATCCCAAAAAATCTGTAGATTAGTTTAGAAAGCAGTAGGTTTTTTTTTTTTTTTCTGCTGCTGCGATTGGGAACCTCAACGAAATATAGGGGGCGCTGCGCAAACGTAAACAAACTTCTCTAGTACGGGTAACGTCGCACGTGTTTCCATAAAGTCGAATGTTAGAATGGCTGGTTTGTCGCTTTCAATCCTTGAAATAATGAAATTTGTGGACGCTTCCAAAAATTCAAGATGCATTAAAGAAGGGGAAGTGATTGTTAATGTAGGCCATGTAATTTCATGTGGAATTAAGAAGAAAAATGGAAGAGAAATTCTCATAGTTTCGCACTGCATTCAGTCCACGGCAATAACGTCGTCGCCTCACTCCATCAACGGTGTTTTAGATTCAAGCAACAGTGAAGTTTCTATAAAGTCATTTGAGTGCTCTTGTAAAGCGGGCAGAAGTGGAACGTGTAAGCACTGTGTAGCAGTAATGCTTTACTGTAACAGGTAATTTTTATTTTTACATCTTCAGGCAAGTGATATAGTAATACCGACAGTGGTGTTCTAATCCGGATTACTATTAAAAGCTGACATTTCGTTTCACTTGACGTTTCCCAGGACCCATTTTCAATACTGTCAACAATAACATTTGTAATTTTTGAACATTCTGTTCCTAAAAGTGTTTATGAATTGGTAAATGTTGATCATAATTGGGTTCTGCGTTTTCGAACCGATGACTGTTGACAGAACATTGCAAGTCTTGTTCCATAATGAAGTTTAAATTTATACGGATAACAGCAATTATTTGTTTTCAAGATTATGTAGAAATGCGGATTTTTTAATTACTACTGTGCAATAAAAACATGCTGCCTTGTTTATTATTCATTCAAAGACGTTACTAGGTTAGTAGCATTTCACTGGAAGGATTTCAAACGCAAGGCACAAACGTTTGTACTAACTTGTGAAAAACATAGCTGAAACCTTGGGAACGACATTGCGGGACAAAACAATATGATTTGTTCTTCTTCACGGAATTCTCCATTATACAACTCTCTAATTCCAGAATGAATGCAAAAATACACCAAACTACTACAACTGAACGTAATGAGCGATCTACCAACAGCCATGCATTGAGCCAAGGTTACCCGTACTACAGTAACTCTTCCTTTTGCCGCTAGAGGGAGAGTGGACAGCTGAGATTGCCAATACACAATGTATCGCTATCGGAATAGTCTAAAGAAGTAGTTCTGATCACATAATAATTTTTTTTTTTTGATTGGAGGTTTAACGACCACCGTGAGCAACTCAATGGGCTATAAGCAGTCGCCCGTCCCTAATTTAGGGTCACTGGTTCCAGGGAAGGGAGAGAGCCAGTGCCGTAAGACAAACACAACATCCATGCCTGACCGGGATTCGAACCCGGACCCCTTACGGACGAATGATCAGAGGCCAACGCCTTAGACCACTGCGCCACCGAGGCGGCCATAATAATTTGCATTTAATTTCCTTTCTCAAAAGACAATCTGTAGCTTTTCTGCTGTGATCAATAATGTAAAATCTGATGGAATGGATCAAGTGCAAAGACTGATCAAGTGAACTGTAGAATCTACAGTCTACACTGTCAGAATTCGGACAGAAATGCATGGAGGTAGGAATAACAGGAGACGCTGTCTCCAACTCTTCCCAAGCGATGGCCTCTGATCATTCGCCCGAGCGGGGTCCGGGTTCGAATCCCGGTGAGGCATGGATGTTGTGTTTGTCTTACGGCACTGGCTCTCTCCCTTCGCTCGAACCAGTGACCCTAAATTAGGGACGGGCGACTGCTTATAACTCATTGAGTTGCTCACGGTGGTCGTTAAACCTCCAATAAAAAAACTCTTCCCATGCTAGAAAAGTGAAGCAGAGTTTATACACTTCCGCGGTGAAAGTAGGACCGCCAGTTTTGGCGTGGTTACCGTTAAGATGCAAAAGCAGACGATTTTCCGTAGGAGAGCATTAGAGGGACCCTGTTCGTTTTCTTAAGGCTGTCTTTGAATGAGTGTTAAGCTTCATCTTCTGCGATAGATGGCGCAAAATATCACGCCTTGGGCGTGGCTTTTACGTCTTGAGGGATTGTTCCAGAAGTTGGCGTTAGCGAATGACTAGAAGACCTAACCATATTCAGAATGGAAGCGGCCTCTCGTTGGCTTCACAATAAGAAGCCAAATTACGCGCTGTTACGTTTTAACCAATGACATTGTTTGGGGGTGGAGCTTAGTAGGTAAGCGTAGTTTCTGTCTCAAATTGAAGTGTTTTCTGGTAATGTACACATTTCTCTTCAAAAAATGAAAGTGCAGTAGAATTTAAGATGATCTATAGAAGACAAGATACCAATCCAACTTCAGTGCCCATTCTTTGATTTCTATTTGGCCTAGATAATTAAAATAATCAGAAAGAGATGAGAGATTTCGTTTCTTCCACACAGAAACACTGCCAAGTTAACTTCTGGCGCCATCTAGCGCCAGTTTCGAATACTTTCGAGTCAGATAAATTGAATTTTTAAAAAATTCTAACGAATTTTTCGGGTAAATAACTGCCACACGTATTAGCTATGGGTCGTTTTTATTTGTGCTCAAAATTTCAAACTCTATAAAGTAATAGTTTTCAAGAAAATGTGTACAAAAGAATTTGCATTACAGATATAGGACAGAATTTCCGTTTCACTCATTCAAAGACAGCCTTAAGATTTTACATTGTCTTAAAGTATAAACGAAATCGAAAAGCAGTGGAATAGGTTTAATAAACTCTTAGGCTTACACGAAAGGAATTTTAGTACAAAAACTTAGATGTTCATGGAGGAAAACAGATCTAAAGCGTCTTCGTAACGACGGAGACGTATATGAACTGACGATTTAAAATGCCTTTAGATTAAGCGTAATTTTATAAAGCGTTTAAAATCTTTCTCTGTCTTAGCGGATTATCGTAAAATAATTGTTTATCATACTGTAGAAATAGTAACGGTCGAACTTCAAATAATTTGTATTATGAGTGAATTTTTCAAAAGATCGCGCTTTAAAGGGAGGGAACACTGTTGTCAAGAGGAAAATGAAAGTAAACAACGACATTCCACGTATGTTTTACTTGAGTTCAACAAACTTTAATGATCGAAAAAGTGACACATTCACGCCAAATTAGGCGACAAATCATAACAGTCAAAAAGTGAAAATGAAGTGAACATATGTACACGTGAATTGGGCTCTGCCCTCCATTAAAGCATAATGAATAAATGCTAAAACCATGTGAAATTAGAACATAGTAAGGTACAACACAACACCAGCAATACGTTGGAACAGTAGATCGGAAACACTGATACATTGATAGGAGACGGTCTCAAGAGAGTACCATGAAGAGACTAATATATACAGGCAAACAAATACATGGATCACTCTCAGGTGCCACCACTGGAATTCAAAGACAGCGACAATCTAAATATGGTATAATAGTAAATCATGCACCGCACAGGAGAATAAAACAAATGAGGACAGACAGATGAGACACAAGTCAATACGCAGTAACTCTGATGTAGGCCATTGCCTACAGAGAAAGAAAAATATAAAACAACACTAAGGTGATACACATTGAAAACCTGGGAAAACCAGGAAGCACTATGCTGTATGGTAACAAATCATGTGCCAGAGAGGTTCCATGAAGTGGCAAAAATATTATAATACAAACACAAATCCAATACAAAATAAGGCACACAATTCCAAAGAACAGACATAAGGGACGAACACAGGACGAGACATAAGACTATAATACATATTAAAATTGCAAGATATCATACACATGATGATGACACAAACCAACATGCATAAGCTCCATGCCCACCATTCGGTGAGGTACAATCATAAACAGAGCAATACAAAGGCATGTTCAATCGGAACTTGTTCCGACAAAGACAGACATAGGTAAAGAGGTATAAATGATGAGAGATGGTACGGGTAAGTCAAGCACAGTACGCTACAGCGAAAAATGAACTATACAATGGCGCCGAGTAATAAGGTACAGACACAGGCAAAGAAAATGGTACATACAATGCGCAATATTCAAACCAAACAATACGTAACCAATATGTACAAATCACAGAGCATGTGGTGCAAACAGAAAGAACATTGGGTACGAATGATTGAAAGCGCCGGAACATTCTTTCGGTCAGGTGTGGGAAACAACATAATGCACAGAAAATACAATGTACAGGGTAAAGGAAAGACAAAAACACATGCGCAAGTGGAACTCGTCCCACACAGCATTGGGGGACTAAACAAAAAAAAAAACAAAAAAAACAAGAGATGCACATGCCACCACACCCTCGGTGGTGAACTCAACCCAGGTAGAGAACATGGGAATGAAACAATGACATCACAAACACCAAATCTAACCATGGTGTTAGCTGGGCGGCGCCTCCCAAGCAACCATCCAAAAAACAAAGGTAAAAGATCAGAAACTAGAATGTAAGATGGAGCATATGCCCATCAGAGTGGAACCAGCCTGAATCCATTGCCCAGACCGTTCGGAATAGGGCTTGAGAGTGGGAAGTAGTAGCCGCAGAATGCTTGAACTGGAGACGTGCAGTAAGCCAATTGCGGAACATCAGACATAACGTCATCATACATAACATCATCATACATAACACCAGCCGTGTTGATAGAAGGCGGGGTCGTTGCAGTGCTGAGGAAGAGTTGGAAGAGATGAACAACTCTCTTTGCGAGTACAAAAAGAAAAGCACAAACATCCAGTTAAGAAGTTGGTGGGTGTTTGGTGAGGAGCAGCCACGGATATGCGAAAAAAAGGAAGACCCCTACCACTGGTATGATTGTGTAAAAGGGGTAGAAGCACTGGACAGTGGCCAAAAACATGTTGCACGTCGCCTACGAATCCGCAGAAGGAACACAGCGTAGAAGAGGCAAGAGACATGTGAGAAAATGAAAGGGGGACGGGAAGTCGGCGGTGAAGGAACCGCCAGTGGGTGTTACGCTCTAGCGGGGTAGAAAGAGGAGAATAGGGGCAGCAGACCAGATCGAAGGAGGAAGAGAGGGAAGAACAGCAGAAAGAAGATGTGGAAGGTCAAGATGGGCACTGGTGATAGGAGCAACGGAGTCCCAAAAGGGGAGAAAAAGAGGGAAGAACAGCAGAAAGAAGAAATGGAAGGTCAAGATGGGCACTGGTGATAGGAGCAACGGAGTCCCAGAGGGGGAGAAAGAGAGGGAAGAACAGCAGGAAGAGGATGTGGAAGGTCAAGAGGGGCACTGGTGATAGGAGCAACGGAGTCCCAGAGGGGGAGAAAGAGAGGGAAGAACAGCAGGAAGAAGATGTGGAAGGTCAAGAGAGGCATTGGTGATAGGAGCAACGGAGTCCCAAAGTGGGAGAAAGAGAGGGAAGAACAGCAGAAAGATGTGGAAGTTCAAGATGGGCACTGGTGATAGGAGCAACGGAGCCCCAAAGGGGAAGAAAGAAGGGAAGAAGGAGACTAGGTCCCGAAAGAAGACTGGTCAGAAACGAGAGACGGGTAGAGAGTCAGAAGTGAAGAGCGCAGAAGGACGTGATCCTCTTCCAAGGAGTGAGGAGGATCAGAAAAAAGAGGAGCGGGGGATTTTCAGGAAAGTTCTGGGTTAAACAGGGCGCGGACAGTTAGAACCCCAGAGTTGATCCAGGGGAGAAAGACAAAGAAAGGCTGGTCAGGTGGATGGAACAAAATCGAGAAAAAGAGTGGTTCGGCAAAAAGATCAAGAGTTGTAGACGGGGGAGCACGGGAAAGAGGAAGGGAGCGGAAGATTGCTAGAGGTTCAGAAAGAAGAGACGGAAGGTTAGTTGAAGAAAAAGGAAAAGAATCCATCCGAAGAAAAGGGTAGAATGAAAAGGACGGATCGTGAACAGAGATGAGAAGATCAAGAGTCGAGCGAAGAGAAGGAGCAAGAAGGAGACAAAGAAAGGAGGCGATGTGGTGCGCTCGGTAATAGGTACGTACACCAGGAAGCTGAATACACCCGAGAGATTTGGGAAGACAGAGCGTTGCAGCAGCAACCCAATACATGGACGTCCAGATGATTGACGTGCAGAGGCTGGTGATGGTGGTAAGTTGAGTTGAGCGAAAGACTGTGGTGGTCCAGGAAAAAAGACAAAGGGATAGAGGGTAAAATCGTACAATATCAGCTCTCTGGAAATAAGAGGTAAAGGAGTGACTGTAGGTCCTAAATTCTGCTGTCCGCTGGAGACGTGGGAGGAGACTTTCCCATGTAGCAGATCCAAAAGCGATGGGTTGGCCGAAGTAGGTTCCCAAGATCTTCTGGATCGAGGAGGACCAGACTGCACCCCACGGGGTGTCAGTGCGGCCCATCCACAACCCGCACCAAAGACCGGTGCTTTTGGCTACATTTAAGGAGGCTCCGGAGATCGCAGCTTATTGATGGTAAGCTGTAAGCAGACTGGAAAACTGGGCGTCTTGTCTGAAGCAGAACGTGGAGTCATCCGCGTATGCAGACAGAACATGACGATGATGTCTGGTGCTTGCAACAAACGGAGGCAAGGAAGAAACCAAGGATTGACGAGCTGCGATCAAAAACGGCTCGAAATCCAGTGCAAATAGTTGTCTCGAAAGGGGACAACCCTACCTGATTCCACGCTGGAATAAAATAGGCGCTGTTAAAAAGGAAGCCGTCAAGACATGAAAATGGGCGCCCCGATAAAGGCTAAGGAGAACAGCGACGAAGGAGGGAGGAAACCCGAAATGGAGAAGAGTGGCAGAGAGATAGTCCTGGGAAATACTATCAAATGCGGATTTTTGGTCTAAATTAAGCAGGGAGAGAGGTTCCGAATGTTTTCGAGCGAGAAAGGCTAGATTGAGAAGAAAGGAGATGTTTTTGCTAATAGACCGACCAGGCACATTGTATGACTTGTCAGGGGAAAGAACAGAATTGAGACGACGTGAGAGAAGCTTAGTAAAAAGTTTATAACCAAGATTGAGAATGGATATGGGGTGCCAATTTTTTTCAATGTCCAGAGGGTCTCCTTTTTAGGCAGAAGGATGATATGGGCTTTAGTGAATTCTGGCGGTAGCACAAAAGAAAAAAAGAGCACTGGAAAAGCAAGCACGGAGAAAAGGCATGAGAGATGGTAGGAAAGCCCTGTAAAGAGTGAAGGGACGACCGTCAGGTTCCAAAGAGGCATGAATGTTAAGTGAGGCCAACGCCTCACGAAACTCTGAAGGAGAAAAAATCAGCGAGAAGGTAATCACAAAGAAACGACGGGACCTGCGCGAGAGAGGAAAGAAGAGAAGAGGAAGAAAGATTAGCGGTCTGCGCCACCACCCGGAATTTGTTCAGAAAAAAAGAACGAACGTGAGAGCAAATGATAGTGGTATCCGAAGTGACCGTCCCATCGGGGAGTCGAAGATGACGAATGGAGGTCGACGCTCTTCCTGACGATTCTAGCCGAGATAGCACTTCATACGAGTGCGCTGACGTAGAAAAATGTAGCAGTTTAAGTCTAAGCAAGCGGTTGAAGTAGAGCAAGGACTCTGCCTGTGTTGCCGAATATGATGGGTCTGTCAAAGGGATGGTGGAAAGGACTCGGCGAAGGTTGCTAATCGCCATTCTTCGATCATTAGATACAGCAAAGGAAAGCTGGCGAATAAACAAAATGAGTTCACCCTTAACATCCAGCCAGAGGCTCAAAGCGATTGGAGTAGTCGCAATAAAATATCGTTCAGTCAGAAACGTCTCCATGCAAGCCGGAAGTTCGTATCCTGGAGAATCGTATCATCCAGCGTCCAGGTGCGACGAGAAGAGGACGGTGAAAGAGCGACACATATGGTAAGGAGAACAACATTGTGATCTGACGAGGCGACCGGGAAGTGGCGCGCTGCAGTAATGGAAGGTGTCAACGATGGAGAAACGTAAATATGATCCAGACGCGCCGCTAAGGAGCCGCGCGCCGAAGATGTACACCACGAAAAGGAAGTGACTTCAGGGTGCAGGTGACGAAAAGAGTCGATGAATTGATAATCGAGAACCAACCTAGAGAACTCAGCAACCACATGAGCACGGCGCTCTCGATTAGGGGGATTGCGATCCAATGACGGCTGCAAGGTATAAATCAAATCCCCGCCGAGGACACAAAAGTCCGGGGGGGGGAATCGCCTCAATCGCTGCACGAAGGTTTTGTAGAAGAGGATCGACCAGAGCGTCGTCCATCGGCACATAGATATTATACACAAAATAATACAAAATGCACTGAAGGGTCAGAAAAACTGGTACACCAGTCTAATACTTGATAAGTCCCCCACGGGAGCGCTGGACTGCAGAAATACGACGGAGCATGGACTCCACCAGCTTCTGGAAATATGCTGTAGGCAATACACACCATACTTCCTGCAGAGCGTTCCACAATTCGGGTGTATTCCGAGGTCTCGGATTCCTGTGTTCGATAGCGCGTTGCATGAAATCCCATATGTGTTCTATCACGTTCAGATCTGGGGACTTGGGTGGGAATGGCAACACCCCGAAATCAGATTAATGCTCCTCTAACCCTAATGTGGCGTCCCGACACTTGTGTGGAGGTGCATTGTCCTCTTGGAACAGGCCCAACCCATCAGCATGAATGCAGGACATGAACGGGTGTACCTCGTCAGAAAGGATACGCACATAGCGTTGGCCGGTCACAGACGTTTGTAGACGTACCAGGGGTCCCAATGAAGTCCAGCTAAACACACCCCATACCATTACGGACCCCCCCAGCCGGTACAGTTCCCTGTTGACAGGCGGAATCGATGGCTTCATGGCGTTTGCACCACACACGAATCTTTCCACCAGCCCGATACAGTTGGAAACGCGATTCGTCAGACCAGGCAACTTGTTTACAGTCATCAAGTGTCCAGTGGCGGTGTTGCCGTGCGAACAGGGAGAAGTATTAAGGTCCGAATAAAAGAACACCAAGCAGCTATTAGGAACATTGGGAACAAAACAGGGCTAGACAGACATATACAAGCAAGTGGACACTCCATAAATTGGGACTCAGTGAAAATAATCGCCCACCAGTCAAATTTAGTAAAGAGGAAACTAGAAGTAGGGATCGAAATAGCAAGAAGAAGTACCACAATTAACGATAACTGCGGATGGACTCTTCCAACTGAGTGGCAGCAACTACTCCAGTGACGTAGTCCTGATGACAAACTAGGCTTTAGTTCGAAAATTTGACAACCAACTTTTATGAAAATAACCTCTATAAGATCCGTAAAAGTTATTCCAGAATCTCTATTTCTTGTTACAGAACCATCTTCTTTTTTCAGTGCCATAATCTGTTTTCTTCCCTTACTGAGATGTCCCTTTGCTATCTTTAGTCTTTGGTTGTTTTCAATTGCTTTCCTCACTAGTTCACAGTTGAATTTCCTTACGTCTTCAGTGATACTTTTTCGTACTGTCTTGCATAGCTTTATATATTCCACTTTGGAAGTCACATCTCCTGTAGTTGTCCTCATCTGTCTTCTTTTTTACATCAACATTTTGGTTTTTCCTGATAATTTGTTCACATGCAACTTGTTCTTAGACCCAGCTAATTTTGTTGCTGTTTCCATAAGAGCTTTGGTTACTTTTTCTGCTAACTTCAGAAATATCCATTTCTTCCAATGTTAGGCCTTCTAAAGCAGAGAATCTGTTCTTCAGTTCCAACTTGAAGGTATTATGGTGTTTTTTAAGGTTGGTTATGTCAATACATTTTGTTTGTCTTATGAGCTTGCCACGTTCGAGTTTAGTATTGAGGTGCATCTTACATCTCACCAATCTATGGTCACTACCTGTGTTGAACTTGTTTAGCACACTGCAGTCTTCCATGACAAATTTTTTGTTACACGTAATAAAATCAATTTCATTTGTCGTCCCATTTGGATGTCTCCATGTCCATTTCCTGTGCGGCTTTTTCTTGAAAAAGGAGTTCAAGATGAAAAACAATTCTGCCTCTGCAAACTCAACAAGAGTATTTCCACGCTGGTTTCTGTTGCCATTACCGAATTTACCTACTGAAGTTTCATTCTGTTGCCGTTGCCCTATTTTTGCATTGAAATATCCCATAATTATCTTCATGTGCTGCTTACCTTTATTATTTAGATGACGAATTTCCTCATAAAATTCTTCAATTTCTTTTTCAGGATGACTTGTGGTGGGTGCATAAGTTTGAATAATCAGAGCCTTGTATGTTCTCGAGAGTTGGATAACGAGTCGTGCAGCTCTGTCAGAGGAACTTTCAACTTCTACAACTTTATCCTTCAGTTTCTTGTTTATTATAAATCCAACACCACTAGTTCTGCCAGTATCTGTCCCACGATAGTAGAAGAGATGTCCACTTTTCAGTTCAATGAGATCTTCTCATTTTCTCCTTACCTCACTTAGCCCGACGATGTCTCACTTGATCCTTTGTAGTTCCTCTTCCAATTCAAGAAGCCTTGAATCAGAAGATAGGAAGCTTCCATTATACGTAGCCAAGGTCAGCATCAGATGGCAGCCTAGTCATGTCCTCTGGGATTCTTAGCACCCTCTGCCTTCATGTCGCACTGGCCGCTGCCTTGGACAGGTACATTCCAGCTGCCGGAGACTGAGGGCCAAGATTTAAGTTGTGGAGTCACTTTGGAGGGGTTTGGCCATAACTCACCACGCTGGCCAAGCAGGTTGGTGAGTGTGGGATAGCATTTCCTCTAATCCCGATGTTATAGTTATATCGCTATATATATATATATATATATATATATAGGTAGTGACCATAGATAGTGACCATAGATTGGTGACCATAGATTGGTGACCACAGGTAGTGACCATAGATTGGTGAGATGTAAGATGCACCTCAACACTAAACTTGAACGTGGCAAGCTCATAAGACAAACAAAATGTATCGACATAACCAACCTTAAAAAACACCATAATACCTTCAAGTTGGAACTGAAGAACAGGTTCTCTGCTTTAGAAGGCCTAACATCAGAAGAAGTGGACATCTCTGAAGTTAACAGAAAAGTAACCAAAGCTCTTATGGAAACAGCAACAAAATTAGCTGGGTCTAAGAACAAGTTGCATGTAAACAAATTATCAGGAAAAACGAAAATGTTGATGCAAAAAAGAAGAGAGATGAGGACAACTAAAGAAGATGTGACTTCCAAAGTGGAATATATAGAGCTATGCAAGACAGTAAGAAAAAGTATCACTGAAGACGTAAGAAAATTCAACTGTGAACTAATGAGGAAAGCAATTGAAAACAACCAAAGCCTAAAGATAGCAAAGGGACATCTCAGTAAGGGAAGAAAACAGATTATGGCACTGAGAAAAGAAGATGGTTCTGTAACAAGAAATAGAGGCGAAATTTTGACAAGAGTGAAAGATTTCTACTCCAAATTATATGAAAGGGATGATACATGCACTCCAGACATCATGAAAGATACCAGTACCAGAGTTCCTCCAGTCCTTCCAGCAGAAGTTGCACATGCAATCAAGAACATGAAGCGGGGAAAAGCTCCAGGAGAAGATGGAATTACTGTAGACATCATACAAGAAGCAAGTGGAGAAATCGAAACAGTACTCGCCCAAATTTTCACTCGATGCCTTAATGAAGGAAAGATTCCTGAGGATTGGAACACCGCTACAATGATCCTGCTACATAAGAAAGGTGACATTGAGGATCTAGGAAACTACAGACCTATCAGCCTCCTATCAGTAGTTTATAAAATCTTCACTAAAGTTCTTTCACACCGTTTGAAGGTAACACTGGACATGGCTCAACCGAGAGAACAAGCTGGATTCAGGAGTGGCTACAGCACAATAGATCATATCCACGTGCTGAGAGAACTAATTGAAAGAGCGAGGGAATATGAACTTCCATTGTGCATGGCTTTTATCGATTATGAAAAAGCCTTTGATTCGGTGAAACCATCAGCAGTTACAATGGCTCTGAAAACCTGCGGTATGGAAGATGCATACATTAATATTATTAATAACATCTATGAAAATGCAAGTGCAAAGATTAGGCTGTTTGAAAATACAACACACATAAAAATTGGAAAGGGAGTGAGACAAGGTGACACCATATCTCCGAAGCTCTTTAATGCCACATTGGAGGGTGTTTTTCAGTCGCTGAGCTGGGAAAACAAGGGGATAAAGATTAATGGAGATTATCTAACCCACCTTCGTTTTGCTGATGATGTAGTCATTTTTGCAACTACCCCATCAGAGCTGCAGAGTATGATCCAGGAACTTGCTGACAAGAGTAAAGAAGTGGGATTAAAAATGAACTTTCAGAAGACAAAAGTGATGTTCAATGCTTTTACAAGAAATGAAGATTTATCGATTGATGGAGAAAAGCTGGAGATGACAGACACGTACGTTTATCTTGGACAGCAGATATCAAGTGAGGGTCACATTGATGAAGAAATTAATCGGCGTACAAAACTTGCCTGGAGAGCTTTTGGAAGAAACAGCATAATTTTCAAGAGCAATATGCCATTATGTCTTAAAAGAAAAGTGTTTGATCAATGCATCCTTCCAGTGCTTACGTATGGTGCAGAGACGTGGACCTTAACTAAAAGAGACATACAAAGGCTACAGACAACTCAAAAAAACATGGAGAGGTGCATGCTTGGTGTAACCAGGAGAGATAAGAAATGGAAGTCGTGGATCCGAAAAATGACGAGAGTGGAAGACATCATGATCAGAGTTAAATCCCTGAAATGGCAATGGGCTGGACATACTGCCAGAAGGACAGACCATAGATGGACAGCT
Organism: Macrothele yani; assembly: GCA_039090855.1. Taxonomy (NCBI): domain Eukaryota; kingdom Metazoa; phylum Arthropoda; class Arachnida; order Araneae; family Macrothelidae; genus Macrothele; species Macrothele yani. The sequence continues at coordinate 193,036,710 of CM077009.1, read as the reverse complement.
GAAATTTTAGATTGGATTCCAAGGGACAGGAAAAGACCCAAAAAAAGACCACATGGGAGATGGGTGGATGAAATTCGTAAATATGCGGGAGTGACATGGAGGAGACTGGCACAAGACTGACCGTTGTGGAGGAAACTTGGGGAGACCTTCGTCCAGCAGTGGATTGATAATGGTTGACAATGATGATGATGATGATGATGATATATATATTTAATAAAGGGATGTAAGGTCAGGTGAAGCGTAACATCACAGCCTCTCCTTGACAAATGTCAACCCCGCCTTCTCGTGGTGCATCCTGTTAACACTAAAGGGGCTCTGACGACCGCCAATAGCGGTATAACTATATCATCGGGATCAGAGGAAATTCTATCCCACACTCACCAACCCGCTTGGCCAGCGTGTTGAGTTGTGGCCAAACCCCTCCAAAATGATTCCACAACTTAAATCTTGGCCCTCAGTCTCCGGCAGCTGGAATGTACCTGGCCAAGGCACATGGGTGCAAGTTCTGAGATGTGGCCAAGACTGAAAATATTTTGAATATCACCCCCCCCCCCCCACACACACACACACCACCACCATGCACATTCAGAAATAAACACAATATACGTTAAATATTATATGTGGTTAAAATTCATTATTAAATCAAAAGAGCATAAAACGACCGAACATTAATGCATATACATGTAAACAAAATTTGATTATTAGGTAGGAACTACCAGTTGAAATTTAACAAATCTTATATAGCATTTTAAGCCCATAATAGAAATATGTTAACCAAATTATTGAAATTGTAATAATTAATACATAACATACCATGGAAAATGTTTCAAATAATCTTTAGTAAATTCTGTTGAATCAAATAAGTGTTGCACACTTTTAAAAGAGTCATTTAAATTGTAAAATTACATAAGGATAAAAAAATTATAATCAAGATTATGCATGTCCAACTGGAGTTGTGTACACAGAGAGCTCGTTTCATTTATTCACTTCACCCACAGTTTTATACTGTAGTAACCATCACAAATTTTCATAGGTGAATTGTTTCTTTGAACAGGAGCGACTCCAGGCAATGTTTGTGTATGCTGCTGTGATCATACACACTTTTGATGATCAGCAACATTACTGTGTCTGAACAGCACTTTCTTACTATTGCTTCCATAGTTTAACTTTCTGCTGCAGAAAACACAAAAGCTAAATCCTGGTTCCTTAATTTTCCGGGAACAAGAACCAAATTTGACGTCATGGGCAGAGATCATGCTAGGATTTTTCAAAAGAGTAAAAACACTCCTTCACAATTTTTGAAGGAGTATTTTTCTTTTCAAAGGAGTAATTTTAGAGAACGAACAATTATCGCATTAAATTTTTAGCTAAATAATATTTTATATTAAAACTAATTATATTTATATATAAATAAGTAAACATGAATTAGCATGTAATTGATTTCCTTTTATATAAAATAAGTCATAATTTATCAAAATCTTACCTACTTGTTTTCTATGGTGGAGGAAGGAAATCTACAGTCTATCTCAATCACAAAAGATAAAATAAACCTTCATTGGACATTGTGATGTGCAAGTTTAGTATTGCAAAGGTCAACTAATTTAGTAGTTTTGAACATGTTTTCCTTCAGCTCTGAAAAAAAAAATATCTTGAATACTATGTATGAGATGTTTACAGTTAACATAATTGAGAGTTGGTTGATTCAACCATTCTTCTGATATGAGGAATGTCCAGTTTCTCCCTTTGCAACTATTTATAGAGGGAAAATAACATTTAACAATAATTCAGGACAGTGGAAACATCGCGAAAAAAAAAAAATTATGATTACGAAAAAATCTTCGCTTCGTCCGACTTCCGTTTTCGGAAATTTTCCCTCCGTTTTCAAGCTGAAACACAATCGGTTATCAAACAAAGTTATATTTTACAAAAAAAATGAGCAGAGGAAATATTGCGATTACAGAATAAATCTGCTGTTCGTCTAACTTCCGTTTTTCGAAAGTTTTGAAAGACGAAATTCCGTCCACCGCCACCACGCACGCACGCACGCACGCACGCACACACACCACCCCCCCCCCAAAATTATCTTCAGTTTTGATGACAACAAAGAGTTACTCTTCGAATCCGCGAAAGAAACTTGTGCCTAAAGTTTACAAGGAAATTTTTGCTCCGTCGAACTTCAGTTATCGGAAATTTTTGTCTACACTTTCAAGCTGAAATGCAAACATTTATGCAATAAATTTATATTTAATCACAATACTGGACAGAGGAAACTTCGCGAGAAAAAGAAATTACGTTCGCGGGAAAACATTTCACTCCGTTTAGCTTTCGTTAGTTCTGAAAAACGGAATACCGTTCCCCAGGCGGAAAACGAGCCTCGCCTGATTTTATATATATTCTTAAAATTTCGTAAGGCAGGAGAATCCCGCCCTGAAATGGCAATTAAACGAACTTCAAAACACGTCGCTTTTCACTTCCTCCACGCCAAGGTTTAACGGCACCACGCTGCAGCCATACACTAGCGTCTCAATCCCGACGCGGCTGAAATGCGCATGCCCATTGGTTGAGCTGCTCTTTCCCATACTGCCATCGATCGGCTTTCGGCAATCATTCGGAAGGTTCTTCCGAATGATTGCCGAAAGCCGATCCCTAGCTGAACAGCTCGGCAATGGGAACCAAATCATGATTTTTTCATAAACTGTGACATAAAAGTTAAGATATCATTTCTTGATAAAAAAAAAAAAAAAAAGTCATTTTTATGCCATAATCGCGGTGTAATTACCGATTATAAAAGGAAATTTCATATGGAAAAACAATGCGTAAAAATGCGTATTTCTAAATTTTAAAGCATATTCGGCGTTTTTAAGGCGTGAAATACGCGTGTACAGGCGTTATCGCGATCTCTGGTCATGGGAATCAGTCTCATCTAACCATTCCCATCGCCACTTATTTTTTAACACTGCTATCGTTCAAAGCCGACATAATTTCCGAATCTATGAATTCAATAGCTGACTGAATGTTGAAAAAAGGAATCACAAATTTACCAATACTTGGTTAATTTCGCATACGTAAATTAATATAGAAATGCGTACGCATACATACACGCGTAAATTACGGCAAGATCGACTTGTACTACTCACTCCAAAGATTAGCTGTGACCTACAGCGGCAGAGCCAGTGGTCGATGGGTGAACCGGTTATGGTGCGTGACGTACCCGTAGCTGGGGATATGACGTAGGCGAGGATCGGCGTAGAACCTCCAAGGAAGCTGCTCCTCGATTCCTCTTCAACCAGAATGCCCCTCTTACCCAGAATGCATCAGGCGCCGCTGCTACTCCGAGTTTACGATAAACAAGGTACTCCGGTACGAGCGTGGTTGCCGATGGCGTACTTACTTTCCGGAGTAGAGCGTATGGATAGAAAGGGAAAAGAGGAAAAAAAGAAAAATATATATTTGGAAATTTTATTTTTACTGATATTTTCTTCCGTCCCGCTTCCGTCTTCGGATATTTTCAAAGACGGAATTCCGTCCTCCGGACGGAAAACTTGCACCCATGCCAAGGCAGCGGCCAGTGCGACATGAAGGCAGAGGGTGCTAAGAATCCCCGGAGGACCAGACTAGGCTGCCATCTGATGCTGACCTTGGCAACGTACAATGGACGCTCCCTACCTTCTGATTCAAGGCTTCTTGAATTGGAAGAGGAACTACAAAGGATCAAGTGGGACATCGTGGGGCTAAGTGAGGTAAGGAGAAAAGGAGAAGATCTCATCGAACTGAAAAGTGGACATCTCTTCTACTATCGTGGGACAGATACTGGCAGAACTAGTGGTGTTGGATTTATAATAAACAAGAAACTGAAGGATAAAGTGGTAGAAGTTGAAAGTTCCTCTGACAGAGCTGCACGACTCGTTATCCAACTATCGAGAAGATACCAGGCTCAGATTATTCAAACTTATGCACCCACCACAAGTCATCCTGAAGAAGAAATTGAAGAATTTTATGAGGAAATTTGTCATCTAAATAATAAAGGTAAGCAGCACTTGAAGATAATTATGGGAGATTTCAATGCAAAAATAGGGCAACGGCAACAGAATGAAACTTCAGTAGGTAAATTCGGTCACGGCAACAGAAACCAGCGTGGAAATACTCTCGTTGAGTTTGCAGAGGCAGAAGGGTTTTTCATCTTGAACTCCTTCTTCAAGAAAAAGCCACACAGGAAATGGACATGGAGACATCCAAATGGGACGACAAGTGAAATTGATTTTATTATGTGTAACAAAAAATTCGTCATAGAAGACTGCAGTGTGCTAAACAAGTTCAACAAAGGTAGTGACCATAGATTGGTGAGATGTAAGATGCACCTCAACACTAAACTTGAACGTGGCAAGCTCATAAGACAAACAAAATCTATTGACATAACCAACCTTAAAAAACACCATAATACCTTCAAGTTGGAACTGAAGAACAGGTTCTCTGCTTTAGAAGGCCTAACATCGGAAGAAGTGGACATCTCTGAAGTTAACAGAAAAGTAACCAAAGCTCTTATGGAAACAGCAACAAAATTAGCTGAGTCTAAGAACAAGTTGCATGTAAATAAATTATCAGGAAAAACGAAAATGTTGATGCAAAAAAGAAGAGAGATGAGGACAACTAAAGAAGATGTGACTTCCAAAGTGGAATATATAGAGCTATGCAAGACAGTACGAAAAAGTATCACTGAAGACGTAAGAAAATTCAACTGTGAACTAGTGAGGAAAGCAATTGAAAACAACCAAAGCCTAAAGATAGCAAAGGGACATCTCAGTAAGGGAAGAAAACAGATTATGGCACTGAGAAAAGAAGATGGTTCTGTAACAAGAAATAGAGGCGAAATTTTGACAAGAGTGAAAGATTTCTACTCCAAATTATATGAAAGGGATGATACATGCACTCCAGACATCATGAAAGATACCAGTACCAGAGTTCCTCCAGTCCTTCCAGCAGAAGTTGCACATGCAATCAAGAACATGAAGCTGGGAAAAGCTCCAGGAGAAGATGGAATTACTGTAGACATCATACAAGAAGCAAGTGGAGAAATCGAAACAGTACTCGCCCAAATTTTCACTCGATGCCTTAATGAAGGAAAGATTCCTGAGGATTGGAACACCGCTACAATGATCCTGCTACATAAGAAAGGTGACATTGAGGATCTAGGAAACTACAGACCTATCAGCCTCCTATCAGTAGTTTATAAAATCTTCACTAAAGTTCTTTCACACCGTTTGAAGGTAACACTGGACATGGCTCAACCGAGAGAACAAGCTGGATTCAGGAGTGGCTACAGCACAATAGATCATATCCACGTGCTGAGAGAACTAATTGAAAGAGCGAGGGAATATGAACTTCCATTGTGCATGGCTTTTATCGATTATGAAAAAGCCTTTGATTCGGTGAAACCATCAGCAGTTACAATGGCTCTGAAAACCTGCGGTATGGAAGATGCATACATTAATATTATTAATAACATCTATGAAAATGCAAGTGCAAAGATTAGGCTGTTTGAAAATACAACACACATAAAAATTGGAAAGGGAGTGAGACAAGGTGACACCATATCTCCGAAGCTCTTTAATGCCACATTGGAAAATGTATTTCAATCACTGAACTGGGAAAACAAAGGGATAAAGATTAATGGAGATTATCTAACCCACCTTCGTTTTGCTGATGACGTAGTCATTTTTGCAACTACCCCATCAGAGCTGCAGAGTATGATCCAGGAACTTGCTGACAAGAGTAAAGAAGTGGGATTAAAAATGAACTTTCAGAAGACAAAAGTGATGTTCAATGCTTTTACAAGAAATGAAGATTTATCGATTGATGGAGAAAAACTGGAGATAACAGATACGTATGTTTATCTTGGACAGCAGATATCAAGTGAGGGTCACATTGATGAAGAAATTAATCGGCGTACAAAACTTGCCTGGAGAGCTTTTGGAAGAAACAGCATAATTTTCAAGAGCAATATGCCATTATGTCTTAAAAGAAAAGTGTTTGATCAATGCATCCTTCCAGTGCTTACGTATGGTGCAGAGACGTGGACCTTAACTAAAAGAGACATACAAAGGCTGCAGACAACTCAAGGAAGCATGGAGAGGTGCATACTTGGTGTAACCAGGAGAGACAAGAAGAGGAACTCGTGGATCCGAAAATGACAAGAGTTGAAGACATCATGATCAGAGTTAAATCCCTGAAATGGCAATGGGCTGGACATACTGCCAGAAGGACAGATCATAGATGGACAGCCGAAATTTTAGATTGGATTCCAAGGGACAGGAAAAGACCCAGAAGAAGACCACATGGGAGATGGGTGGATGAAATTCGAAAGTATGCAGGGGTGACATGTAGGAGATTGGCACAAGACAGACCGTTGTGGAGGAAACTTGGGGAGACCTTCGTCCAGCAGTGGATTGATAATGGTTGACAATGATGATGATGATGATTTAATAAAAACAATTTCTGCCACTCTTAGATGCTTTTTTATTACAATTTTTTCAAATCTCAATTTGATTGAACCTTGAGTAAACTTTATTTAGCTTCTTTTTTTCTTTTCTTTTCTTTTTTTTTTTTTTTTTTTTTGCCAATTTTTCATATGTTGATTCATGTGGTGTTTTTATTTATTCTTAGTGCTACCAATGTAAGGTATGGGTGGATTTCTTTCAACAGGAATTTTGTAAGTACCTACTTTATCCAAAATTGTTTCATGATGTCTGTTACTAATAATAAAATTTTTAACAGAACTAAATGCACAACACAACTTTAGATCATACTTAGCACATAATGTATTGATTTCATAAGAAATATTTCTTAAAAATGGGAATGAATCAATATATGTATAAGGTTTTTCTTTTCCCCTACAGTATTTTCTTTCTATTTCAAATGCCCTTTTTTAAATTACTTTCTCAGATGTCCATATGTTCTTTAAATCTCTTCTATATTTTTTAATTCTTCAACTTTATATTGCCTGTTAGATTTATTTGTAAATTCTCTTTTCAATAAAGTCTTAACACTATTACTTTTATGTAATTTATTTTGTTGTGAATGATAAGTTATAAGAACTGGAATGTAAGAAGGTTTTTTATAAACTCTGCAATCAAAACTATCGGAGTTTTTAATTAATAATATAACCAAAAAAGGAAGTTGTTTGTTTCTTCAAATTTAATACTCAATTCAAAAGATGGACATATACTAATGTATTATATTGTTTTGCTAATGACTCTAATTCTCTTTTATTTAATTCTGATAAAATCCAAATGTTGTCTACATAATGAAAATAGATTAATGGTGGTTCTTTCATACTTTTAATAATTTTATTTTTTATATAATCCATGATCACCTCTGCAAATAAAGCTGATAATGGTGACCCCATAGACCCACCTTGATTTTGCTTATAAATTATGCCATCAAAAATAAATATACCATTAATGTAATGTAAAATACTATCTAATTCTAAAATCTGGACACTGCTCAAATAATTTTGCTGTACAAATTTTTCTGTAATGATATCTATTGCCATAGGAACAAGGGTGCTGAGAAAGAATGATTTAATGTATAGGCTAGTTATTGAATATCCATTTAAATCATGTTTAGTGCCCTTAACATGGTCTATAAATGAACAACTATTCTTTAAACTGAAACTGCTTCTCATACACAAAGGACCAAGAACACCATAACTATTCCTTTCTAACTGAATTAGCGGTGAATTTTATCTTGAGACTATTAACCGCATTGGCAACTCTTCTTTATGGGTTTTAGTTCTCAATTTTTTTTTTTTTTTTTTTTTTTTTTGGAATTCCTGTACTTATAGGGGGACAGGCCATCTTAATTACATCAGGTAATATAGTATGATTCCTAATCTGTGCCAAATATTTTATCTGCTTTTTAGTTGGATCTCTATCAATGGTAGAACATTTTAAGTCTGCAATTGCCTTTTTCACATTATTCTTATAATCTTTTATATTCAAAAGGACTATCTGTCATGATTTGTCTGCTTCACAGAATATCAAACTTTAATCATGCTTTAACTTCAAAAGTTGTTCTTTTTCATATTGAAATTTTTCTAAATGATAATTTTGTTTATGGCTATTGTTATAATATTTTAATAATATGTGATGTAACTTAAAACCCACTTCATTTCTAGAGGAATTTTATTCACACTGTCTTCTAACTGTGAAAAATACTCTTTTGCATTAAGTAAAGATTGAGGGTAAAGCATATTTTTTTCCTTTTTGTAAAACAACTAGCTGAGTGCAAGTTAAATTAGCCTGAGTGTGGTTTAAAACAGCATATTAGCAAAATTGTATCAACCATTTATACTTTCAAATAAATTGTCTAAATTTTTTTGCATTGTTTTGTCTCGTAATATTTTCACGTTTTTGTACAGTTTCATTTATTTCCTTAAATGTCAGTTCATTCCCATTTATAAAAAATATTTCCAATGAAATTAATGAATTCTGTGCTAAGTATGATCTACACTTGAGTTGAACAGTTAGTTCTATTAACAATTTAATTATTAGTAATGGAGGTCATGTTAAAATTTTGGGTAAAGCCAGTATTTATGAAATTCCAATTGAAAATAACCCACCCTTATCTTAATAGGTACCACGAAGAATTACTTAAAACACTGCTTAAATCAGCATATGAAAAACTGGAGACAAAAAGAAACTAAAACAGCATTAATAGTAAAACAGAGAATAAATTTTACTCATGATTTGATCAAATTGAGATTTTAAAAAGTTGCAATTAAAAAACGAATGTAAGAATTGCAGAAACTGTTTTAATCCAAAAAATACCTAATTGGTTATGTAATTATAATGACCCTAAAGAATGACCAAATTATTGCCACGAGCTTATACAATCACCATAAACTCCAATAGATAGCGCTGTTGTCACACACAGTCGTTTTGTGATCTCACACTTACATGAGTAGCCGACACTCCATTGCTGCAAGCCGACATGTTTACATGCTTTCTGAAAATGCCGACGGCAAATGGGTGAAAATATTCAATGATTCCTGCAGAGCTTGATGTGTCAAGTTTTTAACTGGTTTTATTAATTATCGTTTTTAAATATGTATACAAGTTTTTAACTATGATCTTAGTTATTTTAACACGTTGTAACTGTAAATTTGCATTCCGAAGTTAACTAACATAGTTGGGGTTCAGCAGGACGGTGGAGGTGGTGTTCTGGTGTGGGGAGTTTTTTCTCGGAAGCCTTTGATTCGTTTTTTACTCCACAATTACTGAATGCTGGATGCTACAGAGACTGTTAGCCAACTGTCTCCATCCATATCTGCAGGAGGTTTATCTGGACCACAGTGCTATCTTTCAACAGCACAACGCATCATGTCATCAGGCTCATATAACTACTAAGTGGTTTGGGGAATGTGATGAATCTGCAACATTTTCTTGGCCTCCAAACTCCCCGACTGTAACCCCATTGAACATTTGTGGGATATGTTAGAATGTGATACGAAAACTGCTGATCCTCAACAGAATGAGAGAACTAATGGAGCTACTGCAGCCAAGTTATGCATGAGGGTGTTTTACACCTGTAGAATCTGTTCCTAAGCTTCTACAAGCGGTGACTAACAGAAAGGTGTACCAATACATTATTGGGTAGGTGTTCCTACTGCAAAGTTAACTTGTTCATGAAATCACAAATATGCAGGTTGAGATGCCTGATGAAACAGCATGTAGAAGAAATGGAAAGTGGGTGAGACAAACAGATATAAAAAAATTTCAAGCTCTCCAGTGTCACATTCTTGAATGCCTTTAATCTTTGGACTATGTGTCTTTAAATCTGGTACCACCTTTGTATTATTGAAAACTTCATTTTCACAAGTACTCATTACAGCTGAAGTGTATGAACCAGGAACTAGGTGACAAAAGTACAGAAGTTGGATTAAAAATGAACTTACAGGAAGTAAATTTGGTGTACAATGTTTACACACGAACCAAACATTTAGATGTGAATGGAGGCAAATCTAGAAGTTAACTATGCCTATATTTACTCTGGGCATTAGATATCAAACAAAAGTCACATCTAAGTAGAAATTAATAGGTATAAAACTTGGATGTACAATATTTCAAAGGAATAGAACAATTCTTAAGAGCAACTTGTCATTATGTCCCAAAACAAAAGCATTTAGGCAATACACCCTTGCAGTTCTTACTTATTCATCAGAGACATGGATCGGAACTAAAACTATCAAACAAGTGCTGTGGACAACTAAAAAATCATGAAAACCTGTGTTCTGATGAAGAGACGTGTATCTGTTTATTCAACCATAATACAGAGAAGCAAAAGGGTAAGAAAGAAGTCGGAGTCTGTAATGTTTTTTTGTTTTTTTTCGATGTGCTAACATTTTTCTACGTATACTTGTGTGCTCTTGGGGATTTTTAAAAATTCAACTCTTTTGTCTTATATCAATAAACCTCTATTTACACCCAAGTGAAAAATTACAATATCTGACAATGCTGCAGAAATTGTGTGGCATCAATGCTTCACTACTGCAAGTTCAAAACATCTTGCAAGACAACATTCTGGATGTTGTCATTTAAAGATAGTTGTCAGACAGTGGTCAAGTGATCTGTAACATCAGCCCCTGAGTTGTCTTGCTTTATGGTACATGTAAAGATTACAGGGATTTTAACAAATCAGTATCAAATAATTTGGAAGAGAGTTCGGTACTGAAATTTGCCAAACTTATCCAAAGTACTTTCTGCGTATGCTTGAAAAAATGTTTCTTATCCCAAATAATATTGCATATGCCTGAAGTGTTGCCTGAGTCAAGTTATCTGAATATAACTTCTTTAGGCTTTCGCCTATTCTCATGATTTTGCCTCAGAACTTCCAAAAGAAGCACCTTGACATCTCCTACCAGTGTTGCAGGTACCTTCAAAGGGGGAGGGGGGTCCCACTACAATTTGATGTGCTCTTTTTGTCAATATAACTATGAATATTTATTACTTAATGATGTTTAATTCAGTAATGAATATATATATATATATATATATATATTGTTCATTTTGACTATATATCTCATGTATGACAAAATAAAAATAGTTTAAAACTTTTTATGTCCTATCCCCCCCCCTTCCCTCCACCAGCCTCCAAAACAATCCTGGGATATCGTATGACCAGAATCCATTACACTGGAAAATTTGAATAAGGTGAAAACACAATGCTTTTCAGAATACAAGTCAATTGAAGTGTAACTAAACTCAGAACTTATATTGGTATTCATGCCAACCCCCCCCTTCCCCAATACATCTTTGGATCTTTCTCATCACACTGATGCTGTAAACAGAATTTTTTTCCTGCAAGATATTGTAACACTTAAACTAAATCTTGTGAACACGTGCACTGTCAAATATTATGCAACACCACTAATATTCGTTTTTGGTACACATTTGTACACATGAAAGGTAGCAGAAAAAAAAAAAATAATAATCCATGTTACAAGTACGCATATTTTAAAATTTTCGTGCTATTGTCATTTTTCTATAATTATGTTCAATAACTGCCACAGTGTTATGTACTGACATAACTGTCACAGTCTTCAAAAAAGTAAAAAACTAAATCTCAAGTATTGTGTGGGTAAGTGGACAAAAGAGTGGTGAAGCAGCTAGTGTATTACCCACACAGCCAACATTCCCCTATGCCTGGGCAAAGCTATCTTCTAGGAAGAATACCAGAATCACTTTTCCCAAAGGCTGCCGAACAAATTTATCACAGTCACCGATACAGGAAATCCTAAACTAAATAAAACAACAATCTTCAATTGTAATTTCTTTGAAAAATCAGATGAAACTGAAAAACAAATGATTAAAGATTTTTTTTTATATTTTCTGAAACATTTTTTTAAATGATTTATATTTTCTAGAAAATTGAACAAAAAAACAACAACAAAAAAAAACCCCTAATCATTCTTAACTAGTAATCACAACTCATACCTGACTACTAACAACACAATCCCGGCAAATGCTAAATTACCTTACAGACCAGGGCTTTACAGAGGAAGGGCTAGTCCGTCCCTTTGAGAGACTGAATACCTACCCGTGTCTGGAAGGGAGGTTGGAAAATGGGTAGGTCACTTGTTTCTACGTCATCGCGCTGGCCTGCTCCCCGAGTTCGTTTGTCAACCTGCCTACAGGATCCAATTTTCCTCTGTTATTTGTTTTGTACGTCCACGTTTTTTTTGTTTTTTTTTGGTTTATAGTATTTGTTTTACGTTGTGTTTTATTTAAGTTGTACACTGAGTGTTGATTTTTATTTCCGTTTTTTTAACGAAAAAGTTAATACGACTGAATCCCAAGCAGAAACTCCTAAGAGCCTGGGTGTTTATTTAACATCTGAGCTGTTGGAAAATGCTTTCAGAAATGAAGAAGTAGAGGATCTGGTGACAATGACTTCAACCGAAAACAGCTGTGAGGATATGAACTTTGAATTTTTGAAGACGCATCTCCAATTGCTTGGGAGATTGACTTGAACGAGCAGTGAAGAGAACTCTCCATTTTTGAGCAGGAAGCCATGGCCTACATAGCTGGATACATAGCATATCGCGTTTGCGATAAAGATCCTTCTTTACGAACTATTTCTAAAAACTGCCCCGATACTAATTCTGTTCAAGATAATTGGTTAAAACTAATATCTGTTGGCGGTTTGACAGTACCATCATGTCCTTGGAATAATACCGTGAAACAGTTTGAACAGATTTTCTGCGCACTTCATGGCAGGACATTTAGAAAAGGAAAAGGTGTTATTCGGGAACTCATAAATGAGCTAGAAAAACGTATCCCATCTGTCAACAAAGATGCTATTCGTCTGTTTTGTAGAATCCGAACATTTATTCGAATTCGTTTTCTGAACACAAATTCACTATTAGTGCCGCGCAGGAAAGCTCTGCAGAAAATGAAAAAATTGATTGACTCAAACGCAGTAAAAAAACGTAATTTTTTTTTCCTGTTTGTGCAATGAAGAAAAAAGTTTCACATTTGGTGCAATGAAGAAAACAGTTTCCAGTTCGTGCAATAAGGAACATATCTTCACTTCATGAAGTAAATTTTGTTCACCCCTTTTTAAATTCAGTGAACTTCAGAAATTATGATGGATATAAAATGTAAGTAAATAATTTTGATTTTATACATTAACAGAGTGTTTGAACTACTTTTGCAGAGTTTGAAGAACTCAGTAGCTTTCCGTGTCTTACAGGTTTTAAACAACTAATGTTTGTGAGAGAGAAAAAAGTTTTTAAACCACTAATTCTAGGGAATTACTAAAAAAAAAAAAAGAAAAGGAAAGATACACTGAGTTTTCGACATCAGAAAAATAGGGTTAGTATATTAAGCAAAATACTTTTTTAAAGAAAACGCATGCATGACAGAAATTGTTCGTTTAAAATTATCGCATTTATACTATTACATCAATGTTTTCCAATTTTAAGACTCAAAATCTTCATGTTTTATTTCCGAAAAAGGCAGAGTTTAATATTTTAGTGAGCATTGCAATAGACGACACATTGTATTCTGTTAAATACGGTAATAACATTAACTGAAGGTGCCTTTCCTATGGTGCTCCGTTAGAGCACAGCTCCTCGTGGCTCTTGGCTTCCGAAGAGCCAGCGCAGCTACGTCATCAACTTCGACTGCGTGTTTCAGGGGGTGGAGAGCTAAGGACCAGCCCTTATCTCCTAAGCCCTGTTACAGACAGACATATTTCTGAAAACGAAAAGCATAACCTGAAACTGATTTCTCCCCAGTGTATTTGAAAGATAAATCTTATGCACCATTCAATGAATCTTCGTACACAAAAATTAGGAATAGTCCTGTTCAAGCACACAAAAACACAGCTGCTGTTATTTATTTGCATGAAGGAGCATATACATTGAAAGATCACCCTTCTGGGCAAAGTATCCGGAGCATACATCATACCAGTGAGGCTTTCTACCTGTGTACAGGAGTATGTGCCTCGAAAAATGACTTCTGTAAGCACAGTCTGCGCACATATCACACTGCTGAGGCTATTTACCTGTGTGAAGGTGCATGTGGCTTGAAAGATTACTTTTAACAGCAAAAGGTTTGGAACAAACATCACACTGGTGAGGCTTTTCATCTGTGTGAATGAGCATGTGCTTTGAAAGAGCATTTTTACGAGTAAATTGTTTGGAACATAAAAGAGAACTGGACACAGAGGTGGCCACCTGGAGAACTGGCCAGAAAAATTTTAAGGGGCCATATGAGAATTGCAGTTTTGATCACTTCATGGCCACATCCCCAGAGGTTGGTTACTGAGTCACAAAGTTTTTGTGATTTCACATTTTCTTAATTGAGATATTTAGTGTAATTCTTTTTAAAAAATGTTTATAATCTACAACTGAACAAAGGAATTTCAGGGTTTAAAACTACAGGTCAACAAATTCTCAGCAGGTATGTGCAGATGCAGGAAACCTGTCCGTGTGGAGGGAGGTTTAATACAAAAACATCAAATGCAAAGAATTTCTGGTTCCATCTGGAGATTTTCAACGTTTACAAACCACAACTGTTCAAAATTTCTGTGGACATCTGCTACTGCAATAAACCTGTCGGGGTTGGGAGGAGGGGGGTAATGCCAAAAATATAAATATAAAATATATAGAATTTGCAGCCCAACCGAGAGCAAACTTTTAGCATTTACGAATTACAACTCAACAAATACCCCATGGGCACGTGCAAACCTGTCAGGGGAAGGGGTGCTAAAAGTATAAAATATAAAGTATTTCTGTTTCGATTGCGAGCAGCTTTTCAGCTTTTGCTATAAAGAATTTCTGAAACTAAATAAAGAAATTCGTTGGTGAACAACTCAACAAAGAATTTCCTTGTTCAGTTGCGTTTGTGAAGTACAGCTGAACAAATTCTCTCCAGGCATATGCTAACTCAGGAAACCTGTCAGGCCAAGGTACTAATACCAAAAGTATGAAATATAAAGAATTTCTGGTCCCATCTAAAGCAGATTTTCAACATTTTCAAACTACAGCTCAACATCAGGAGGGCGCACATGCCCAGAGAGAATTTGTTCAGTTGTAGTTTCTAATGCTGAAAACCTCCTGATCGGACCAGAAATTCTTCATATTTTATATTTTTTGCATTCTCTCCTCCCCCTGCGAGGTTTCCTGTGTCAGCACATGCCCTGAGAGAATTTGTTGAGCTCTAGTTTGTAAAACAATCAAATCCATAGATGCAGAAGATACACTTGGAAAAGCCCGGGAGTAGGAATATGTACTAATTTGATTACATTTTGGTTCAGAAATGTTACAGAAATCAGGTGAAAAAGTTGATTGCCTACCCAGGAGCAGATGTTGATTAAGATCATAACCTCCTTAAGCTGACTTATCATTTAAAATGGAAGAAGATAGAAAACCCAAAGAGAAGAATGAAATTTAATCTGGAAGTGTTAAGACATCAAAATATTAGGTTTAGCTATCAGACCAGGATTATAAAGGTCATTGAAAAAGTACAAATAGGTATTGAAGAATCTGAACAACATTGGAAGATGATAAAAAATATAGTAATAGATACTGCTGAGGAAACAAATAGGAAGACAAAATTTAAAAATTAGAAAGAAATGGCTGAAACCTGAGGTGATAGTCATGATGGAGGAAAGATGTAAATGGAAAAATATAAACTCAGAGCAGGGAGTATATACATATAAGAAGCAAAAATATGCAGTTGATAGAGAATGTAAAAAAGCAAGAGAAAAATGGTGGATGGAATGCTTGCTGTGAAGAAATAGAGGAAATGGAAAACCAGGGCTGTCAGGTCTTGTTCACAAGGCTAAAAGCATGATGCAGAGGAAAAGAGGAGTGCAATCTCGTACCATCCAAAACAAACAGGGAAAGCACCTTACTGATCCAAAGGTGAAAAAAGGGAGGTGGAAAGAATATGTGCCAGAAATATATAAGGATCAGAGGGTTCAAGAACCACATTGGTGAAATTCAGACTTAGTGGCAGATTTGAGAGGGCCCTGGAAATTACAAGAGGAAGTTGAGGAGGCGCTAAGATCAATTCCAAACAACAGAGCTCCAGGAGTAGATGAGACACCCATTGAACCACTAAAAGCATCTGGAGAAGCTTTAATAAATAAATTTTATTCGTCTTTGTAAATTGTTGCTATCAAAAAGGAATTTTGCATGCTGACCATACATCCATAATTATTCCTATACCAAAGAAACCTAAGGCAACAGAGTGTGAACAGTATAGAACCATAAGTGTAAGAAGAGAAAAGGGCACTAGAGATGTGAT
The DNA here is from genome assembly GCA_039090855.1 of Macrothele yani. NCBI lineage: Eukaryota > Metazoa > Arthropoda > Arachnida > Araneae > Macrothelidae > Macrothele > Macrothele yani. The sequence continues at coordinate 193,020,397 of CM077009.1, read as the reverse complement.
TGGCACCCCGAGATTCTTGGCTGAAAGAATGATTGAAGGGGGGGGGCTCCCTCTACGTATGTTTCATTGATTATGAGAAGGCCTTTGACTAAGAAGACTGGGCACAGATGATAACAGTATCCAGCTTATCAAAAATCTCTATTAGTGAGTGGAACAAGCAGCATATACCCAAAAAATATTTCACTTCCAGTTACCAGCCCCAAACCTTGGGGGTTGGCTAAATACACATGGATGTCATTTCGTGATGTCGATTTCGCCTTCCAAGAATTTTTTGTAAACCTTCCGAAAGTGGCCCAAAAGTAGTTTCTGAAGCGACGATAGATGGCGACACGTTAGCGCTTAATCCTGAAGCGTAGCGTGACGTTGTGAAATGGGCAAAGGAAGTTAATAATAACAATTTTAGGTGGCCCTTAAAAGGGCCTTTATGAATGTACATTCTGGCATATGTGGAAAATATTTATTACGACGGAAGAGTGAGTTTTCCTCATGAATCTTAAACTGTCTACCTAGCAGAAGAAAAGCCAGAAAAGCTTTATCTGCCAGGGAAGAAATGCCTGATCGCACGAATCAGGACTTCAAAGCAATATTCTGATGAAATTCGGCAATTCCGTCGGAATAAATATTCCATAATATGGTCTGCCAAGTACATTTTGTGGTTCCCCTGTGTTAACTTATGCTTAAGGGAATGCCAATTGCTCTCTCTACTCCTTGTGTGTGTGCCCCTGTGATGGGATTAACGAAGTTGAGGGAGTGGTTGACTGTGAAATGTGCGTAGCCAGAGGTTTGGAGATTGCGATATGCAGCCCACTGGTCCATCATAATTGTTGTTCCTGGCTCTACGTGTTTCATGATAAGGGGCGGCAATGTGTCTGCCGAGAGCTTGTTATCAGAGCAGATTTTGACCCTGAAACGCTTGGTATTTCGTTCAAAGATTCCAAGAATCCATGTGCCCTCGACAAGACGACTGCAGTTGTACTTCCTTTTCCCCACTTTGGCTTCATCCACTTCGACGATGATTCCAGCACCACCAAGCCTTCCTTCGTCACATTGCGAGGCTACCAGAAACTGAGACTAGTTGTCTGCAATACGAATACCAGTCGCTAACTGTCTCAGTGGATGTGGTAACATTACCACGTGACACTTCCTCAATCACCTCACTGTAAGACAATCCTTTGGTGAAACAATACGTCAGAATCATCACTGTATCCATAGGAATGTGAGCATAAAAAAACCACGTACCAAATGTACGGGAAGAGTACTCGGCATTCCCTGAAGCGTGCTTCTTCTGACAACTGAATTGTCCTAAACGATGAGACGCATCGACACGTAGAGCCAGGACATGCCCCTCAGAACATCTTTTGGATGTCGGAAACAAACCCTGTTGTTCACACCATGAAATAGTGGTATCCCCATCCTTCCCAACTTTATTAAAGAACTTTCTCCAGAAGCATCGACACGTAGAGCCATGACATGCCCCTCAGAACATCTTTTGGATGTCGGAAACAAACCCTGTTGTTCACACCATGAAATAGTGGTATCCCCATCCTTCCCAACTTCATTAAAGAACTTTCTCCAGTTCCACATATCACAGGAATAGTAAAAATCGAAAAACGAACTTACGTAACACAGGAGCAGAGACGGCGAACAAAGTGACGTAAGTAGCTATAACGCATTTGGTTTACGCGAAAGCGCGAGAAGAGAAAAGGAGAGAAGTGCAACCATGGCGCCATCTATCGGAGTGGGCCACTTTCGGAAGGTTAGCCGAATTTTCTAATATGTCAACAACAGCAATTATACCGGACAGTGTGGCATTTTATGCACTTGAACATTTTGTGGTATTAATGCACCATGTTACAAGTACTGCAGAACATGTAAATAAAGCACGCAGGATACTGTTTACTCAGATGAGTAGAAACATTGAACATGCCCCATCAACAGCAGATGCCCCATTACAACACTTAAAACCGGCAATGTTTCAATGTAACATTTGGAAAAACTGCTCGACTAGAAATCCTCAAGTTCACGATTTATGTCAGTGAGGATATAAAATGGATGACATTGCCCAGAACTGGTATCGTGTAAGTGCAAGGAATGATGTACACAGTGCTGCCGTGTAAAAACTGGAATCCGATGCACTCTTTTGTGCACATACGAAGGTCATTGCTTGAGAATACATGAATAACGAACTGATTATATTGACATGAATTCCAAATGTTATATAGCTCAAGTAATTATATATAATTTATGACTACAAAACTTGTGGTTTTGAGATAAAATAAAAATACCAACGTTTACCACAATCAAAGGTTTATTATCTATCAACTACAGTTTCGCAGAGCTATTGTCTCGGCATCATCAGGACGAATGGAGCGTAAACATTCAAATCCTTGTGACATCATCAGAGTTCTGACGGTCATGGTTTTTGGCGAGTTGTTTCCACGCGCTTGAAAGAAATGGAGTCGACGTCATGTCGTTGACAAGCTGCGAAGAGTTTCGGTATATGTGGAAAGCTTCTAATACATTAAGCTTGATAGTCGAATCAGGTTTATCAATGAGCGTAGCGTTTTCAAACAAAAAATTGTGGTTATTTTCGTGACAATGTTGGGCTATAGGCGACTTTTTTAGTTCACAGTTCCGTACGTAGGTCTTGTGTTCCTTCACACGGAAATTTAAAGCCCTGCGGGTCTGTCCTATATATATAAAAAAGCATTTGATTGTGGTAAATGTTGGTATTTTTATTTTAGCTCAAGTAATTGTTAACAGTATTTTTGGGAAACACTTAATCTTAAGAAAATATTAAATTTAAATGAAACCCATTGTATTCAAAGTAAAATTGCAAACGTAATTTCTTTGTTGAGAGTAAATAGTATTTGAAAATGATAAATTTTATTAGTATTCGAACCGTTCATTATTTACTGATATACGTATGTGTAAAGAATCAAGCAGGGGCAATTTTAGGTAGGTAAAACAAACAATGTGTGTAAGCATACTGCAAAACCTATTCTGAAATTAAAGTTACATTTTAGAAACTATTTTAAGCAATGCTATATTTAATTTTGGGTAACATGTCATTTGGGAAGTGAGTGCAAAAGGAAATTTCAAGAAATATGGAAAAAATCTCATATTTTAAGAATAATACAAAAACTATTGTATTAACAGAAAAATGTGTGATAACCTACCTTTCAGAAAAAGCATTGTGCTTTAAAATGAAAATTCTTTTATTCAAATACGTTCAGTAGTTTCTGAGATATGAGACTTTAAAAAATCCGCTGGGCGGTCATTTTGATGACTTCACTGCGTGTGACGTAATAATTTCTAAGGTTATCTCCCGGCTGATTTACAGTTTTTGATATGTATTCTGCCAACCCCCAAAGTTTGGTGCAGGTATCCGGAAGTGAAATATATTTATGCTTGTTCCACGTACTATATGGAAATCAGGAAGCTTTGATTTGAATTCAAGAGGGAATGACAGATCCAGTCCCACTAAATAAAAGTGTTAGGCAAAGATCCTAATTGTAACCTGGGCTACATGGTATTTATGCCCAAATAATGATGGAAGATGCCTTGGGGAGTGCCAATGAAGGAGTTGGGAGTAAATGGAGAGAATTCAGACTTTTCATGTGCTTCCAAAGAGCATTTTTATCAGAGCAAGTGCTTCGAAAGAGCATTTTTATCAGCAAACTGTTTGAAGCACGCATCACACTGGTGGGGCTTTTCCCTGTGTGAAGGATCATGTGAACTGAAAGATCACCTTCACGAGAAAATTGTTTGAAACAGACAACTGGTGAGGCTTTTCACCTGTGTGAATGAGCATGTGCTTCGAAAGATCACTTTTCCGAGTAAATGGTTTGGAACATACATCACACTGGTGAGGCTTTTCACCTGTGTGAAGGAGCATGTGCCTTAAATGATTACTTTTAAGAGTAAATTATTTGGAGCATACATCACAGTGGTGAGGCTTTTCATCTGTGTGAATGAGCATGTGCCTTGAAAGATGACTTTTCTGAGAAAATTGTTTGGAGCAAACATCACACTGGTGAGGCTTTTCACCTGTGTGAACAGGCATGTGCTTTGAAAGAGCACTTTTGTCAGTAAATTGTTTGGGGCACACAAGACACGGGTGAGGCTTTTCACCTGTGTGAATGAGCATGTGCTTTGAAAGATAACTTTTTCGAGTAAATTGTTTGAAACATACATCACATGTGTGAGGCTTTTCACCTGTGTGAATGAGCATGTGCTTCGAAAGATCACTTTTCCAAGTAAATGGTTTGGAACATACATCACACTGATGAGGCTTTTCACCTGTGTGAACAAGCATGTGCTTTGAAAGAGCACTTTTGTCAGTAAATTGTTTGGGGCATACAAGACACGGGTGAGGCTTTTCACCTGTGTGAATGAGCATGTGCTGTGAAAGATAACTTTTTCGAGTAAATTGTTTGAAACATACATCACACTGATGAGGCTTTTCACCTGTGTGAACAAGCATGTGCTTTGAAAGAGCACTTTTGTCAGTAAATTGTTTGGGGCATACAAGACACGGGTGAGGCTTTTCACCTGTGTGAATGAGCATGTGCTGTGAAAGATCCCTTCTCCGAGCAAATGGTTTGAAGCATACATCACACTGGTGAGGCTTTTCACCTGTGTGAATGAGCATGTGCTTTGAAAGATGACTTTTTCGAGTAAATTGTTTGAAACATACATCACATGTGTGAGGCTTTTCACCTGTGTGAATGAGCATGTGCTTCGAAAGATCACTTTTCCGAGTAAATGGTTTGGAACATACATCACACTGATGAGGCTTTTCACCTGTGTGAACAAGCATGTGCTTTGAAAGAGCACTTTTGCCAATAAATTGTTTGGGGCATACAAGGCACGGGTGAGGATTTTCACCTGTGTGAATGAGCATGTGCTGTGAAAGATAACTTTTTCGAGTAAATTGTTTGAAACATACATCACATGTGTGAGGCTTCTCACCTGTGTGAATGAGCATGTGCTTCGAAAGATCACCTTTCCGAGAAAATGGTTTGGGACATACATCACACTGATGAGGCTTTTCACCTGTGTGAACAAGCATGTGCTTTGAAAGAGCACTTTTGTCAGTAAATTGTTTGGGGCATACAAGACACGGGTGAGGCTTTTCACCTGTGTGAATGAGCATGTGCTGTGAAAGATAACTTTTTCGAGTAAATTGTTTGAAACATACATCACATGTGTGAGGCTTTTCACCTGTGTGAATGAGCATGTGCTTCGAAATATCACTTTTCCGAGTAAATGGTTTGGAACATACATCACACTGATGAGGCTTTTCACCTGTGTGAACAAGCATGTGCTGTGAAAGATAACTTTTTCGAGTAAATTGTTTGAAACATACATCACATGTGTGAGGCTTTTCACCTGTGTGAATGAGCATGTGCTTCGAAATATCACTTTTCCGAGTAAATGGTTTGGAACATACATCACACTGATGAGGCTTTTCACCTGTGTGAACAAGCATGTGCTTTGAAAGAGCACTTTTGCCAGTAAATTGTTTGGGGCATACAAGACACGGGTGAGGCTTTTCACCTGTGTGAATGAGCATGTGCTGTGAAAGATCACTTCTCCGAGCAAATGGTTTGAAGCATACATCACACTGGTGAGGCTTTTCACCTGTGTGAATGAGCATGTGCTTTGAGAGAAAACTTTTTTGAGGAAATTGTTTGGAGCATACATCACACTGGTGAGGCTTTTCACCTGTGTGAAGAAGCATGTGCGCTGAAAGATCACATTTACGAGTAAATTGTTTGGAGCATATATCACACTGGTGTGGCTTTTGACCTGTGTGAAGTAGCATGTGCTTTGAAAGATTACTTTTCTGAGCGAATTGTTTGGAACACACATCACATTGGTGCGGTTTTTGACCTGCGTGCAGGAACATATGCCGGGAAAGGTTACGCTTGCGTGCAAACTGTTTTAAGCATACATGACATTGATGATCCTTTTCACTTGGCTGAAGGTCATTATGCATGGAGATACTGCATTTTCCCCTTAGCTGCTTGGAACACGTGTCAGAATCATGAGGTTGTTCTCTTGCATGAAGCTTTACATGCATTAAGAAACTCTCTTTCTGCTTGAATTTCTTTTGACACACATTACACTGGAAAAGTTCTTCAGTTGTATGAACTTCCATGTGTTTTGCAAATGTGGATTCTCCTAAGAGTTTCTGGAAGCATATTTCACATTTCCAGAGATCTTCATTTCTACACGGAATGATATGCATTGAAGTATCGATTTCTGCTTTCACTTCCTTTGCAATTAATTGTTCAGTGACTTCTCTCATTGAATGCTTTAGCACTGATTCCATGCTGAGGAACTGGATATTTTTATTTATTCAGAAATCTGCTAGTCTAATAATTTCCTTTTTTTGACATTATGCAGTCATGAACTGAACAGTTCATGCACATATCATTTGTGTTGTCCACATATGCAGAAAAAATGTCACGTTAACGTTACTGTGTTGTTTGATCTCTAACAGGTCATTAGGAATGCTTTAAAGAATCTCATTAATTGAAATATGTAACAAAAGATATAGAAATGAAACAATAGGAGCCTTGAAAGTATATTTTCTGAACTACATGTGCGAATTTTCAGTAGAGATTTCAGAATGCTGACAAAGAAAAAAGTTTACTGATTTAATAGTTGTCACCTACGCAATGATGTGCAGACGAACATAAGGTGGTATTTTGCCTGTTCTGTAATATGCTGTGCGCTGGAAATCGGAGGAAAATAAAACATGCATATAAAAAACCTGTAGATTCACATTACTCAATTTCTTGGAGAACATTTCGACAACTTTCGCGAGATTCAGATAAAAGAACGAAATTCACAGAATGTCATGCGTGCACAACGAATTTTCAAAAGCCAAAGTTACCATTAGAGGCGTCCAAAGAGTTTTTGGAGATCTGATATCATCAGGATCTTCTGTAATGTGTTTTCCTTTGTGGAACTTTTTTTTTTTTTTTTTTTTTGAAGATGATGAGGCTTGTAGACCGAGGTTTGTGCCTTACAGCAACTAGTTGCCCGAACTGTAATAGCGAAAATGTGTCGTGATCACAATGAAACACACACCTTTTTAGCAAGTCACAGAAAAAAAAATTCAGGTAAAATGCAATAAAAACATACCTAATAAATAGAGCCCTGGCACAAGTCCAGGTAGGAAGAATTCAGTGGTGAGCAACAGAAAATAGAGATATTACATCAAATGAAATAAAAACTTCACCGTTTTGGTACGATATTTAATAAAAGATGAAACTATTTACTGATTAAAATACCTCACTAGCACATTCAGGGCAACATTCACCCCATCATCAAACGAGCACGTGATGATGGGGTGAATGTTGCCCCGAATGTGCTAGTGGGGTATTTTAATCTGTAATAGTTTAATCTTTAATTAAATATCGTACCAAGACGGTGAAGTTATTATTTCATTTGACACATTTGTACGAAGTTACTCTTTCATCTAGAGATATTACATAGTGGACACATCTATTACCGAAGAAGATACTGAGTAATAACCACAGATATCATATAAGGAACTAGATTGGCTGCCCGCTATTTGTGTAACACTCTTACGACGTGGCATCAACGAGCCACATTGAGCGGGTCAGTTTGAGAGAGTGTTCTGCAATGTCTATGTGTTTTACGAGATATCAAAAATGGCGAAAGCTTGTTCTGCACTAAATTGCAGTGCCCGAGACAGTGAAAACAGCCAACAAAGTGGGATTTCATTTCACAGGTGAGTGCTTGTAGTTAATATTACGAATTTAAAGATTTCTGTCCAATATTAAGTTTTTTTTTTTTTTTTTTTGGTTGGACGTTTAACGACCACCGTGAGCAACTCAATGGGCTATAAGCAGTCGCCCGTCCCTAATTTAGGGTCACTGGTTCCAGGGAAGGGAGAGAGCCAGTGCCGTAAGACAAACACAACATCCATGCCTCACCGGGATTCGAACCCGGACCCATTTCAGACGAATGATCAGAGGCCATCGCTTAGACCACTGCGCCACCGGGGCGGCCAATATTAAGTTGACCCAATGGTAGTGTGTAAGATTCATCTGAGTGGAATATACCACCTGTTAATTTGTAATAGCGTTAAAGTCTAGTTAATTAATATTAATTACAGTTTGTAATGAATATTGCAATAGTTCGAACAAAATACTGACATTTATTTTATTAAATGCAAGACATGCCACTTCACACAAGTAAAACATTTTTCCATCACGATGAATGCTCAATACAATTTGCCCATAAAAGTGGTCGTTCAACTCAAATGCTTCTTCACACAGGTGAAAAACTTCAGGATTTGATGGATGCTCAAAACAATTTGCTCAGAAAGGTCATCTTTCATGGTATATGCTTCTTCACCCAAGTGAAAAGCATCACCAATGTGCTCTAATCGTTTTACTAATAGATTTCAAATATATCTATGAAGAGCATATTTCTGTTGAAATTGTGTAGGTATAAAACGTTTTAAATGAACTTCTGCGGCAAATAAATTGTGTAATCTAGACAAACTGGAAGTTGTTCTGTTTTTATGCTACTACAGGAGACTGGAAAAAAGTAAGTACCTGTTATTTGTTTTTAGCGACGTAGTGTAAATCCGTATGGGGCAAAAGCGAACACGCGAAGTGTTTATTAACATTACAATAAGTTTTAAAATTTATAACATTGAAGCTTCCAAAAGTATTCATGAAGGCATCCTTCCCTCTTATTTGACTGATGGCACGACGTATCGCGAGTAAGCAGTTTTCTGTGAATGTTTTGCTGTTAGATCGTTGCCCTCAAACAGTACTGAGTAATAATTCTTTTCATATTATTTTTTAACTATTCAGAATATTATTTATATCTGAAAATTATTATTTCTACAGTAAATGAAAGTGGTTTTAAAGCATATCACTAAGGAATACAATTTTCTGTTTGTATGAGTCGCAACTGTGTTTCTCAGTGATGGAAATGCCGTGAATCGTTGCTGCCTGACCCGCTGATAATGGCGCCATGCTTTACATGCGTCAGCAGCTCCTCGGCCAATCTAGTCTCTTATATGATATCTGTGGTAGTAACTGAGAGCTGGGAGCAATAAATCACTGGATTTCAAAAACTGAATCGAACGTAAGTATAGGAAGCAAAACAGCAGAACCGGTCGAGGGGAAAAACAGGAAGAGATGAACTCAGTCTCTGGAACATTGTGGAAAGAAACTGAAAAGCAGAGTTCGGTTCTGAGGACATAAAAGTAAGTCTATTATTGCAGACGAGAAATTTAGAATTAGTCCGGGCATAAGTTCTAAGCTCTTGCAAGCCGCCCCGGTGGCGCAGTGGTCTAAGCGATGGCCTCTGATCATTCGTCCGAACGGGGTCCGGGTTCGAGTCCCGGTGAGGCATGGATGTCGTGTTTGTCTTACGGCACTGGCTCTCTCCCTTTCCTGGAACCAGTCACCCTAAATTAGGGACGGGCAAATGCTTATAGCCCATTGAGTTGCTCACGGTGGTCGTTAAACCTCCAATAAAAAAAAAAGCTCTTGCAAAATGTGCGACACTTGCAAAGCAACGTCGGCTGGACAGTATGTACATTGAGTGAGATAGGTGGCATAGCCAAACCACTCATCGCGGACCAGTGCTGAAAGACGAAAAAGTGGGCGGTGAGATAAAGGCTAGGTCGACAGTTTGACAAAACTGTTGGAACAACGTCTGTAAGGCAGCCTCCGCAAGTTCAATTGGATCGTCAGTGATCCCACACCCTCTCTGGGATGCAGGAGGAGAGAAGGTTCGGGATGAGGACCGGGAACGATAAACACGCGGGCAACCACGCTTAGCCATGCCCCCGGGGTGTTTGAAAGTGCTTCGCTTATCGCTACAGGAGCGAGAATCACTCTTTGAGTTACCACTGAAAGACAGATCATCGCTGGGAACGCTGACCGCAAATTCAGGAACAGTCGGAGAAACCGGAGGAATAGCACCAGATGAGGAACTGGAGCAACAGCATCAGAAGAAACAGCTGGAAATTCCATAGCCGAAGAACCATCAGTGGGAGCAGCCGATGAAAGCACTGGGTCAGAGGCAACACTTCTGCCACCGAGGCCAGACGGATCCGGAGGAACCGAAGTGTGAGACACTTGAAGCGAACGAAATTGTTCCACAGAAGAAATCGTAGGAGTCGAAGAAGGAGCACCGCGACCCGACCGAGATACCGCCGTCGACGGAGAAGAGTCGGAACCCAGAGGCGCAGTCGTCTCTCTAGCTAGCGATGGCGGAGTAAAAGCAAGAGCAGGGCACACCGCTTTGTGATGTCCAAACACCGTACAATGTTCACAGTGACGAGAGGTGAGGAAAGTGATGCGACGGATTTTATCATCACACTTGACGGTCAATTTCGTTGGGCAACGAGCAATATGGTTAGGAGGGCAAGACTATCTGGACTGTTCGCCGGGCGCTCAGGATTGAGCAATCTGCCGTATCTCGTCGTGCTGCAGAAAAAGTGCTGATGCGGCCGGCAACTCGACCGATAGTGGAGAGAGCGACGTATATCATTGTGTCCGTCACCTCTGGAGGAACAGGGTAGAACAAAACAGCGACAGTGCGCTGTGAAACAGGTTCAGGAAAAAGAAGCTGATTTCTTTTTTTTTTTTTTTTTTTTTTTTTTTTTTTGATTGGAGGTTTAACGACCACCGTGAGCAACTCAATGGGCTATAAGCAGTCGCCCGTCCCTAATTTAGGGTCACTGGTTCCAGGGAAGGGAGAGAGCCAGTGCCGAAAGACAAACACAACATCCATGCCTTACCGGGATTCAAACCCGGACCCCTTCGGACGAATGATCAGAGGCCATCGCTTAGACCACTGCGCCACCGGGGCGGCGAAGCTGATTTCGAATGGTCAGTCCCGTCTGAAAAATAGAAATAGTGAAGGCAACCTCCGTGAAGTACACGATCACCAACCGTGGACGACGTGACTTGTGTAAGATGGCAGAGGAAGAGAACATCCCTTTAAGGGCAGTGGCATAAATCTTTAGAGGTGTGCTCGGCAAGGCTTCACTGACCCCTTGCGCGAGAATCGAGATAAAAAAGAGGCCCCCGCAGAAGAATCCAGCGGGAGATCGAGGGTAATCTCATCGTTGTCACGACGTAGAAAAGGCTGAAGAGACACAGCATCCACATACACGATGGGCAGAGATACACGAGAAACTATAGCAGCAGTAGCCGCAGAATAAGACGAAACTGCTGTTGAGATGCTGAGGGCAGATGATGAACACTTCCAGAAGTATGCATGACGTCATCGTTTTTTTTTATTGGAGGTTTAACGACCACAGTGAGCAACTCAATGGGCTATGAGCAGTCGCCTGTCCCTAATTTAGGATCACTGATTCCAGGGAAGGGAGAGAACCAGTGCCGTAAGACAAAACACAACATCCATGCCTCACCGAGATTGGAACCCGGACTCCTTTTGAACGAACGATCAGAGGACATCGCTTAGACCACAAAGCCACCGGGGCGGCTCATCGTTCTACACGAGTGGAGAACTAGCCGACGAGCATGCAGACTGAGGAACATCGGTAGCACAGCGGGCTATTCTTCCACAAACGGGCGCACTCCTCATTTCTCACAGCTAAGACAGCGGAGCGCTAGAACAGCTCCTCGAGCAATCAACTGTTTTCGATCTGGCAACACTCAGTAAATATTTTGTCCATATTACTCTTCGATAGTATTAAAATTCCATGAAGCTGTCGTTGAATTGGTCTGTTGTTCTTATGCCTCAATGGAATTTGTATAGTCTCGTTAACGATGTCGTACGAGATAGAAAAACATGCATATTATGGTGTGAAACATATGGTTCAGTCGTCCGTAAGGGGTCCGGGTTCGAATCCCGGTCAGGCATGGATGTTGTGTTTGTCTTACGGCACTGGCTCTCTCCCTTCCCTGGAACCAGTGACCCTAAATTAGGGACGGGCGACTGCTTATAGCCCATTGAGTTGCTCACGGTGGTCGTTAAACATCCAATCAAAAAAAAAAAAACATGTGGTTCGCTACCCACCCTTGAAATAATAAGGAATCACGAATGGCAATAAATATCGCTGCTTTTCTTCTTAAATAATCTTTTGCTGTATATTTCTCAGAACGATTTAAAATACTTACTGTAAATACGAAAGTATAATTTTTTATCGGTTTCCCAACGTATAGAGTGGTAAGATCATTCTTTTTTTTTTCTTTTTTGTAGCTTTTTTTTCAACATCTCAGTTATAGTTTTCATTTAGTACATGATTTTTTTTTAGCTAGCTGAAGCCGGGTAAAGAGATGGTTGCAGGTTGGACAGTCACAATTTGACGCCCAACGTTGGGTCGAAAGAAATTTAAAAGCAAATGTTAACATGTGACAGTGCTTAATCAAAATTCTGAATTAAAAATTTGATATACATGGAATTCAACTTGGGGGTTTATTTTTATGTGTATAGTCGATAGCTCGGGGGCTGCTTTCGCAGTATAAGGTAATAAGTGTTTGTTTGTCTGCTCCTGTGAGAATTGAAATTCTGAAAACGTGTGGAAACATTATGTTGTGATTTTGTTCAATATAGTTTTTACCTTCTGCTTTTATTTTGCTCGGCGGTATTATAAAGAGCAAGTAAATTTTGGAGGTTTTTGTGTAAAGTTGAAGGCCAGATTTTCAGGGCAGACAGAAGAAGATGTGTTTTCCTTCATCCGTGATGTGGAATAGGAATTTGAGGCATATTGTGTTCAGGACCACAATCGTGTAAGATTAGTTACTGCATGTCTGAAGAGAAATGCATTTGCATGGTGGCGATATATTCAGGACTTTGGGCGGTCTCTTTCTTGGTATGTTTTACCAAACTACTTGAGAAGCAGTATTCACCATATCACACAAAAAGTGCCCTTATACGAGAGTTGAATTCCCTGCACTTTTGTGAGAGGGGAAAAAGTGGAACAATTTGTGTTCAGATTCCGTGAGCTCTATTCGAGGTGGCAGCTGGCTGCTGTGAAGGAGAAAACTGTGACCTCATTGTTGGATCAGCATCACTTAGGGTGTTCTTTGCTGCTCAAGGTATGTATAGTCTGTTAGATATAATTGAGATTATTCACCAGTAGCAAGAGGATTTGACAGGGGCATCTGAAAAGGTATCGATTGAACGAGTTAACAGTAATGTTCCTATGGCAAAGTTTCAGGAAGGGATTTCTGGTTGTCGATGTTACCGATGTGGGAAGGGGGACATTTCAAAGCTTCTTGTTCACTTCGTGATTCACATTAAGGAAACTCCTATATGGGAATTGCAGAGTGTCGTGATGGTCCCTGCTTGTTAATGGTATATTTACATTTACAGAATACTGTGTATCTTGCCCACAGAGATCACCTTAGAGGGAAAGAAGTTTAACCCCTTGGCTATCAGATGGCGTTAGATGGCTCACGTAAATCCCAGATTCCTGGGCATACTGACTTTGCAAGGAAAAGTTATACGTGATTCAAAAAATTGGGATTCCATATCATTCACAGAATGGTGCTGAACGCCAACGTATTTTACAACATATCTCATTCAACACGAACTGGACTATATCCATTCACCATAATGGTATGCCATGAAATTCTCATTAAATATTCTGAAAACTACACAAAATGTAAAAATGACTACGAGAAAAGAAATAACCCTCCAGAAACCTTTCACAAGCTTGTTGACAATATTTTAGAAGGTTCCAGAAGAAAGCGGAACAGATGTTGGGTGTGCTACAATGTAGAAAAACAAAACAAAATAACTAAACACTCATGCAATGCATGTGGAAAAGCTTTTTGTACCAAGGAACAATTCGAGCAATTTCATAAAGATTTGTAATTTTAATTTTCCTGTTTTTTTTTTCACTTTTGGTAACCAATCCTTAAAAAAATCTTACATGTTTTGTCTGTAATTCCAATAAAACAAAATCTACCACATGATGTTTCCTGTGCTGGTTTCACTGGTTTTACACCTCAATAAGTCATGTATCCACTTGTTTATAAACAACGCATATCAACTGAAAAATTGTACATCCGACACCGCTGGGATCGAACCCCAGATCTCTCGATAACTAGCCGAGTGCGTTCACTTTACGCTACAGTTCCAACAATTCACAGCTCTATTCGTGGTTTATCAGTCAGCATCTGACTATCGCCTTGAATTACCAAAAGCCAGAAATCCCCCTAAGTGCTTCTGCGGAAATGCAAAAAATCATATGGCTAAAAAAAAACCCCGAGGAATATTACAAAATAGAGTTTCTACAAAATTTTGGACACAGAAACAGTGCAACTTACTGCACGGTTCCACCAAAGGGGTTCATTAAATATGGAGATCTGGAAGAATGTGTGCTGAAAGGTGCGACACATCAGAACATAGCTTCATATCCGGAGTTAGACAAAACGTTTTCTTACGGCTCCCCTTGCTATGTTCCGTCAGTATTATAAATAAATTCTCAACAACAGCTGAGGCCAGTGGCGCACCCAAGAATTCCTTTTGGAGGGGGCTATATATACACTGAAGAGCAATTGAATTAGAGACAGCTGGCGCTGTGCGAATGTGGCGCTGTGGGCGGCCATGTAAACGGAAACGACATGATGAATGCAGCGATCCGACAATATAAGGAGTGATGCGATGGGAATCAGTAAGAGTCGGACGCAGTATGGGTAAGACGAAGGATTTAAGCGCATTTGATCGTGGGCAAATTGTCGGGGCCCGACGAATGGGTCACTCCATCTCGGAAGCGTTCAGGCACTGGGGTTTTCATGAGCCACTGTGTCACGGGTGCACCGTGAGTACATCGAATCCGGTAAAACCATCCCTGCAAGGGCCAACTGCCGTGGACAACAAGAGTGTGTGGATGAGCGGGGTCATCGTCTGCTAGCTCGCATTGTACCAGCGGATAGACGGGCCACAGTGCAAGAAATCACTCGGCAATTTAACGCTGGTGCACAAAAACGTGTAAGCAGTTATACCATCTAGAACCATCTCCTCGCTATGGGGTACAGAAGCCATCGTCCCACAAGGGTACCGCTGCTGACCACACATCACAGGATGCAAAGATTAGCATGGGCGCTGGAACATCGCCACTGGACCCTATACATGTGGAAAACTGTTGCCTGGACTGATGAGTCGAGATTCACGTTGGTACATGCGGATGGCAGAATACGAGTACGGCGCAAACCACATGAAGCGATGGATCCTTCTTGCCAGCAGGGTACTCTTCAAGTTGGTTAGGGTAGCATTCTCGTGTGGGGACTGTTTACGTGGACTGAAATGGGACCCCTGGTACGTGTGACATCGTCCCTCACAGGTCAACGTTACCGGGATATCTTGGACGACCATTTGCTCTCGTTTGTGCGTCTTCAACATCCCACTAGGAACCTCATCCTGCAACAAGACAATGCAGCTCCCGAATTGTATCCGAATGGTTGGATGAACACTACACCGACGTGGCCTCGCTTCCTTGGCCAACTAGATCACTCGACCTCAATCCCATCGAGAGATTTTCGAGGCTCTGACCCCCTCCATCAAATCTTCGTGAACTGTGGGAGCTTGTTCAGGGGTCGTGTGTTCGTATGGCTTCCCAACGCTTCCGGTGTCTTGTCGAGTCCATGCCGAGACGAATCGTCGCCGTCATCAGGGCAAAAGGTGGTGCTACACGTTACCAGACAGATATCTCTAATTGAATTGCTCTTCAGTGTATATACAGCTAGTATACATACACAATGTGTAAACATATATATATAGTATATATAGTTTACAGTGTACGCTTATAGTTTATATGCGGTTGTGACGTACGTTGCTCTTAATCTCTTTGGGAAGAAGACGCCATGTAATGTAAGACACTATGTAATATTTTTGAATGTTTCATTTGTGAATAGTATTTGAACTGTTAATAGCCGGTGCTTGGCCACCGCCATCTTCATACAACTGTTCTTACTGACGGCCACGTAGCTACTGATCATACCCGTCATCAGCACTGCGGTATTCTGCTGGTGCGCTATCTGGTGGTCGGTCGTTTGACATCACTTCATGTTGTATACTATGTTTTTCCGTTTTCTTCCACTCTTTGTTCGTTTCATTTCCTCCTGCACAAGAAATTTCCATGCAGGTTAAAGGTCTACATGGAAATAACCATTGCAATTGATGTTTTGGGTCTTTTCTGTAACAATGGCCTAGGCTGTTAATATTTGCCAATGCTTTGGGTGTACAAATTAATTCGATATTTTTCCAATCGGGTATCACTAACATTGTTTTCAAGACAATATTGAATCATTGGCGTTTTCATGTTTCTGTTTCCAGTCTTTTAAGAGTTCTTTCAAACGGATATTTCAGTTTTGTACTTCCAATATACACTGCTGGCCACCCAAAATGCAACACCAAGAAGGACACGAGATAGCAAAGTCAGATTTACTGGACACACAACAACAGATACAAAGATTAAACGATTGAGCTTACAGGCCCGTGCGACTTGCGGAACACGCAGACATCAATAGTTCGTGTGGCCCCCATGGCTGGCAATAACGGCCGCTACACGCCGCGGCATCGAACGAAAGAGGATTTGGATGTGGGCTTGGGGTATGTCAGTCCAGGCTGATTCCACACGTTGCCACAGTTCATCAGGGTAGCCGCGGGTGGTGCTTGCCGGGCCATTCGGTTGCCGATCAGCGATCAGACGTGTTCGATGGGAGATATATCTGGAGAACAGGCGGGCCACGGTAGCAATGACACCTGGTGGGATGTGAAGAATTGTTGCACGATGCGTTCCACGTGCGGGCGCGCATTGTCCTGTTGAAACGTGGCTGCTGGCAGGTCTTGCAGGTGAGGGAGGACTATAGGCTCCAAAACGTCGGAGATGTAGCGGTGGCTGTTGAGTGTACCTGCGATGCGTACCAGAGCGGTGCGGGTGTCATATCCAATTGCGTCTCAAACCATAACGCCAGGCGACGGACCGGTATGGCTATGCATAATGCAGGCGTCATACAGTCTCTCGCGGCGGTGCCGCCACATGCGGATCCGACCATCGTGGTGCTGCAGGCTGAAGCGGGATTCGTCGGAGAACACAATGTCGTGCCATTCTGTAGTCCAGGAGCAGCGTTCAAAGGCCCACTGCCGCCGTACTCGCTCGTGGTGTAACGTCAATGGTAATCGGAGCAATGGGCGCTTTGCGACAAGTCCCCGCTAATGCAGACGACGTCGAACGGTACGTGCTGCCACGCCCTAATTCCTGCGCTAACGTTCGTGATGTGGCGGTGTGAGCCGTCAATGCCCGCCGCACAACATGCCGGTCCTCTCGTTTGGTGGTGTGCCGCAGTCGCAGCAATCGCTCACGTTGGTCCGTCCGTCCCTCCTGCACCCACCGAATCCATACTCGCTTCACTGTGGCTGGATGTCGTCCCGCACAGGTGCCGATGTCTCGATACGATAAACCACCGTCGCGATAAGCCACTATTCGTCCTCCGTCAAACTCCGAAACGTGCTGGAATGACTGCCGAATTCTGCGACGAGGCATCAGGAAGCTTAAGACGCACAGGTATGGCAGCACAACACACTTTCACTACTTACACCCCGCCTTCTGTGCACCCTTCTTATAGTGCTTCTCGGAGGCGTGCCGAGCGCACATCATTTGCACATTCCCTGCAATGCTAATCGTTTGCATGTCCTCTCGCGGGTGACGCATGCTACGAATTTCAGGCCAATCGGATGCTTCCTTCTTGGTGTTGCATTTTGGGAGGCCAGCAGTGTAAATTTTAGGATTAATAGTTGGGCCTTGGTGTCTTCTTTGCGATGGTTTCTGATCATCCGTCCGAGATGGGTCCGGGTTCGAATCGCGGTGAGGCATGGATGTTGTGTTTGTCTAACGGCACTGGCCATCTCCCTTCCCTGGAACCAGTGACCCTAAATTAGGGACGGGTGACTGCTTATAGCCCACTGATTTACTCATGGTGGTCGTTAAACCTCCAATAATAAACAAAAAAAAGAAAAGAATGGATTTCCTGTTACTTGTCAGCAAACGTTCAATGCCTTGTACTTTTCTATATCTAACCCAAACTAAGAAATAAAATGGCGTCATGTGCAAAAGTAAGCAGAATTTGTGAAAAAATATAACACAGGTTTAGAACTTCGAGTTGTTTAGAATGTGATTCATATTTATGGCATTGTGAAAAGAAAAATGGCTATTGTGTAAAAAAATAAAAAAAATCCAGGTTTTGGATTCTAGACAGTCTGGCTGTGGTGGATAATCTCTGTATTTCAACATATGGTAAGCATACACATTTAACCAGCCAAACTCACACAGAATTTTTTTTTAAAAGTACTTTCTATTTTTATGTAATCACTACCCCACTGAGAAGAGAGCTAAAAAAACCCCAATAAAGTAATTAATGAGATCTATGGTAGTGGAAGTGTGTTTTGCTGCCAGACCTGCGCGTGGGAAGCTTCCTGATGCCTCGTCGCAGAATACGGCAGTCGTTCCAGTACGTTTCGAAGTTCGACAGAGGACGAATGGTGGCTTATCGCGACAGCAGTTTATCGTACCGAGACATCGGCGACCGTGTGGGACGACGTCCAGCCACAGTGAGGCGAATACGGATTCGTTTTGTGCAGGAGGGACGGACGGACCGACGTGAGCGATTGCCGCAGCTGCGGCACACCACCGAATGAGAGGCCTGGTATGTTGTGCGGCGGGCATTGACGGCTCGCACCGCCACATCACGAACGTTAGTGCAGAAATTACGGTGTGTTGCGCAACAACTGTGTCAGCACGTACCGTTCAACGTCGTATGCAGGAGCGGGGACTTGTCGCAAGGGCGCCCATTGCAGCGACTCCCATCGACGCTACACCACCGGCGAGTGCGGCGGCAGTGGGCCGTTGAACGCCGCACCTGGACTACGGAATGGCACGACATTGTCCTCTCCGACGAATCCCGCTTCTGCTTGTAACACCACGATGGTCGGATCAACGTGTGGCGGCACCGCGGCGAGAGACTGTATGAAGCCTGCATTATGCATCGCCATACCGGCCCGTCGCCTGGCGTTATGGTTTGGGACGCAATTGGATATTTCACCCGCACCCCTCTGGTACGCATCGCCGGTACACTCAACAGCCACCGCTGCATCTCCGACGTTTTGGAGCCTGCAGTCCTCCCTTACCTGCCAGCGGCCACGTTTCAACAGGACAATGCGCGCCCGCACGTGGCAGGCATCGTGCAACAATTCCTCAAAGCCTACCAGGTGTCACTGCTACCGTGGCCTGCCTGTTCTCCTGATATGTCGCCCATCGAACACGTCTGGTCGCTTATCGGCAATCGAGAGGCCCGGCAAGCATCAACCACGGCTACGCCTGGTGAACTGTGACAACGTGTGGAAACAGCCTGGACCGACATACCCCAAGCCCACATCCAAAGCCTCTTTCGTTATTTCGTTCGATGACGCGGCGTGTAGCGTCCGTTATTGCCAGCCACGGAGGCCACACGAACCATTGATGTCTGCGGGTTCCGCAAGTCGCACGGGCCTGGAAGCTCAATCGTTTCATCTTTGTATCTGTTGTTATGTGTCCATTAAATCTGGCTTTGCTATCTCGTGTCCTTCTTGGTGTTGCATTTTGGGTGGCCAGCAATGTAGTAATGTACGTAGAAATTTTCTGAATACTATGCAGATAAGAAACTTACATTTATCAAACACAAAGTTGGTGTAGCTCATATTGTCACATTTCATGAATGTGTAGACAAATACTAACTTCCCATTGGCAAGATGTGTTCAGTAATTGTGAATGACAAGTCTGTTCTTATGTTGTACATTTAACCAATCTTAAAAGAACTTCAACTTGGTAAAAGCTAATAATTGAAATCTGTAAGTTAACCTTTTTTTAAATCTGAAACAGGTCTAACCTTCAACTCCACTAATGTTGTTAGTTGACTCCAAACACTAACTTTACAATTCTGGAACGTTTATAAACAGTTAAAAACGTACTTACACTATAAAAAGGTTAATTAAAAACTGACACATCAAACCAGACAGGAGATCCTAATATTTTCACCCAGCAGGTGTGGGCATCATCAGGAAAGGGTTGTTCCTAATACAGTGGATGTCTGCAGCCCAATGTCAGCCACACTGTCGGGTAAGTCGATCAGAGAATGGCTCAAACTGATATGCGCCGCTGGTTTTATCTGTGGGAAGTTGCAGTATGAATCCGATTGCTATTAGTTTCGTCGTGTGTGTCGAGCTCTCACATTTTGCGAGTGTTTATGTGGAAAAATCGTGCGTGGGATGGTTTACAGTGGTGTGACGCGTTCATGAATGTTCCGTGCTTCTTTTGATGAAGTTTGAGAGCGCTGGGTGTTATAGTTTGGTTATACGAAGAGGTTTATTTTGTGGTTGTGCTTTCCGTTGACGAGTTCTGCAAATGGCGATATCTGCCAGCCATGTTGCTCGTGCCCATCGAGAGGAAGCTGTTCGACGTGGAGCGAGATCTACTGATAAGATATCGCCGAGTGTTTCTCCCGTGACCTCTGACAGGGTTGCCATGGTGATTGACCTGAGCTTCTCAAGAGACAAGAATCCAACTCGTCAAACCGGTTTTGGAAATCAACAGAGTTTGTCTTCGCGTGTCCCTGCTGAAGGAGTTTCTTCGGCGATAAGGATGCAGGGCGGTGTTGCTATGGAGACGGAAAATAGCACTTGGGCATCGGTGGTTGCCATGGAGAATTCTGCTAACACGAGTGATCAACGCTGCGCTTCAGACATTGAGTGCCAGGGAAATCGGTTTCGTCTCACTTTCGAAAAGGATTCCAAGGTATGTCAAGATTTTCATGATCTTTCTGAGAAAACTATTATTTTCCATGCGTTACCACAGACTTCGTTATCTGTATATTTGAAAGCTTTGGAAGAACGAGTGCCGAGAGAGGCAATTAAAGGAATCGGTCGTAGTAAACGTGGTATATCAGTGTTGTTTATCAATAGTGCCGATTGTAAACTTGTTTTAAAGCAAGGGATTTCTATAAATCATCAAATTTTGTATCCTGCTTATTCACGTGAACGACCGATCACTGTAACTTTGTCTCCGGTGCCACTTGAGGTACCGGATTCTGCGTTGATAGTTCTTCTTTCTCAGTTTAGCCGGGTGGTGGGACCAGTTCATAGAGTTATAGAAGCCCCGAAATCTTAAAATTATTGTCATGTTGGAGGGTTGAAGCGGACTCTTCGGGTTATCTTCCTGAATGAATCAGCTCTTCAGACATGTCCCAAAGAGGTTGGAATTGTATTGGATTGTCAGAGTTTCACGTTTAATATTTATAC
This sequence comes from Macrothele yani, assembly GCA_039090855.1. NCBI lineage: Eukaryota > Metazoa > Arthropoda > Arachnida > Araneae > Macrothelidae > Macrothele > Macrothele yani. The sequence continues at coordinate 192,999,079 of CM077009.1, read as the reverse complement.
AGGAATTTTTTGTTACGCTTGCAATGAAAGAGGGCACATCCGTGCTAAATGCACATATGTACATAGGCCATCCCTGAGGAAGGATTTTTCCGATTCCCATGAGGAAAGAATTGCTGTAGCTGAAGGTAGATCAGACTTAGAACATGGTATTACACATGTCGTTGACCTGGTTCCTACCGTGGCTGAGACTTGTGAAACCCGAGTGGTGGGTCCGGTCAAGCCAATAGAGAAGACATTGATTGACATGCCGACTTCTTTGGATCCTGGGACTCGGACAACAGCAAATATTGGTACTTTGAGCATTGCTGACTTACATAAATGTTCAGTAGCATTGCAGAATTTCGCAGGGAACTCAAGTACAGCTGTGACATTTAAACGGCCACGCATTGATTCAAGGGGTGATCCGTTAAAACGGAGCAAAGCTAAAGACTATCTTCAACCGGAATTTATCCCTCGTGTAGATCTTTCTTTTCTTCTGGATCCTGATTTTGACGAAGATAGAGGTAAGCCATCACGGTATCGTCTTGTCATGGAACGTATTGCATCTTGCCCTGATTATGACGAAACTTTGGTGCCGCCCCGGTGGCGCAGTGGTCTAAGGCGTTGGCCTCTGATCATTCGTCCGTAAGGGGTCCGGGTTCGAATCCCGGTCAGGCATGGATGTTGTGTTTGTCTTACGGCACTGGCTCTCTCCCTTCCCTGGAACCAGTGACCATAAATTAGGGACGGGCGACTGCTTATAGCCCATTGAGTTGCTCACGGTGGTCGTTAAACCTCCAATCCAATCCAAAAAAAACTTTGGATTTTTTCGAATTGAAAACTTTTTTGTGCCTAATAAAAAGATATGTCCACTCACTCCGGAGTTTTACGAGTTAAATATGTATAAATTAAATGCTATTGTACATCGTTTGGATGCCGTGTTGAATTGGATAATTACGAAAAATCCTGTTCCTGAACTTTTAGACACTTATTACGAAACATGCTATAAACGTATAGAGGATGTTAAAGCTTTCATAAAGAGACATAATGTGATTAACGATTATGTCTTTGATGTGTAGAGATGCTTCAGATGTATTCCTTGATGTTGGTTTCCTTTTTTTCTTGCAGTGTTTTTGAAATGTTCTTGGACTTTAATAGATATGGATTTCTGCTTACTTATGTTTTAAATTAGCGTTGTTAATTAATGATTCAGTTTTTCGGGTAGCTTTGTTAGTAAAATAATGTAATGTTGTTGTGTTTTACAGCCCTGGCTCTCTCCCCTCCCTGGAGCCAGTGGCCCTAAATTAGGGACGGGCGACTGCTTATAGCCCATTGAATTGCTCACGATGGTCGTTAAACCTCCAATCAATCAATCAATCAATCAGTATGAATCCCAATTACTAAAATGCATTTTCCTTTCTTTTATGTTTTTATTTTTTTCTCCTGTTTTTCTGTCTTGCATCTAACTGTATTAAACCTTTCCAATGAGTTGGTATTTGTTTTGTTTCATTAAAATTAGAAAGTCTGTTTATATTTTTTTGTATTGAAACAGTTTCTGCCAGTCCCAGATACCTTTCAGATTTACAAGTACAGCAACTTCCAACAGGTGGCACCAGCATCGCACATCATTTTGGGTCACTCTTTGATCGAGTTTTTTTTTTGATTGAAGGTTTAACGACCACCGTGGTTGGTTGGTTGGTTGGAGGTTTAACGACCACCGTGAGCAACTCAATGGGCTATAAGCAGTCGCCCGTCCCTAATTTAGGGTCACTGGTTCCAGGGAAGGGAGAGAGCCAGTGCCGTAAGACAAACACTACATCCATGCCTCACGGGATTCGAACCCGGACCCTTCACGGACGAATGATCATAAACCAGCGCTTAGACCACTGCGCCACCGGGGCGGCAATCGAGTTACCCAACATTCACTCGCAGGTAGGTGTTGACCAACCCTTTTCCTTAAGATGTCTACAGCTGCTGGGTGAAAATATTACAATCTCTTAATTGGTCTGATGTGTAAGTTTTTAATCAACCTTTCTAAAGAGTATATACGTTTCTAACTTTTACTAGCATACCAAATCGACGGAGGCGTCGTTACGCTGCCCTCTTCCACAGGCGGTGATGCACGACCTTCTTCGAGTGGAGGGTCAAGCTCCTTACACGGGCTTCCAACTACGCCTTCCTCAACACTTCCAGTTTCCAGAGCTACTGCATACGTGGACGATGCGATGAACACTTCTTATGGTGGAGTCCCTCTTCCTTCTTCAACTCCAGTGACGTCATCTGCTACCTACTCTACTACCACTGCCGCTACGACTACTCGAAGCTCTTCCCAGCTCAAATATGCAGGTGCCGAGGCCTTTAAATCCTGCCTTCGTCGCACAGATATTATCATTACGCTTGACATTCCAGGGGACTCTCCTGCCGAGACAGCCTTCACATCGAACCTACAAAGGGGCGTGTGCTTCGAAGGTTTGCCTAATACCAATATTAAGGAATATGCTACTGCCATAAAAAGCATTTACAATCCTACTGCAATCTTTCACATGTTCCGGCGTGCTGGGAAAATTATTGTAAATTTTTCCACAGTGGAGTTTGCTAATTCCATATTACGGAAAGGCCCCACTCTCGGAGACAGACATCTCTTCCCAGACCCAGTAGCAGGGCGCCCTGTGAATGTGTCATTTCGCCTCGTACCTCCTGAGGTTACGGATACGATGTTGTTTGCGGTGCTCTCTAGAGTCGGAAGGGACGTTGGTGACATTAAGACTCCTTCGGCAGTACCCAAGGACAAGGATGACTTTTCTATGAATGCACGTGACGTATGTCTGATCTTGATTAGGGCAAGAGATCTCAGATTCCCACCCAGCTAACAGTTAAATGTCAAGGACAAATTCGGAAGATTGACTTTTTAACCGAATTTCATTGCAGCAATTGCAAGGAACTTGGTCATTTTTATAAGGTGTTCACCAAGAAATCTACTGCTTCTAAGACACCTGGTCATCCAGCTGCTCCATCGCAGACTGCACAGTCTGACTCCTTACTTTGTGCTTCGTCAGTGCCCCTTCCTGACCAGACCGCTGGGTCCTTAGCGGCCGACTTTCCTCCACCTCTAAATGCGGCCCACTATCCAGAGTTGCCTGACAATGCACCATTTCGTGCACCTGATATTCCTGCTAAAACCGTTATTCGACGGGTTTTGTCTGTAACCGACATCTCGACCGCTGATACCTAAGGCGAATATCAAAGTGCTGAACAAGTGTTGAATGACAGCGCAGAACCTGATCCCCGTTCATGTCGTGACGAGTGGCAGGCGCCAAAACCTCATCGCCTTACTGCCAAGCTGGGCCGCGCTCGCGGGAATACCGCTGGTTCCTCTTCCCGGACTCGCGCCTCTCCTACCGTCTTGCTTGATGTTGACACGTCTTCTGGTCCTTCCGACATTCCGCAGTTTCTTGATGAACTCCTGCACACCTCATTAGTATTGACTTCTCAATCACACAGTCTTACATACAGTATGTGGAGTTGTATGAGGCGGTTGGTGCTAACCAACGACCCCGTGCTACAGAACGCTTTCTTAAAGCTCACGGGTCTAATCTTCCTGCTGTACTTAGCCAGCAGAAGGAAGTGTACAAGGTTTTCACGGAAGTTGCCACTCCAACAGGAGATCTTGCTAAAATCATTCAGTCCATTCATCGCAGGATCGAGAAGATTCAAGTTGCAGTGTCGAATGCTTCCACACCAACTGAAGACTCAGTTCGTTCAAGTTAGCGACTTCGAACTGTCGTGGCTTTTCCTGTGAACATGCCAACTCTCTTGTGTACGAGGATCTGGTGGAAGAGTCTGTCTACCTCCTTTTACTACAGGAGACCAATTGCACTCCCAATACGTCATTTAACAGATGGCGTAATTTGCCCTGCAATTTTCACCATGCATATCGCCAGTTGTCGTTCAGTGGCATTGATATCGGCATACACCGCCGTATTCTCAGTAATATTGTATCTTTTTCTGTCACAAACCTGCATCTTAATTTATTACAGTGTATCACATTGTGTACTAATGCTGTTACGTACCATGTATTTAGCATTTATGTACCTGCTGATGAAATGCTGGTTGACTCTCTATTCCTTTGTCTTCGAACCGCGCTTACAGCGGTCGTCTCCGGGGACTTTTGTGTCATTCGGGGGAAAGGGGGGGGGGTTTCAACTGCACGCTGCGGCCGGTACTGGACCGAAGTCATTCCCACCGTGAATATCGGTCTCATCTTGTTAATCAGCTAACTCAACTTCTATCCGAGTTTGAGTTTGTTGATTCTTTTCCACATTTGCACCCGGATACTATTTCCTTTACATGGTGTACTAATCCGGCTCGTGGCTCCTTTGCCGCTCGTCTTGATGGAATTTACACCTCTTCTTCGTTTCTTTCTGCCAAAACTGAGGCGAGACACCTTCCAACGGTCTCGTCAGACCATAGCGCTGTATTCCTTTCCATCTGCGTCTCTCCGTAACCACGTTCATCTCGACGTTCTTGGACGGTTGATGATACATTCCTGCAGGACGACGATTTCAGAATTGCGGTTGAGAGATTCTTAATTGAGCGACAACATCTACTCGCTACCACTCCCAGCGCATTACGAGTATGGCTTGATGTCAAAAGCGATATGATCTCATTTGTCCGCCAGTATACATTTGTCGCATCTAATAACCGAAGAATGGTGATTGGTAATCTTCGTCGGTTCCTTTCCACGCTTTCACTAATGGATCCATTGTTCTCGGAAATTCAGGCAGAACGCTTGTTCACCTACAACCGCTTGGACACCAAGCTGTACGACGGCTGTCAAGATTTTCATGATCTTTCTGAGAAAACTATTATTTTCCATGCGTTACCACAGACTTCGTTATCTGTATATTTGAAAGCTTTGGAAGAACGAGTGCCGAGAGAGGCAATTAAAGGAATCGGTCGTAGTAAACGTGGTATATCAGTGTTGTTTATCAATAGTGCCGATTGTAAACTTGTTTTAAAGCAAGGGATTTCTATAAATCATCAAATTTTGTATCCTGCTTATTCACGTGAACGACCGATCACTGTAACTTTGTCTCCGGTGCCACTTGAGGTACCGGATTCTGCGTTGATAGTTCTTCTTTCTCAGTTTAGCCGGGTGGTGGGACCAGTTCATAGAGTTATAGAAGCCCCGAAATCTTCAAATTATTGTCATGTTGGAGGGTTGAAGCGGACTCTTCGGGTTATCTTCCTGAATGAATCAGCTCTTCAGACATGTCCCAAAGAGGTTGGAATTGTATTGGATTCTCAGAGTTTCACGTTTAATATTTATACAGGAATTTTTTGTTACGCTTGCAATGAAAGAGGGCACATCCGTGCTAAATGCACATATGTACATAGGCCATCCCTGAGGAAGAATTTTTCCGATTCCCATGAGGAAAGAATTGCTGTAGCTGAAGATAGATCAGACTTAGAACATGGTATTACACATGTCGTTGACCTGGTTCCTACCGTGGCTGAGACTTGTGAAACCCGAGTGGTGGGTCCGGTCAAGCCAATAGAGAAGACATTGATTGCCATGCCGACTTCTTTGGATCCTGGGACTCGGACAACAGCAAATATTGGTACTTTGAGCATTGCTGACTTACATAAATGTTCAGTAGCATTGCAGAATTTCGCAGGGAACTCAAGTACAGCTGTGACATTTAAACGGCCACGCATTGATTCAAGGGGTGATCCGTTAAAACGGAGCAAAGCTAAAGACTATCTTCAACCGGAATTTATCCCTCGTGTAGATCTTTCTTTTCTTCTGGATCCTGATTTTGACGAAGATAGAGGTAAGCCATCACGGTATCGTCTTGTCATGGAACGTATTGCATCTTGCCCTGATTATGACGAAACTTTGGTGCCGCCCCGGTGGCGCAGTGGTCTAAGGCGTTGGCCTCTGATCATTCGTCCGTAAGGGGTCCGGGTTCGAATCCCGGTCAGGCATGGATGTTGTGTTTGTCTTACGGCACTGGCTCTCTCCCTTCCCTGGAACCAGTGACCCTAAATTAGGGACGGGCGACTGCTTATAGCCCATTGAGTTGCTCACGGTGGTCGTTGAACCTCCAATCCAATCCAAAAAAAACTTTGGATTTTTTTCGAATTGAAAACTTTTTTGTGCCTAATAAAAAGATATGTCCACTCACTCCGGAGTTTTACGAGTTAAATATGTATAAATTAAATGCTATTGTACATCGTTTGGATGCCGTGTTAAATTGGATAATTACGAAAAATCCTGTTCCTGAACTTTTAGACACTTATTACGAAACATGCTATAAACGTATACAGGATGTTAAAGCTTTCATAAAGAGACATAATGTGATTAACGATTGTGTCTTTGATGTGTAGAGATGCTTCAGATGTATTCCTTGATGTTGGTTTCCTTTTTTTCTTGCAGTGTTTTTGAAATGTTCTTGGACTTTAATAGATATGGATTTCTGCTTACTTATGTTTTAAATTAGCGTTGTTAATTAATGATTCAGTTTTTCGGGTAGCTTTGTTAGTAAAATAATGTAATGTTGTTGTGTTTTACAGCCCTGGCTCTCTCCCCTCCCTGGAGCCAGTGGCCCTAAATTAGGGACGGGCGACTGCTTATAGCCCATTGAATTGCTCACGATGGTCGTTAAACCTCCAATCAATCAATCAGTATGAATCCCAATTACTAAAATGCATTTTCCTTTCTTTTATGTTTTTATTTTTTTCTCCTGTTCTTCTGTCTTGCATCTAACTGTATTAAACCTTTCCAATGAGTTGGTATTTGTTTTGTTTCATTAAAATTAGAAAGTCTGTTTATATTTTTTGTATTGAAACAGTTTCTGCCAGTCCTAGATACCTTTCAGATTTACAAGTACAGCAACTTCCAACAGGTGGCACCAGCATCGCACATCATTTTGGGTCACTCTTTGATCGAGTTTTTTTTTTTGATTGAAGGTTTAACGACCACCGTGGGCAACTTAAAGGGTTATAAGCAGTCGCCCGTCCCTAATTTAGGGTCACTGATTCCAGGGAAGGGAGAGAGCCAGTGCCGTAAGACAAACACTACATCCATGCCTCACGGGATTCGAACCCGGACCCTTCACGGACGAATGATCATAAACCAGCGCTTAGACCACTGCGCCACCGGGGCGGCAATCGAGTTACCCAACATTCACTCGCAGGTAGGTGTTGACCAACCCTTTTCCTTAAGATGTCTACAGCTGCTGGGTGAAAATATTACAATCTCTTAATTGGTCTGATGTGTAAGTTTTTAATCAACCTTTCTAAAGAGTATATACGCCGCCCCGGTGGCGCAGTGGTCTAAGGCGTTGGCCTCTGATCATTCGTCCGTCAGGGGTCCGGGTTCGAATCCCGGTCCGGCATGGATGTTGTGTTTGTCTTACGGCACTGGCTCTCTCCCTTCCCTGGAACCAGTGACCCTAAATTAGGGACGGGCGACTGCTTATAGCCCATTGAGTTGCTCACGGTGGTCGTTAAACCTCCAATCAAAAAAAAAAAAAAAAAAAAAAAAAAAGAGTATATACGTTTCTAACTTTTACTAGCATACCAAATCGACGGAGGCGTCGTTACGCTGCCCTCTTCCACAGGCGGTGATGCACGACCTTCTTCGAGTGGAGCGTCAAGCTCCTTACACGGGCTTCCAACTACGCCTTCCTCAACACTTCCAGTTTCCAGAGCTACTGCATACGTGGACGATGCGATGAACACTTCTGATGGTGGAGTCCCTCTTCCTTCTTCAACTCCAGTGACGTCATCTGCTACCTACTCTACTACCACTGCCGCTACGACTACTCGAAGCTCTTCCCAGCTCAAATATGCAGGTGCCGAGGCCTTTAAATCCTGCCTTCGTCGCACAGATATTATCATTACGCTTGACATTCCAGGGGACTCTCCTGCCGAGACAGCCTTCACATCGAACCTAGCAAGGGGCGTGTGCTTCGAAGGTTTGCCTAATACCAATATTAAGGAATATGCTACTGCCATAAAAAGCATTTACAATCCTACTGCAATCTTTCACATGTTCCGGCGTGCTGGGAAAATTATTGTAAATTTTTCCACAGTGGAGTTTGCTAATTCCATATTACGGAAAGGCCCCACTCTCGGAGACAGACATCTCTTCCCAGACCCAGTAGCAGGGCGCCCTGTGAATGTGTCATTTCGCCTCGTACCTCCTGAGGTTACGGATACGATGTTGTTTGCGGTGCTCTCTTCAGTCGGAAGGGACGTTGGTGACATTAAGACTCCTTCGGCAGTACCCAAGGACAAGGATGACTTTTCTATGAATGCACGTGACGTATGTCTGATCTTGATTAGAGCAAGAGATCTCAGATTCCCACACAGCTAACAGTTAAATGTCAAGGACAAATTCGGAAGATTGACTTTTTAACCGAATTTCGTTGCAGCAATTGCAAGGAACTTGGTTATTTTTATAAGGTGTTCACCAAGAAATCTACTGCTTCTAAGACACCTGGTCATCCAGCTGCTCCATCGCAGACTGCACGGTCTGACTCCTTACTTTGTGCTTCGTCAGTGCCCCTTCCTGACCAGACCGCTGGGTCCTTAGCGGCCGACTTTCCTCCACCTCTAAATGCTGCCCACTATCCAGAGTTGCCTGACAATGCACCATTTCGTGCACCTGATATTCCTGCTAAAACCGTTATTCGACAGGTTTTGTCTGACACCGACATCTCGACCGCTGGATACCTAAGGCGAATATCAAAGTGCTGAACAAGTGTTGAATGACAGCGCAGAACCTGATCCCCGTTCATGTCCTGACGAGTGGCAGTCGCCAAAACCTCATCGCCTTACTGCCAAGCGGGGCCGCGCTCGCGGGAATACCGCTGGTTCCTCTTCCCGGACTCGCGCCTCTCCTACCGTCTTGCTTGATGTTGACACGTCTTCTGGTCCTTCTGACATTCCGCAGTTTCTTGATGAATTCCTGCACACCTCATTAGTATTGACTTCTCAATCACACAGTCTTACATACAGTATGTGGAGTTGTATGAGGCGGTTGGTGCTAACCAACGACCCCGTGCTACAGAACGCTTTCTTAAAGCTCACGGGTCTAATCTTCCTGCTGTACTTAGCCAGCAGAAGAAAGTGTACAAGGTTTTCACGGAAGTTGCTACTCCGACAGGTGATCTTGCTAAAATCGTTCAGTCCATTCATCGCAGGATCGAGAAGATTCAAGTTGCAGTGTCGAATGCTTCCACACCAACTGAAGACTCAGTTCGTTCAAGTTAGCGACTTCGAACTGTCGTGGCTTTTCCTGTGAACATGCCAACTCTCTTGTGTACGAGGATCTGGTGGAAGAGTCTGTCTACCTCCTTTTACTACAGGAGACCAATTGCACTCCCAATACGTCATTTAACAGATGGCGTAATTTGCCCTACAATTTTCACCGTGCATATCGCCAGTTGTCGTTCAGTGGCATTGCCATTGGCATACACCACCGTATTCTCAGTAATATTGCATCTTTTTCTGTCACAAACCTGTATCTTGATTTATTACAGTGTATCACATTTTGTTCTAATGCTATTACGTACCATGTATTTAACATTTATGTACCTGCTGATGAAATGCTGGTTGACCCTCTATTCCTTTGCCTCCAAATTGCGCTTACAGCGGTCGTCTCCGGGTACTTTTGTGTCATTCGGGGGAAAGGGGGGGTTTCAACTGCACGCTGCGGCCGGTACTGGACCGAAGTCATTCCCACCGTGAATATCGGTCTTATCCTGTTAATCAGCTAACTCAACTTCTATCCGAGTTTGAGTTTGTTGATTCTTTTCCACATTTGCACCCGGATACTATTTCCTTTACATGGTGTACTAATCCGGCTCGTGGCTCCTTTGCCGCTCGTCTTGATGGAATTTACACCTCTTCTTCGTTTCTTTCTGCCAAAACTGAGGCGAGACACCTTCCAACGGTCTCGTCAGACCATAGCGCTGTATTCCTTTCCATCTGCGTCTCTCCGTAACCACGTTCATCTCGACGTTCTTGGACGGTTGATGATACATTCCTGCAGGACGACGATTTCAGAATTGCGGTTGAGAGATTCTTAGTTGAGCGACAACATCTACTCGCTACCACTCCCAGCGCATTACGGGTATGGCTTGATGTCAAAAGCGATATGATCTCATTTGTCAGCCAGTATACATTTGTCGCATCTAATAACCGAAGAATGGTGATTGGTAATCTTCGTCGGTTCCTTTCCACGCTTTCACTAATGGATCCATTGTTCTCGGAAATTCAGGCAGAACGTTTGCTCGCCGCCCCGGTGGCGCAGTGGTCTAAGGCGTTGGCCTCTGATCATTCGTCCGTAAGGGGTCCGGGTTCGAATCCCGGTGAGGCATGGATGTTGTGTTTGTCTTACGGCACTAGCTCTCTCCTTTCCCTGGAACCAGTGACCCTAAATTAGGGACGGGCGACTGCTTATAGCCCATTGAGTTGCTCACGGTGGTCGTTAAACCTCCAATCAAAAAAAAAAAAAAAAAAAAAAAAAGAACGCTTGCTCACCTACAACCGCTTGGGCACCAAGCTGTACGACGGCTGAAGACGGTACATCTTTCAAATTCCTCACATTCCTACGAAGTTCTTTCACGGACGGAATCCACGCAACGCGCGTCTTCATCTATTCGGCATCTTCGCTACCCTGATGGGACGGTTACATCAGATCCATCTTCTATTTGTTCCTATGTGCGTACTTTTTTCGAGACAAATTCCGTGCGGTAGCGCAGCCACTTGATCTTTAATGTACTTCTATTTTCTCCTCTCTCCTACAGGTACAATCTCATCGCTGCCTTCTGTTCTTGGTGAGTTTCGGGAGGCTATTGCCTCCCTTAATTCACATGCCTCTCCGGGACCTGATGGCCTTCCTCACTCATTCTACCGCGCTTTTCTTCCGTCTCTTCTACCTTTTCTACACGCCTATTTTTCTTGAGCTTTCTCTTCCTCTGCGCAACCGACGGAGTTTACTACCGCACACATCATCCTTCTGCCAAAAAAAGAAGACCCTCTGGACCTGACAAGCTGGCGCCCTATTTCCATCTTAAATCCCAATTACAAATTCTTTACCGAAATTCTGTTTTTTTTTTTTTTTATTGTAGGTTTAGCGACCACTGTGAGCAACTCAATGGGCTGTAAGCAGTCGCCCGTCCCTAATTTAGGGTCAATGGTTCCAGGGAAGGGAGAGAGCCAGTGCCGTAAGACAAACACAACATCCATGCCTCACCGGGATTCGAACCCGGACCCCTTACGAACGAATGATCAGAGGCCATCGCTTAGACCACTGAGACATCGGGGCGGCAAATTCTGTTTTTCCCTTTCTTATTTCTTCTGACCAGTCATACACTGCGCCTGGACGATCTATTATTAGAAACATCTCATTTCTTCTCAATCTGGTTTTTCTCTCTCAGAAACATTCAGAACCACTTGCTAAATTTAGATCAAAAATCCGCTTTCGACAACATTTCACACAATTATCTTTCCGCAGCTCTTCTCCGTTTCGGCATTCCTCCTCATTTCGTAACCCTTCTCTGCAGCCGTTATCGAGGCGCAAGCTTTCATGTTCAGACGACCTCCTTTTTAACGGCAAAAATTCCATTTCAGCGAGGGATTTGGAAGGGTTGTCTTCTTCCGGGGCAACTCTTTGCCTTGGCATTTGAGCCATTTCTCCGGGCTGCGCAACGTTCTTTACTCTCTGTTTTGCCACCGCCTGTTTCAAGTACCCGTAACCACAGGTCCGTTTTCACAGCACATGCAGATGACGCAACATTTTGTCTTCGACTGAACGAGCAGTTCGACCGTCTACTTTCAGTTAACGATCAGTATGCTACTGTTTCCGGAGCATCTCTTAATGCTACTAAACCTTCTGGTCTCTGGTGTGGGTCGTGGGTGGGCCGTACTGATGTCCCTTGGGATATAGTCTTGTCCTCCACGTCCCAGAAAGTTCTGGGGGCCCACATTGGACAGCCTCTCATCGCTGGATCAGCTACACGGGACAGCCTTCTTCATCGACTTCGAAGCAAGACGGCGTTCTGGAGATTTAGCCACTCCTTCACCTCCTATTTCCAGCGAGCGGACACTGTGCACAGATATCTTCTTTCACTTTGCTTGTTCTCCAGGAACTCGGCACAATTTCGTTCTACGCAACTCACTACTGTCAACAGTCTCTTCACGGCGCTCATCTGGCCGGCCAAGCATTGGGTTGCGGCCGCGACACTACAACTACCTGCTTCTCTCGGAGGTATTCGTTTGCCGGATATCCACCTTTACTACCGGGCTCATCGCATAGTCTCCTTCATTCGTCTTCTCTTCGCTCCTTCTCCTTGCACCACTCGTGATGCCATTATCTCCATTCACGATCTGTCCTTTTCCGTTCTTCTGTTCCTTCGGATGAATTCTCCTCATTCTGTTAAAAAAATTTCTCGCTCTTCATTCAGAAGCTCTAATGTTCTTCCGTTCTCTTCCTCGTGCGCCCCCGTCTATCACCAACGACCTTCTCGTCGAACCAGATTTCTTCTCGTCACTCATCCACCCCCGATGAACCGAACTTCGCTCAGCTTCCATGGTCCCGCTCCGGTATTCTTACTGTTCAAGCCCTTGTTAACAATGACCCCCTCCTGGAAGACCATCTCCACTCTTTCTCCTGTTCCTACCCCCTCTCTCGAAAAGGACTATGTTCTTCTTCGTTCCTCTCTTCAGGCCCTTCACCCTTCTTTTGTTTCTGCTCATGGTGTTCTCTCAGTTCGCGGTCCTAGCCTTCCCTTTTTCCTCTCTTCGGGGAGTTCTGTTGCTATTATACCCTCCTTCTCCACTGCTTCTCTCTACCAGTTTCTTCGTGCACCTCTCGCTATTGCCCACCCAATTCCGAACGCCCCTCATTCTCTTACCCGTCCTATTTGGTCGGCTTCCTTTTCTCCCCTTTCCTCTCCGCTAGCGCGTAACTTCACTGGCGGTTTCTTCACCGTCGACTTCCTGTCCCTCTGCTGTATCGCATGTCTCTCACTTCTTCCCCAGTTTCTTCTTACTGTGGATCTGAAGGTGATGTTGCTCATATATTTTGTTATTGCCCGATATTACTTCCAATGCTCCATCTTGCGTTCCGTATTGCTGATCGTATTTGTGGCCAGGACCTGCCTTTCGAGGTGTATCCTTGGTTACTGCACAAAACATCCGCCGGCACGTCTACCGGATGTGTGTACCTTCATTTTTGTCCTTGTGAAACAAGTAATTTACCTTTACTACCAGTCTCAACGCACCGTTTCGGCACCATCTCACATTCTACTTGCCGGTGATACGCTTCGTCAGATATCATCGACTCACAGCACGTCTCAGAATCGAGCATACTGCGGCGCAATCTACTTCCTTTCTTACCACATTCAAGATGACCTCAGCACAGGAGTCCGGATGGTTTTATTTGGATGGAACGTCGCTCCATCTTTTTTCCTAGCTTCTTCTATTTCTTATTTTTGGTTGGTGTCATGGGTGGCACTGCCTTCATAACACAAGAGTCCAGTTCTCGTGGTTTTGTTTTCCTTAGGTCTCTCCCGGTGTAGAGACCTCCGCCGCGGGTGCGGTACTTGAGCTTCTTTTGTTAGCGACGGTGTTATGTTTTAATTTGTCTCTATGTTTAGCACTTGCACTATGAGATCTCTGTACATTATTATGACACCTTGACCGCACGAAGAAGTTTCTGTGGTCCTTTGTGAGGGCATTTTTTGAATTTGTCTGTATTACTCTGTACATACTGTTTTGACTTGCTTGTACATAGTATTTATCAATCATGTATTGTATCCACCATTTTCTTCGGTTTTAAGTGCGATTTTCTTGTATGGTATTACTGCGGCAGAGTACCGTTAGAGTACCGTTCTTGTGCTCGCATCGGTTTTGTCATTCTGTGCCCCATTACCGTATGTTGTCTATCATTTTATATTACGCCCTGTGCTCCGTTAGCGCATCCTGTCGATGCGACTGTTTTTCTTTTTCTCCACGCTCCGCGGCTCTTAGCTGCTTATGTGAAGAGTCTTCGCGGGTTTTTCTTGTTCATCATCTGCTTTAGTGCACAGTGCTGGACTTTTGTAAGTGATTTCGCGTCTATATGCCTGTATATATTTTCTATTTACGGTTTTGCAACTATATGCCTATATTTTTTTTTTTTTTTTTTTTGATTGGAGGTTTAACGACCACCGTGAGCAACTCAATGGGCTATAAGCAGTCGCCCGTCCCAAATTTAGGGTCACTGGTTCCAGGGAAGGGAGAGAGCCAGTACCGTAAGACAAACACAACGTCCATGCCTCACCGGGATTCGAACCCGGACCCCGTTCGGACGAATGATCAGAGGCCATCGCTTAGACCACTGCGCCACCGGGGCGGCATATATGCCTGTATATCTGTGACTTCACATCCTATGCCTGTCTATCCATTCTATTTGCGAGTTTGCATCTATATACACTGGTGTACAAAAATTAAGGACGAAGAGGAGTAATTAGCATAACAGCGGAACGAGCAGGCAGAACGGACCGAAAGACCACTCAGGTGATAGACTAGGGTCCGGTACGGTAGGGCATGTGCGTATATGCAGCATGACGTAGGGGGAGGGGAGTGTCGGAAGGGTATAAAGCACGCGGGTGGTGTATGCTCAGCAATTCGGTGAAAGCTATTGCACGGTGTACATCGTTTTGAACGACGTTGAGTTGCTGCCATCGCGTGATATGGCCAACAGGCAATCCAGTAGACGACATATGGATGACTTTACCCGAGGTCGCGTCATTGGGAAGTTGGAAGAAGGTCGAAGTGTGACTAGTGTGGCCGAGGAGTTCGGGATCGCTCACAGCATCGTTTCACGAGCTTGGAGAGCATTTCAAACGACAGGAACAGCTGTCCGAGAGTTTAACAGTGGTCGTCCACGAGCTACCACGGCGGCGGACGACCAGTATATTGTCCTACAGGCGAGAAGAGACAGCGGGAGAAATCGCAAGGCACGTTAAACAGACAACTGGACGTCCGTTATCGCGTTTTACCGTGGCCAGGAGCCTGCACAAAAGTGGTCTATTTGAACGACGACCAGTACGGTGTGTGCCATTAACGCCTGCTCATAGGAGACGGCGGTTTCTGTGGTGCCAGGAACACAAGAACTGGACACATCAGCAATGGGGTCGAGTTCTCTTTACGGATGAGAGCCGATTTAGTCTGACGAGCGATTCGGGACGTGTGCAGATCTGAAGAGAGCACGGAAAACGCAATAACACCTCCGACATCATCGAAAGGGACCGGTTTGGAGTTGGCTGATTCTCGTTTGGGGCGGTATCATGCTTGGTTGCCGTACTGACCTCCACATCTTCCAAGGAGGTTCAGTCACTGCTGTCCGCTATTGTACCGAGGTTCTCCTGCCTCACGTGTGTCTGTTTAGAGGTGCTGTAGGTCCTGAGTTCCTCGTCATGGAAGACAACGCTACACCTCATCCTACAGTGGCTGTCGCAGAGCTGTTGGAAAGTGAAGATATTCAACGCATGGATTGGTCCGCAAGGTCCCCGGACCTAAATCCAATCGAACACATGCAGGACCTTCTCGGGAGACGCTTGGCAGCACGTCACCAGCCGCCAGTAACGATTCCGCAGCTGCGATTGGCGCTACAAGTGGAAAGGGCCGCGATGCTTCAACAGCTCTTTGACAACCTCGTCCTCAGCATGGACAGACGTTGTAAATCCTGCAACGCAGTCAGGGGTGATCATATCCCCTACTAAAGACTGGATTTTTCTTGGCAGCTGCCTGTCACACGGACGTTTTTGTCTTCTGTCCAGTTGTGCTCGAACGAAGCTACCTTTTCAATAGTGTGCCTTTGTATCCTTTGGATTCCTTGTTTGGACGGTTTTGCTTACTCGTCCCATATTCTAACATTTTGGGCATTTCATGGTATGATTTGAGTCGATGTGGATCACTTCTGCACGAAGTTACATTCGAAAAACTGTCTTGTACATAATTTTTGCACGCGAGTGTACCTGTAATTATTTTCATTCTGTATTTTATCTGCACTATGAGCTGGTGTCACAGGTTCATAGCACTGATCTCATAATGTTTACTCTGTGACCCCCCCCCCCGTATGCACCCGTGTGCTGTTTTTAACATTTTATATTTTGGTTATTGGATGCCCTTGGCCTATACATGTGTACATTTTCATCAATTCATGTACCTCACTTTTTCTTTTGATCTGATTTGGCATCTGCATGTAAATATGTACAGATCATTACTTATGCTTTATTTTACTGCTTAAATGTCACATGTTTCATTATGTTTTGTGCATTATTTCAATGTCTTGGAGACATTGCTCCGGTTTATGAATATTTTTGTTATATTTAGGTTTTTACTATGTAATTCGTTATTTCTAAACGTTTACCTTAGCACTTTGTTTCACTGTATATCTTATATTACAATGCTTGCCATACTTTCTATTCTATATATATATATTTCACGTCGCTTGTGGCGTTCTTGTATCTTTTCTTTCTGCAATAAAATTTGTTGAAACTGAATGCAAGTTAATCCTTAATGGCACAAAGATTGAACAAGTGAATCAGTTATACTTAGGAGGTATGTTTAACAGAGAGAACGAATTAGATGGCAAAATTAGTAAGCAAATGATAGCTGCCTTTGGAGAATTTCACAGGAATGATGGGTTCTCAAGGAAGTCCGAAATGGCTGTGAATGAAAGTGTAATTGTTCCTACTCTGATGTACGACAGTGAAACCTGATTACTGCAGAAAAGATATAGTTGTTTGTGTGCTGGGGAATTGGGGAGATACGTTACTTACGTAGGTTTGTGGGAAGACATGTTCTGATCATGTGAGGAATGAAGATGTGTTGTAGTTGTGTACCATGAAGCAAAATGTTATGAAGGTGGAGCCTAATATTCTAAGATGGTTTGGCCATGTTGAAAGAATGAGTGATGAGGTACTTGCTAAGATAATTTTTTCAGCCCAAGTGACAGGAAAAGTAGAGAAAGGCCAAGGAAATCATGGGGAGACCAGTTTTGGGAATGTCAGCATGAGAAGGAGATTGCAAGTATGCAGAACAAAAGTTCTGTGCGGCATGTGATGGGTATTGATGAAGTTCGTGCTGTGTGCTGAGATTGTGGTAAATGGATGGAGACGTTCGATGCACCAACAGTAGGTAAATTTTAGTTCCATCAGGAAAATGTTTACTTGGTGGACAGTCTTTCTTTGAGGAGCTAACCTCCGAAACGCAAACAATAGCTTAATGATATGTAAGTACTACTAATATTACTCTTTGGTACACCTTTTGTTTACATGAAAGGTACCAAAAAATTAAATAATTCATGTTACAAGTATGCATGCTTTAAAAATTTTTATATTTTTTTAATTTTTCGGTAATTATGTTCAACAACTGTCACAGTGATATATAGTAATATAGTTGTCACAGTGATATATAGTAATATAGTTTGCGACAGTGTTTATAAATTTAATAAAAACAAAACTAACTCTCAACTAACGTTTTCGTTAGTGGTGAGGCAGTTAGTGTACTGACCATAAAGCAAAAGCTGTCTTCTAAAAAAGAATACCACACGGCTAGTGCAAACTAAAATCACTTTTTCCAAAGGCTGCACAACAAATTTTCTACGGTCACTATTGCAGGAAACTCTAAACTCAGTAAAACAACAAAATTCAATTGTAATTTCTTTAAAAAATCAGATGGAACTGGGGGAGGGGAAAGGTTAGGGAAATGTTTTAGATTTTTGAATCCTCATTCTCACCAGAAAATTGAAAAGATAAAACAAAACCCTGATCGTTTTTAACTTGCACAACTCGTGAACCTGACTACTAACAGCACGACCTTGGTTAAAGCTTATAAATCTTACAGGCTTACACATTTCTGAAAATGAAAAGCATGACTTGATTGATTGATTGATTGGAGGTTTAACGACCACCGTGAGCAACTCAATGGGCTATAAGCAGTCGCCCATCCCTAATTTAGGACCACTGGCTCCAGAGAAGGGAGAGAGCCAGTGCCGTAAAACACAGCAACATTACATTATCTCACTAACATAGCTACCCGAAAACTGAATCATTAATTAGCAACGCTAATTTAAAACATAAGTAAGCAGAAATCCATATCTATTAAAGTCCAAGAACATTTCAAAAACACTGCAAGAAAAAAGGAAACCAACATCAAGGAATACATCTGAAACATCTCTACACATCAAAGACACCATCGTCAACCACAATATGTTTCTTTATGTAAGCTTTAACATCCTCTATACGTTTATAGTATGTTTCGTAATAAGTGTCTAAAAGTTCAGGAACAGGATTTTTCGTAATTATCCAATTCAACACGGCATCCAAACGATGTACAATAGCATTTAATTTATACATATTTAACTCGTAAAACTCCGGAGTGAGTGGAGATATCTTTTTATTAGGCACAAAAAAATTTTTCAGTTCAAAAAGATCCAAAGTTTCGTCATAATCTGGGCAAGATGCAATGAGTTCCATGACAAGACGATACCGTGATGGTTTATCTCTATCTTCGTCAAAATCAGGATCCAGGAGAAAAGAAAGATCTACACGAGGGATAAATTCCGGTTGAAGATAGTCTCTAGCTTTGCTCCGTTTTAACGGATCACCACTTGAATCAGTGCTGGGTCGTTTAAATGTCGAAGCTGTACATGAGTTCTCTGAAAGATTCTGTAATGCTACTGAACATTTCTGTAAGTTAGCAATGTCCAAAGTACCAATATTTGCTGTTGTCTGAATCCCAGGATCCAAAGAATTCGGCATTTCAATCAATGTCTTCTCTCTCGGCTCGACTGGATCCACCACTCGGGTTTCACAAGTCTCAGCCACGGTAGGAACCAAGTCAGCGACATGTGTAATACCATGTTCTAAATCCGATCTATCTTCTGGTACAACAATTCTTTCCTCATGGGAATCAGAGAGACTGTTCCTCAAGGGAGGTCTATGCACATACGTGCATTTAGCACGGATGTGCCCTCTTTCATTGCAAGCATAACAATAAATTCCTGTATAAATATTAAACATGAACCCATGAGAATCCAGTACAATTTCAACCTCTTTAGGACAAGTTTGAAGAGCTGATTCATTCGGGAAGATAACCCGGAGGGTCCGCTTCAACCCACCAACATGACAATAATTTGAAGATTGCGGGGGCTTCTATAACTCTATGAACTGGACCCACCACCCGGCTAAACTGAGAAAGAAGAACTATCAACGCAGAATCCGGTACCTCAAGTGGCACCGGAGACAAAGTTACCGTTATCGGTCGTTCACTTGCATAAGCAGGATACAAAATTTGATTATTTATAGAAATCCCTTGCTTTAACACAAGTTTACAATCTGCACTATTTATAAACAACACTGATATACCTCGTTTACTACGACCGATTCCTTTAATTGCCTCTCTCGGCACTCGTTCTTCTAAAGCTTTCAAATATACCGGTAACGAAGTCTGTGGTAACGCATGGAAAATAATAGTTTTCTCAGAAAGATCATGAAAATCTTGACATACCTTGGAATCCCTTTCGAAAGTGAGACGAAAGAGATTGCCCTGGCACTCAATCTCTGACGCACAACGCTGATCACTCGTATTAGCAGAATTCTCCTTATCAACCACAGACGCCCAACTGCAAGTTTCCGTCTCTATAGAAACACTCTTCTGCATTCCTATCGCAGAAGAAACTCCTTCAGCAGCAACGCACGAAGACATGCTCTGTTGATTTCCAGGACCGGTTTGACCTGTTGGATTCTTATCTCTTGAGAAACTCGGGTCAATCACCATGGCAACCCTCTCACAGGTCACCGGAGAAACACTCGGCGCACTTAACGATGACTTCTTATCAGTAGATCTCGCTCCACGTCGATAAACATCCTTTCGATGGTCACGTGTAACATGGCTGGCAGATATCGACATTTGCAGAACTTTTTTTTTTTTTTTTTTTGATTGGAGGTTTAACGACCACCGTGAGCAACTCAATGGGCTATAAGCAGTCGCCCGTCCCTAATTTAGGGTCACTGGTTCCAGGGAAGGGAGAGAGCCAGTGCCGTAAGACAAACACAACATCCATGCCTCACCGGGATTCGAACCCGGACCCCTTACGGACGAATGATCAGAGGCCAGCGACTTAGACCACTGCGCCACTGGGGCGGCATTTGCAGAACTCGTCAACGGCAAGCACAACCACAAAATAAAACTCTTCTTATGAATAAACTATAGCACTTAACGCTCTCAAACTTCACCAAAAGAAGCATGGAACATTCATACATCCGTCACGCTACTGCAAACCATCCTACAAACGATATTTCAACATAAACACAAGCAAAAACCTGGGAGCTTAAAAAACAGGACACACGACGAAAGCCATATAGCTATGGAGGTGAAAAAAGCATGACTTGAAATTGACTTCTTTGAAGTCAATTTGAAACATCAATCTTATGCACCACTGAATGAATCTTCATTTAGTGATTAGGAACGGTCCTGTTCAAGTTCCTTACAACCCTGTAGGAGTTATTTATGTACATGAATGAGCATATGCAACAAAAGATTACTCTTCTGAGAAAAATGTCTCGAGCATACATCACACTGGTGAGGCTCTTCACCTGTTTGAAGAAGTATGTGCCTTGAAAAATGACTTCTGTAAGCACGGTTTCAAGTGAATATCACACTGACTGATGAGGCTATTTCATTGTGTGAAGGTACATCTGCTTAGAAAGAGCACTTTTCTCAGCAAACCATTTCAAGCACACATCACACTGCTGAGAGGTTTCTCCTGTGTGAAGGAGAACGTGCCTTTAAAAATAAATCCTGTAAGCACTGTATCCAGTAAATATCACACTGACGAAGCTATTTACCTGTGTGGAGGTGGATCTGCCTTGAAACACCACTTATCACCAAATTGCTAGGAGCATACATCCACTGGTGAGGCTATTTATCTGTGTGAAGGAGCTTGTGCTCTGAAAGATTACTTTTATCAGCAAATTGTTTGGAACATACATCACACTGGTGAGGCTTTTCACCTATGTGAACCAGCATATGCCTTGAAAGATGACTTTTACGAGTAAATTGTTTGGAGCATGTATCACACTGGTGCGGCTTTTCACCTGTGTGAATGAGCAAGTGCTTTGAAAGATTACTTTTATCAGCAAATTGTTTGGAACATTCATCACACTTGTAAGGCTTTTCACCTGTGTGAATGTACATGTGACGTGAAAGATTACTTGAATGAGTAAATCGTTGGGAGCATACATCACACTGGTGAGGCTTTTCACCTGTGTGAAAGAGCATGTGCCTTGAAAGGGTACTTTTATGAGTAAATAGTTTTGAGCATATATCACACTGGTGTGGCTTTTCACCTGTGTGAAGGTACACGTGACTTAAAAGATGACTTTTATGAGTAAATTGTTTGGAGCATATATCACACTGGTAAGGCTTTTCACCTGTGTGAAAGAGCATGTGCCTTGAAAGATGACTTTTTGAGTAAACTGTTTGGAACATACATCACACTGGTGAGGCTTTTCACCTGTATGAATGAGCATGTGAATTGAAAGAGTACTTTTATCAATAAATTGTTTGGAGCATATATCACACTGGTGAGGCTTTTCACCCGTGTGAATGAGAATGTGTCTTGTAAGATGGCCTTTACAAGTAAACAGTTGGGAACATACATCACACTGGAGAGACTTTTCACCTGTGTGAATGAGCATGTGCCTTGAAAGATTTTTTTATCAATAAATTGTTTGGAGCATGTATCACACTGGTGTGGCTTTTCACCTTTGTGAAAGAGCATGTGCTTTGAAAGAGAACTTCTTTGAGTAAACTGTTTGGAACATACATCACACTGGTGAGGCTTTTCACCTGTATGAAGGAGAAAGTGCCTTGAAAGAGTACTTTTGTCAGTAAATTGTTTGGAGCATATATCACACTTGTAAGGCTTCTCACCTCTGTGAAGCCGCATGTGTCTTGTAAGGTGACTTTTACGAGTAAACAGTTGGGAACATGCATCACACTGGTGAGGCTTTTTACCTGTGTGAAGAAGCATATGCACTGAAAGATCACCTTTCCGAGCAAATTGTTTGGCACAAACATCACACTGGTACGGTTTTTCACCTGTGTGAACATGCATGTGCCTGGAAAGATAACGCTTACATGCAAACTGTTTTAAGCATACATGACATGGGTGATTTTTTTCACTTGACTGAAGGAGACTATGCCTTGGAATGCAGCATGTTTCACTTAGCTGCTTGGAACACATGTCAGAATCAAAAGATTCTGTTGCATGCACCTTTACATGCATTAAGAAACTCTCCTTCTGTTTGAATTTCTTGTGACACACATTACACTGGAAAAGTTTTTCAGTTGTATGAAGTTCCATATGTCTTGCAAATGTGGATTCTCCAGAGAGTTTCTTGAAGCATATCTCACATTCCAAGTTATCTTTACTTTTACGTGTAATGATGTGCATTGAAATATTGATTTGTGCTCTCACTTCTTTTGCAATTAATTGTTCAGTGACTTCTCTTTTTCTCATAGAATGCTTCAGCACCGATTCCATGCTAAGGAACTTACAATTTTTATTTATTCAGAAATCTGCAAGTCTAATAATTTCCATTTTTGACATTACGTGATGTCATGAATTGAACAATGCATCCCCTTTCCAATGAATTGTGCTGTCCACACATGCAAAGAAAAATGTCCACATTACTGTCTTGTGCAATATCTAAGAGAGCATTGGGAATGCTTTAAAAAATCTCATTAATTCACTCTTGTAAGAAAAATATAGAAATGGGATCATACTTGCTTTGAAAGTATATTTTGCGAAACTGCTCTTCAAATTTTCAATAAAGATTTCAGAATGCTGACAAAGAAAAAAGTTTACTGATTTTACAGTTGTCACCAATGGAATGACGTGACAGACTTTCATCATTATAGTGAACTTAAGATGGTATTTCGTCTCTTCTGTAAAATTCTGTGTGCTGGAAATTGGAGGTAAATGAAGTGAACAAAAACACCTTTAGATTCACATTACTCAATTTCTTTCAAAACATTTTCACAACTTTCGCGAGACGCAAATAAAAGAACGAAATTCACAGAATATTATATTTTTACAACAAATTTTGAAAAACAAAAGTTACCTTTAGAGGCGTAATATCGTCAGGGTCTGTTGTAATGATTTGGCCTTATCAATTAATTATGCTTTTATTACTTACTTAGATTTTCAGATTGACTAATTTGTCCTGTAGTGAAAAATAAACCGTGTTTATCTTTTATTACCTTCTTTAATTTTAAGCCAATTGTCATAGCGTGCTATAACTACTTTCAACGGAACAGGAGTACGTAGAAGGATCTGTTCTTAATTCTGCGTTGAAGCCAACGAACCATACGAGAATCGCCATGTTTATTGAGATACAGAGTGTTGCCAAGTTAAATTTTCAAAAACCAGTACATTTCACAACCTCCTTGAGAATTCATCCCAAAAAAATTCCTAGATTAAGGTGGTTCCACCTAAAATCTCTACCTTGTGTTTCCAATGGTAAAATTTCTTTACATATTTTCATCGCAATGATTGTATTCCCAAGAATGAAAATTTGCACATTGATAAAACTAACTTTAAGTTATAGCATGGGGTTCTTAACACTTGCTGAAATATAACCATAATAATATTAAAAATCAATCATTACACTTTCAGTAATGTTAAGACCTGTTAATAGAATGCGGGACCTGTACGTTTTTGACGTCATGTAGACAAACAAATGCTAGGCTGCTTAATTATGGTTATGTTTTCGCAAGTATTAAGTACCCCATGGTATAACTTAAAGTTCGTTTTATGGCTGTACAAATTTTCATCCTTGGGAATATATTAATTGCAAAGAAAATATGTAAAGAAATTTTACCATTGGAAACATAAGGCAGAGATTTTAGGTAGTACCACCTCAATTTAGAAATCTGCAGGGGTTCTTTGTTCTTCTACAATACACAATATATCGCTATCGGAATGGTCTAAAGAAGTAGTTCTGATAACATAAAAAATTGCACTTAATTTCCTTTCTTCAAAGAAAATCTAGCTGGTCTGCAGAGATCAATAATGTAAAATCTGATAGAATGGATCAAATGAACTGTGGAAGGTACACTGTCAGAATTTGGACAGAACTGTTATTCTAATCAGATCATCGTCGCTACCGCTATCCTAAATGTTCATTTTTTCTACAAGATTATTTTACATGTTAAAGTTATGACATAAGGAACTTTAACGCATATACTTTCTATGCACCAACCAAAATACAGTTTTTGAAGTCATGTTTCTCTGATTTGGCTTCGTAACTTTTATTATAGAGAAGATTTTACTGCAGTCCATAAGTGAGAGGAAAGTAACAAATATGCCATAGATTTCGACAATAGTGGGAACAATTTTGCTTTCATAACCATTTTGTTATTTCTTGCACATGATCAAATATCATGCTCTGTGACCTACATTCTATTTTTAACTTTCATTTTTAGCTCCTTCAACTATGTAAATTTTAATTTGTTCTCTTTCGAATTTTCCAAACTTAAAGTGATATTTTCTCTCTCACGTGAATGGAGGTTTGGCAACAAACCTACGTTCAGCACGTAAGTGACATATGCATGCTGATAAGAACGAGAAAAGTTTTATATATATTGCGACGCAGTTGTTTGTGGGTGGAGATGTTAGATCTTTCGTGAGCTTATTGATTGAACAAGAGCTAATAACGTATATGAAGTTATATTATTATTACCGTCTACATAACTACGTTATGAAGTTGTATGTGTATGCAACTCTCTGTGATAGGTTCTTTGTCGTGAAGGTTCTACTTTTGTGCTGGATGTGCCTGCTACTATACCCGAGGGACAGCGGTTTTCTTCGGCCGTGTCCCTAGGGGTTTGTAATGATGCCTTACCCGATGTTAAATTGAAGGTCCATGCAACGACAATTAGGAAGCGATTTCGAGGTCAATAGATCACTCACATGTTTCGCTGTGATCAGCTTGTTTTCATTTAATAATAATAAAAATTATTCGCACGACATAGTCATTTGGGTATCACGCTGTCTCCGTACGACATGAAAAAATCCAGCTTTCAAAATTGCAAATTAAAACCATATTTATTTACAGGTCTAAAAGTCAGTTAAAAAAAACAAGATTTTCGGAGCTCACTAGGCTCCATCGTCAGGTCCAGTGCCGACAAGTCACCTGGGGAGCTTACATTATAAGCACCAACGGTAGACCCACAATTCATCTGGTCGCCAGCCTCACCTTTCGGTGATACCAGTTTGATATGGTTAAAGTTCAAAATCCAATGGAAATCAAAATAATTCCTCACCTTCAGACCGTCGCTCTAATGGCTCGATCAAACGTCTCCACTGACGGGGCACAAAAGACGGAAGTTCCAAATTACAGCAGGTTTCACCATTCTTTAGGATAAACAGGTCTCTGCGAAAAATACAGTTCGTTTGGTGACATTGGAGTTGAGTATCTTCACTTCAGACCAGTTCGGAATATATCTACCTTGGTTGACAGCAACTGAAAAGGCAGTAGAGGTGTTGCCTGGGCGTAGAGCATACTGATGCTCAGACAAACGGATCTTCAATGTCCTAAGTGTAGAGCCAATATAGTATTTTAAGGCACCCTTGGGGTCCCCATTGATGTGGGGTATACAGTAAACACCAGGTTTATGCAAGGTAGGTACTGCATCTCTGTCGTTACGTACTAAAGAGAAAATATTTGTTGAGCTTATGCCGAAATCTAAGTTATTTTTGTGACATACTCTTTTTAAAATGGGAACGATCGTAGAGTGGTAATCTAGTTTACCAACAAATTTTGCTTGACTGGATTCAGGTGTTAATGTCGTGAATCTCAGCTTCTGGACTTTTTCTACCAAACTTTTGAATATAGTGGTTAGAGTAACCAAAGAAACAGGCTAAAGTCGAAATCGTAGACATTTCTTCTGTCCGATTTCTGGTGGACGAAGAGTGCGTGAAGGTCCTTTTAATTAGAAAGCGTAGAGCAGAGGCTTTATGTTCAGGAGGGTGAGCTGACGAAAAAGGAATGATACAAGGTGTGAACGTTGGTTTACGATATACAGAAAACGCCAGCTGGTTGGTGTCCAGGTTGCGAGGTAGTAGAATGTCCAAAAAGGGTAATTTACCCTCAACCACATGTTCTTTGGTAAACCTAATTGTTGGACACTGGGAAGAGAGGCAATCCATAAATTCTTCAAGGTGCACTATTGAGTGAGGCCAAAAGATTAACATGACTTCAACATAGTGAAGAATGAGAGAAAGTTTTTATGGGCAGTCAGTCAAAACTCTCTGTTCCAGGGTCTGTAAAAGGATTCCAGCCAAAATGGGGGAGAGCAGGGAACCCATCGGTGCGCCTTCTAACTGCTGAAAAAACGTACCATCAAATCTGAAATACGAACGTTTCACTACTAGCTTTAGGGCCGAAATCACGGCTTCACATTCGAAAGGGGAGATATGTTTTCATTTATTTTACACACGCTGAGTTTGTTGAAGACCTTACCATTAATAGCATTCGGTCGCGGGGTCCTTTGTGCTTGCTGATCCGGTGACAGAGCGACCAATGACTGTCTCTTTTTACCCTGGGCCTCCTGAGGCAACAGATGTCATGCTCCGTTCCGTGGTCATGTCCTTTGGTAGAGTTGTCGGCGACTTCAAGACTCATTCGGCCGCACCGAATAATAAAGCAGATTGTTATATTCTTGGTGCTCGGCGTACGGTGCGTGTGGCGTTTTGTACTCCGGATGCTCTCACTACTCTTCCAACTCGACTTACAGTTATGTGTGCAGGCCAGAGTCGCCGCATCGACCTCCTAACTGAGTTCCATTATAATGCATGTCGCCACATTGGCCACTTCTAGAAGTAGTGTCCTGGAGTTTCTCCTTCTGTCAGGTCTCCGCCTGCTATGTCGTCTGCATCGGAGTCTACTACTATTCCCTCTTTGGCGATTTCTTCAGTGCCAGAATCTAGTGCTACGCTTTGTCCTGATGCTCAGCCTTCCCAGCTTACGAAGTCTCTGCCTCTTCCTGATCGGAACCCGTCAGGCGTTCCTGTTTTGTCTAGGAATATCTGTACTTCTGAAGCTGTTTCTGAGATGGAGCTTTCATCTACTTCTTCTACTGTAGCACACCCTCGAGAGACTACTGGGACTATAATTTCTACCCCTCCTGTGGAGCCCGCCAGTGTGATGGACTGTACTTTCACCGACGTGCCGTTTGATGATCGATGTGCACGCATTGATAAGCGAAACGTCTTCAAGCCTCCTAGAGGTACTGCCAAGCGTAGTCGCCCACGAAGTAATCGCTCCTGCTGCTCTTCGTCCAGCACCTACTCTTCTCCTGCCTCCTCGAAAGGGTGGAGCTTTGCAGATGATCCTGCTGCTCTCGCTAAGGCAGCTGTACTTGCGCAGCTTCAAAGGGTTTGTCAGACCTGTCCTATCACTGATAGGCCGTTATCTCAACGGCAATTGTTTCGTCTTTTTTCAGTTGCCCAGGATTCACTGTTCAACTTCGTTACATACCTTTCTCAATGTAATTTCCCAGTAGCCGATGTTGTTCTTCAGCAGACGGACCTTTTATCCGAATTTAGACAAGCTGTAGAGATGAATCGTGACCTTTACCTTGTTGTGCTAGACTTGCTGAACTGGCCTTAGCCGCCACACGAGCTGCCGGATCTCTTCGTAGTGTTGTTGACGATTGAATTGGCTTCATCGTGACTTCTCGCCAGGTCACAAAGTTCATTTGCCTGCATCTTATGCTTTGTGTCACTACAGTGACCTTGTGACTTTTCTTCGTCTATGGGTGACCTCACGTGTCTCTTAAGCCTTTACACATATTTATGATTGAACTTTTGCTATGCGACAGTGTACCATTTTACACCCAGAGAATCTCTGGGCTCTGCTTTTCCGCAAGTTCATTAAATGTCTTTTTTTTCTGGAGTATGTTTTATCTTATATGTTGTATCAAAGATGGCTCACCAATAAAATTTGTTGAAAACTTCACCTAGTCGTGTTTTCTTGAGCTGTGATTTATCAAGCTATTTTTGTGTGTTCCTGGGCGTTAGAAGTATAACATTTCAGTTTCACTTACTTTTGACAAGTTGGTGGTTCGATTGAGGTTACTCCCGAGCTGGTGAGTTGTCATTTTGTTGAATATCTTGCATTATTTACTTTTTGGTCGGTAGTGTCCTTACTCCCGGTGACCCGTCGTCATGTTCCATCGTTGGAGGCGTTGCTACGTTGCCCTCTTATTCAGGCGGTGATGCACAAGCTTCTTCGAGTGGAGCATCCGGCTCCCTTCTCGGAATCCAAACTACGCCTTCCTCAACCCATCCAGTCTCCAGCGCTACTGTACCCGTAGACGATGCGATGGACACTTCTGATGGTGGAGTCCTTCTTCTTTCTACAACTCCAGTGACGTCATCTGCCACCTACTCTACTACCGCTGCCACTTCTCGTGGCGCTTCCCAGCTGAAGTGTGTAGGTGCCGAGGCCCTCAAATCCTGCTTTCGTTGCACAGCTACTACTATTACGCTTGACATTCCAGCGGACTCTCCTACCGAGACAGCCTTCACATCGAATCTAGCAAGGGGTGTCTGCTTCGAAGGTTTGCCTAATACCAAGATTAAGGACTATGCTACTGCCATAAAAAGCATGTACAATCCTACTGCAATCTCTCACATGTTCGGGCGTGCTGGGAAAATTGTTTATTTCTCCACAGTGGAGTTTGCTAATTCCATATTACGGAAAGGCCTCACTCTCGGAGAGAGAAATCTCTTTCCAGACCCTGTAGCAGCGCGCTATGTGAACGCGTCATTTCACCCCGTACCCTCTGAGGTACAACTCTGAGGTACGTCATTTCATTGTACAACATCGTATCCGTAACGGATACGATGTTGTTTACGGTGCTCTTTTCAGTCGGAAGAGTGGTTGGTGACAACAAGACTCATTCGGCAGCAACGAAAGACAAGGAAGACTTTTCTATTTTTGGGGCCCGTCGTGTTGCGCGGGTTGTCTTTTTCTTCGCAGTCCGATATAGCTGAGATTCCCACCCAGCTCACAGTTAAATGCCAAGGACAAGTTCGGAAGATTGACTTTTTAACCGAATTTCGTTGCAGCAATTGCAAGGAACTTGGTTATTTTTATAAGGGTTGCACCCAGAAATCTCCCTCTTCTGGGACACCTGGTCAACCGGATGCTCTATCAAAGACTGATCGGTCTGATTTCTTACTTCGTGCTACGTCAGTGCCCCTTCTAGACCAGACCGCTGGGTCTCTAGCGGCTGATCCTCCTCCACCTCTAAATGAGGCCCACTATCCAGAGTTGCCTGACAATGCACCATTTCGTGCACCTGATACTCCTACTGCTACTCCTGTCTGACACCGACATCTCAACCTCTGATACCAACCATTCTTCGACGGGTATTGTCTGACACCGACATCTCAACCGCTGATACCAACCATTCTTCGACGGGTATTGTCTGACACCGACATCTTAACCGCTAGTACCAACCATTCTTCGACGGGTATTGTCTGACACCGACATCTCAACCGCTAGTACCAACCATTCTTCGACGGGTATTGTCTGACACCGACATCTCAACCGCTGATACCAACCATTCTTCGACGGGTATTGTCTGACACCGACATCTCAACCGGTGATACCAACCATTCTTCGACGGGTATTGTCTGACACCGACATCTCAACCGCTAGTACCAACCATTCTTCGACGGGTATTGTCTGACACCGACATCTCAACCGCTGATACCAACCATTCTTCGACGGGTATTGTCTGACACCGACATCTCAACCGCTAGTACCAACCATTCTTTGACGGGTATTGTCTGACACCGACATCTCAACCGGTGATACCAACCATTCTTCGACGGGTATTGTCTGACACCGACATCTCAACCGCTAGTACCAACCATTCTTCGACGGGTATTGTCTGACACCGACATCTCAACCGCTGATACCAACCATTCTTCGACGGGTATTGTCTGACACCGACATCTCAACCGCTAGTACCAACCATTCTTCGACGGGTATTGTCTGACACCGACATCTCAACCGCTGATACCAACCATTCTTCGACAGGTATTGTCTGACACCGACATCTCAACCGGTGATACCAACCATTCTTCGACGGGTATTGTCTGACACCGACATCTCAACCGCTAGTACCAACCATTCTTCGACGGGTATTGTCTGACACCGACATCTCAACCGGTGATACCAACCATTCTTCGACGGGTATTGTCTGACACCGACATCTCAACCGCTAGTACCAACCATTCTTCGACGGGTATTGTCTGACACCGACATCTCAACCGCTGATACCAACCATTCTTCGACGGGTATTGTCTGACACCGACATCTCAACCGCTAGTACCAACCATTCTTCGACGGGTATTGTCTGACACCGACATCTCAACCGGTGATACCAACCATTCTTCGACGGGTATTGTCTGACACCGACATCTCAACCGCTAGTACCAACCATTCTTCGACGGGTATTGTCTGACACCGACATCTCAACCGCTGATACCAACCATTCTTCGACAGGTATTGTCTGACACCGACATCTCAACCGGTGATACCAACCATTCTTCGACGGGTATTGTCTGACACCGACATCTCAACCGCTAGTACCAACCATTCTTCGACGGGTATTGTCTGACACCGACATCTCAACCGGTGATACCGAAGGCGAACACCAAAAAGAGGCAAAGCAGTTGAAGGCTTAGCAGACGTAATTCACAAAGTTTTAAATGACTGGAACGTCACAGAGAAAGTCGTTAGTCAGACCTATGACGGAGCTTCGGTTATGGCTGGTCAAGCAGGGAAAGTTCAGTACCTAGTTAGAAAGTTTTGCCCAAATGCACGTTTTATACATTGTTATGCACATCAGTTGAATCTCGTGCTCTTGCATGGTTCAAAAAATATTAAAAAAGTGAAACTGTTTGTGTGTGCGCCGACTGCTTTTCACATTTTTTTTAGCAAATCATCCAAGCGAACTGTTCTTCTGACAGAGCAAGGTTTTAAGCTTCCACAAGCAAGCAGTACTCGCTGGAACTTCCACTCAAGGGCAGTTCAGACAATTAAAAATCATTTTCATGAACTTTACAGGGCCATTTCTAGCATTGTCGAGGACGAAAATTCGCAGGGGGACTGTGATTCTATAAACTCTGCCATTGGGTTGAAAAAGACATTCGGATAGTTCAATTTTTGTTTTTCTTTCGTGTGTTTATGACGTCTGCTTTGTTTGTATTGAACCCTTGATGAACTTACTTCAGTCAATCTCAGTTAGTATTGTTCCATGTCATAATGAGATTCGTCAGACCATTCAGCAGTTAGAAAATATTAGAAAGAATAACGATTTCATTGATAATTGTGTTAAAAAAAGTAAGGAGTTCAATGAGAACTTGCAGTTTGCGGAAAGCGAGAAAATGAGTGTGACTCAAGTGTTCTACGAAATACTTGATTCTCAAATTGTTAAAATGAAGGAGAGATTCAAAGATTTTGGTAACTTGCAGTTCACAGAACTCGTGAATGAACAGAAGTGTACGGAATATCGAAAAATGTTTCGTGTTGTGGCTCTGAATAACTTGTTTGAAAATGACGACTTTTTTTACGAAAGATAAACTGCAAAATGAGCTAGTCAATATCTACAAAGATGACAAGAAAGCTTTGCAACCTACAGATTTGTTGAAGTATTTAGTAGCAAATGGTTTGGACGGTATTTACGAAGAGGTAACCAAACTACTTCATCTAATTCTCACATTACCAGCAACAACTGCAAGTAGTGACAGAAACAAGAATACTTTAAAGCGCGTTAAAACTTTCATTAGAAACTCTGACAAATGACCGTCTAAGTCACTTCAGCTCATTAGCTATTGGAAAGGCTTTAGTTCGAGAGCTTTCTTTTTGGAGGTTTAACGACCATTGTGAGCAACTCAATGGGCTATAAGCAGTCGCCCGTCCCTAATTTAGGGTCACTGGTTCCAGGGAAGGGAGAGAGCCAGCGCCGTAATACAAACACAACATCCATGCCTCACGGGGATTCGAACCCAGACCCCTTTTGGACGAATGATCAGAGGTCATCGCTTAGACCACTATGCCACCGGGGCGGCCTTCGAGAGCTTTCAAGTGATCCTGTGCTTTTTTTTTTTTTTTTTTTTGGTTGGAGGTTTAACGACCACCGTGAGCAACTCAACGGGCTATAAGCAGTCGCCCGTCCCTAATTTAGGGTCACTGGTTCCAGGGAAGGGAGAGAGCCAGTGCCGTAAGACAAACACAACATCCATGCCTCACCGGGATTCGAACCCGGACCCCTTACGGACGAATGATCAGAGGCCAACGCCTTAGACCACTGCGCCACCGGGGCGGCGATCCTGTGCTTCTTGGATAGGTGTATTGACGTGTTTGCTGAAAAGAAAAAACGAAGAATACAGCTGATATACAAAGTTGTTTAAGAAAACACAGTACTCACAAAAATAGTACGAATATTGATTTTTTTTCTTTCATTATCTCAAATTATAATGCTAGTAGCCTTTGTATGTATACAGTATATGTAGGTGAAATTTGAAATTCAAAGCTGTATATTCAATATAAACATCCATCAAAACTTCTGCATTTCACAAATTTTGTATATGAACTTAAAAAGAACCTCTATGCTCAAAATTACGACCAAATGACTTTCCATGATAATTATCATATGGTATTCTATTTTGTATAAATGTTTTTTGTGTACTCCCTTCTTTTTAGGGCAATACAGAATTGAAAAATAAAAGGTCACATTTCAATTTTAACTAGATTATTAAAGCATTCCCTTGTACAATACCTAGGCTACGCCACTGATAATATTCCTTTTTGGTACCTTTCATGTAACTTTTTGCTTACATGAAAGGTACCAAAAAATTAATTAATGCATGTTACAAGTATCCATGTTTTAAAATTTTTATGCTTTTTTAATTTTTCGTTAATTATGTTCAACAACTGCCACAGAGATATATAGTAATATAGTTGCCACAGTGTTTATAAATTTAATAAAAACAAAACTAACTCTCAACTAACATTTTCGTTAGTGGTGAGGCAGTTAGCGTACTGACCATAAAACCAACATTTACTTATGCGTGGTCAAAGTGGTCTTCTAAAAAGAATACCACACGGTTACTGCAAACTAAAATCACTTTTCCCAAAGGCTGCGCAAAAAATTTTCTATGGTCACTATTACAGGAAACTCTAAACTCAGTAAAACAACAAAATTCAATTGTAATTTCTTTGAAAAATCAGATGGAACTGCTAAAAAAAAAAAAAAAAGGTTAAGGAAATATTTAAGATTTTCTGAATCCTCATTCTCACTAGAAAATTGAAAAGATGAAAAAAAAAAACCCCTCATCATTCTTAACTTGCACAACTCATGAACCTGACTAACAGCACGACTTTGAAAAAAGCTTAAAAATCTTACAGGCATACACATTTCTGAAAAGCATGACTTGAAATTGATTTCTTTCCTAAGCATTTGAAACATCAATCTTATGCACCACTGAATGGATCTTCATTTACAGTGATTAGCAATGGTCCTGTTCAAGCTCCTAACAGCCCTGTAGGAGTTACTTATGTGCATGAACAAGCATATGCACCGAAAGATTACTCTTCTAAGAAAAATGCCTGGAGCATACATCACACTGCTGAGGCTCTTCACCTGTTTGAAGAAGTATGTGCCTTGAAAAATGACTTCTGTAAGCACGGTTTCAAGTGAATATCACACTGACTGATGAGGCTATTTAATTGTGTGAAGGTACATGTGCCTAGAAAGAGCACTTTTCTCAGCAAACCATTTCAAGCACACATCACACAAGTGAGGCGTTTCTCCTGTGGGAAGGAGAACAAGCCTTTAAAAATGAATCCTGTAAGCACTGTATCGAGCAAATATCACACTGATGAAGCTATTTACCTGCACGAAGGTGGATCTGCCTTGAAAGACCACCTTTATCATCAAATTGTTTGGAGCATACATCACACTTGTCACGCTATTTACTTGTGTGAAGGAGCTTGTGCTCTGAAAGATTACTTTTATCAGCAAATTGTTTGCAACATACATCACACTGGTCAGGCTTTTCACCTATGTGAATGGGCATATGCCTTGAAAGATAACTTCTACGAGTAAATTGTTTAGAGCATATATCACACTGGTGGGGCTTTTCACTGTGTGAATGAGCAAGTGCTTTGAAAGATTACTTCTTTCAGCAAATCGTTTGGAACATTCATCACACTTGTGAGGCTTTTCACCTGTGTGAATGTACATGTGACTTGAAAGATGACTTTTATGAGAAAATTGTTTGGAGCATATATCACACTGGTGAGGCTTTTCACCTGTGTGAAAAAGCATGTGCCTTGAAAGGGTACTTTTATGAGTAAAAAGTTTTGAGCATATATTACACTAGTGTGGCTTTCCACCTGTGTGAAGGTACATGTGACATGAAAGAGTACTTTTTTGAGTAAACTGTTTGGAACATACATCACACTGGTGAGGCTTTTCACCCATGTGAATGAGCATGTGCTTTGAAAGATGAATTTTATGAGTAAATTGTTTGGAGCATGTGTCACACTGGTGTGGCTTTTCACCTGTATGAAGGCGCATGTGACTTGAAAGAGTACATTTTTGAGTAAAGTGTTTGGAACATACATCACAGTGGTGAGGCTTTTGACCTGCGTGTGTGAAGGAGCATGTGCCTTATAAGATGACTTTTATAAGTAAATTGTTTGGAACATACATCACACTGGTGAGGCTTTTCACCTGTGTGAATGAGCAAGTGCTTTGAAAGATTACTTTTTTGAGCAAATTGTTTGGAACATACATCACACTTGTGAGGCTTTTCACCTGTGTGAAGGAGCATGTGTCGTGAAAGATGAATTTTAAGAGTAAATTGTTTGGAGCATATAACACACTGGTGAGGCTTTTCACCTGTGTGAAAGAGCATGTGCCTTGAAAGATGACTTTTTTGAGTAAACTGTTTGGAACATACATCACACTGGTGGGGCTTTTCACCTGTATGAAGGAGCATGTGACTTGAAAGAGTACATTTTTGAGTAAACTGTTTGGAACATATATCACACTGGTGAGGCTTTTCACCTGTGTGAATGAGCATGTGCTTTGAAAGATAACTTTTATGAGTAAATTGTTTGGAGCATGTGTCACAGTGGTGAGGCTTTTCACCTGTATGAAGGAGCAAGTGACTTGAAAGAGTACTTTTTTGAGTAAACTGTTTGGAACATACATCACACTGGTGAGGCTTTTCACCCATGTGAATGAGCATGTGCTTTGAAAGTTGACTTTTATCAGTAAATTGTTTGGAGCATGTGTCACACTGGTGAGGCTTTTCACCTGTATGAAGGAGCATGTGACTTGAAAGAGTACTTTTTTGAGTAAACTGTTTGGAACATAAATCACACTGGTGAGGCTTTTCACCTGTGTGAAAGAGCATGTGCCTTGAAAGATTATTTTTTTGAGTAAACTGTTTGGAACATACATCACACTGGTGGGGCTTTTCACCTGTATGAAGGAGCATGTGACTTGAAAGAGTACATTTTTGAGTAAACTGTTTGGAACATATATCACACTGGTGGGGCTTTTCACCTATGTGAAGGAGGATGTGCCTTATAAGATGATTTTTATGAGTAAACTGTTTGGAACATATATCGCACTGGTGGGGCTTTTCACCTGTGTGAATTAGGATGTGCCTTATAAGATGATTTTTATGAGTAAATTGTTTGGAACATACATCACACTTGTGAGGTTTTTCACCTGTGTGAATAAGCATATGCACTGAAAGATCACATATCCGAGCAAATTGTTTGGTACATACATCACACTGGTGAGGCTTTTTACGTGTGTGAACAAGCATATGCCTGGAAAGATTATGCTTGCGTACAAATTGTTTTAAACATACCACACATTGGAGGCCTTTTTCACTTGACTGAAGGAGATTATGCCTTGGAATGCTGCATGTTTCACATAGCTGCTTGGAACACATGCCAGAATCATAAGGTTGTTCTGTTGCATGGACCTTTGCATGCATTAAGGAACTTGCCTTCTGTTTGAATTTCTTGTGACACACATTACACTGGAAAGGTTTTTCAGTTGTATGAAGTTCCATATGTCTTGCAAATGTGGATTCTCCAGAGAGTTTCTGGAAGCATATTTCACATTCCAAGTTATCTCCACTTTTACATGGAATGATGTGCATTGAAATATCGTCTTCTGCTTTTACTTCTTTTGCAATTAATTGTTCAGTGACTTCTCTTTTTCTCATAGAATGCTTCAGCACTGATTCCATGCTAAGGAATTTACAGTTTTTATTTATTCAGAAATCTTTAAGTCTAATAATTTCCATTTTTGACATTACGTGATGTCATGAACTGAACAATGCATCCCCTTTCCAATGAATTGTGCTGTCCATGCATGCAACGAAAAATGTCCACATTAATGTCTTGTGCGGTATCTAAGAGAGCATTGGGAATGCTTTAAAAAATCTCATTATTTCAAACTTGTAAGAAAAATATAGAAATGGGATACCTGCTTTGAAAATATATTTAGTGAAACCGCTGTTCAAATTTTCAAGAGAGATTTCAGAATGCTGACAAAGAAAAAAGTTAACCGATTTTACAATTGTCACCTATGGAATGACGTGACAGACTTCCATCATTATAGTGTACATAAAATGGCATTTTGTCTCTTTTGTAAGATTCTGTGTGCTGGAAATTGGAGGTAAATGAAATGCACAAAAAAACACCTTTAGATTCACGTTACTCAATTTCTTTCAGAACATTTCCACAACTTTCGCGAGACGCAGAGAAAAGAACGAAATTCACAGAATGTAATATGCTTACAACACATTTTGAAAATCAAAAGTTACCTTTAGAGGCGTAATATCGTCAGGGTCTGTTGTAATGTGTTGGCCTTATCAATTAATTATGCTTTTATTACTTAGTTAGATGCTCAGATTGAGTAATTTGCCCTGTAGTGAAAATTAAACGTTTTTAACTTTTATTACCTCTTTAATTTTAAGCCAATTGTCATAGCGTGGTATAACTAAATTCAACGGAACAGAAGTACGTAGAGGAATGTGTTCTTGGTTCTCCGCTGAAGCCAACGAACCATACGAGAACCGCCATGTTTATTCCGCGACAGAGTGTTGCCAGATTAAATTTTCAAAAACCAGTAGATTTCACAACCTCCTTGAGAATTCATCCCAAAAAAATCCCTAGATAAAGATGGTTCCACCTAAAATCTCTACCTTGTGTTTCCAATGGTAAAATTTCTTTACATATTTTCATCGCAATGATTGTATTTTCAAGAATGAAAGTTTGCACATCGATAAACCTAATTTTAAGTTATAGCATGGGGTTCTTAACACTTGCTGAAATATAACCATAATAATATTAAAAATCAATCATTTTTCTTTCAGTAATGTTAAGACCTGTTAATAGACGGCACGACCTGTACGTTTATGGCGTCAGTAGTCTAATAAATGTTAGATTGTTTTTTTATGGTTATGTTTTCGCAAGTATTAAGTATCCCATGATATAACTTAAAGTTTATTTCATCGTTGTACTAACTTTCATCCTTGGGAATATATTAATTGCAAAGAAAATATGTAAAGAAATTTTTCCATTGGAATCATAAGGCAGAGATTTTAGGTAGAACCACTTTAATTTAGAAATCTGCAGGGTTTTTTTTTCTTCTACAATACAAAATGTATCACTATCGGAATGGTCTAAAGAAGTAGTTCTGATAAAACAAAATTTTGCACTTAATTTCCTTTCTTCAAAGAAAATCTGTAGCTGTTCTGCACTGATCAATAATGTAAAATCTGATAGAATGGATCAAATGAACTGTGGAAGCTACACTGTCAGAATTTGGACAGAACTGTTATTCTAATCGTAACATCGTCACTACGGCTATCCTAAATGTTTTGTTTTTCTACAAGATCATTTTACATGTTAAAGCTATGACATAAAGAACTTTAACGCATATGCTTTCCATGCACCAACCGAAATACAGTTTTTGAAGTCATGTTTCTCTGATTTGGCTTCGTAACTTTTGTTTTAGAGAAGATTTTACTGCAGTCCACGAGTGAGGGAAAAATAACAAATATGCCATAGATTTCGTCAATATTGGGAAAAATTTTGCTTTCCTAACCATTTTGTTATTTCTTGCACATGATCAAATATCATGCTCTGTGACCTACATTCTATTTTAACTTTCATTTTTAGTTCCTTTAACTATGTAAATTTTAGTTTGTTCTCTTCTGAACTTTCCAAACTTAACGTGATATCTTCTATCTTACATGAATGGAAGTTTGGCAACAAACCTACGTTCAGCACGTATGTGATATATGCATGTTGAAAAAAACGAGAAAAGATATACATATTTTGCGACGCAGTTGTTTGTGGGTGGAGATGCTAGATCTTTGTTGAGCTTATTGATTGTACAAGAGCTAATAACGTATATGAAGTTATATTATTATTACCGTCTACATAACTACGTTATGAAGTTGTGTGTGTATGCAACTCTCTGTGATATATTTTGGATTTCGTAAATACGCAATGTTATGTGATTTCGTCAATTCGTCTAAAGTTGCTTGAAATCCAAATCGGCTGGACCAATTAAAGAAAGCTTACGTAAGTGATTCTGCTTTCTGTATATGTTTCGTCTTGCTCTAAAAACCTTGATTTAAAGTGAACTATCCGATACAGCTAATGCATCATATTTCCATTTAATTCAACATTTCCTCAGACGGACATTTAAAACTTAGCATAGCAACAAATATTGCAAAACGTAAAAGGGTTACGTTATTGGCAGCCTTAATGAAGTATAGAGGGCGTTGCGCAAACGTTAATAAACTTCCTTTAGTACGGATAACGTCGCAGTTGTTTCCATAAAGTCGTGTGTAGGAATGGCTGATTTAATACTCTCAATCCTTGAGATAATAGTTAATATATATCAAATACGTGGAGACAATGTAAATGGAAGATGTCATCACTCTTTCCACGTTATTGCTTAAACAACGCACAGCGACTGAAAAATTGTATTTCGGCACTGCTGGGATCGAACCCCAGAACTCTCGATAACTAGTCGAGTGCGTTCGAATTTACGCTACAGCGCCAACAATTCTCAGCGCAATGCGTGGTTTTATCAGTCAGCATCTGACTACACGAATGCGTATTGATGGTCTCAGCAGCTGAGATGTCGTCATCTGGTGGCATTTAACGCAACAGCTATTTTAATTGTAGCTGATAAATTCAAAGGGCGATAGAAATGGTTAATATATATCAAATACGTGGAGACAATGTAAATGGAAGATGTCATCACTCTTTCCACGTTATTGCTTAAACAACGCACAGCGACTGAAAAATTGTATTTCGGCACTGCTGGGATCGAACCCCAGAACTCTCGATAACTAGTCGAGTGCGTTCGAATTTACGCTACAGCGCCAACAATTCTCAGCGCAATGCGTGGTTTTATCAGTCAGCATCTGACTACACGAATGCGTATTGATGGTCTCAGCAGCTGAGATGTCGTCATCTGGTGGCATTTAACGCAACAGCTATTTTAATTGTAGCTGATAAATTCAAAGGGCGATAGAAATGGTTAATATATATCAAATACGTGGAGACAATGTAAATGGAAGATGTCATCACTCTTTCCACGTTATTGCTTAGACAACGCACAGCGACTGAAAAATTGTATTTCGGCACTGCTGGGATCGAACCCCAGAACTCTCGATAACTAGTCGAGTGCGTTCGAATTTACGCTACAGCGCCAACAATTCTCAGCGCAATGCGTGGTTTTATCAGTCAGCATCTGACTACACGAATGCGTATTGATGTTCTCAGCAGCTGAGATGTCGTCATCTGGTGGCATTTAACGCAACAGCTATTTTAATTGTAGCTGATAAATTCAAAGGGCGATAGAAATGGTTAATATATATCAAATACGTGGAGACAATGTAAATGGAAGATGTCATCACTCTTTCCACGTTATTGCTTAAACAACGCACAGCGACTGAAAAATTGTATTTCGGCACTGCTGGGATCGAACCCCAGAACTCTCGATAACAACATAGGAGTCCTTGAGATAATGAAATTTGTGGACGCCACAAAATATAATGTAATATAAGTCTAAATAGCACTGTGATTGACCAGGTGAATGAGTTTCTGTATTAGAAAGCGTGTTTGACAGAGAGAACATATTGGATGGGGAAATTAGTCGGCGAGTGAATTCTTCATTGAAAGTCATAGATGCCTTGTGAGGTTTTCACAGGCATGACGTGTTCTCAAGAGAGTCCCGCATGGCTCTGTATGAAAATGTAATAGTTCCTACTCTGATGTATGGGAGTGAAATCTGGGTACTACAGATGAAACATAGGGGTCTTTTGTGTGCTGGAGAAATGCGTTACTTACGGGGGGTTTGTGGGAAGACACGTTCTGATCGTGTAAGGAATGATGATGTGTTGGAGTTGTGTAATTTAAAGCAAAATGTTGTTAGCAAGGTGGAGACCAATATGCTTCAGTGGTTTGGCCATGTTGAAAGATGAGTGATCACCTGCTTACTAAGAAAAAATTTCAGCACATGTGCCTGGAAGGAAATGCAGAGGATGTCCAACGAAGTCATGGGAGGATCAGATTTAGGAGTGTCTACATGAGGAAAAGATCAGTCCGAGAAACAGTTCACGACAGACAACGAGGTTCAGCGTGCGGTTGACGACTTCTTCTTATCCTAGACACAAGACTTTTTTCATTCCGGGATCATGGCTTTCCCGGACGGATGGCAAGTATAGGTCGACTGCGAGGGGGATTATTTTGCCGAGGTAAGTTATCCTACTTTTCCGTTGTCCCCGTCCACGTGATGTTGGTCCTTTGCCGGACATTTCATTCACAGATTAATCCCGTTGCACATTTTTTTCAAAAAATTAAGGACGTTTTGTGAAGGTCCTGTTATATTTCATGTAAATTCTTTAATAGTATCACTAAAAGCTTTCCCAAAAATTAGAACTTAATGAAACATGACAAAATCAGTAGGAGTAATGCATTTTTCAAAAAAATTCAGTGAATCACTAAATGCGTGAAAAGATCGGCAGATCTACTGGTAAATCACTCAGTAATAGTCGCTGAATGAGATATCTTGCCGTGCGCTTGTGCAGATGGTTTCTTGAA
Organism: Macrothele yani; assembly: GCA_039090855.1. Classification (NCBI taxonomy): domain Eukaryota; kingdom Metazoa; phylum Arthropoda; class Arachnida; order Araneae; family Macrothelidae; genus Macrothele; species Macrothele yani. The sequence continues at coordinate 192,957,785 of CM077009.1, read as the reverse complement.
ATCAGAGAGGGCGCTGAAAACAGCTTTGATGCTATTGCTGTAAAGTGCACTTATGCTGTAAAAGTGCTCTAATGCTGTAAAGTACGTGCTTCGCTTTCCGTGCAGCAGTGGGGTATACAGGATTTTGACAATAGGAGGAGGGGGGGGTTCCAGAAAATATCTTCTTGTAGAAAAGTATGTGTGTGTCGACCTCGTATAGATAAATACTGACATTGGAAATTTTATCATGGACTGGAGACTTACCTAATACTTCGCTGAACCTGCTTTATTGGAAACTTGAAATTTACACGATGACTTTAAGGTCAGAAAGCAACTCTTACGCCTAACACGTTAGATATTTTGTCTATAAGTCTGTAGGTACACCTGTTTTTGTTAAATATCTGCTAACCGTTGGAGCCAGATTTGAAATTTTGTGGATAGTTTTTACGACTGCACATAACTGTCTCACGATGTTTGCACTTTGTGTGTCTGGTCGTCAGTCTGTCTATCCAATGTTTTCTATGAATTTCTAGGGAGAAGTTTGATATGAAAACAACAAATTTTATGGATAGCCACTAGGAACCTGAAGTACTCTGTCCGAAGGATCATAGTTACTTCAGAAGAATGAAGGATAATATTGTTAAACATCCGTAATGCCCCCTCCCTGACTGATTAAAGCAACAGCGTAATTAAGATACTACGAAAAGGCCGCGGGTGGTCTAGTGGGCAACGTACGTGACTGCTACGGAAAGGGCCTCAGGTTCGATCCCAGGCAGGTACGAACACTCGATCCACTAAATATCCGCCGTGGGTCTGATGGACACGTTAAGCCGTCGGACCCCGGGTACAGCTCCCCCCGGTAATAAATAAGGGCGTCTTCCTCCCCCATTCTATTTCGCTTACGTGTCACTTTCCTATCGGGCACTCTAGCCCAAATCTCCTAGCTTCCTATTTCTAAGGGTTGTTTAAGACCTGGGGTCAGACACTCCCTTCCGAAGATCCTCTACATATGATCATCATCATACCACGAAAGACACTAGTCCACTCCCACACCTCCCCGTAGACCAAATATTCAGATCCTAGCTGAAGCTCACGTTCTCCCAGGAGTAACTGTGAAAACAGAGGTTTTGTCTGCGCCCACTCACTCCGGAGTAAGTCGCTCTCTCAACTAAGCTACGTGCACAGAATGTCTGCTAGCAGATTTGTCGTCTTGCCCATTGTTTTCACCTCTGCAGTACATCACAGAACTTCTTTCAAGAAAGTCCGAAAGAATACACATGCTTTAACTATTGTTTTCTGAATTTGAAAATCATATGCTGTGTGTGAATGCAATATACACTATCCACCAACAAGTAATTGGACACCCCTGCAATCGACGGTATCTGCAGTCCTAATACACGTCACCGTTAAATATCGTGTGGGAAACAACAACGCAACCAGTCATATGCAAGATGCCACGCAGTTCGGAGCTCTCTGATTTCGAGAAAGGTGTAATCGTCGGGTATTACAGAAATGGCCGATCCATACGTGACATATCCAGCAAGTTGAAGTACCCAAAATCGACAGTGGCCTACGTGCTTGGCAAGTGGAAGATGAGAGGTGACTGTCGGAATGTGCCCCGACCCGGCAGACCCACATAACTGGGAGTTAGAGACCGACGGGTGCTGGCCAGAGAAATTCGGAAGAACCGCACCAAATCGATGAGTCACATCTGTGAGGAGTTTCAACAGGAATCCGGGAGTGTTCTTTTGATGAATACCATCTGTAAGGAAGCCCATCTGCTTGGTTATCATGGACGTGCTGCCGCCCACAAGCCTTTGATGACCAAGTCTAATAGCGCTGCTCGGCTAACGTGGTGCAAAGAACGTCGACAGTGGACAGTTGAACACTGGAAACAGGTTCTCTGGAGCGACGAATCAAGATTCACCCTCTACCGTTCGGATGGCAGGGTCTGGGTTTGGCGTCTGCCTGGAGAACGCCTCCTGCCGGAATGTATTGTTCCAAATGTGAAGTTCGGCGGCGGTGGAATTATGCTATGGGGGTGTTTCTCCTGATATGGCATGGGACCCTTGGTCGCAATTCCTGGTAGGCTCAACGCCGAGACCTACTGCATTATTTTGGATGACCATGCGCTTCCTACGTTGTGGCAGTTTTACGGGGTGGACCCATGTTCCTTTCAGGATGACAATGCCACCTGTCATGTTGTGAGGTCCACCATGGCTTGGTATGGTGACAATAGGGTTAATCGAATGGACTGCACTGCGCAGATCCCGGACCTCAACCCTATCGAGCACCTCTGGCACGAGTTGGAGCGTCGACTTAAGGGGTGCCCCCACCATCCAAAATCGGTGAAAGAACTGACCTGTCTTCTCCAAGCTGAATGGAAGAAAATACCGTTAGCCGTCGTACAACGCCTGGTTGAGAGTATGCCCCGGAGAGTCGCAGCTGTAATCGCCACTCGTGGAGGCTCCACCAACTATTGAAAGTGAATAAACTTCGTTTTCCTTTGCTATCACAGGTTTCCAGTTACTTGTTGGTAGATAGTGTATTTATCATGAATTAACTACGTATTTTTTTCTATAAACACAATATCTTAGGGTCATTGCTATTACTTTTAAGGTGGGGAGGTTGAATCCGTTGGACCCCCACCTACGGTGTGTTACTGCTGTGCAGTGTAGTGATATTAAAATTTTACCAAATAATCTCTTTTCTTTATCCTGCAGTTATATTAGAAGTGATGTATGTAATGAATGGCTAGGTATAAGTGAATATTCTCCCAAATTTAGTGTTTTGGTGAAGCTTCGTCAACTTTAATCGGGCAAGGTGTAATCTTGCATTGAATCTACGCGTTACACGACTGATTAGTACAAATACATTACTGGACGAAAATCTTCTCAGTAATCATGTGTCTAAGTAAACACTTGAATTCGCGTGACTTTTCCATGAAATGTTAACAGTTATACACCCCTTAGAACGCTTGATCGTTCATGATCATTCCAGGAAACACATCTCTCTCAATAAGGATTGTAAATTGCTTTCCCTTTCGTATCTTGTTGGTGATTAAAAGGTAAGAGTAAAGAAATTCACTGATAACCCAATACGAAATTTTATTGGTAAATTGAAACATAAAAAACACTGTTTGAGATCAGATTTTATTAAACCCTGAATGGAATAATACTATCGGTGACTTTTTCAAAACGATTTCAGAAATAATTATATTTCTCGCCAAAAAGAAATCCAGACAGAAATTTAGTAAACATGTCAAGTATGTTACGTTAGTGACTTGCTAATGTGATACACGCTGCATGAAGTTTACACAAGAAATTAAAATTCACGGCACTGCTTTACCTTTATAGCCAGGTGTATTTAAGGGGCATCCTGGAGCCTAGCACCGAAAATTTTTAAATTTTTATTAATTGTTTAAAATTTCTTTCCATTAAGGTGGTTTCACCTAAAATATCTGCCTTATGTTTTCAATGGTAAAATTTATTTACATATTTTCTTCGCAATTAATGTATTCCCAAGGATGAAAATTTGCACATCGATAAAACTAACTTTAAGTTATAGCATGGGACTCTTAATACTTGCTAAAACATAACCATAATTAAGCAATCCAACATTTGTTGGCCTACTAACGTCATCAATGTACAGGTCGCGCCATCTATTAACAAGTCTGAACATTACTTAAAGAAAGATAATTGATTTTTAATATAATTATGGTTATGTTTTAGCAAGTCTTAAGTATCCCATTCTATACCTTAAAGTTAGTTTTATCGCTGTGCAAATCTTCAACCTTGGGAATACATTAATTGCGAAAGGGAATACATCAACTGGTAAAGAAATTTTACCATTGAAAATCTAAGGCAGAGACTTTAGGTGCAACCACCTTAAACGTTCATCAAAATGACGTTCACAAATCACACACTTCTGTTCTAGCTGGATGTCAGCACGAGGAAATTGTCTTGCTCCATTTCTACCGTTTTGCCTCATCTTGGGGCACGGAAAACAGAGTTACTTCTCGTTTACAAGATATGTAACCATTGTTACATCCATGTACGAAACATGTTCTCAACGTTACACGCTAATTATTACTTCTTTTCATGATCGATCTAACAAATAAATGCCGCCCCGGTGGCGCAGTGGTCTAAGCGATGGCTTATGATCATTCGTCCTGAATTGTCTGGTTTCGAATCCCGTGAGGCTTGGATGATGTATTTTTCTTACTTTACTGGTTCTCTTCCTTCCCTGGAGTCAGTGCCCCTAAATTAGGGACGGTCGACTGCTTATAGCCCATTGAGTTGCTCACGGTGGTCGTGAAACTTCCAACCAAAAACAAAATTGATGAATTGTAAAGATACATGAATTTTTAGTGGAGATATAAAGTAAAGTAAAGTGTAGTCAATCATTTACAAAGATATGTACTTATCTAGCATGCGCTCAAAAGGAGTGGGTTGTTTTTCATTGCATCCTTTTAAATACTCCCCATCTCCCTTTATTTCTAATATTCACAGACTTACATAGCTGACTAAATTTGCTTAAGGTGCAAAGCCAGGTAATGGGTTTTGTGTTGAATTAGAAACTGCATGTAAATTTACATAAATCTAGCTGGTGGCTTCCGTTCTGTTTTTGATTTTGATTTTCTGTGTTAATTTATATTAATAAACGGATTTTGAAAGTAAGAAAATAGTTTCTTCATCCCAGTATGATATATATGCTATTCTGATTTATATTTGCGTATGTGGTTACTAAAAATACCAGTCGCAGTGAAAATACGAGATGGAGCATTGACATAGTTGAAGCAAGATATTTTTAAAAATACAATTCTTTGATTGAACGTTTTATGAACTAACTGATGTAGCCTTATTTTATTGGCCACTGCAATGGTTGAAATCACAGGCTTCGGCATGATCGCTTGAGCTTGGCCTTTCATTGGTGAAAGGCCAAGCTCAAGGACAATGAAATTTGCGCATCTAGAAGAAAACATGCTACAACCGCGAAACTTTGCAAATACCTGGAGTGCGTGTTGGTATGCAAATGATCCACGTTTGGTGCGAGTACGCATGATCGTACACCCTGTTGTGCAGCTGCAAACGCGAACCGACAGCTTTATAAACAAGCGTGTAGTCGATGCCCCGTGAAAGTGAAAAGCACCGGCTGACACATGCAAGAGCGCAGAGTGACAAGAATGCCGGGTAGACGCCAGAGACGTCGATTTACGCAACTTGCTGACTTTGAGAAAGGCCTGATCATCGGACTGAAAACAGCAGGGTGGTTGACTTGCCGTATAGCCCGCCACGTGGATCGTTCTGACCATACCGTCCAACTGTGTTGGGAGCAGTGGACACGGGCACTGCCACACGGCGGAGTGGCTCCAGACACAGCAGGAGAACCACTGGTAGAGAGGATCGACGAATCATACGCCAGGCACGAACGGATCCCACGGGGAGCCGGCCCACTATACAGGCAGATGTAACTGCTCGTGTGTGCCCACGAACCATTTCTTGACGCCTCACGGAAGCGAATCTGCGATCGAGCCCCTTTAGGTGTGCTGCCATTAACACCGAAACATCGCCGGCTCCGTTTGCAGTCGTGCCAGGCCAGAGCGACGAGGAGCGCCACAGAATGGTGACGTATGGTGTTTACTGATGAGTGCCGCTTCGTTTTGGTGACAGATGATTATATTGTCTGGGTGTGGAGGGTCCCGGCTCAACAGAACAAGCCCAACCTCGTTATCGAACGCCCCACCACCACTTCAGGCATTCTGGTCTGAGGAGCCATAGCCCACGATAGCCGATCAGCTCTAATAGTGGTACGTGGATTATTGACCGGCCAGCGGTATGTGGATGAGATCCTAAGGTCCCAGGTGCTCCCATTCCTGGCCAGAATTCCAGGTGCTCTATAGCACCAGGTTAATGCTCGTCCGCACACGGCTCGGGTTGCCCACGATTGCCTACGTCATGTTCAGAGACTTCCATTGCATTCCCGCTCCCCAGACATGTCTCCTGTCGAGCATGTGTGGGACCAGTTGAAACGCCAGCTGCAGCCGTGCCGCCCTATCCGGGATTTGGAGCACACCGTCCAACACGTGTGGGACACTCTACCGAAGGACAACATAAGGCGTCTGTTCGCCTCGATGCCTGACCTATTTCAGTATGTATCGCGGCACGAGGTGGTGGGACGCGCTGTTGAAGATGATCGGACTGCGTGCCACAGATCCCTCTGTAATCATCCTTCAGCTCTGTTTTTGCCGTCATTATCATTCATCTGTATCATTACATCCATAAAATTTCAGTTCAATCCGATGCTTCTTTCTTGGTGCGCAAATTTTATTGTCCGTGATTGTATATATATATCGCTTTAAATTGTCCTTTGCAACTAACCGGTAAACCTCTGTTAGAATGTAGCTATTGAATTTTTCTTTTAGGAAAGAGTCGCATTGCAATTCTATTAATTCAAGCTGAAGTTCTTCACGTGCGTTGTCAGCATTATAGGAAACTGGAGACTTGAATATATTGAAAATATTTACCATGTCTTTGAAACATTCAAACCGCCTGTTTAAATCCTCTTTCAACATAACTATTTTCGTAGAAAATTCACCAAAGTTCACTTCTTTTTCTTCAGCTGAAGCTTTTAAAATGGAAAAGTAAGCAAAATTTCCTACTCCGAGCTGAGCTTCCCAAAGCTGAAGCTTCATCTCAAATGCGTTAACATTATCAATAATATCAGTGACTAGTTTATTTTGGCCTTGTACTGTACTTTGATATTCAAATCGTTTAAGTATCCAGTTATACAGGGTGTTCGTAAACTGTTTTGACAAAAGAAGGGGGTGATAGTACCCATCAAGACGAACAATATTTACAATGGAACCTACGGTCGCTTTTCACTCTAAGTGTCAGAAAAGAGTAAAGTTAGATCTCCAAGTTGAACTTTCAACAGTGCAAAGAAAGAGAATTAACGACATCATAAGTTGCACACCCCCATTTATGGAGATCAGGGACAGACTCAAAGTAAATGTTCAAAGTGGTGGCCACGGGTGCCGTTGCACAATTCACACCGGCGAATGAAAGACTGCCGCACCCTCTCTAAGACTCCTGGTGTCTTGAGTAGAGGAAAAGAGGGCATTCTGGGACAGGGGCAGCCCTTCCGTAGACTTAACATTGGCTGCCCACAAGGCCGCCCCTGGCTGCCCACGAGGCTGTCCCAGAGTCAGAATTTTTGTCACGTGATCGTCCCCATGATGTGCTGCCCCCTAGCGGTGCTTCTTGGAACTTTCAATGGAACTTTGTTTTTGAGGGATGGCAACGATCGACTGGGAAAGGGGTGGATATAGGGGGATGTCAACTCGAAGTGCTGCCCCTAGCGGTGCTTCTTGGAACTTTCGATGGATCTTTGATTTTGAGGGATGGCAACAACCGAGTGGGTCCGTTGGGATTTTTTGTATTTATTCCAGTGGTTTTCAAGCGGGATTTTTCCTCCTCTTCGATGTTATTTTTCCCCGGAGGAAATTTTTACGTAACGATGCTGGGGAATTTTCTTTCCAATGGAATAAAAATGCTCTAATGGTCTTAGCAAGGTCCTAACTCACGATGATTTGGTTTAAAAAAATTGGTCAGGTGGTCTCGTGTACTATGTATTCACTCTATTTTTTTTATTACTTTTACATTATTTCTTCATGTTTTTTTTATATATTTTTTGTATGTTTTGAGGGAGTTTTTTCGTGTAGATGTAATGAATTTTCTTGGGAACCTTTCTTTTTCATACATTTCATTTTATTTCAGACCATGAGACGGGGAAATGCTTCTTTAGAAACGATTTCGTTCCTGTTCGCAGTAACTATTGGACTTTGACAAAATTTTTGGGAAATCAAGCGGAAATGTAGACATGTTAACTCTGAGTCTTTCGCCCTTCCAATATTTTTTTTCTAGTTGTAATGTTTTCATGTACTATGTATTCCAGCTCTTTTCTTTTTTATAACTTTTACGTTATTTCATCATGAATTTTTTATATTTTTTGTATGCTTTGAGGGAGTTTTTTCGTGTAGATGTAATGAATTTTCTGGGGAACTTTTCTTTTTCCTTTATTCAATTTTATTACAGATCATGAGACGACGAAATGCTTCTTTAGAAACGATTTCGTTCCTGTTCGCAGTAATTATTGGACTTTGTCATTTTTTTGTTAAATGACTTCATGCTAATTCTGAGTCTTTCGCCTATGCAATATTATTTCTCATAATTTGTACGTGTGTTCAAAAACTCTACAGGTCTTTCACAGTTAAAATTCTGATGAAACAATATTTTCTTACTTTATTTCGCATATCATTATAGCTTCCCAATTTCGCTAATTTACTTCATCTTTTTTTGTTTTGAAATTTCGTAAAACTTTTCAGAATGTCAGTAATTCTTTTCTTACTTGGTCAAACTTGTGACTCCTTTTATTTGGACTCTTTTTTTTTCATTTCATTTCAACAAAACGATTATTTTAGATGTAGCAAGTCATCAGATTTTTGTTTCCTTATATAGCATATTTTCAAACTTGCTTAAAAATATTCCTCAAAGCTTTGCATGTAATCAAATATGCATTTTTTCTATTCTTTCCTAGTTTGCTATACTTTTCGTGGACTGTCCCAATAAGAAAGCATTCATTGTCAAGACATACAATCTAAAACCTTTTTTCTTACGATAAAATTTGTATTCTTTGGGCTGTATATTTTTCTGTCTCGTCCGAAAAACATTTATTCTAGAGGCAAAGCTAGTGATTCCGTTCATCCCATAAACATTATTTTTTTAACGTTTTACTAACTCATCAGAAAAGCAGTTATTCCCCACCCCCATAGCGAAAATAAAGAAATTCTTACTTCTTTTCCATACATATCGACTCAATCAATTTCTTTTCGAAATGCTGGTCATGACATTTCAACTAAAATTTCATACTTTCACCAAAAATCATATTCTTAAACGAGCTATTTTTTTTACTTTATTTCATGTATAACTAAATTTTTATTGTTTCCTCACCTCATCAAAGTTAATAAGAACTTCCCCAATCTCATTCCTTTCCCTCATTTAGTTCGCTTTAAATTGAGATGTTTCAAAACTTCGCGTATATTTCTATCACTAAATGTCCAGTTCTCCCGTATCTGTCCCATCATTTTTAACTTCTGTGCTAGCCGCATTTTTCTTTAGACGTTTAGTTTCATTGACCTTTTCTTTCGTTTCAATTAGATTTTCATTATCGTATTTTTTATTCATTGTCTCAGCAGAAAAAGCTTTCATTCTGGAGACATTGCGACTAAGTCCGTACTTCCTCTAAACATTTTTATTTCACGTTTTACTAATTCGTAAGAAAAGCAGATGTTTCCAAACTCGCATAGTGAAAATATCGTATTCCCCTTATTTCACTTATTATGTTTTTTCCTTCTATTCAGTGTTGTATGATTCTTAAAACTTTGGTTTATTTTTATGAAACTTCTTTTTTTTTCTTAGTTTTTTTTTTCTGATTCAACCTATCAATCTTTTCCTATCGATTTAATTGCTCTTATTTTTCCATTCGACTTTACTTTTGAACAGAAATGTGTCTAAAATCTTCAGATGTATTTTAGTCTCTAAGGCCGATTCTTCACTATTTCAAATAAAGTCATTGTAGGATTTTAGTGTAAATGACTAGCGTCTCGCGACAGAGATATCCACATGTATCGAGGTATCTCATTGGCAGCAATAAAACCGGCACCCACGAATTGGCGACCGGCACTGAAACGGCACTTGTTGTTTACAGACGCTAGTGTTCGTATACGTCGTTGAAGTCGTGACACAGGTTGTTTACATCTTAGTTAACATTAGTTTCTTCATTGGCGGCTGTCGGTACAAATCGAACAATTTAACCTGTTTGCAGTATACATCCAAATATAAAAATGGCAATTCTTCCACAAACGAGCGCATTCCTCATTTCTCACAGCTAAGAGCGGAACGCTAGAACAGCTCCGCGAGCAATCTACTGTTTTCGATCTGGCAATGCATCTGTTGTTGTTTACATTCGAATGCAAACATTATGGGTGGTTATCTTTGCATTCTGTTCTTATTTTTTTATTCATCATGATGACTAACGTTGGTTTCATCAAAAAAAAAATATTTCGTGTACTAAATGAAAACTATAACTGAGATGTTGAAAAAGAACTAAAAAAAATGAACGATCTTACCGCTATATACGTTGGGAGACTGATAAAAAATTATACTTTCGTATTTACAGTAAGTATTTTAATTCGTACTGAGAAATATATAGCAAAAGACAATTAAAGAAGAAAGGCAGCGATATTTATTGCCATTCGTGATTCCTTATTATTTCAAGGGTGGGTAGCGAACCATATGTTTCACACCATAATATGCATGTTTTTCTATCTTGTACGACATCGTTAACGAGACTATACAAATTCCATTAAGGCATTATAAAATGCAACAGACCAATTCAACGACAACTTCATGGAATTTTAATACTATCGTAGGGTAATATGGACGAACAACTTAATATTTACTGAGCGTTGCCAGTTCGAAAACAGTAGATTGCTCGCGGAGCTGCTCTAGCGTTCCGCTGTAAACAACAAGTGCCGTTTCAGTGCCGGTCGCCAATTGGTGGGTGCCGGTTTTATTGCTGCCAATGAGATAACTCGATACATGTGGATATCTCTGTCGCGAGACGCTAGTGTGTAAATGCCCCTAAATCTTTAGAACTTCCTTTTCATAGTTAGATAATAATTCCTCGAGGTTTAAATTAAAACATGAAAGAAGAGTGTTTTAACGCTCTACCCAGTGAAAGAAGAGTGTTTTTACGCTCTCTCCAGTGAACGAAGAGTGTTTTTACGCTTTCCCAAGAAATTAACTTTGGAATCTCCCTTCTTCTACCGGAAAATGTCTATCTTGTGCGACTGTTTTCACGCGTCTACTGCTTTGCTGGAAAATTTCATATGACATGAAATCCCTTTGCTTGGTAGATTAAACTAAATTCTGGTTTTGAACTTTAAACGCAAACTCAAGCTTGCAAAAGCATAGTTTTCTGAGCGAACTTAAACTGTCTAAGATGACAAAAATCTAAAACTGGTGACTCAATGGGACAGAGCGTTTGAACTTTGCCGTTCATTCAAGATTTAAGAGATCTTGAATGAACGGCAAAGTTCATTCAAGATTTAAGAGATCTTGAATGAACGGCAAAGTTCATTCAAGATTTAAGTGAACCACTACAAGGGAAATAAGCAGACCCTGATTTAGTTCACTGTTTCCAAGGAAGGTAGAAAGCTAGTGTCGTTATTCAAAAGCTCATAACTCAAGCCTCCCCAGGATTTAATTTCGGACGGGCGATTAGTCAGATGTCAATGCTTAGACATTGAAAAATTACTTCAGACAAATATTTTCCTACTTAAAAGTGCTTCAAGTCAGACATTGTATTACTTAAGATTTCCTTTAAGATTTTCTTTTCTTTTTTATAACTTTTACGTTATTTCATCATGAATTTTTTATATTTTTTGTATGCTTTGAGGGAGTTTTTTCGTGTAGATGTAATGAATTTTCTGGGGAACTTTCCTTTTTCCTTTATTCAATTTTATTACAGATCATGAGACGACGAAATGCTTCTTTAGAAACGATTTCGTTCCTGTTCGCAGTAATTATTGGACTTTGTCATTTTTTTGTTAAATGACTTCATGCTAATTCTGAGTCTTTCGCCTATGCAATATTATTTCTCATAATTTGTACGTGTGTTCAAAAACTCTACAGGTCTTTCACAGTTAAAATTCTGATGAAACAATATTTTCTTACTTTATTTCGCATATCATTATAGCTTCCCAATTTCGCTAATTTACTTCATCTTTTTTTGTTTTGAAATTTCGTAAAACTTTTCAGAATGTCAGTAATTCTTTTCTTACTTGGTCAAACTTGTGACTCCTTTTATTTGGACTCTTTTTTTTTTCATTTCATTTCAACAAAACGATTATTTTAGATGTAGCAAGTCATCAGATTTTTGTTTCCTTATATAGCATATTTTCAAACTTGCTTAAAAATATTCCTCAAAGCTTTGCATGTAATCAAATATGCATTTTTTTTATTCTTTCCTAGTTTGCTATACTTTTCGTGGACTGTCCCAATAAGAAAGCATTCATTGTCAAGACATACAATCTAAAACCTTTTTTCTTACGATAAAATTTGTATTCTTTGGGCTGTATATTTTTCTGTCTCGTCCGAAAAAACATTTATTCTAGAGGCAAAGCTAGTGATTCCGTTCATCCCATAAACATTATTTTTTTAACGTTTTACTAACTCATCAGAAAAGCAGTTATTCCCCACCCCCATAGCGAAAATAAAGAAATTCTTACTTCTTTTCCATACATATCGACTCAATCAATTTTTTCGAAATGCTGGTCATGACATTTCAACTAAAATTTCATACTTTCACCAAAAATCATATTCTTAAACGAGCTATTTTTTTTTTACTTTATTTCATGTATAACTAAATTTTTATTGTTTCCTCACCTCATCAAAGTTAATAAGAACTTCCCCAATCTCATTCCTTTCCCTCATTTAGTTCGCTTTAAATTGAGATGTTTCAAAACTTCGCGTATATTTCTATCACTAAATGTCCAGTTCTCCCGTATCTGTCCCATCAACTTAATCGAGTCCTTTGAGAAAAACTTTCATAGAAAAGCATAAATGTACTGAAAATGTCAGTTTTCTTAAAGAAATCATAAGAATAAGAATTTTTTTTTACTGAAACAAGTTTCCCCTGTTCAAAGCATTAAGTGGCTCTTTTCGCGTCAAATTCTGTATTTCCTCATGTAAACTTTATTCTTTTTCTACTTCATATCGTCGTTCGTTTCTTGTTTTTCCCTATGTAACTTAAAACTTCTTTTCTTAATCTATTTTTCATAAAGTATCATTCTTTTGAGTTGATTCTCTCTCTCTCTCTCTCTCTCTCTCTCTCTCTCTCTCTCTCTCTCTCTCTCTCTCTCTCTCTCTCTCTCTCTCTCTCTCTCTCTCTCTCTCTCTCTCTCTCTCTCTCTCTCTCTCTCTCTCTCTCTCTCTAAATGCATTCCTAAGTTCATATTGAGAAGGGTTTAAATTTTGATTGAAAGATCGTTTTAGCGTTTTAGGAAAAGTTGAAAACTGATAAGGTTCGTTTCGGGAAAGTTGAAAACAGATAATGTTCGTTTCGGAAAAGTACATTCTCTTATAGGGTTAAAAAATGGAACACTTCATATTTTCTTAGGGGCGGTTTTGATGAAACACGTTTCAGTAAAAACAGTGAAATTCCCATTGAATAACATGGGGAACTATGAAATTTAAGAAGCACGTTTTCGTTCAAGGAAAATATTTTAAAAGGTCTATTTTCGATTCAGTTGAAAACGAATCAGGTAGAAAACAGAATGCAGTAAAAACAGTCACAACAAGTTCCTGAAAGTTGAAAATAGATGAGGTTGAAATTTGGAAAAATGTCTTAGGAAAGAAATTGTTATAAAACACAGACTGTTTAGTTTTCCCAGGCTAGGGGTCTTCAGTGAGAGCGCTTCTTCTTTTTCAACCCAAAGAATGAAGCGAGTCAGTTTGAAACATTTCAAACTCCCCGAAAATAAGCCGTGTACTCTGGTTTCGACTCAAAACTGTAAAGCATTGCTCTCAGACCAGTCAGAAATCCCCCCGATTGGTCACCTAATTGAAAACATCAGGCCCAATAACAATAACCAAATTTCCTTAAGAAAAGTCTAGCAAAAAAGCACTAGTTCCCCATTAAAACAATTGCATTCATCCTGCTACTGTTTTAAACATTTCGAAAAAGAAATTTCTTTTACTTTTAAAATTCTTGAAAGCTTAAATTTTTGTCTCATTTCAATAAAAAAATAATTTCACTTAAAATTTAATTTAAAAAAAAAATACTCTTTAAATGTATGCCTCAAAACTAAAAAATATTTACGCTTAAGATTCCAATAAATAATAAATATTCCCAAACTCACCTTCTCACTTGCCAATTAAAAAAAAAGTACATTACCAATTCTCCAGTCCATTTGAATTTCCTAACATGAACTTTGATTACAGAAGAAAATACGGAAACAGTCATAAAAATATTTCCTCCTAAATGAAAAAAATGTCCAGGAATTGATTCCAGCCTGAATCCAATAGGACTGCTTTTCTCAGGTTGAACCTCCAGAACACAAGTGGAGACGAATGAAAACTCATCACAATTTTCAGATGGAATCAAAGATTTGAAAGACTTGATGACGTCTTACTTTATTCAAACTTAGAACAGAACTAAAATTCACTCAGCGTTTCCTTTGCATACTGTGACCAATGCATGACCCTTATCACAACACGTGTTGGTGTGTCACCATGCGTCAGCGCTTCACGGTGACTATACCCTTATCTTGTCATTTCGTGACGAACGCTATCGACTCTAATCAGACAAAGCGGACTACAGCTCAGAGCTTATTTTCAGGTAAATTCTTAGAGAAAAACGGAAGGATTTCATTATAATTAATTTTCATATCTTGAGAGAATAAAACTAAAATATATTCGGTAAGAAATCCTTCCGTTTTTCTCTAAAATGAGAGAGGAATACGGAAAGCGAAATAATTTAATCAGACACCTTGAAAGAATTCATCTCAGATTTAAAGCCGCTTTTGAAAAAAAACAAAAAAAACCCCAGTAAACTATGAAATACATTGTTCTTCACATAAAGGAAACACAGTGTACGATTTCAATATTCCCTTTTTTCTTAAAATTTCTCCAACGTAATGACTTAGGTCAACTGAGTCCAGAAATGCTTAGTCTAATTTAGTATTTCGATTCCGAGGGAGTTCTTTCCGATACTGGTAAGCTATTTTCTCAAAATCCAGTTGTAAAATAATTTTAGTCATGTTTATTTGATTGTCGTCGTAGGAGAATTCCAATCCATTCATATCCACCATGGCATACATTGTGTCCACGAGAGTTTCTTCAAGCAGAAAAGAACCATCTTCATACTGCCGAAATCCTTCTTTTGAGGACTGTAATGCTTCCAAAGTCAAATTATTTTTTTTCCAAGGCTTTCTTAATTAAAGCTGAAAACGAAATGGAACGAAGAAACATCTGTTGTATGACTCTTAACATAGTAGATTTCTTATCAGCCACTTTAGTCCAATGTTCTCCGCACAGAGAAATTTCCAGATTTCAAAATTTCACCATCCTGACCCACTTTTGCCTGAGTGAAATTCAATACACGGTGAAAATCTCGACTTAAGCATTCCTTGAGTGGGGAATCGCTCTCATGAAAGGGGACAACGGTTAAAATAGACATTGATTAAAATTGGAGACAGGAAAAATATATGAATTAAATAAATAATGCATAGGCAGGATTCCCGAAAACATAAAAAATGTAAGTTTTATATTAAAAAAAATTCGTTCACTGGAGAGAGCGTAAAAACACTCTTCTTTCACTGGATAGAGCGTTAAAACACTCTTCTTTCATGTTTTTATTTAAACCTCGAGGAATTATTATCTAACTATGAAAAGGAAGTTCTAAAGATTTAGGGGCATTTACACTAAAATCCTACAATGACTTTATTTGAAATAGTGAAGAATCGGCCTTAGAGACTAAAATACATCTGAAGATTTTAGACACATTTCTGTTCAAAAGTAAAGTCGAATGGAAAAATAAGAGCAATTAAATCGATAGGAAAAGATTGATAGGTTGAATCAGAAAAAAAAAAAACTAAGAAAAAAAAAAGAAGTTTCATAAAAATAAACCAAAGTTTTAAGAATCATACAACACTGAATAGAAGGAAAAACATAATAAGTGAAATAAGGGGAATACGATATTTTCACTATGAGAGTTTGGAAACATCTGCTTTTCTTACGAATTAGTAAAACGTGAAATAAAAATGTTTAGAGGAAGTACGGACTTAGTCGCAATGTCTCCAGAATGAAAGCTTTTTCTGCTGAGACAATGAATAAAAAATACGATAATGAAAACCTAATTGAAACGAAAGAAAAGGTCAATGAAACTAAACGTCTAAAGAAAAAATGCGATAGGCGCAGAAGTTAAAAATGATGGGACAGATACGGGAGAACTGGACATTTAGTGATAGAAATATACGCGAAGTTTTGAAACATCTCAATTTAAAGCGAACTAAATGAGGGAAAGGAATGAGATTGGGGAAGTTCTTATTAACTTTGATGAGGTGAGGAAACAATAAAAATTTAGTTATACATGAAATAAAGTAAAAAAAAATAGCTCGTTTAAGAATATGATTTTTGGTGAAAGTATGAAATTTTAGTTGAAATGTCATGACCAGCATTTCGAAAAGAAATTGATTGAGTCGATATGTATGGAAAAGAAGTAAGAATGTCTTTATTTTCGCTATGGGGGTGGGGAATAACTGCTTTTCTGATGAGTTAGTAAAACGTTAAAAAAATAATGTTTATGGGATGAACGGAATCACTAGCTTTGCCTCTAGAATAAATGTTTTTTCGGATGAGACAGAAAAATATACAGCCCAAAGAATACAAATTTTATCGTAAGAAAAAAGGTTTTAGATTGTATGTCTTGACAATGAATGCTTTCTTATTGGGACAGTCCACGAAAAGAATAGCAAACTAGGAAAGAATAAAAAAATGCATATTTGATTACATGCAAAGCTTTGAGGAATATTTTTAAGCAAGTTTGAAAATATGCTATATAAGGGAACAAAAATCTGATGACTTGCTACATCTAAAATAATCGTTTTGTTGAAATGAAATGAAAAAAAAAAGAGTCCAAATAAAAGGAGTCACAAGTTGGACCAAGTAAGAAAAGAATTACTGACATACTGAAAAGTTTTACGAAATTTCAAAACAAAAAAAGATAAAGTAAAATAGCGAAATTGGGAAGCTATAATGATATGCGAAATAAAGTAAGAAAATATTGTTTCACCAGAATTTTAACTGTGAAAGACCTGTAGAGTTCTTGAACACACGTACAAATTATGAGAAATAATATTGCATAGGCGAAAGACTCAGAATTAGCATGAAGTCATTTAACAAAAAAATGACAAAGTCCAATAATTACTGCGAACAGGGAACGAAATCGTTTCTAAAGAAGCATTTCGTCGTCTCATGATCTGTAATAAAATTGAATAAAGGAAAAAGAAAAGTTCCCCAGAAAAGTCATTACATCTACACGAAAAAACTCCTTCAAAACATACAAAAAATATAAAACATTCATGATGATAACGTAAAAGTTATAAAAAAGAAAAGAGCTGGAATACATAGTACATGAAAACATTACGACTAGAAAATAAAATATTGGAAGGGCGAAAGACTCAGAATTAACATGTCTACATTTCCGCTTGATTTCCCAAAAATTTTGTCAAAGTCCAATAGTTACTGCGAACAGGAACGAAATCGTTTCTAAAGAAGCATTTCCCCGTCTCATGGTCTGAAATAAAATGAAATGTATGAAAAAGAAAAGTTCCCAAGAAAATTCATTACATCTACACGAAAAAACTCCCTCAAAACATACAAAAAATATATAAAAAAAAACATGAAGAAATAATGTAAAAGTAATAAAAAAAATAGAGTGAATACGTAGTACACGAGACCACCTGACCAATTTTTTTAAACCAAATCATCGTGAGTTAGGACCTTGCTAAGACCATTAGAGCATTTTTATTCCATTGGAAAGAAAATTCCCCAGCATCGTTACGTAAAAATTTCCTATGGGGAAAAACAACATCGAAGAGGAGGAAAAATCCCGCTTGAAAACCACTGGAATAAATACAAAAAATCCCAACGGACCCACTCGGTTGTTGCCATCCCTCAAAATCAAAGATCCATCGAAAGTTCCAAGAAGCACCGCTAGGGGCAGCACATCGAGTTGACATCCCCCAATATCCACCCCCTTTCCCACTCGATCGCTGCCATCCCTCAAAAACAAAGATTCATTGAAAGTTCCAAGAAGCACTGCTAGGGGGCAGCACATCATGGGGGCGATCGAGTGACAAAAATTCTGACTCGGGGCAGCACATCGTGTTGACATCCCCCTATATCCACCACCTTTCCCTTTCGGTCGTTGCCATCCCTCAAAAACAAAGTTCCATTGAAAGTTCCAAGAAGCACCGCTAGGGGACAGCACATCATGGGGACGATCACGTGACAAAAATTCTGACTCTGGGACAGTCTCGTGGGCAGCCAATGTTAAGTCTATGGAATGGCTGCCCCTGTCCCAGAATGCCCCCTTTTCCTCTACTGTCGTGTTTATCCTGTCCACTGCAACAACGATTCTCGCGACGAGATCTTCTACGGAGTCCACAGGCGTCTCGTACACCAAAGATTTCATGTGCCCCCAGAAGAAGTCTAGGGGTTTAAGTTCGGTGAGCGTCGGGCATACTTAATTACTAAACAGTTAATGCGACTCGATACCACCTATAACGAAGTTAATTTCTCCGTCATTTTTATCCGCGCCAGGATTCGAACCCGGGTCCCCTCATTCCGGAATAAGTTGCTCTACGAATTGAGCTACGCGGACATTTTATTCTGATTCCTATTTGTCTTTACGTCGTGTGCGTCCTTCTGGCAGGTACGTCACATCTCCTGGTACGTTACACACCTGCGGCGGAGTTAGGAGGGCAGGTGCACTGTGGTTGAAATTATTTGCATCTCGTCTACCGATCCTACGAGTTTCAGTTCGATGACATACGTTCTTTTTGGTGTTGTATTTGAACAAACAGCAGTGTTTATTCATCGAGTAATCACTGAAACTATCAAAAGTGGAGGCGCCCCGTTAACCACGTGATTTCCGAGACGTCGCGTATAGTCGACAGAACAACCTTGTATAAGGTGTAAGTGGAGCAGTAGGTAGTAAAATTTGAAGCGTGATGGGTAAACGGAAGGACTTATCAAACTTCGAGAAAGGAAAAATTGTGGGAGGTCAGAGAGCGCGTGCCTCAATTTTCCAAACGGCTTAATTGGTGGGTTGTTCGCGTGCCGCCGTAGTTAAAGTGTATCAGGATCAGGAATGGAGTAAAAACAGTTAAACAACCCGGATGCCAAACTGCACAGGACAGCGAAAGATTGCTGTCTGAGCTGAGCTCCGGGTCCAAGGACTCGTAGAGGCCAACAAACGCATCGCTGTTCAAACAGTTGACTACCCAATACAACAGAGGTCAGACCGGAACAATACCTGTCATGACCATGCGGGGCATGCTCACACGTATGGGGTATAACAGCACATGACATCCTCTGCTAACAATGGTTGATCGGCGCCAGACTCGCCTGGGGCAAAGATCATGGAAGTTGGATGTCAAATAACTGAAAAAAAGTGTGGTGGTTTAACGAGTCGAGTTGTCTACCCACTCCGTTTTACTCCAATCTATCCTGCATGGTCTCCACAGTGCAATCCTGCGGAGGCGGTTTTATTTTGTGGGGTATGTTTACGCGGCACGAATCCGGAAATACTGGTACATGTGGAATAGCATATGACTGGTGCCCGCTATCATGGTTTGTATCTTGACTCTGTACACTCAGCAGTGTTGCACTATTTCCCTAATGGCAATGGCATTTTCCAAAGTGACAATGCGCCAAGCCATAGGTCCAATATTGTGCTGGAATGGTGTTAGGAACACAGTTCAGACTTAAAACATATGGATTGGTTTACGATATCAATCCCAAAGAGCACTTGTGGGACACTAGGAACGACATATCAGGCATCTGGAGACGCCCATCACCTCCACTGAAGGCTGCATTACACACAGATTGGTCAGCAATATGTACCAACTGGTTCTGGCATGTTATTGAATCGGTGCCATGTTGAATAGCTGTTGTACTGAGGGCAAAAGGAGGACCTACGAAGTGCTAAGTAGGTAGTCAGAATTCAGTGATCACTCGGTGCGTAGTTCTTGCCAGGTTACAAACAAAAATTCATAAACATCCCCTTATTGCAGCAAATATTATAAGGAGATAAAAAAAAAGATATAAGCCAAAATTGTGAAACAATAGCAACTTCTTAAGAGTAATTGATTGGAGGTTTGACGACCACCGTGAGCAACTCAATGGGCTATAAGTAGTCGCCCGTCCCTAATTTAGGGTCACTGGTTCCAGGGAAAGGAGAGAGCCAGTGCCGTAAGACAAACACAACATCCATGCCTCACTGGAATTTGAACCCGGACCCCTTTCGGACGAATAATCAGAGGCCATTGCTTAGACCACTGCGCCACCGGGCGGCTAATTGAGGTTTGTATCAGTGGTTTGCTGTCATACATACATTGAATAAATACTACATACATTATACACCTGAAAATATTTTTTCCTGGCAATAACATTATCAGTAAATAAATTTTTTTGACAGAACTTCTGCCCAGCACTTTGAATATGTGCTCCCACCACATAGGCGTAAACACTGGTGGAGGGGGTTGGGATCCCCAATGTAAAGGACCCCCCCAATTTTTCGGGAATATAATGCACACTTTTTTATGATGTGAACATATTAAATTTAATAATATAATATTATGATTTTGCGTAGAATATAAACCGGTGTATAATGTGCACCCAATAAAACAGCGATATCGATTCGTAATAAGCAAAGTCAGCTCTACAACTTTGTATTTTGCCTTTCTGCCTATCTATCATAGTTTTACAGTTGCGTTCGATAAGTTCCACAATTCGCCATCAGAGGCGCCTATGTCGTGTCCGTTAGATCGCGCCTCAGCAACTGCTTTGCTCCTGCGTGTGTGTGTACGGGCGGGGGTCCCAAACTATTTTATACAGTATGTATATCTATGCATATATATAATCTGGGGGAGGGGCGATCACTGTATATGTGTGATCGGATTCCCCCAGATTTTGAAACATGGTTACGCCACTGTCCCACCCCTCCCCTAGTTCTTCATTGCTGGCATCGCCCCTGCACCTTGGGGGTTCAATCATGCTGAAGCTCATCCTTAGAAACTTCGAGGAGAGTGGTGCTCCTTAATTTCTACAGGTACTCAAGCCAAGGATGATGCAGTAAAGAGGAACTCTCTGTGAATCGAACATTTTGTTTCTACCAAAAGATCACCCCACTGCAGCTTTTCATGTTTTTCAGGGAACCAACATGTCCCTTTAGAGCACACGTCTCAAACTCGTGGCACGTGGGGCACATGCGGCCAGCGTGAATGATTACAAAATAAATCATCCTTTTTTCAAGTATATTATAACATATTAAATATAATATAAACATAGTAATACTTAGTAAAGCCATCCTCCTTAGAAGTAACAAGTTTTTTTATTTGAGAGATGAAATAAAGATGTTCCTTCAAAGTAAAGATCAAGATGTCTCGCTTTTTGATGATCCAAATTAATTACATTTAATTACATGATCTGGCATTCAGCACATATACAGGGTGTTTGTAAACTGTTTTGACAAAAGAAGAGGGGTGATAGTACCCATCAAGACGAACAATATTTACAATGGAACCTAGGATCGCATTCTACTCTGAGTGTCAGAAAAGAGTAACTTCGAAATACGTCCAACAAGCACAAGTCGTCACCTCAAACGTCATTTCTTTCTTGCCGGAGCAGTAGCACATCGCCAGAACATCACCGTCAAGCATTTACCGTATGCAAATTGCCAGAGAAAAGACGCAGCGTCGACAGTTGCAGCTGATTGGCTTATCAAGGTGCAGTAGACGCTTCCTGAATGCCGCATATCCGCACGATGGATTGGACCTGGCGGACCTGTGGCATGGCCTCCACGCTCACCGAACTTAAACCCACTGGACTTCTTCTGGGGACACATGAAATCTTTGGTGTACGAGACGCCTGTGGACTCCGTAGAAGATCTCGTCCAGAGAATCGTTGTTGCGGTGGACAGGATAAACACGACACATGGAGTCTTCGAGAGGGTGCGCCAGTCTTTCATTCGCCGGTGTGAATTGTGCAACGGCACCCGTGGCCACCACTTTGAGCATTTACTTTGAGTCTGTCCCTGATTTCCATAAATGGGAGTGTGAAACTCATGATGTCGTTAATTCTTTTTCTTTGCACTGTTGAAAGTTCAACTTCGAGATCTAACTTTACTCTTTTCTGACACTCAGAGTGGAATGCGACCCTAGGTTCCATTGTAAATATTGTTCGTCTTGATGAATACTATCACCCCTCTTCTTTTGTCAAAACAGTTTACGAACACCCTGTATAACTGGATACTTAAACGATTTGAATATCAAACTACAAGTCCAGAATAAACTAGTCACTGATATTATTGATAATGTTAACGCATTTCAGATGAAGCTTCAGCTTTGGGAAGCTCAGCTCGGAGTAGGAAATTTTGCTTACTTTTTAATTTTAAAAGCTTCAGCTGAAGAAGAAGAAATGAACTTTGGTGAATTTTCTACGAAAATAGTTATGTTGAAAGGGGATTTAAACAGGCGGTTTGAATGTTTCAAGAACATGGAAAATATTTTCAATATATTCAAGTCTCCAGTTTCCCATAATGCTGACAACGCACGTGAAGAACTTCAGCTTGAATTAATAGAATTGCAATGCAACTCTTTCCTAAAAGAAAAATTCAACAGCTACATTCTAACAGAGGTTTACCGGTTAGTTTCAAAGGACAAGTACGTAAACATTGATAATAATCTAGCTGCACGGGTTCGGTCTATGTTCGGACTAACATACTCATGTGAGCAGTTGTTCTCAAGAATGAACCAAATAAAATGTCTTGAAAGGAATAGATTAAGTGACAGTCACTTATGCTCCCTTTTAAAAGTAGGATGTTAAAAGGACATTATTCTAAATATCGATAAGTTACTGACAGAAAACCGAGGCAGAGTTTCTGGTCAGACGATGTTATATTTCGTTTACGATGTACCGTGTTCAATTTCTAAAATGTCATTGTTTTAAGATTTAAGTGAAAATAATTGTTATGTAAAAGTGATTGTTTTCGGTGATTGATGAAGCATTTGTTTTTACTATTTACCAATGATTAGAAATACTATTCCATTCTAGTGCTAAGCCATTGGAGTATTTTTGTAAAGTTGGTATTTATTCATAACAAATTTATTAATATTCATGCAGCCCCCTAAGTTTCTTCAGCACTGGAAGGTGGCCCTTCCAAAGGTCTGAGTTTGAGACTACTGCTTTAGAGCATTAAGAAAAACCTCATGCAGATGGGTTTGGTTTCGTTGTCCTTTGGATGAATAACTAAGAATTGAGTTGATAAAGATGGTTCTAATGGGATTTCCTCAGCTGAAGAGCCAGAGAGGTCCACAAATCCCAATGGAGGCAGTACAATTTCGAGTTGTAGCACTCTATTCAGTGCTGATACAATTGAACACTGTGACACGAAGTTGTACTGGTGAGACTTTTGTCACAGAATTAAGTTCTAACAGCTGTGAATAGTGTTCTGAGAATGTGCTTCCATGTCCTTTAAGATGGTTACAGAAAAGGAATCTGCAATTGACATCCGAAGAACAAATTGAAAAATAATAATAATTGAAAGGCTGTAACGAAAGTGTCAGTATGTAGTAGACATTTTATGATGATAGTGGCAGATTACCACCAAGGCTTACTAGACGTCAGACAGAAAGTCACAATAGTAGCAGTTTTATAACCACAGCTCTTTCACACTTGTTTTATTATATACGCATAAAATAATACTCTGTATTTAATATGCTTATAATATTACTCAGGGCCAGCTGGACCATCAGAGCAACCACATCAGTCGCTCTGGGACTTTACGGGGCCACACATTTAAGGAAATACGTAAAAACAAAATCATTTTCAATAGATTTTTTTATAATTATCATTTTTTTATTTAAGTTTTGTGACATGAGGCCCTTAAGAAGTTATTTTTCATAATCTCTCTTTTTAGTTTTAAATTCTCTAACTTTCGAATAGGTTACCGTACTTGTTGTACAGACACCAGTGGCGGCTCGTGATAAGCTGAGATGAGTGGGGGGGGGGCTGCATCTCAATTTTGTAGATATCGCTTAGAATAAGCTAAGTTACTGAGCCTGTGCTGATGCTGTCCATTTAATAATAATAATAATAATAATAATAATAATAATAATAATAATAATAATAATAATAATATATATCATCATCACCATCATTGTCAACCATTATCAATCCACTGCTGGACGAAGGTCTCCCCAAGTTTCCTCCACAATGGTCTGTCTTGTGCCAAGATTTAAGTTGTGGAGTCATTTTGGAGGGGTTTGGCCATAACTCACCACGCTGGCCAAGCGGGTTGGTGAGTGTGGGATAGCATTTCCTCTAATCCCGATGGTATAGTTATACCGCTATTGGCGGTCGTCAGAGCCCCTTTAGTGGGAACAGGATGTACCACGAGAAGGCGGGTTTGACATTTGTCAAGGAGAGGCTGTGATGTTACGCATCACCTGACCTTACATCCCCCCCCCCCACATATATATATATATATATATATATTGATCGAAAGTGGGATGTAAGGTCAGGTGATGCGTAACATCACAGCCTCTCCTTGACAAATGTCAACCCCGCCTTCTCGTGGTGCATCCTGTTCCCACTAAAGGGGCTCTGACGACCGCCAATAGCGGTATAACTATACCATCGGGATCAGAGGAAATGCTATCCCACACTCACCAACCCGCTTGGCCAGCGTGGTGAGTTATGGCCAAACACCTCCAAAATGACTCTACAACTTAAATCTTGGCCCTCAGTCTCCGGCAGCTGGAATGTACCTGGCCAAGGCAGCGGCCAGTGCGACATGAAGGCAGAGGGTGCTAAGAATCCCCGGAGGACCGGACTAGGCTGCCATTTGATGCTGACCTTGGCTACCTACAACGGACGCTCCCTATCTTCTGATTCAAGGCTTCTTGAATTGGAAGAGGAACTACAAAGGATCAAGTGGGACATCGTCGGGCTAAGTGAGGTAAGGAGAAAAGGAGAAGATCTCATTGAACTGAAAAGTGGACATCTCTTCTATTATCGTGGGACAGATACTGGAAGAACTAGTGGTGTTGGATTTATAATAAACAAGAAACTGAAGGATAAAGTGGTAGAAGTTGAAAGTTCCTCTGACAGAGCTGCACGACTCGTTATCCAACTATCGAGAAGATACCAGGCTCAGATTATTCAAACTTATGCACCCACCACAAGTCATCCTGAAGAAGAAATTGAAGAATTTTATGAGGAAATTCGTCATCTAAATAATAAAGGTAAGCAGCACTTGAAGATAATTATGGGAGATTTCAATGCAAAAATAGGGCAACGGCAACAGAATGAAACTTCAGTAGGTAAATTCGGTCACGGCAACAGAAACCTGCGTGGAAATACTCTCGTTGAGTTTGCAGAGGCAGAAGGATTTTTCATCTTGAATTCCTTTTTCAAGAAAAAGCCACACAGGAAATGGACATGGAGACATCCAATTGGGACGACAAGTGAAATTGATTTTATTATGTGTAACAAAAAATTCGTCATCGAAGACTGCAGTGTGCTGAACAAGTTCAACACAGGTAGTGACCATAGATTGGTGAGATGTAAGATGCACCTCAACACTAAACTGGAACGTGGCAAGCTCATAAGACAAAAAAAATGTGTTGACATAACCAACCTTAAAAAACACCATAATACCTTAAAGTTGGAACTGAAGAACAGATTCTCTGCTTGAGAAGGCCTAACATCGGAAGAAGTGGATATTTCGGAAGTTAACAGAAAAGTAACCAAAGCTCTTATGGAAACAGCAACAAAATTAGCTGGGTCTAAGAACAAGTTGCATCTGAACAAATTATCAGAAAAAACCAAAATGTTGATGCAAAAAAGAAGAGAGATGAGGACAACTAAAGAAGATGTGACTTCCAAAGTGGAATATATAGAGCTATGCAAGACAGCACGAAAAAGTATCACTGAAGACGTAAGGAAATTCAACTGTGAGCTAGTGAGGAAAGCAATTGAAAACAACCAAAGCCTAAAGATAGCAAAGGGACATCTCAGTAAGGGAAGAAAACAGATTATGGCTCTGAGAAAAGAAGATGGTTCTATAACAAGAAATAGAGGCGAAATTTTGACAAGAGTGAAAGATTTCTACTCCAAATTATATGAAAGGGATGATACATGTACTCCAGACACCATGAAAGGTACCAGTACCAGAGTTCTTCCAGTCCTTCCAGCAGAAGTTGCACATGCAATCAAGAACATGAAGAGGGGAAAAGCTCCAGGAGAAGATGGAATTACTGTAGACATCATACAAGAAGCAAGTGGAGAAATCGAAACAGTACTCGCCCAAATTTTCACTCGATGCCTTAATGAAGGGAAAATTCCTGAGGATTGGAACAATGCTACAATGATCCTGCTACATAAAAAAGGTGACATTGAGGATCTCAGGAACTACAGACCTATCAGCCTCCTATCAGTGGTTTATAAAATCTTCACTAAAGTTCTTTCACACCGCTTGAAGGTAACACTGGACATGGCTCAACCGAGAGAACAAGCTGGATTCAGGAGTGGCTACAGCACAATAGATCATATCCACGTACTGAGAGAACTAATTGAAAGAGCGAGGGAATATGAACTTCCATTGTGCATGGCTTTTATAGATTATGAAAAAGCCTTTGATTCGGTGAAACCATCAGCAGTTACCACGGCTCTGAAATCCTGCGGTATTGAAGATGCATACATTAATATTATTAATAACATCTATGAAAATGCAAGTGCAAAGATTCGGCTGTTTGAAAATACAACACACATAAAAATTGGAAAGGGAGTGAGACAAGGTGACACCATATCTCCGAAGCTCTTTAATGCCACATTGGAAAATGTCTTTCAATCACTGAACTGGGAAAACAAAGGGATAAAGATTAATGGAGATTATCTAACCCACCTTCGTTTTGCTGATGACGTAGTCATTTTTGCAACTACCCCATCAGAGCTGCAGAGTATGATCCAGGAACTTGCTGACAAGAGTAAAGAAGTGGGATTAAAAATGAACTTTCAGAAGACAAAAGTGATGTTCAATGCTTTTACAAGAAATGAAGATTTATCGATTGATGGAGAAAAACTGGAGATAACAGATACGTATGTTTATCTTGGACAGCAGATATCAAGTGAGGGTCACATTGATGAAGAAATTAATCGGCGTACAAAACTTGCCTGGAGAGCTTTTGGAAGAAACAGCATAATTTTCAAGAGCAATATGCCATTATGTCTTAAAAGAAAAAGTGTTTGATCAATGCATCCTTCCAGTGCTTACGTATGGTGCAGAGACGTGGACCTTAACTAAAAGAGACATACAAAGGCTGCAGACAACTCAAAGAAGCATGGAGAGGTGCATGCTTGGTATAACCAGGAGAGATAAGAAGAGGAACTCGTGGATCCGAAAAATGACGAGAGTGGAAGACATCATGATCAGAGTTAAATCCCTGAAATGGCAATGGGCTGGACATACTGCCAGAAGGACAGACCATAGATGGACAGCCGAAATTTTAGATTGGATTCCAAGGGACAGGAAAAGACCCAGAAAAAGACCACATGGGAGATGGGTGGATGAAATTCGTAAATATGCGGGAGTGACATGGAGGAGACTGGCACAAGACAGACCGTTGTGGAGGAAACTTGGGGAGACCTTCGTCCAGCAGTGGATTGATAATGGTTGACAATGATGATGATGATGATGATTGATCGAAAGTGTGTTTTTTTACAAGAAATGAATATTTAGATTTTATATGTAGCGATTGATAGGGAACAGAGAAAATGTAGAGGCACCGATACCTAAATTAGGCAACAGATAATAAGCGATGGCCACATTGCCACATTTATGAAGAAAATAATCGAACTATAAAACTTGGTCAGATGCATTATTTCTTAAAAAGAAACTCATGAATCAGGGCATCATTCCAGTTTTTACGCATGGAGCACACACATGGACCTGAACTAAAATAGACATACAGATGTTGCAGACAACTGAAAGAGCATGTAGAGATGCATGTTTGATGTTACCAGAAAAGATACAAATACACTACTGGCCACCCAAAATGCAACACCAAGAAGGAAGCATCAGATTGGCCTGAAATTCGCAGCATGCGTCGCCCGCGAGAGGATATGCACACGATTAGCATTGCAGGGCATATGCAAATCATGTGCGCCCGGCACGCCACCGAGAAGCACTATAAGAAGGCTGCACAGAAGGCGGGGTGTAAGTAGTGGAAGTGTGTTGTGCTGCCAGACCTGCGCGTGGGAAACTTCCTGATGCCTCGTCGCAGAATACAGCAGTCATTCCAGCACGCTTCGGAGTTCGACAGAGGACGAATAGTGGCTTTTTGCGACAGCGGTTTATCGTACCTAGACATCGGCGCCCCTGTGGGATGACATCCAGCCACAATGAGGCGAGTATGGATTCGGTGTGTGCAGGAGGGACGGACGGACAGACATGAGTGATTGCCGCTGCCGCTGCACACCGCCAAACCAGAGGACCGGCCTGTGGTGCGGCGGGCATTGACGGCTCGCACCGCCACATCACGAACGTTAGCGCAGGAATTAGGGTGTCTTGCGCAACAACCTGTGCAGCACGTACCGTTCGACGTCGTCAGCAGGAGTGGGGACTTATCGCACGGCGCCCATTGCTCCGATTACCATTGACGTTACACCACCGGCGACAGTAGGCCGTTGAATGCCGCACCTGGACTACGGAATGGTGCGACATTGTCTTCTCCGACTAATCCCGCTTCTGCCTGCAACACCACGATGGTCGGACCCGCGGTGCCACCACACGCGGGTGCGACCATCGCCTGCATTATGTATCGCCATATCGGTCCGTTGCCTGGCGTTATGGCTTGGGGCGCAATTGGGTATGACACCCGCACCCCTCTGGTACACTCGCACAGCTACATCTCCGACGTTTTGGAGCCTGTAGTCCTCCCTTACCTGCCAGCGGCCACGTTTCAACAGCACAATGCGCGCCCGCATCGTGCAACAATTCTTCACGGCCCACCAGGTGTCACTGCTGCCGTGGCCCGCCTGTTCTCCCGATATGTTGCTCATCGAACACGTCTGCTCACTGATCGGCCACCGAGTGGCCCGGCAAGCACCACCTGCGGCGTACATGACCTTGATGAACTGCGGCAACATATCAGCCTGGTGAACTGTGGGAACGTGTGGAAGCAGCCTGGACCGACATACCCCAAGCCCACATCCAAAGCCTCTTTCGTTCGATGCCGCGGCGTGTAGCGGCCGTTTTTGCCAGCCGTGGGGGCCACATGAACTATTGATGTCTGCATGTTCCGCAAGTCGCACGGGCCTGTAAGCTCAATCGTTTCATCTTTGTATCTGTTGTTATGTGCCCAGTAAATCTGGCTTTGCTATCTCGTGTCCTTCTTGGTGTCGCATTTTGGGTGGCCAGCAGTGTAGAAACTCGTGGATCGGGAAAATGACAAGAGTGGAAGACATTATGATCAGAATTCCTGAAATTACAATGAGATGGACATATTTCTAGAAGAAAGAGCCACTGACGAAGAGTTGAAATATTGAACTGGATAGCAAAGGAAAAAACAATACCCAGAAGATGACAAGAGAGAGATGGGTGCATGAAATTCGAAAGCATGAAAGAATAAAGCTCAAAGCAGACTGTTGTTGAAAAAGAAACTTGTAGACTCTCATCCAGCAATGGATTGATAGTGGTTGCAAATTTTATATACATACATATACGTATATATATTATATATATACACTGACGGGAAGAAAATCCCAACACCAAGAAGGGGTTGTGTTAGATAAACGACAGTTGGTAGGCGGTGAGAGTACTTCTATAAGATGACGTCTATGCAAATTTCGCGCTCGGCGCATACGTGTGGCGCTAGTAGCGCCCCTCGGAACATGCAAAGCAGGTTTGCTGTAAATACGCGCTGTAGCGTTCGTGAGCGTTAGTTATCGTTGAGATTAAACGTAGGGTGTTGATGTTAGTCAAGAATGCCTTTAAGAAGACGAAGAAGCCATTATCAACAGCTCACGGAGTTTGAACGAGGTCGTGTAATAGGGCTACGAGAAGGTGGATTTTCTTTCCGCAATATTGCAGAACGACTTAGCAGGAATGTAGCCACTGTGCACGATTGTTGGCAGCGGTGGTCAAGGGAAGGTACTGCCTCAAGAAGACCGGGTCCCGGCCGGCCACGTGGCACTACTGAGAGGGAAGACCGCCGTGTACGGCGTATGGCCGTGGCGCATCGTACCGCATCTGCAATTCGAGCTGCAGTTGCCACCACAGTGACACAACGAACTGTTACACATCGGTTACTTGAAGGACAGCTCCGAGCCAGACGCCCTGTATCGTGCATTGCACTTACTCCAAACCACTGCCGTTTGCGACGTCAGTGGTGTCAAGCTAGAGCTCATTGGAGGACGGAGTAGAGATCTGTTGTGTTTTCTGATGAAAGCCGCTTCTTTTTTTTTTTTTTTTTTTTTTTTTTTTTTGATTGGAGGTTTAACGACCACCGTGAGCAACTCAATGGGCTATAAGCAGTCGCCCGTCCCTAATTTAGGGTCACTGGTTCCAGGGAAGGGAGAGAACCAGTGCCGTAAGACAAACACAACATCCATGCCTCACCGGGATTCGAACCCGGACCCCGTTCGGACGAATGATCAGAGGCCATCGCTTAGACCACTGCGCCATCGAGGCGGCGAAAGCCGGTTCTGCTTGGGTGCCAGTGATGGCCGTATGTTGGTTAGAAGGCCAGGTGAGCGCCTGCAACCAACCTGTCTGCGGCCGTGACACACTGGACCTACACCAGGAGTTATGGTCTGGGGAGCAATTTCCTATGACAGCAGGAGCACTCTCGTGGTTATCCAACGCACCCTGACGGCACAGCTGTACGTCGGTCTGATGATTCACCTGTTGTGCTGCCATTCATGAACAGCATTCCAGGGGGTGTTTTCCAACAGGATAACGCTCGCCCGCATACCGCTGTTGTAACCCAACATGCTCTACAGAGTGTCGGCATGTTGCCGTGGCCTGCTAGATCACCAGATCTTTCACCAATCGAGCACGTGTGGGACATCATTGGACGACAACGCCAGCGTCACCCCCAACCAGCATTAACCGTCCATGTATTGACTAAGTGCAACAGGCATGGAACTCCATCCCACAAACTGACATCCAGCACTTGTACGACACAATGCATGAACGTTTGCGTGCTTGCATTCAACATTCTGGCGGTTACACCGGTTATTAATGTATCAGCAAGGTCCTGTACGCATTCTCAAGTGTCTCATTGTGACCCCTAGAAATATGACAATAAATATTTTTCCTTCTGATACACTCCCTTCGAAACTTCGACTTGATACCAACCACTAAAACTTGGAAGGCGATGAAAAACGTTTTGTAGAATTTTGAAGAGTCTGCCAGAATTTCGCGACGAGTTGTTATTGCGATACTCACACACCGGCATTCTCTTTAATAAAAACGGATTGGAAACATATTCAGTCCAGTTTTAATTTTGAAGCCTTTATAACCATTTAGTGTAGAAAAATTTGTTTTCCAAAATTTACCAACTTCGTAAATTTTCTAAACAATGATATCTGATTAAATGTTCTTTTCAAAGTAATTAAGTATAATGCAGTACCTCAATTGAAATGCGGCGCAGTTTTTTTTTTTTTTTTGGGGGGGGGGATGCAAAAAAAAAAAAAAAGCTGCGCAGCATTTTAAAAGCGAAAATTTCGTTGTGCTTGGTAAGTGAAGAAATCAATTTTTTGCAAGTATTTCGCAGCAGAAATTAATCTATCTCTCTCTCTCTCTTTTTTTTACAATTCATCCAACACTGAATTCTATTCTTAATCGAATTTGTTCACATGCCCATTCTGACCAGAAGAGAAAATATAAGTAAAACGTTTTTTGCAAAAGTCCCGGCAACTGAGTATTTGTCATTAGCAAACACAAATATTTTACAGTTCGATGGTGTTAGAATTATTACGTTGAATAAAAGCAGAAACAAACCAAAAATTGGAAGGAAAAAAGAAAAACAGGTTGAGTAATACATTTAAACATACCTTATTTAATACTTTATTTCAACATTCGTCAATATTTTAATTAATTCCCCTATTTTATTTCTTATTCGGAAGCACAAGAACCGTATTAATCAACAAAGCACACAGATCCCATCCAACGAGAGACTGCATTCGCGAGCAATCCGTGCTAGCAAGACTGCCATCAATGCAGTCCCCATGGAAGTTTTATTCAAAGGAAATGAACTGATGTATGAATAGGCAGAGTTTCCCACATGAGTTGGTTTCAATACCCGTCAGGGCTGCAAGCAGAGCAGTCTGGCGCAGTCCGCCAACGTTCCTTGCGCTCCCAGTGGTGTTATGCAGGGAAAACTTCCAGTTGAGTTCAGAAAACTTCTCTCTCTCGGTACGGCATGAAAATAAAACTGCTTTGGGGAGGGGGTGGGAGGTGGGGGCTGCAGCCCCACAACCCCATAGCAGGAGCCGCCCCTGACAGACACTGAGATTTCCAGATCCGAAATCATTATCCAAACCATATTAATCTTTTCTGCACTCATGAAATCGCAAATTGAAATTCATTGTATTGTGGCTCGTTACTTTTGGATAGTCAACAATCTGCGTAAAAACGGCATACTTAAATTTAAAAAATTTAAAAATATCAAAGTTATTTTAGGGCCATATATGGAGGCCAATTGCTCAGTAACTTCAAAAAAAAAGCACTGGAAACTAAAAAAAAATCATTTTCATGAATGAGAGTGCATAAAAGTCCCTAATCTTTCAATTTCTCTACTTTGATTCAGAAAGCACTCACTAAAAAATATATCAGGGAAAAAAAACTATTTATAGGATTTTAGAAGAATCCTTATTATATTCGCTACACAAAAACTTTCAATGTGCAGTTTACTTAAAGTTACCTTTTTATCTTTTTTCTGAGGGAGTTTTAGAAGAATTGCGATACAACCTGTACCATCTCTATCACCGAAAAAGGTCACAGATCTTGGCTGGTCTTTTTCTTAAATTCGAAACAAATATTTCTTTGAGATGTTTTTTTCTTTATGATGGTTTTCATGTGTAATCTTCGGCGATCGCATTTCTCACGTAACAACTTTATTAAAATATAAGATTTATTTTTCTCCAGACCCTGCTATGAAATTTCACTCCAGGCTCCACAGAAGCTCCATCAGGCCCTGATATTACTAATAATAAAATCTATATATGTTTAATTACTTTAATTATATTTAGATTCCCTTTAGCACAAATTTTTTAAAACAGTTGTATGCTACCATTTGTTACATATTTGTTTGTTTTGGTTTTTGTGTGAAAATTTAAACAGTGTTGTAAAGGCAATATTAATTACATGGAGATTGTGCTGGAAACCCATAGTAAGAAATAAAATGTTCCATGGGTGTCACATGCAAAAGTAAGAAGTTGTGTAACAATATATCAAATTTCTTAGGTTTAGAACTTGTTTAGAATGTGACTTTGTTTAGAATATAAATGGCTATTGTATGAAAAAAAAAAAGAAATCCAGGTTTTGGATTTTAGCAACAGTCTGGCTGTGGTGGATGATCACTTAACACTATAACTTAATTTATGACATGCATACACATTAAAACAGCCAAACCCATAGAGATATTGTTCTTTAGCGTCATGAAACCAGAACTCAAGCTCAACACAGAGCCAGACTACCTTCATTTTTATTTAATCACCACACCACCAAGAAGAGAGTTAAAAAAAAAAAAAAGTAATTACTGATTACTCAGAGCACAGTTGTGTTTTTCTGCAACCAAAGAATAATTGATGAACCACATTTTGAAGAGCTTGATTTTTGGTTTCATGACGCCAAAGAACAATATTACAAATATCACAAGCCGTAAGACCTACAGTTTGAAACAGTTTAGCTAATCCTCAAAAATCAAAATCTGATATGGTATTCTACACAAAAGGGAAATACCTTCCCTAAGATTTTCAAAATGGCAAAAGTAATGTTCACAATTCAATTTGGCATAGGATCACTAGGTGGGTTTTCAGAACATCGTATTTGATACAAGTAATAAATTTTCGGTCTACAGCAATGCATTTTCTTAGAACAGAACCAAATTTATTGATTTATTACTGAAAAATTCATTAAATGTCACAAAATTTATGCTCTATGTTAAATGAAATGTACATCAGCAATGAAAAATTAACTTAGTGCAACTTTACTGACAGAGAATGCAGAACCATACTTCCCTACGACAGCATATTGGAACATGTCTGTTCTTGCACTGACATCAAGACTGGGCAGGTTGAGACAAAACTTTCATTACAATAACTCAGCAGCTTTAGCCGCTATGAATTGCAGCTATAAAATGGTTTTAAACAGAACAAATCTAAAAGATATAATACACCAATACACACATTCCTCAAATAAGTTAAACCTTTTACACTAAAATTTTTCCACTGGAATATATTTATCTTTCAACATACAGTTCACAATAATCAATTAGATTTATGGTTATTTAACAAATTGTAATGAAAAAGTTAATACATTTGTAATAATTGTCCTTTAAAACAAATGGAAAACTGTAGGCTTATTTACAATTTTAAGCAAAAATATTTTCATTAGTAGGCAAAACAAAGTGAGCAAATTTTGATATGATTTTGCTACTAAATAGAAGTATGTGTGGTACAAAATTTTTATTTTTACTGTGTACCTCACTAGAAATACAGCTGCTTAAAAAAACAAAAAATAAAATTTTCCAGTTTCATCAGTGAAGAAGTCTTGGGAGGAATCAAAACATTCCAATTTTCTTACCCTAGGTACAATAAACTGCTACCATAGTTCTTAACAAAGAAAACTGGTTAGTCCCCTTCTTGGCGAAAATTTAGCTCGGAAAAATTCGAAATTAGATTTATGGTTATTTGAAATTAGATTTGGCTCGGAAGTTGAAAAAACGCAAATTTCAACAGTCAACTTCTACCACCAATAAAATTTCCAAAACATCTCAGTTAATAAAAAAAAAAAGATTAACCAAAATAATCAGCTTTTCAATATGAGTAAAATGGTTTTTGAATTAGTTAAATGAGAGAAAATTTACAGCATTTTCTAAAACATCTGCAACTCCAAAAATGGAGGTATTCGAAGCGCCACTTAGGGACCTCCTCACCAAATGGGCAGGTTTTTATTTTGTATAAAGTTAGTTTGGAACTCTTTAAACATGTATAAAACTACTGTGCAAAAATAAAAAATTGGGTCAGCAACCAATTTATAGGAAATTTATTGAAACAGTATGGAATAACCCATGTGCTTGAAAGTGTTTCCAGAGTAAAGTTGTCTGAATACAACTTTTCTGGAGTTTTCCACATATTTTTAAAAATTTCCTTTAAAATTTACAAAAAAAAAAAACATTCTCAGATCATCTACCAGATTTGTGAGTGCCTTCACAAGGGTAGGGAACAGTTTCCCCAATTTGATGCAATTTATTTTAGGACACAAAATGAAAATGAGGTTTAAAACTTTTAGATTCTTTTCCTTCCAGCCTCCTAAACAATCCTGGCACATCCATGACCAGAATCCATTACATCGGCAGAGTTGAATGTGGTGAAAACATAGTGATTGTTAGAATAAAAATCAGTTGAAATGTAGCAGGACCGAGAACTTATATTTCTTTCGTAGCAACACTATCCCAGACCCAAAACAACAAAAAATAAATAAATAAATAAATAAATAAATAAATAAAATAAAAACTTTGGATCTTTCTTATCGAATTAGCGTAGGCAGGAATTTTCTCAATACTTCGCTGATAAGAAACTTACCTTTAGCAAACATAAATTTGGTGTAGCCCATTTTGTCACATTTCATGCATGTATGGACAAATACTAACTTCCTATTGGCAAGCTGTGTCCAGTAATTGTAAATGACATGTCTATTCTTACGTTATGCAATTTCACCAATCTTAAGAAAACTTTGACTTGAAAAAGATAATAATTGAAATCTGTAACTTAATTGTTTCTAAATATAAAACTGATCTAACCTTACACCCCACTAATTTTGTTAGTTCACTCCAAACACTAACTTTACAATTCTGGAATGTTTATAAAGAGTTAGAAACATACTTACACTATAAAAACGTTAATTAAAAACTGACACATAAGACCAGACAAGAGATCCTAATATTTTCACCCAGCAGGTGTGGGCATCATCAGGAAAGGGGTTGATCTTAATAAAGCTGCTGTTTGCAGCCCAATGTCAGCCACACTGTCAGGTAAGTCGATCCGAGAATGGCTCAAACTAATGTGAGCCACTGGTGCTATCTGTGCAAAGTTGCAGTATGAATTCCCAATTACGAAAATGCATTTATTTTATTTATTTGTTTTTTTCTTCTTTTCTTCTGTCTTGCATCTAACTGTATTAAATGTTTCCAATGAATTGGTAGAGTTTTTCGATGATTAAAAGTGCAAAGTCTGTTTACCTTTTTTATATTAAAACAGTTTCTTCCAGCCCTAGATAACTTTCCGATTTTCAAGTATTGCAACTTCCAACAGGTGGCACCAGCATCGCACATCATTTTGGACCACTCTCTGATCAAGTTACCCAACATTTGGTTGCAGGCAGGTC
This sequence comes from Macrothele yani, assembly GCA_039090855.1. Lineage (NCBI taxonomy): Eukaryota > Metazoa > Arthropoda > Arachnida > Araneae > Macrothelidae > Macrothele > Macrothele yani. Next base: position 192,921,281 of record CM077009.1, on the reverse strand, counting down.
CTGTGTTAAGACCAAACTATTTCCTGAAGATGCCTACAGCTGAGGAACCAAAATATTACAGTCTCTATCTGGTCTGGTGTGCCAATTTTTAATTAACGTTTTGAAAGGATATATATGTTTTTTACTTTTACTAACATTCCAAAATTGTAAATTTAGTGTTTGTGGTTAACTATGAAATCAGTGGTGTTTAGCATTAGTTCAGTTTTAGATTTAGAAACAATTTGCCGATTTGAATTGTTAGCTTTTATCTAGTTGAAAGTTCTCTTAAGATTGGTTAAAATGCATAACATAAGAATAGACTTATCCTTCACAATTACTGAACACATCTCGCCAACAGGAAGTTAGTCTTTGTCTAAATGTGCATGAAAAGTGACAAAATAGGTGACAGAAACTTTGTTAGTAAAAGGTAAGTTCCGCATTGGTAAATATTAATTTTGAGCTACTTTTTAGGTGAAATGTTTGAACATTTAAGAACAACCAACATATCTCTGTAATATATTGTAATATTTAAACTAAATCTGGGGAAAACATGCCCTATCCCTGCACAATGACAGAGTTCTTCACCATTCTAAAGCAGAAGGATCACCAACAAGGAAATACTTGTTGATTGCACATAATCAAACTTCCTTTTAAATGCTATTAGGCCATTAGATATTAAAGAGGACAAAAACAAAATAAAGGTTTCTGTTTACAGCAAAGTTACTCAGGTCACATATATGTAAGGATTTGATCCGAAAGGAAAACCGCAGAGAAGAAAAGAAGAGAAAAGGCAAGAGGGGAAAAAAAGAAAAGAAATGATGTAATAAAAATGTGTTAGAATAAGATGATTAGTTTCAAGAATCAAATAAATCGAACAGATATTTATAGGTACGAAAGAAAAAGAAGGGTATTGGGTCATCTGATAGATGGCGCCACTGCGTCTGAACGACAGAGAACGTAAAATTGAGACGATGCCGCGCGGGCACTGGAACATTCGCTACGTTTCGTGGATGGTGACGGGTGGTACATCTGTCGCGTCTGCTCCTTGAAAATGGCCAGGGCGGTGGTTGAAAGTGCTTGGTTGTCATGCTTGTTTCTGAGGGGAGAGAGGTCCGTCAGCATTGGATATAGTGGCTGTGTCAGGTTTTGGGGTTTATTTTAATTGGGCACTGATGTGCAATTGTAAATAATTTTGGGCTACAGCTTTTAACTTTGATGTTTTAGGAAATGTGTAAATAGGTTTTTATTGATTGATGTTTTAATTAGATTAAAGTGTTTTAGGGAGTTCAATTGTGTATATTTGTGGTGGATTATTTTGAATCTGAATTTGGTCATAGGGAAAAGAGGGAGGGGGAGTGATGTTTGCGTGAGTTGAAAATGATTTTTTTTTTTTTTTTGTTGCGGCCTCGAACCACGATGTAAATAAGAAAAATACATGTTGGAAATGTGTAGAGGCGAAAACCTCCTAAATGATTTAGGGAATAAAGGTGAGTAACCTCAAAATATAGATTGTCTAATTAGCACGTGAATAATTAAGCAGCTTGATGACATTTGCAATGCTGAATGAATATATATATGTAATAGTCTTCTTTTCAATTATGCTTATGTTAATTTTGCTATTCCTAAATTCTGTCTCTGTCATGTTTCACTTTTGTAATTCAGTTTGAATAAGTTGCAACATCAATGCAGGATTTCAACAAACTTGGCAAGTTACATCTGATCCAGGTTCAAGTACAAGTCTTTGGTTGAACTGAAAAACAGGGTTCAGAGGAAATGAAAATTAAGGCTTTCACATAGTACAGTTTCTCTGAAAGGAGAAGGCATGCCCTGTTTGTTGTATGAGCTACACTTCCTCAGCAAGCGAATATGTGAAAATATTATCCAACACCACTAATATTAATGGAGCTGTCTTAGTGAGAAATTTGTATCCCTCCTCAAGGTGCACCACTGGGCAACAATGACACACACAACAGCAACAAAGGCCTCTATGAATTTTGGAGAGGTTCCTCTTAGTTCTGTGCGACACTGGCAAAAAGACCCTAACTCACTTGATTTTTCTTTCAGAATCCTCAGGTGAAAAGATCAACTGGAACCATTAGCTGTGGTGGGCTGATCACTTACACTGATGTACTTATATAATTTCTATGACCCAAAGAGAGAACTTTCACGACTCATGTGTGGGATATGGTGAACCTACCACACTTAAGAAGGATGGTTCATCATAGGAACAACATGGAAATGGAAAATGGCATATGAGAAAGAGACCTCAGTTGAGTGAGGGTAAGATTGGTGTATGGAATACTAGAGGTATAAATGGAAAGATAAATGAGGCGATTCAAGAAATTAACAGGAAGGAAAAGGAGGAAAGGCATGATTTGGCTTTTTGGAAAGACACTTCATTCTGGAAGTACATAAAACAGGAAAAATAGGGGAAATAAAATCCTAAGTTGTGTAAAGAATAGGGTCGGAGAAATGACATGGGATTTTTTTTTCTTTTTGATTGGAGGTTTAATGACCACCGTGAGCAACTCAATGGGCTATAAGCAGTCGCCCTTCCCTAATTTAGGGTCACTGGTTCCAGGGAAGGGAGAGAGCCAGTGCCGTAAGACAAACACAACATCCATGCCTGACCGGGATTCGAACCCGGACCCCTTACGGACGAATGATCAGAGGCTTAGACCACTGGGCCACTGGGGCGGCTAAGACATGGGATTCCAATGAGCTAAGTGAAAGATGGGGTGGGTACTTCTCTGATATATATGATCATGAAGGCAAAGGTGTTCCTGAGGCAGAAGCAGATGTCATAGTAAGAGATGGAAGCATTGGTGGCATCTCTAAAGAAGTGTGTAAAGCTCAAAAATTGTTTCAGAATAGAAAGGCTTTTGGAGTAGATGGCGTAACTACTGAGATGCTAAAGTGTGGTGGCAACTCTGTGATTTACTGGGTAACTGAAATTTGCCAGTTATGTTGGAAGTTCAGAATGGTTCCTCAGGATTGGAGGGATGCTATCATTGTTCCCTTGTACAAGGGAAAAGGTGATCAGACGGAATGCAAGAACTATCATGGTATCAGTTTGTTGAGTGTGCCAGAGAAAGTGTTAGGGAAGATCATTATTCATAAGGTAAGAGGTTAAGAGGTCTTACTTCAGAGAAAGTGAGTTATGTTCAGAGTGGTTTCATGCCTGATAAAGGCTGCACTAATCAAATTTTTGAATTACGCATAATGATTGAAAAATATCTGTCAGTTGGTAAAAAAGTGTTTGCTGCCGTCATAGATTTAGATAAAGCTTATGACAAAGTAAATAAGACTCTTCTGGGGAAGTACAGAATAACTGAGAATCTACTTAATAGTGTAAAAGCCATGTACGCTGGCAGTAGTGTATGTGTACGAGTGAATGGTGTTTTATTGAAATGGTTTTCTATTGGTACAGGAGTCAGACAAGGTTGTGTAATGTCACCATGGCTCTTTAATATATTAACGGATGCATGCACATGTGATGCCAAAATAGGTAATACTGTTTTATGTCTTGGTAATATCTGTGTGTGCAGATTGCTGTGTGCTGATGACACTGTCCTGTTGGCAGACAGCAAAAGTGACTAGCAGAGTATATTGTCCCTGATGTATGAAGTTTGCATAAAATTCAAACTGAGTATAAATGAGGGAAAAACCAAATTTATGGTTTTTGAGCAAGGAACTGTTAGTAGTGAATGCAAGATAAGTCTTAATGTCACAGATATTGGCCAGGTGAATGAGTTTGTATACTTAGGAAGTATGTTTGACAGAGAAAACAAATTAGATGACAAAATTAGTAGGCAAATGATAACTGCCGTATGAGAATTTCAGAGGAATGATGTGTTCTCAAGAAAGTCCCAAATGGCTGTGAATGAAAGTGTAATTGTTCCTACTCTGATGTACGACAGTTAAACCTGGGTACTGCAGAAAAGATATAGGAGTTATTTGTGTGATGGGGAGTTAGGTTACTTATGTGGGTTTGTGAGAAGACACATTCTGATCATGTGAGGAATGAAGATGTGTTGCAGTTGTGTAATGTGAAGCAAAATGTTGTTAGCAAGGTGAAGAGCAATATTCTAAGGTGGTTTGGCCACGTTGAAAGAATGAGTGATGAGGTACTTGCTAAGGCAATTTATTCAGCCCAAGTGACAGGAAAGAAAGGTAGAGGAAGGCCAAGGAAATCATGGGAGGACCAGATTCAGGAATGTCTGCATGAGAAAAGGTTACAAGTATGAAGTACAAAGAGGTCTATAACTTTAAAAAAAAAAAAAATTAACCCTCAATTAATGTTTGCATTAGTGGTGAGGAAGTTAGGTTACTATCCATACAGCCAATATTCCCCTATGCCTGGGCAAAGCTGTCTTCTAGGAAGAATACCATACATTTATTGCAAACTAAAATCACATTTGCCAAAGGCTGCAGAACAAAATTTCCACAGACACTATTACAGGAAACCCTAAACTCAGTAAAACAACAAAATTCATTTGTAATTTCTCTGAAAATTTAGATGAAACTAAAAAAAAAAAAAAAAAGGATAAACAAATGTTTTATATTTTCTGAATCCCCTCTCACTAGAAAATTGAACTAAAGAAAAAAAACACACCTTGATCATTCTTTAACTTGTACAACAACTCATGAACCTGACTACTAACAGCACGACCTTGGTAAAAGCATATGAATCTTACAGGCATGCCTGCATATTTCTGAAATGAAAACATGACCTGAAACTGAATTCCCTCTGGAGTATTTGAAAAATCAATTTTCATATATAGTAATTAGGAATGGTACTGTTCAAGCTCGTAACAACACTGTAGTAGTTGTTTATCTGCATGAACGAACATAAGCACCGAAAGATTACTCTTTTGAGAAAAATGTGTGGAGCATACATCACACTGGTTAGGCTCTTCACCTGTGTGAAGGAGTATGTGCCTTGATAAATGACTTCTGTAAGCACAGTTTTAAGTGAATATCACACTGGTGAGGCTATTTACTTGAGTGAAGGTACGCGTGCTTAGAAAGAGCACTTTTATCAGCAAACCATTTCAAACACACATCACACCGGTGAGGCTATTTACTTGAGTGAAGGTACGCGTGCTTAGAAAGAGCACTTTTATCAGCAAACCATTTCAAACACACATCACACCGGTGAGGCGCTTTACCTGTGTGAAGGAGAACGTGCCTTGATAAATGACTTCTGTAAGCACGGTTTTAAGTGAATATCACACTGGTGAGGCTATTTACTTGATTGAAGGTACACATGCTTAGAAAGAGCACTTTTATCAGCAAACCATTTCAAACACACATCACACCGGTGAGGCGCTTTACCTGTGTGAAGGAGAATGTGCCTTCAAAAATGAATCCTATAAGTACTTCAAACAAATATCACCCTGGCGAGGCTATATATCTGTGTGAAGGAGCTTGTGCTTTGAAAGATGACTTTTATGGGTAAATTGTTTGGAACATACATCACACTCATGAGGCTTTTCACCTGTGTGAAGTAGAATGTGCTTTGAAAGAGAACTTTTTGAGTAAATTTTTTGGAACATACATCACACTGGTAAGGTTTTTCACCTGTGTGAAGGAGCATGTGCCTTGAAAGATGACTTTTATCAGTAAATTGCTTGGAACATACATCACACTGGTGAGGCTTTTCACCTGTGTGAAGGAGCATGTGCCTTGAAAGATGACTTTTACGAGTAAACTGTTTGGAACATACATCACACTGTTGAGGCTTTTCACCAGTGTGAAGGAGCGTGTGCCTTGAAAGAGTACCTTTATTAGCAAATTGTTTGGCACATACATCACACTGGTGAGGCTTTTGACCTGAGTGAAGGAGCATGTGCCTTATACTATGACTTCTTTGAGTAAATTTTCTAGAACATACATCACACTGGTAAGGTTTTTCACCTGTGTGAAGGAGCATGTGCCTTGAAAGATGACTTTTATCAGTAAATTGCTTGGAACATAGAACACACTGGTGAGGCTTTTCACCTGTGTGAAGGAGCAGGTGCACTGAAAGAGTGCATTTTTTAGTAAATTGTTTGGAACACACAATACACTGGTGAGGCTTTTCACCTGTGTGAAGGAGAATGTGCTTTGAAAGATTACTCTTATCAGTAAATTGTTTGGAACATACATCACACTGGTGAGGCTTTTCACCAGTGTGAAGGAGTATGTGCCTTGAAAGATGACTTTTACGAGTAAACTGTTTGGAACATACATCACACTCATGAGGCTTTTCACCAGTGTGAAGGAGTATGTGCCCTGAAAGAGTACCTTTATTAGCAAATTGTTTGGCACATACATCACACTGGTGAGGCTTTTGACCTGTGTGAAGGAACACGTGCCTTATAAGATGACTTTTTTGAGTAAATTTTTTGGAACATACATCACACTGGTAAGGTTTTTCACCTGTGTTAAGGAGCATGTGCCTGGAAAGATAACGCTTACGTGCAAACTGTTTTAAGCATGCATGACAATGGTGATCTTTTTAACTTGACTGAAGGTGATAACGCCTGGAGATGCTGCATTTTTCACTTTGCTGTTTGGAACACATGTCAGAATCACAAGGTTTTTTACATGTATTGACAGACTATCTTTCTGTTTTAATTTCTTGTGACACACATTACACTGGAAAAGTTTATCAGTTTAAAGAAGTTCCATATGTCTTGCCCAGATGTTTCCTTCACTTGCTCCCGAGATTTTTGCGGAGTTTAGTGATTTCACCGCCTGTTTTCTCTCTGAAAGTTCTCAGATAAGTGCATGAAGTTCTTTTCTGTGATTTTAGTTTCCTTGTCTGGTCGGTGAGTTCTTTTTTATTCCGTTTTCTTCATATTTTTACTCGTTCTTGCTTTGCTTTTGCTTATTTTTTGCCTGTCACCCTTTCAGTAATTCAATGCAGTTGCGGACTTGCCTGGACTGGGTGACGATTTTCCTTTGCAGTCAGTACATCGCTGATTGCTTCGTTTTCTATTAGCAGCCCTTTTGCGCTTAGTGCGTTGCTGCCTCAGGTGCTCCTTATTTGCGCCTTGTCTTTTTGTGATCCTGGTTACTCTACTTTATTGACGTCATGGCATCTGCTGTCTGCTGCTTTACAGTGCCTAGAAGAATTAATGTGTCGTGCTCGCAGGAAAACTTGCTGCCCGCAATAATGAAAGCGGTAGATGCCGCTGCGATCGGATGTCACGTCGCTTTTCAGGGAGAAAGGACGACGAAAACGCACATCTTTCTATGACCCACACCCAGCTCGCCAGTATTATGTGTACTCCTGGAACAATATTTTATAAGCAGATAACTTAAGTATATACGAAATAATCGACACACCTCTTTCACCCCCCCCACAAAAAAAATAATGAACGGGGTGCTCATGATTCTTTAATAAGAATATCGTAGTTTAAGTTAAGCTTTGCATTGTGCTAACGTCAACATTATTGTTAGATAATTCGGAAGTTTTAGACTCATACATGGGTTACATTATGCAAAAACACTGGAGACCAATAAGCAGTTTACAATCACTGAAACATCAACTTACAGTATAAAGTAAAAATAAAAAAAATAAAAAAAAATAAAAAAGCCGCCCCGGTGGCGCAGTGGTCTAAGGCGCTGGCCTCTGATCATTCGTCCGTAAGGGGTCCGGGTTCGAATCCCGGTGAGGCATGGATGTTGTGTTTGTCTTACGGCACTGGCTCTTTCCCTTCCCTGGAACCAGTGAGACTGCTTATAGCCCATTGAGTTGCTCACGGTGGTCGTTAAACCTCCAATCAAAAAAAAAAAAAAATATATTTTGCCCTTGAAAACCTTACCGTAAGAAAAAGGGGGAAATATTTTCTCAATGAGACGTCGGCTTTATAATTTGCATTCCAATAATCCAATTAGGTCTTGAAATTCAGTATCCTAAAAACTTCATAAATTATTTAATAATGTACTTCATTTTTCAGCAATGAGTGACTAAATTTCTTGGTAAGAACATGGGATCAAAATAAATATTGAAACTTAATGCTTACCATTTAGTTGGCTGTGAAAATAATCCTTTTAAAGAGTTGAAAATAGAATACAACAAATTTTTGGAGCATTTGTCATTTTCATGTAGGACTTCCCGTCCACAGGGAGTAGAGTTTAGGTCCCAGCCACCTACAGCGAGATCGCCTTTTGGGCAGGACACAGAAACGGAAGGAATGAGAGCAAGTCTAGCGACTTTTGACAGAACAGTTTCTAGTGAGATTAGAGTACAGTAGATGACGCCACCGTACAAGTACGGTATTGCACATAGATGGGTGAGAGAATTTCAGGGAGGACATAGGGCAGGATACCCATTTAACCAGTGGGTCCAGCCTGGGGGCTGTCACTTTACGTGCTCGTCCGATGCACGGCGGATATTCAGCGATTGTTAGTAAATCACACCATCTCTGAAAGATCAGCCCAGGCCAGAACCTGGTGACCCAGCATCGATAATCTGAAACACTAACCACTAAGCCATCCGCGGCTTGAAGCTTGAATACAACAAATGCGATTACTATTTCTAAAATTGGTCTATTTTCTAATAATATACCAACTGTAATCCATTTATAAAAATCATTCCTAAAAAAGCTTTGCCTGTGATACGATTGGCAATCCCAGCAGTCCGCTCTCCTCTAGCGGCAAAAGGAAGAATTACGGTAGTACGGGTAACGTTTTTGGCTCAATGCTTGGCTATTGGTAGATCGCTCATTACGTTCAGTTGTCGCAGTTTGGTGTATTTTTGCATTCATTCTGAAATTAGAGAGTTGTATAATGGAGAATTCCTTGAAGAAGAACAAATCACATTGTTGTGTCCCGCAATGTCGTTCCCAAGGTTTCGGCTATGTTTTTCACAAATTAGTATAAACGTTTGTGCCTTGCGTTTGAAATCCTTCCAGTAAAATGCTACTAACCTAGTAACGTCTTTGAATGAATAATAAACAAGACAGCATGTTTTTATTGCATAGTAGTAATTAAACAATCCACATTTCTACATAATCTTGAAAACAAATAATTGCTGTTATCTATATAAATTTAAACTTCATTATGGAACAAGATTTGCAATGTTCTGTCAACAGTCATCGGTTCAAAAACGCAGAATCCAATGATGATCAACAATTACCAATTCACAAACACTTTTAGGAACAGAATGTTAAAAATTTACAAATGTTATTGTTGACAGTATTGAAAATGGGTCCTGGGAAACGTCAAGTGAAACGAAATGTCAGCTTTTAATAGTAATCCGGATTAGAACACCCCTGTCGGTATTACTATATCACTTGCCTGAAAATGTAAAAATAAAAATTACCTGCTACAGTAAAGCATTACTGCTACACAGTGCTTACACGTTCCACTTCTGCCCGCTTTACAAGAGCACTCAAATGACTTTATAGAAATTTCACTGTTACTTGTATCTAAAACACCGTTGATGGAGTGAGGCGACGACGTTATTGCCGTGGACTGAATGCAGGGCGAAACTATGAGAATTTCTCTTCCATCTTCCTTCTTAATTCCACAAGAAATTATATGGCCTACATTAACAATCACTTACCCTTCTTTAATGCATCTTGAATTTTTGGAAGCGTCCACAAATTTCATTATTTCAAGGATTGAAAGCGACAAACCAGCCATTCTAACATTCGACTTTATGGAAACACGTGCGACGTTACCCGTACTAGAGAAGTTTGTTTACGTTTGCGCAGCGCCCCCTATAGTTCGTTGAGGTTCCCAATAAACAAAAACTGAATGTATATGGTGACATTCTTTTAAAGAAAAATAATTATAACATTTTTCTTTACTTTTCTTCACCTTATAATAATTATGTGATTAAATTTGCTATTCAAATGGGTTTGCAGTGAAGAGAGGAAAATTCTTTTGCACCTTAAGTAAAAAGTTTAATAAGGGAAAAATTAAGAAGTGGGTGTTCATGGAGTCTGTCTAAATGAGATAATTCTATGCAGTTCCTGTAAACTATTTTTACCCTTAAAAAATTATTAATGTAGCATACACACAAGCGTAACGTGAGGAAGGCACAGTAGGGCATGTGCCCGCCCCCCTTAAAAATTGGAAAAACTAATATTTCGTTCGCCTTTTAAATGTCTTTTAAATTTTGGAAAATAGTAGATATGGCGTCAAGCTTGAGTGATGGTTTGTCTCGGCATGTTAGAACTTCCTTACCTTGAATAGTGGAACGATAATGCATCTCCATGAATTTAGATTCAAAGTACAAGGCACATACAACACAACTTTCATCAAGTTTCTTATCAGCTCTGGGAATTGCCTTATCCGATTTGCTCAACATATCAGGAATTTTGGGGATAGCAAAGGGTGATATTTTATTTTTGCAGGATTTATAGCCAGTATTACATCCTGGCACAAAACAGATGCTTTGCCTTTCCCGTTTTCTATGTTTTTTATTATTTGCTAATGCCGAATTTCCTAGTCCTTTCATAGCTGACATTATTTCCCTATGATCTTATAACTGTTGCAGTCGATTTCAGTACTGCACTTAAGTTTAACCACACAGTAGGTTTAACGCGTGACCAGTGTTTCTTTCAGGACTTTTTGGCCGGGGGGGGCAATGGAACCTTAGAGGGGGCAAGTTTTCCATTTGCTATCTATATATATATATATATATATATATATATATATATAATTTTAACTACTATATTTACATATATAGAAGTAATTACTATATATCCAGCACAGGGGCGCATTTAAAGGGGGCATTGCCCCCCCCCCCCCGGGAAAATGTTTCATTTTTTGGGTTAAAATGCGACTTACATTGGAAAAAAATGCCTTAATTTTATAAAAATGTATCAACTTAAAAAAATGCTTTAATTTTTCTTCAATTTTTTCCAGATGGTGGATTTCAAAAACTTCCTTTCCCCGAAGAAAAATTATATAAACATCCCTGATATAGTAATTACTTCTTCAAACATTTCAGGAATAACGAACTTTTTTCAGCTAAAGGAGGGGTGGTCCGCAGGCTTGAAATTTTTATCAATTAAAATGCATTCAATGCACTCGATTTCCAGACAATTAGACATGATTAGTCTACTTATTATATTTTGAAGAATATCATGCGTCGTAATACACTTTTTAATAAAATAAACTATAACAAGTACCATTTTAATAAATATTTAAAAAAAGTATAACTGGAGAAATATTTGTAGCATAAAAAGAAACGAAACTTCCTTTTTCATCATAGCCTGAATTTATTAAAATTTGGTTCGGTAACCTAAAAATGTGCCCGGGGTGTGTGGGGGGGGGGGATGGTCGTTTCCGGGAGTGGTTTCATCCCCTGGATGTATGCTTGAAAGAAGCACTGCGCGTGACAGCCAATACTTGAACAACTTCTACATCTTCACGGAAAGAATGTTGCTAATTTCGGAAATAAATTTCGTTATAAACAATCCACAGTTGAATAAAAACTAGCACATTAACACCCGAATAAGCCTATTGCGTTTTAGGGATCAACTGTTGAATTGCCTAGTGTATTACTGTTATGATCGGACTACAACGAATTAGCAAAGATGCTGCCAAAAAGATTTCCCTCCACTAACCTTTGTTTTGTGAAAATTTGAAGTTTTGTAAGGCAGCAAATCCTTGGCAAACAAACTCCCCCCCCCCCCATTGAATAGCATGAAGCCGATGAAGCATCCTAACGTAACTTCCGATGCCAGTGCCCTCTGTCATTTCATGACGATTGGTCGCAAAACCGTTAGGGACATCTTAGGGAGCACGTCACGCTAATTCTTCGAGGCACTGTAGCTGCTTTGCGCGGATCTCCTGTAACCGCATCGCATGGCGACCATGTTGTTGTCAATGTGGTTGTTGTTGACACTCGATCGCCTGCTGCAGCTTCGGATACAGTTCCTTCATCTTTTGTTGGTTTACTCCCTCATTCTTTGGATTCACAGTATCATCGTTCCGGTAATGACTGTGCATTTACTATTTCTCCCGTTTCGAAGTTGGGTAAGTCGATGCTCTCTATAGACCGTATGCATTGACGGCACGAAACCGCGGTTCGCGTCACTTTTTCGTATGCTGCTTTCTTGCAGAACAACTAGTGTACACGTGAGATCAATGATGCATTGCATGGGCTACTTAAGTGGGTTATCTGGTGATCAAAACCAGCTATATTCTGATACATTAAAGTTATTGGGCACTTGTGGAGACAAATATATAATTCCATACTCATTTTTCTTGAACAATATTGAGGTATTGCCACGAATAGAACACTGCGATATTGTTAATTATTTCGTTTTGTGCACGAACGCTTTCACTCCGGAGCAAATGAAATCGTGCAAGTCATTCATAAAGAAAGGTTAATTCCATCTAAAGATCTTCATAGAGTATTTGTAGAAACGCATCAGTAAATTTATGAACATACCTGTTACAATATGTAAACTATTTACACACTCTAATGCTCTTTCGTTTCCGGTCATTACTGTCAACTCTGCTGATACGTGATAACCACAAACTTTGGCGCTTCTGAGTAAATATTTTTATAATTCTGGTCCCACTTCGTTCACTTAGATGGTAATCTATAGTAGGACACATCACTATCTCTCCCACTTCGGTTACCGCAGCCGAAAATAGCACATAACATCATCTTCCTTAACACTCCACAATGCAAATCCAAGCAGTGTTTGTACACCAGTTGATCAGCAGGGCGTCTGCTAGGATGGTTTACCTTGCTGTGACGTCATATGCATACGGTCTATAGTACAATTACGGTTTTGTTATGATGCCTTGCCACACACACAATTGACAGCTTATTCTACTGCGTTATTTTCTCTCCTCCCTCCAGCTGCTGTTACACATATTATTAGAAAGCTACGTACAGTCATCGTTTATTTAACTTCCTCGGATCATGCTACGCAGCTTCTCTCCACACCTCCTGTTATTGGGGATCAGTGCCTTTATGCTGAACCACTGTCCCATCGTCCTGTTCTCATTTCTTTTTTTCAGGTCCGACCCGAAATCCCAGATTCTGTTTTGATGGCGTTTCTCTCGTACAGCGGCGGTTCGCACTCTTCCTTCCAAGATTCTTGATCCTTCTGGTCGCCCACTTTTTAGTTCACGGTGTCAATCTCTGCTCATTTTTCTGTCTGAGGAGGCTATACAATCTTTTCCGACAACGTTCAAGGCCATCTTTATACCTCAGCAGGCGTGCAACAAGGCCACAGGACTTGCTCGTGACGTCACAATCGTAGGGCTACTCTTTTTTCAGTAGACCTACCGATTTGACTCGTTTCGTAGTTTATTCATATTATATTCGTTCTTGTTGGCTAATTAGGCTGTTCCAGTGAATGCTGTTTTGGATATTCAAAGCGCGTTTTAAGCTTATTATGGATATTTTCAGTGATAAGGTATGTTTCATTTTTTTATTAGTATTCAGTAGTAAAATTTTATAAATTCGAGCTGTTGACTGAACGTCACTTAATTCTTCACGAAATGCGGGATTTACATTTCATAAACTTTTTTATTGCTGCGATGTAATTTATACATTTTAGGGATGTAATTTTATACATTTTGTTATATGTATTATGTGAATGCTGGAAATGGTACAACTTACAGTAATTCGTTATTGAAGTGATCTTAGAAATGGGTGCATGATTTTGAAGTCATGAAAAATCATTTCTTTATTCTGTAAATGTTCGTTAAGAATAATGGTAGAAATACAAGGAATTACAAAATTTTCGTTTTAAGTAGAATATCTTAGTGGTTGTTCAATGAATATAAAACGGATAACTCGGAATTTCAAAGCATATTTTCTATTGTATGCCACCAGTAGTTCTGTATTTAACCCTAGACACATAGCTTTCATTTTTGCGTTCTGGGGCTTATTGTGGATGGAATTTCGTCTTTTGAAAATCTTGGAGACGTGTTATGATTGTCAAGTTATTCAAAAACTCATTTCCTCCTCATTTATATTTCTTTTCCCTCCGAGAACTTCACTGAAAATTGTGAAGTTGCACTAAATGTATTGAAAAGTGTTCAAATTTTTTTTAAGAAATTCGCCCTAATTGCATACCTGCAAAGTTTTGTGGACCGTTTTTTTGTGGAAAGTTTTTTACCGGAATTTGCAACATTTCTGGAAGTTCATGAGACTTTCTTATGGAATCGGTGGTAATGCCCGTTCTAGCGCTATGGGAATATTCAGAGTTTTTCCACATTCAAAAAGTTGTCTGACGAAGTTCTGTTGCTTAAAGAAATGTGTTTTCCTAGTTCAATAGTCTTTCCTTTAAAACCAATCATTGGAAATCGCATTCTTTCCTCCCTCCACCTTCTCAAACTTGTGCTAGCGAAATTTAATTTAAAACTATGTGCTTCATCTTTCTATGATGGAATCCTGACCCATAAAATCATCATCACGGCAGAGCGAGCTACATTTTCGCATTTTCGTGATCCGTCAAATTGTTTTTACAGCAGAGCGAGCTACGGCAGTATCAATTTTTGATATTTTCACTCAAAAATGCATGTATTGTGACTCCCTACGCACCCTTTTCTATATGAAGTTAGACAGCAGGCATTTTCCCATTTTCTTAACAAAATTACCGTTCAAAAAATGTCACTCCTTCCTCTTTATGTAGAGAAAATGACTTTACGTGCCATAATAGGCTGACACTGACAGTCATAAAAAAGTTCCGATTTTGAATACTTGAACAAACACTATACACTGAAGAAATAGCATTCCAAAATAGTTCCCAGAAGTAACCGAGATCCATAACATATCCCTTGAAATACGAAACGATAATATGAAAATACGTGGTAACAGAAAATATACGAAAATTTTCTGTTACTGCGGAGAGCAAAGCTAAATCAATAGCACCATGATTGTGACGTCACAAATCCTTGTGGCAGGCCTGGTGAGATATAAAGATGGCCTTTGTTTGTTTGTTTGTTTTATTGAAGGTTTAACGACCACCGTGAGCAACTCAATGGGCTATAAGCAGTCGCCCGTCCCTAATTTAGGGTCACTGGTTCCAGGGAAGGGAGAGAGCCAGTGCCGTAAGACAAACACAACATCCATGCCTCACCGGGATTCGAACCCGGACCCCTTTCGGACGAATGATCAGAGGCCATCGCTTAGACCACTGCGCCACCGGGGCGGCAAAGATGGCCTTGCAACGTTACATGTTAAGTTTGGCTTGCATACATATACTTTTTACGCCGTTACTCTTTACCATTGTTTCACATGTAAGAATGTGGGTCATCATAGTGCTCAGTGCCCCACTGTTTTGTCTCCTACTGCAGTTCCTTCACCTTCTCTTCCGGCTGACACTCCGGTGTTTTCTCCCTTGGTGCCATCTGTGTCTGTGCCTCTTACTCCGCCGTATTCTCCATCAGCTTCAACCGCAGAGACAGCCTCAATAGTCAGTGCTATCCAGCCTGCTGCTGATCCTCCTGTGCATTCCACGTCTTCCACTTCAGTTCTTCATGTGACACTTCCGTGCTCGCCATCACCTGCCTCAGGAACTTTTTCCTGCGACTGTACTTCCTACTGGGGATTCCGCTACTGATCGCTTGCTTGAGATAGATGATGTACTTCCTACCGGGGATTCCGCTACTCATCGATTGCTTGAGATCGATGACGTCCATACGCTCACTTCGGGCCCCAGTGTTGGACAAGATGACGCTCTTACTTCAGTTTCTCGCTTTACTCAGCCTTCTTCTGCCCATCTTCTTCTAGAGGACTCCCGTGTTGCTCCTTCATCAGTACCTACTGTTTCATGTATTCCTTCCTTGCTAGTCGCATTGTATGCGGCTCCTTCTACTGATCCAGTCTCCACCGGTGCTGTTGCCAATAAACGTCGCCGTCGTGCTGCTCACACGTCCAGTGAGTAGCGAGTTGCTTCCTACGGGCCTCCAGGTTTTTCTCCTCTTCAGGTGACTTCGGCCATTCCCTGTTTTGGTTCCAGCTCTGCAGATTTGACTGCCCTTCTCACTGCTACGCTCCCTCTCCTGGATTATGGTTGGTTTGCTGAACTCCTTGCACAGAACTTGGAGTATACGAAGACTTTGTCGACTACTACGGCTCTCGCGATGATTTTTTCTATTTCTTCAGATGATGCTCTTGACCATTTGTGTAAGATTTACCCACTCGCTTGTATTCTGATCTTGTGTCGGATCTACATTGTGTACTGGATGCTTCTAACTATCTTGCCTTAACTAGAGATGCTATGTCAAGGCACTTACCACATATCCATAAACGGATTCGGTTTCTCTCAACTGGCATTGACTGCTTGTAGCATCGTTACTACCTCTTTTACTTTCGGCATTACTTGCCTATGTGATTGTGCTGCATAAGTACTTTTCTTCTTTGTACTACAAGTGGACCGTGCCAGCTTCTCCTGTGCATTATGTGACGCTTTGAGTTATTCCCGGACCTTTTGTATGCATGAGGTAATGTATTGTCCTTGTTTTTTCTGTTCTCCTGAGGATTATTGATTTTTATTGACACAATGTGACGCTTCGAGTATTCATCAGACTTATTGATCGTATGAAGCAATGTATTGGCTATGTTCTCAAGTTCTCCGGAATATTATTGACTTTTTATTGGCATCCCTGTTACATTCCTTGAGCTATTTTGTTTTTCTGCTGTACCTTGTGTTTTCTTAGTGTACGCCGGACTTATGCTGGTTTTCTTCTATATGTCCTAAGTGGATTGTGTATGCCCTGTTTTTCAATAAAGCGATTTTGAACTCCATATGTTTTGCAAATGTGGATTCTCCCGAGAGTTTCTGGAAGCATAATTTCACATTCCAAGTGATCTTCACATTTACATGAAATGATATGCATAGGAGTATGGGTTTCTGCTTTCACTTACTTTGCAATTAATTGTTCCGTGACTTCTCTTTTTCTGATAGAATGCTTAAGCACTGATTTCATGCCAAGGAACTTACAATTTTTATTTATTCAGAAATCTGCAAGTCTAATAATTTCCATTTTTGACATTACGTGATGTCATGAACTGAACAATGCATGCTCTTTTTAATGAATAGTGCTATCCACACATGCTAAGAAAAATGTCCACATTACTGTCTTGTGCGGTATCTAAGAGAGCATTGGGAATGCTTTAAAAAATCTCATTATTTCAAACTTGTAAGAAAAATATTGAAATGGGACCATACGGGCTTTGAAAGTGAATTTTGTGAAACCACTCTTCAAATTTTCAATAGAGATTTCAGAATGCTGAAAAAGAAAAAAAGTTTACTGATTTTATAGTTGTCACCTATGCAATTACGTGATAGATTTTCATTAAAGTGAACATAAGATGGCATTTTGTCTTCTCTGTAAGGTGCTGTGTGCTAGAAATTGGAGGTAAGTCAAATGCACAAAAAACACCTTTTGATTCACATTACATCAATTTCTTTCAGAACATTTCCCGAACTTTCGCGAGACGCAAAAAAAGAACGAAATTCACAGAGAGTTATATATTTACAACAAATTTTGAAAAACAAAAGTTATCTTTAGTGGCGTAATATCGACAGGGTCTGTTGTAATGTTTTCGCCTTATAAATTAATTATGCTTTTATTACTTTGTTAGATTTTCAGATTGGGCAATTTGCTCTGTAGTGAAAATAAATCGTGTTATCTTTGTTGACCTTCTTTAATTTTAAGCCAATTTTCATAGCGTTGTTTATCTAAAATCAACGGGATAGAAGTAGGTAGACGGTTCTGTTCTTGGGTTTCTGTTGAAGCCAACGAGCGATACCAGGCCGCCATATTTATTGAGGTACAATGTTGCCAGTTGAAATTTACAAAAATCAGTATATTTCATCCCAAAGAAATCTGTAGATTAGTTTAGTAAGCAGTAGTTTGTTTGTTTTCTTTTTTTCTGCTACAATACACAATGTATCGCTATCGGAACGGTCTAAAGAATAAGTTCTGATCACATAATAATTTACACTCAATTTTCTTTCTTAAAAGACAATCTGTAGCTTTTCTGCTGTGATCAGAGATGTGAAATCTGATAGAATGGATCAAATGAACTGTGGAATGAGAATTGTCAGAATTCGGACAAAAATGCATGGAGGTAGGAATAACAGGAGACGCTGTATCCAACTCTTCACATGCTAGAAAAGTGAAGCCGAGTTTATACGCTTCCGCGGTGAAAGTAGTACCGCTAGCTTTGGCGTGGTTACCTTCAAGATGCAAAAGCAGACGATTTTCCGAACGAAAGCATTAATGGGACCAGGGGCCGACTTAGGTTAGTGGAGGCCCTGTGCACATCCTATGTCTGGAGGCCCCTCGATTAAAAGTTTCAGTCAACAGGTGAAAAGAATATTTAGTGGTAAATATTTTTTGCAAGCGGTTTTTCTAGTAGTAAAAACATTAAAACACATCTCACATGCTAGTCAATTTTATAGCTAATGTGGCTTGTAATAGACGAGTATTCACACTGCTTGTACTTCTCCGCACCCGCAGAGCTTACAGCTGTAACATTAATTACTCTGGAATTCTTTTTTGTTTTATAGTATCATTTACGGAAACAAATAACTATTGGCAATCTCAGCGGTCCGCTCTCCCTCTAGCGGCAAAAGGAAGAATTACTGTAGTACGGGTAACGTTTTCGGCTCAATGCTTGGCTGTTGGTAGATCGCTCATTACGTTCAGTTGTCGTAGTTTAGTGTATTTTAGCATTCATTCTGGAATTAGAGAGTTGTATAATGGAGAATTCCGTGAAGAAGAACAAATCATATTGTTGTGTCCCGCAATGTCGTTCCCAAGGTTTCAGCTATGTTTTTCACAAGTTAATATAAACGTTTGTGCCTTGCGTTTGAAATCCTTCCAGTGAAATGCTACTAACCTAGTAACGTCTTTGAATGAATAATAAACAAGGCAGCATGTTTTTATTGCATAGTAGTAATAAAAAATCCGCATTTCTACATAATCTTGAAAACAAATAATTGCTGTTATCTATATAAATTTAAACTTCATTATGGAACAAGATTTGCAATGTTCTGTCAACAGTCATCGGTTCAAAAACGCAGAACCCAATGATGATCAACAATTACCAATTCACAAACACTTTTAGGAACAGAATGTTCAAAAAATTACAAATGTTATTGTTGACAGTATTGAAAATGGGTCCTGGGAAACGTCAAGTGAAACGAAATGTCAGCTTTTAATAGTAATCCGGATTAGAACACCCCTGTCGGTATTACTATATCACTTGCCTGAAAATGTAAAAATAAAAATTACCTGCTACAGTAAAGCATTACTGCTACACAGTGCTTACACGTTCCACTTCTGCCCGCTTTACAAGAGCACTCAAATGACTTTATAGAAACTTCACTGTTACTTGAATCTAAAACACCGTTGATGGAGTGAGGCGACGACGTTATTGCCGTGGACTGAATGCAGTGCGAAACTATGAGAATTTCTCTTCCATCTTCCTTCTTAATTCCACAAGAAATTACATGGCCTACATTAACAATCACTTCCCCTTCTTTAATGCATCTTGAATTTTTGGAAGCGTCCACAAATTTCATTATTTCAAGGATTGAAAGCGACAAACCAGCCATTCTAACATTCGACTTTATGGAAACTCGTGCGACGTTACCCGTACTAGAGAAGTTTGTTTACGTTTGCGCACCGCCCCCTATAGCTCGTTGAGGTTCCCAATCCTCGCAATCCCAAAGATATTTATAGATTACCATAAATTCAATGAAAATGATAAACGGCGGTAGTTTCAGCTGTACGAAGTAATCACGCACAAAGTGTTACAGCTGACTGCACACAAATTTGGGGGTAAATTATGTCAACACTCCATGTAACTTTTTACAACAGTCTTTAAATAAAGTAGTGTCAATTGAACGTTTTTTGGATTTTCATTTATGTAAAAATAAGCCCAGCATAATTATGAATATTGATTCACAATTTTGTGGTAAATATTGGCAGATCACAGCTCAACGAAAACGCTTGAGCTATATTATACAAAATAATAATAATTTGGTTTCCAAAATAACATCCTAAATTTTGAAACCGAACCGTATAATAATTTCGTGCTATATTGGAAAATATATTTTGGTTCTGAAAATTTATGTTATTATTTTCAAGGTAGTTTGGAAGCCCCTCCCAATTCTGAGGCACTGCACGTGCAGAAATCAGGCCCTGAGTGGGACCCTGTTTGTTTTCTTAAGAGTTTACATTGTCTGAAAGTATAAGCGGGATGGAAAAGCAGTGGAATAGGTTTAATAAACTCTTAAGCTTACACAAAAGGAATTTTTAGTACAAAAACTTAAATTTTCATGGAGGAAAAGAGATCTAAAAAAGCGTCTTCGTAACGACTGAGACGTATATGACTGACGATTTAAAATGTGTTTAGATTAAACGTAATTTTTTAAAGCGTTTAAAATCTTTCTCTGTCTTAGCGGATTATCGTAAAATATTGTTTTTCATAGAAATTGTAACGATCGATCTCCAGAGAATTTGTATTATCAGTGAATTTTTCAAAAAGATTGTAACGATCGATCTTCAGAGAATTTGTATTATTAGTGAATTTTTCAAAAGATTGTAACGATCGATCTTCAGAGAATTTGTATTATTACTGAATTTTTCAAAAGATCGCACTTTAAACGGAGGGAACACTTCTGCCATGTTGTCAGGAGGAAAATTAAAGTAAACAACGACATTCCACGTATGTGTTACTTGGAGAACAATTATGATTGTTCTTAAGCAAATAAACAAGGGGTTGGGGTGGGGTGGGGGAGAATATTCCTATTGAACATTATCATTTAAAAAAAGTTCATGAAATATCTGGATTCTGTTTCCAAGCCTTTATAGAAAAAATGGGTAATCTGCGAGCTTGTTGAAAGAAATTAAGAAAAATCAGACGCAAAATATGACGTTACTGTACTTTCATTTTATTCTTTATAATTGCTTTAAGCACTTGACTGATATTAGTTTCTTTTAATGGAGGTAGGAAATTCCTACTGGTTTGGTTAGAACTGTGATGGGTTTCAAAAGATATAAATGTAAATAATTTTAAAACTACAAGGAATGCAATAGCCTTAATAGAAAGGGAACGTTTTCGAGGGGGGCGGTCTTTTTAAATGGCTGCAGTTTCAAAATATAGCAAGAAAATATACAATTTATTAGTTTGTGGAAATCGGATTTACAAGTTCTGCTCATAGTAAAGGAAATCTGAGTTGATAAAATGTCTTGGTAAAAACAGATTTACAAAAGCAGCAGAAATAATTCTTACTGTAAAATCTCTTTTAAAATAAATCCAACTGTATTCAAAATATTATAATTCTAATACACATCACTATTAAGAGAGGCACATTCATAATGTAATAAGTTAATAGCTTTTAAGTAGTAAATGAAACAGACGTGTGTATATAATATGTATTTTTAATTTGGTTTCTGACATATATGTATACTATTTATGAGCAAGGTTATATTTATTAATAAAGAATTCATTGAGGGCAAATCCTGCAGTTTGTTGCTGGCACAACATATGTTCAAGAATAGGAAAATCTGATCACATAAGGTGTGGTTAATCAGCTTAACAAGGTGATTCATTTTAGCTCTAATGACAGAGAACATTGCTGACAGCAGCCCATATGCTAATGCACATTTAACCTACATTTTATGGCTACAGAAATTAATAGAGAACTAATCAGAAGTGCATGGGAAATATAGAAGTGCAAATTTTCTGCTGTCAGATTATGGTACTGAATCATTTTTCGTTCACTGATATCCACGAAACATCTCCAGTACGAAAATCTGATTTCCAAAAATTATGTTGACCTTTAAAGCCTGAACTTCTTACAACAGCATTTTTCAACTAATTAGTTAAGTAATAAAGTTTTCACTCAATTTATTGGTTTTCTATAACTATACATTTCTATATACAGTAATTAATATAATATATTCATAAACACATTTTACGCTGTTATATTTTTACCTCAGCTGAATTCAGTTTTTTCTCAATTTCTGACAGCTAAAAGCGTAGCTGTGAGCTGCATTTCATGCTAATTACGTACATTGCAAGCTATGGAAAATATAATACATCAGTACTATCATTTCCTAATGGGAGTTCAATATACCTCTAGTTATACAAGACAAAAAAGAATGAGCTAATTAGAACATGAATAAATATTATTACAAGTTGATGCCCACCAGGGTTGCCAACATCACCAAATTATTGGGGGGCAAGTGTGAAGATATCCTACATGGGAGGGGCATGTCTCTTCTATTGTCAGGAAGGAAAAAAGAAAGAGCCAAAAGATAAACTACGAGCTTTGACGTATATCTTAAAACACAAAGTTTTTAACTGCTCATCATCAAATGAACAAGCAAGCAGAAATATTATTTTGGTGAATATTAATATTTTAAATTGAAATTAAGCCTGTGATTTAAAAAAAATATCCAGAGAGATTTTATTTTTAAATGTGTATTAAAAAATATGAGAAATTAGCTGGGTTACTCAAACAAAGGACAAGAAGCGTGAAAAATAATTACACGTAGATAAATAAAGGCACTAGAAATTATAGTTTCTGTATTTTTATTTATTTTATTTTTGATAATTGTTTTAACCAATTATCACATATCACGAGACCATGTCAAACATAATACAGGGCTGGCAATAGAGTTTCTTACAAATGAGCAATGCTGAATATGAGAGAAGTTTATTTTGTTATTTATTAATTTTTCGAAAATAAATCGCTTTGGCCTCATGAGGTGGAGCTTGGTCCATCGTATGGGGCCAAAGAGATTATTTAATTAAACAGGATACAAAATATTCAGAGGGCAGTGCCCCCAGTAAAATTATTGGAGGGGCGAGATTAACCTTGCCACCCCCATAATCGGCGAGTATGATGCCCACACAAATGTAAAACTTCCTGCAGAAGTAAAAAATGTTTGCGAGAAAACAAAAAAGAAGCTTACCCACAGTATTTGTAGCCAGAACTTCGAATATGCTTACTGCTGCGATTCATACCATTAAAAAGAAATGCTTGCAGGGGAAATTTATATGTAAATCCTCTACAAAACACTTCTCTCAAATAGTCAAATCTCATCTTCAGTGACCATTAGCTGTAGCAAAATATTATCCTTCACATATAATGTGTGCCTCAGTAAGTATATGTGTCTGTTTTCTTGAAAGGCTCAGTCTTTCAGTTGTGATGGCAAGACTAAAAAAGAAAGGTGGGGGAATTATGGATACACAACAAGGAGAATACCACAGAATATAAAATAAAGACATAAAATACAAGAAATATGTAACAAGTACCAAAGTATTGGGCACAAGAGATTTGCATACATACATATTATTAAGCCATTCTCCGAGGTTCAGAGGTTATCTTCTCAAAGAAAGATAATCGGTCAAGTAAACATTTAACTGATGGAACTAGAATTTACTTAATATTGGTGTATCAAATTTCTCTATTTACAATGAACTCGGCACACAGCTTGAGCTTCATCATGTCACACACGAGACTTTTTGTACTTAATCCTCATCTTTTTCTTAAGCAGACATTCCTGAATCTGGTCTTCCCACGATTTCCTTGGTCTTCGTCTACCTTTCTTTCCTGCCACTTGGGCTGAAAAAATTCTCTTAGTCAGCACCTCATCACTCATTCTTTCAACGTATCCAAACCACCAAAGTATATTAGTCTTCACCTTATTAACAGTTTGCCTCACATTACATATATTCATTCTCCACGTGATCATAGCGAGCCTTGCCACAAACTCCCCATAAGTAATATGGCACTGACACGCAAAACAATACAGCCTAATTACATTGAGCTAATTACTGTAGAACATGAATGGTGAGCAAATAAACTACAGTAACTATCTAACTATAAAATTAACATGATTTAATGCTCATTGAAAATAATATGCACTCTTCATTTTCATCAAGACATTTATTAGTAACAATATAATCTGTTATTGAAAAGGAGTTAACTGTGTGACTAGTTAATTCTAGCAATAAAGATTTTACTATTTTTAATTACAGGTTTAAAACCTAAATATTTCAGTACTTTTTCATCACAAAATCCCCCATTTTAATTTCCTGGATAAACTCCTATCAACCACCATATAGAATTAATTGCTATCTTGCCCACTTAAAAAGAGTAAATAAAAGGGAGTAAAAAAATATTTCATACCTGTTGCAGATAACTTGGAAATGCTTTGAATATAGTTGGAATGGCATTTTATTTCAAAAACACTTTTGTGATTTTCTCTGAAACATATGTTCTTGAAAATGTTCTGAACAAATTCTACTGAACTTTGAAGGTTCCCAGGCTTTTCTTCATATGGCTTGTATCCATGCAGCTCTTTGTTCTTTATTGCTTAGAAACCTGTATATAAATATAATTCAAAGCTCATATGAATTTGTTGAAATGGAAGATAATTTCTGTGCATACATAAGAAAAACCTGAAATATAAACAGTACCTTGAGTCAATTTTAACAATTGAAAGGCTTCATGCGAATACATTTCATAAACTGTGAGAAAAGTTAGAAACGTGATTTTTGAGAGTTTCAGCAGATACTTGGGGGGGGGGTGTACAATGGAATGGGAATGTTGAGAGGTTTTTAATACATGTTCAATATATATTTACATAAAAATCATAATGCTCAAAAAAATGTTTACAAAGTTATAGCTCTATTTGGGCCAGAAGCATAATACTTCACTGCAAAACACTCATGTTTAGTCACTTTACAAGTGTTACCTTGTTCATTTGTTTGTTATTTCCATTCCTTTTTAATATTTTAAATATGTGTGCCGCCTTTGTGTTTCACCTTTTCATCCACTGTTTTTAGTACCAACATAACTTTTTGATTCATATACAAAATAGCTCTGTTGTCGATTACGAGATATTAACAAATATGTTTTTCACTGTTACATAATTCCAAGAAACTGTGAGTGCAGTGACTGACGTGCAAAAGTCACTGTTTTAATGCACTCTGCTACTCCAGAAAATCTATATGTGCACTGTGAAATTTAATGTTCATTAAAGGAGCTCCAATGCTATACTTAACTAATCTTAACCAACACACCTTGGCTATTACTTTATAATGAGTATTTTTTATTGGCTACGATCAATTCTACAATCTACACTGCTGGCCACCCAAAATGCAACACCAAGAAAGAAGCATCCGATTGGTCTGAAATTCGCAGTATACGTCGCCCGCGAGAGGACATGCAAACGATTAGCATTGCAGGGCATATGCAAATCATGTGCGCGCCGCACGCCACCGAGAAGCACTATAAGAAGGGTGCACAGAAGGCGGGGTGTAAGTAGTGGAAGTGTGTTGTGCTGCCGGACCTGTGCGTGGGAAGCTTCCTGATATCTCGTCGCAGAATACGGCAGTCATTCCAGCACGTTTCGAAGTTCGACAGATGACGAATAGTGGCTTATCGCGACAACGGTTTTTTGTACCGAGACATCGGCGCCCGTGTGGGACGATATCCAGCCACAGTGAGGCGAGTATGGATTCGGTGGGTGCAAGAAGAACGGACGGACCGACGTAAGCGATTGCCACGGCACAACATCGAACGAGTGGACCGGCATGTTGTGCGGCGGGCATTGACGGCTCGCACCGCCACATCACGAACGTTAGCGCAGAAATTAGGGTGTGTTGCGCAACAACCTGTGTCAGCACGTACCGTTCGACGTCGTCTGCAGGAGCAGGGACTTGTCGCACGGCGCCCATTTCTCCGATTACCATTGACGTTACACCACCGGCGAGTGCGGCGGCAGTGGGCCGTTGAACGCCGCACCTGGACTACGGAATGGTACGATATTGTCTTCTCCGACGAATCCCGCTTCTGCCTGCAACACCACGATGGTCGGATTCGTGTGTAGCGGCACCGCAGCGAGAGACTGCATGACGCCTGCATTACACATCGCCGGTACACTCAACAGCCACCGCTACGTCTCCGACGTTTTGGAGCCTGCAGGACCTTCCAGCGGCCATGTTTCAACAGGACAATGCGCGCCCGCACGTGGCACGCATCGTGCAACAATTCTTCACTGCCCACCAGGGGTCACTGCTGCCGTGGCCCCTCTGTTCTTCCGATATGTCGCATATCGAACATGTCCGGCCGCTGATCGGCAACCGAGTGGCCTGGCAAGCACCACCCGCGGCTACGCCTGATGAACTGTGGCAACGTGTGGAAGGAGCCTGGACCGACATTCCTCCAAGCCCACATGTCTGCGTGTTCCGCAAGTCGCACGGGTCTGTGAGCTCAATCGTTTCATCTTTGTACGTGTTGTTATGTGTCCAGTAAATCTGGCTTTGCCATCTCGTGTCCTTCTTGGTGTTGTATTTTGGGTGGCCAGCAGTGTAGTATACTTACCAAGCCCTAAAACAGGAAAAAACAGACAAATGAACTTTTGGTATATGCAGCTATTTCCTAACCTCTATCGTTATCAATGTGATGTGAAGTTTTTGGAAATGAACACAATCATGATTCTAGGTGTGTTACTAATAATTCAAAAACTATTATCTTTATGCTATAGTCATATTGAACATCATTTAAAACGTGAAGTTATGAATATGAATCCGATTACATAATCTACACTTTTCCCGAAAAATTTTGCTACAACTTTCGTAAACAATTCCCTACAACCTATGTACGTAAACACATCAACTTCGTAACTTTGCCCCAAATCCAGAAAACTACATAATAAGCTAACGAGAAAATCGCAGCAAATTATACAGTAACTATTGCAATCAATTGCAATAAACGATTGAATCCCAAATAACCTAAGAATTTGTACCTAGAAAACATAAAATAAATTGATACTAACCGGTGGAAAGGGATACCACGTGTTTTCTTTTTACATTTATTTACACAGCCAAACGCCACGCAACATCCCATCGAAACTAATTATGAGTACACTGAAGTATGCTGTCAAACTCACAAAAAAGTTACGCTGGAAAACCACTTTAACAAAAAATATGAGCTTCTAAGAATTACAAATTTTCAATGCTTTCCTATGGCAGACACGACCAAGAGGGTAACCAAGGCTCTACAGGTAGCCAAGCATGCAGAGGGATATCACAACAGATCAGCTTCAGAAATCTGAGCTTAGGTGACTGCTCTTATTTCTGCCTCCATGCAGAAATGTTGTTCTAATCGTATCATCATCACTATCATAAATGCTCATTTTCCCTACAAGATCATTTTACATGCTAAAGGTATGACATGAACTTCAACGCATACGCTTTCTATGCAGCAACCTAAATGCAGTTTTTGAAGTCATGTTTCTCTCCTTTAGTTTCGGAACGTTTATTATAGAAAAGATTTTACTGCAGTCCATGAGTGAGGGAAAAGTAAGAAATATGCCATAGATTTCGACAATAGTTGAAACAATTTTGTTTTCATAATCATTGTGTTATTTCTTGCACATGATCAATATCATGCTGTGTGACGTATATTCTATTTTAACACTCATTTTAGTTCCTCTTTCAATGCCAATTTGAGTTTGTTCTGTTTTTGAACTTTCCAAACTTAACGTGCTATCTTCTCTCTCACATGAATGGAGGTATGGCAAAAACCTCCGTTCAGTAAGTAAGTGACGTATGCTTGTTCATAAGAACGAGAAAATATATTTATATTTTCGACGCAGTTGTTTTTGGGTGGAGATGTTAGATCTTTGCTGGGCTTATTAGATCTTTGCTGAGATGTTAGATTTTTTGCTACGCAATGGCGACGGATGCGACAATCGGACGTCCGTCTCCGTGCTCCGGTCCCACTACGACGCTGCAGTGATCTTTCCTGGGACCACTGCCTCCAAATGTTACTGACGGTTGTGGCATCACGTCACGTATCTTCCGCAATACGACGCAAGGACCATCCGACTGTACGAAGGCCCAGGATGACACCTGTCTCGTGAGCGCATCCGTTTCACGAAATCGGGTACGGCGGCTTCTTAACAGCATTGGCATCCCGTATTCATTCTCCAGACAAGGTTACAGCAGAGCCACTCACTTCTTGCATCCGTGACGACGTCTCGACTGAGACCCTTACGGGGTGGTTGTCCGCTTGTATTCCGCGCGCCGTTGGTGCGATTGACCTGCAAATGCAATCATTTGCATAACTTGTGCGTGTGCACCCTTCCTGCAATTTGCATAGCGTTGCGTTCACGTCTTCGTGGTATGGAATTTTCTCCGTCAGGCAATGTATATATAAGATAGATAAGACAAACCCAAGATTTTGTGGTTTTCCGTGAGAGCGGAAATACCTAGTTACGACTCTGCCAATCGGTGTAGCTACAAACGAGCGAAGAAACGACTAAGGTATAAAAGCGCGGTCACTAGTTAAAGGGAACGACCCTATACCTGGAATCTTCAGTAGGTGTCCAAAGCTTTAACTTGCTAGATGTTCTTTGCCTCTGACTTGGGCAGTCCTTCGAGCTTGCCACATGGCTCCTTTCTCAGTGGATACTTTGCTACTGAACTGAGGAACAGGCAGACATAACATGCCCGGACTCACCTCACAGTCCACACAAGAGTGAGCATGAAGGCAAGATTGTTGGAAATGACCAAAGAGCTGGCAGATGAAGCATATGAGAGGATTCGGTATATAAGCTCACAATTTAATTATATGGCCTTGACGGCACACCAGGATCAGTGGCGGTTTTTCAAGTGAAGTAGGTGAAGTGCCTCTTCGCCTATTTTACTTAAAAAAAAGTTTTATTCAGTAATTTGTATAATATATTCTTTTTTGTCTCTGTTGTGTTACAAAATACTCAAAATTTTGATTAGATATCAGTTCACATAGCGCGTTCAATACGGAAAACAAGTCCTCATCGCAAAACAGCGCCAGTGAAGAGCCGAAATGAAAACCCTCTGGAAGTGTGCAACTTTCGACCGAGTTGCTATGGTAACCGTGACGTCAACCTCCCCTATCTGGCGCGCAAGTGAAGTGTTTTAGCTTTCGGCGCCGAAGCTGTGCAGGTGGAATCGTGACCTTCGAAGGAGATCACGGTGAAACGGGATGGTTTACCCAGGGTATCTTGCAATCCCCTAAGGCTTTTTCATTGCGGTGTTGTGGTACATGCTTTCCGAAAGGGATTTGTTTTTTCGTGCTTTGTGATTATTTGTCAAAAGGTTTAGCTGTTACTGTAGTTTCGTGTACAGTTTAACAGTTAGTGATAGTTTTAATTATGTATCCTGTGAACGACATTGTTTGTAATTTATTACAAACTCCATTTAATCGGAGGAAAGATGAAGATAAAAGATACATTTTATTTCAAGGACGTCCGACGGATTTACTGACAGTTGTTGCCAAAAAAGAAATCAAGAAGAGCGGTAAATCTTACAATATTAATTTTAAAAATTGTTGGTTTACTGAATATAAATGACTTTGTAGTACTTCTGTGCTACAAAAATTATTTTGTTGGCCCTGCTTACTTTTTTAGTAATAAGCATTCGGCGTGGAATAAAGACGGATTCCCAGATTTATTAAATACAACACGCTCACTTCATAAACATGGTGGTTCTAGCGAACACCTGAAATGCGAGTTAATGCTAAAGAATTTTGAAAAAAATCAGAACACCATTGCCGATGCCTTGAGGGAGAATGCTAGGCTTTTGAAAATGCATTTCAACGAAAACGATCGTTTAAATAGACTTTTCCTGCAGACAGTGATTGATGCAGTATTATATTTGAGCAAACAAGAACTAGCATTCCGTGGCCATGACAAAAGCATGGACTCGATAAATCGTGGAAATTTCAAGGAATTACTTTCATTGTTGATATCAAGAAGTCCTTTAGAAATTCAAAATCAATACGAAAAGATAAGAAATGTCTTCACAGGTGACTCAAAAACTATTCAAAATGAATTAATTGAATGTATTTCTGAATATATAAAAGATCACGTTAAAAATGAAATAAATGAAGTTCAATGCTTTTCTATTCAAGTTGATGACACCACAGACATAAATCAGACTTCTCAGTGCCCTTTAATAATAAGATTTGTTGATTCGGAAGGTGTATTGGCTGAGCGATTTTTGGGTTTCCACGACGTGAGTGGAGATCGAACGTCAGAAGCTTTATACAAAATGCTAGACAAAATTTTGGAACAATTCGATTATCAACACAAATTAATAGTACAATGTTACGATGGGGCAAGTGTAATGTCTGGACACTTGAATGGGCTCCAGAAAAAAATCAGGGATAAAGCTTCTCAAGCTGTTTTTGTTCATTGCTTAGCACATCGTTTTTTGTTTTTTTTGATTGGAGGTTTAACGACCACCGTGAGCAACTCAATGGGCTATAAGCAGTCGCCCGTCCCTAATTTAGGGTCACTGGTTCCAGGGAAGGAGAGAACCAGTGCCGTAAGACAAACACAACATCCATTCCTCACCGGGACTCGAACCCGGACCCCTTACGGACGAATGATCAGAGGCCAGCGCCTCGGACCACTGCGCCACCGGGGCGGCTAGCACATCGTTTGAACCTTGTATTTGCCGCCCCGGTGGCGCAGTGGTCTAAGGCGCTGGCCTCTGATCATTCGTCCGTAAGGGGTCCGGGTTCGAATCCCGGTCAGGCATGGATGTTGTGTTTGTCTTACGGCACTGGCTCTCTCCCTTCCCTGGAACCAGTGACCCTAAATTAGGGACGGGCGACTGCTTATAGCCCATTGAGTTGCTCACGGTGGTCGTTGAACCTCCAATCAAAAAAAAAAAAAAACCTTGTATTACAGCAGTTTTTCTAAAATTTCAAAGAGTCGTATATTTTATGCAAACCTCACTGGAATTCCTTCGTTTTTTCACCATTCAGTGAAGCGATCTTATACACTCACATCTACAACCGCAGGATGCATACCAACCACAGCAGAAACTCAATGGTCCTCCACTTCGAAGTTAGTAAGTGTAATTGTTGAAGATTGAGATAAATTGAAGGAAGTATTCGAATTTCTTGATAAATAGTGAGCAATCAGACAAAAAATCAATTCAACTTGCCAAGGGGTTTTTAAACGATATGAACACTTTTGAATTTACATTTTTGGCAATAGTATTTAATGAAATTTTCGGCCCCACCGATCTATTATTCGAAATTTTGCAGAAAAAATCACTAGACATAGATTACTGTGTAACTCAAATTAAAAAGAACTCGTTAAATTTTGAATCATAAAAGGAACGATGAAGTATTTGAAACACTGTTTGGAAAAGCTAGCAAAATCGCAGAAATAAGGAGATCTAAACGGGAATATGTTGCTCTTAAACAAGAAACAATTTTTCATAATTACAAACAATTGAATTTTGAAATTTTAGACCACATTCTTATGGAAATGGATATAAGATTTCAAGACTGTCAGAAAAACTTCAATTTGTTTGTCTTACTGACACAACCAAATTCGACCAATTTAATTCATGCTTTCCCTCTCACGCTTTTGAAAATCTACATTTTTACGGAAAAATATTTACTAAACACCAGAGCCTTAAAAATGAACTCAGTCTTGTATACGCTGATGAAAAATTAAGGAATATATCGATTCATGAACTTTTTCGAGTGCTTCATGGAGATAAAGACATTTTTTCAGAAGCTTATAAATTGGTTGCCCTCATTTTAACCATTCCATCTACAAGTGTGTCAGTGGAAAGACGTTTTTCTTGCCTTAAAAGAATACAAACTTACTCAAGAAACATTATTTCTCAAGACAGACTTGCTTCTTTGGCAAATATTTCTATTCAGAAAGATATTTTATTGATGCTCATGAAGAAACAACCATTCTATGACGACATAATCGACAAATTTGCAGCTTTAAAAGAAAGAATTGATCTAATATAGAAAAATAGGTCAGTCCTCATACAGTGATTTTCATTGAAGACAGTAGATATCTTTTCATATTGCTCTTGTAGCTCTTCACCTATTTTTCCTACCACGAGCCGCCACTGACCATGACTGTTAAATTCCAGGATGTTGTTACTCGAGTGTAAGACTACGCATTTCTCCAGAAAGTGATACGACCAACTGCCATGACACCTTGACAGATACGATGCGAAACCCACCATTCAGTCCCCTCAAGATGTCTAAGCAGTTACAATACGTCGAGTGCAATTATCTGAGATTTTTTAAGAAACTCGGATAAATGCATGTGAATGTATGGAATTCACGGAAATTTTGTTATATTAAATGCATTTTTTGTTAAATTTAGTGTTGTACTTTTCGTAAAATGGAGGACACATTCCCCGCGCGAACACACACACGGCTGTTTGTTGAAAATGCAACATCAAGAAATGTCTGAGATACTGAAGTGATTTATAAGGTACACTAATTATTATATAAATCGTAAGTAATGTGGAACATACAACACTCAGTACCTTGTTTACCCACCACGAGCTGCGATAACGGATCGTACACTGTGAGACATAAACTGGAGAGTCTGTGGATGTCGCACTGCGGAAGGTCATTCCATGCTGCCTCGATTCGTACACAAAGTTCATTCTGGGGAAACTGGCAGCAGAGCCTGGATTCCAGCGAACAGAACCAATACTTGCTCAATAGGCAACAAATCAGAGAAATGAGCTGGTCAAGGAAGACGTGGCACTGTCGAACATCCAGGAGCTGTAACACATTTCGTGCTACATCTGGTTGTGCATTGTCCTGTTGAAAAATGGCACCGGGGACGGTCTTAAGATACGACTGGGTTTCATCATCCACAACTTCCGCGATGTATCGCTGTCTGGTCATGGTTGCCTTAGGAGAATTTCCAGGAATGTTGGGTTCTCAAGTAGGTCCCAAATGGCTGTGAATGAAAGTGTGAGTGTTCCTACTCTGATGTACGACAGTTAAACCTGGGTACTGCAGAAAAGATATAGGAGTTATTTGTGTGATGGGGAGTTACGTTACTTATATGTGTTTGTGGGAAGACACATTCTGAGCATGTGAGGAATGAAGATGTGTTGCAGTTGTGTAATGTGAAGCAAAATGTTGTTACCAAGGTGGAGAGTAATATTCTAAGGTGGTTTGGCCATGTTGAAAGAATGAGTGATGAGGTACTTACTAAGATAATTTATTCAGCCCAAATGAAAGGATAGAAAGGTAGAGGAAGGCCAAGGAAATTATGGGAGGATCAGATTCAGGAATATCTACATCAGAAAAAGATATAAGTATGAAGTACAAAAGTTCTTCTGTGCAGCATGTTGTGGATATTAATGAAGTTCGTGCCATGTGCCGAGATTGTGGTAAATGGAGATATTTGATGCACCAACATTAAGTAAATTAGTATCAACAGGTAAATGTTTACTTGGTGGACAGTCTTTTCTTTGAGAGCTAACCTCCGAATCTCAGAGAATAGCTTAAAGATATGTATGTATGATTGTATGTACCTACTACAGGGCTGGAAAAATAAGTTCCAGATCTAGGCGTCAGCTCCAAAATTTAGGAGCCAGGTGAAATAAAAGAAAAATTCAAAGTATCATGCACAAACGTAATGCATGGTGATGATGTCGGAACATAGAGTAATAATAGAAGTGTATTAAGCACTGCCTATTACCTAAACTACTGACTACTAAATGAAATTCAAATTTGGTCTATAAATCTCAGGGTTCTATAGTTTTCATAAAAATCCAAACATAAAAAAGAATGTGAAAAAAATTTTTTTTAGCTTCATCAATCTGAGATGAAACTATTTGGAAGAAAATAATAGCTAAAAAATTGCTACCACCAGCTTCCAGAGTGCTGTGTTATACAACTTTGGAAACGAAGCGAGGGTGTTAAAAAATACATTATGGTTTTAGAAAAAAAAAGAAAAAAACGAGATAAAATCATCTGGAAATAAAAACGATAATATAAAATGCGACCGTCAACTTTCGAAAGCCGCATGGCCCCAGAAACAGAAGGGTATGTTGCAAACGCTCACAAATACAGATATTGTAACAAAAAAAAAAAAAGGAGGAATTGCGACCATTGGCTTTCAAAATGTTTTTATGCCCTTTTAATCAAAATGCACATTACACACCAAACGTGCGTGGTGCGTCAAAAGTGCATAACAAATATCGCTTCCGAGATTCAAAGCTCAAGAAAAGCAATTATTTCTCATGAAGTTTGAAAAATATGGAAGAATGAAAGCTAAAATAAAATGAGGGAGGTGGGGTGGTGGCATCTGCAAATTATAGTTGTCTGCGTGATCTATTGATGACAGCTTTACATCCTAAACGTGAGCCAACGTTAAAAATGCGTGAAAAGTTCCCTACCTTTGTTTTAAAATTTAAAGAAGTCTTAAAAAGAATTAATGTTAAAAAAATAGAAAACCAGTCTGCAAACCTTTCCCAGAATTTGCGGCGGGTCTCACCGCATCTCACTGTTTCAGCTCCCAGACCCGCAGCTGAAACAAAACAGTGTGATGATCTTCAATGCTTCCACAATCTGGAAGGTTAGTCACGTGACTCAGAGGATTTCATTGCGATTCTCTGCTTGAAACACATGATTCAGAATAAAAGCTGACAGAATTTATAAAGGCAATCAAAGCAAAAAAATTTCAGAGTTTGATTTTATTAAATTACAAATTGTTCAAGTTACATTTTGCTTCTATGAACTCAAAGGAATGACTGAAATTACAAAATTTGAAGTAAAAAAAAAGTTGGGAGCCAGGACCGAATTTCTTGGCGCTAGGGCGATGTGGGATCCTGGTAATTTTCCAGCCCTGATGTACTAATATTCCTTTTTGGTACACTTTTTGTTCACATGAAAAGTAACAAAACATTAAATAATTCATGTTAAAAGTATGCATGTTTTAAAATTTTTATGTTTTTGTCATTTTTCTATATTTATGTTCAATAACTGCCACAGTGATATGTAGTGATATAACTGACACAGTGTTTAAAAACTTAATAAAAACAACACTAACTCTCAACTAATGTTTGTGTTAGAGGTGAGGCAGTTAGTGTACTGCCCATATAGCAAACATTTAACTATGCCTGGGCAAAGCTGTCTTTTAGGAAGAATACCGCACATTTATTGCAAACTAAAATCACTTTTGTTAAAAGCTGCATAACAAATTTTCTACAGTCGCTATTACAGGAAACCTTATAAATTCAGTAAAACAACAAAATTTAATCAATTGTAATTTCTTTGAAAAATCACATGGAACTGAAAAAAAGGGTTAAAGAAATGTCTTAAATTTTGTGACTTCCCATTCTCACTAGAAAATTGAACAAAAAAGGAAAAAAAAAAACCCCTGATTATTCTTAATTTGTACTACAACTAATGAACCCGACTACTAACAGCATGACCATGGTAAAAGTTTAAAAATCTTACAGGCACGCATATTTCTGAAAATGAAAAGCATAAACTGAAACCCTCTGAAGCAGGGTGCGCAAAACCGCCCGTCCGTGGCGGTCAAGAATTCATTGCGGACGATTAATTTCCCGACGACGACGTCCGCGCAGACGGCCCTTTTCCCCACAAGCTTGCAGTATGATTGTGATTAGAACATTTTTATCTTACATTTCTTTTTTTTTTTTTTTTTTTTTGCCAATTTAAAATTTGCCCATGTCAAGTGCCACAGTTTTACGAAATTATGCATTCTCTTAAGCGATAAGCCGTTCTTTGTTTTGGCAAAATAGTTCTGCGGCGACACGCTCCCTTCCAAAATTTTAACGTGCTAAGCCAATGTCCTGCTTCCTCATTCCCTCTCAAAGTTTTCCCGTGTGAATTTTACGCCTGAAGCAGAGGTGTAACTGTAAGGTAGCGACTTCGCAGTTGCTGTTTTTTTTTCTTTCTTCCTTTCTCTCCCGTCATCCCTTGTTTAGTTTCATTTGTTAATACTGGAGTGACCCAGTATTAACCAATGCAACTAAACAACAGTTGCTTCTTCCCTTCACTTGTGACCTTGACATCTCGCACGTGTGATGCCCGCCGTAATATTGGCTTCCCGTGCATTACTGTTTTCCGCATGTTTCTGGCGCCCTTGACGACGATCGTACCTAATGCCGCACATTCTTTCTCATTCTATCATCTTTTGCCATTTTGCAGTTGAAAATTCTAGATTCCAGGTAACAAGCTTTTTGCTATAAAAGCAGAAATGTGTTTATTTTCTGTATGTACATTAAAAAAAAATTCAGTAAAGTGACGATCTTTAATACGCTCGTATTTCTCGACGTATCGACATTAAAAAACATGTTTTATATACATTACTCTCTTTCAGTCAAATCCATTCAATAGTGGTTTAACTGTTGGAACTTTTTACATGTTATAGTTCCTTTGTGTGAAATGCAATTTCCAGTTGGAAATTATTAGTATTTACTGAGAACAAATACCTCGGTAATCAAATGTAATTCAAGGAAAAACTTTTCACGTACCTCTCATTTGCAAGTGGTCGATGTTCGAATCTTTGTATGGCTGTTCTCATCAGACTCTTCAGTCTTGAATTTAGACTTTTAAGAATTTAGTCGGCACATTTTTTCCACGGGTCCCGAAATCGGATAGAAAAATTCATAGTATAAATTAATTTGTCTATCGAATTTCAGGACCCATGAAGAAAATGTGCTGATTAAATTCTTAAAAGTCTAAACTCAAGAGCCTAATAAGAACAGCCATACAACAATTCGAACATTGACCACTTACAACTGAGAGGTACGTGAAAACTTTTTCCTTGAATTACATTTGATTACCTAGGTATTTGTTTGCAGTAAATACTAATAATTTCCAACTGAAAAATTGCATTTCACACAAAGGAACTATAACATGTAAAACGTTCCAACAGTTAAGTCACTATTGAATGGAAAAACTGAAAAAGAATGACAATATTTAAATTCTTACGTAGTTATGGCATTTATACGAGTCTGACTGGTTACTTTCAAAGGAGGCCGGGTACATTTCTTGACAAACCCTCCTCGAGGACAGGTAAAATTTCCGAGATTTTTCGTGCCCTCCGCTGAAGCATCTGAAACATCAATTTTATGCACCACTGAATCAATCTTCATGAATACTATTTAGAATTCTCCTGTTCAAGATCATAACAACCCTGTAGTAGGTATTTATCTGCATGAACGAGCATATGCACTGAAAGACTGCTCTTCTGAGAAAAATGTCTGAGGCATACATCAAACTGGTAAGGCGTTTCACCTGACTGAAGGAGAATGTGCCTTCAAAAATGAATCCTGTAAGCACTGTATCAAGCAAATATCACACTGGCGTGGCCATTTACCTGTGTGAAGGTGGATCTGCCTTGAAAGAGCACCTGTATCATCAAATTGTTTGAACCATACAACACACTGGTGAGCCTATTTACCTGTGTGAAGGAGCTTGTGCTTTGAAAGTTTACTTTTATCAGTAAATTGTTCGAAACACACACCACACTGGTAAGGCTTTTTACCTGTGTGAATGAGCATGTGCTCTGAAAGATTACTTTTATCAGTAAATTGTTTGGAACATACATCACACTGGTAAGGCTTTTCACCTGTGTGAATACGCATGTGCCTTGAAAGATGACTTTTAAGAGTAAATTGTTTGGAACATACATCACACTGATGAGGCATTTCACCAGTGTGAGTGAACATGTGACTTGACAGAGTACTTCTATGACGAAATTGTTTGAAACATACATCACACTGGTGAGGCTTTTCACCTGTGTGAATGAACATGTGACTTGAAAGATAACTTTTATGAGCAAATCGTTTGGAACATACATCACACTTGTTAGGCTTTTCAACACCTGTGTGAAGTAGCATGTGCTTTGAAAAAACACTTTTTTCAGCAAATTTTTTGGAGCATACATCACATTGGTGAGGCGTTTCACCTGTATGAAGGAACATGTGCCTTGAAAGAGCACTGTTCTGAGTAAATTGTTTGGAACACACATTACACCCGTGAGGCTTTTCACCTGTGTGAATGAGCATGTGCCTTGAAAGAGAACTTTTATTGGTAAATTGTTTGGAACATACATCACAGTGATGAGGCTTTTCACCTTTGTGAAGAAGCAGGTGCCCTGAAAGAGTATTTTTATGAGTAAACTGTTTGGAACATACATCACACCGGTGAGGCTTTTCACCTGTGTGAAGGAGCATGTGCCTTATAAGATGACTCTTATGAATAAATTGTTTGGAACATACATCACATTGGTGAGGCTTTTCACCTGTGTGAAGAAGCATATGCACTGAAAGATCACCTTTCCGAGCAAATTGTTTGGCACAAACATCACACTGGTACGGTTTTTCACCTGTGTGAACAAGCATGTGCCTGGAAAGATAACGCTTACATGCAAACTGTTTTAAGCATACAGGACATTGGTGATCTTTTTCACTTGACTGAGGCTGATTATGCCTGGAGATGCTGCATTTTTCACTTTGGTGCTTGGAATACATGTCAGAATCAAAGGTTGTTCTCTTGCATGGACTTGCACATGCATTAAGAGACTATCTTTCTGTTTGAATTTCTTGTGACACACATTACACTGGAAAAGTTTCTCAGTTGTATGAAGTTCCATGTGTCTTGCAAATGTGGATTCTCCCGAGAGTTTCTGGAAGCATATTTCACATTCCAAGTTATCTTCACTTTTACACGGAATAATGTGCATTGAAGTATCGATTTCTGCTTTCACTTCTTTTGCAATTAATTGTTCAGTGACTTCTCTTTTTCTCGTAGAATGCTTCAGCACTGATTCCATGCTAAGGAACTTACAATTTTTATTTATTCAGAAATTTACAAATCTAATAATTTTCATTTTTGACATTATATGATATCGTTACGAACTGGAACAATGCATGCTCTTTTCGGTAAATTGTGCCGTCTACTTGTGAAAAGTAAAATGTCCACACTACTGTCTTGTCCGTTACCTAAGAGAGCATTAGGAATGCTTTAAAAAATCTCATTAGTTCAAACTTCTAACAAAAATACAGAAATGGGACCATATGAGCTTTGAAAGTATATTTTGTTAAACCGCTATGCAAATTTTCAAAGATTTCAGAACGCTGAGAAAGTAAAATGATTACTGTTTTTATAGTTGTCACCTATGCAATGATGTGGCAGACCATCAAAGTGAACACAAGATGGTATTTTGTGTCTTCTGTAAGATGCTGTGTGTTGGAAATTGGAGGTAAATAAAATGCACAAAAACGCCTTTAGATTCACATTACTCAATATATTCAGAACATTCCCACAACTTTCGCGAGAAGCAGATAAAAGAACGAAATTCACAGATTGTTATTCGTTTACAACAAATTTCGAAAAACAAAAGTTACCTTTAGAGGCGTAATATCGTCAGGGTCTGCTGTAATGTTTCGCCCTTATCAATTAATTATGCTTTTATTACTTTTTAAATTTTCAGATTGGGCGATTTGTCCTCCAGTGAAAATTAACCGTGTTTATCTCCGATTGTCTTCTGTAATTTTAAGCCAATTTTCCTAGCGTTGTTTATCTAAAATCAACGGGATAGAAGTTAGGTTCAGGGTTCTGTTCCACGTTCTTCGCTGTAGCCAACAAAGTTAACGAACGAAAAACGTAATCCGCCATATTTATTGATGTACGAGTGTTGCCACGTGAAATTTACAAAAAATCAGTAGTGTCATCCCAAAATAATCTACAGATTAGTTTAGAAATCAGCAGTTTTTGATTTTGTTTGTTCTCCAAAAAAAAACAACTCATTGTTCCCTATTTGGAACACGGTCCAAAGAATAGTTCTGATCACACAATAAATGTGCAACTTAATTTCCTTTTCTTAAAAGATAATCTGTGCAGCTTTTCTGTTGTGATCAGACTAATGTACAAATATGATAGAATTGATCAAATGAACTGTACAATCTACACTCAGAATTTGGATAGAACTGTTATTCTAATCATATTATCTCTACCGCTATCATAAAGCGTTAAATTTTTGTAAAAGATCATTTTACATGTTAAAGGTATGCCACGAAGAACTTCAACGTACATGTGCTTTTCTATGCACCAACCGAAATACAGATTTTGAAAATATGTTTCTCTGTTTTGGCTTCTGTAACGTTTATTATAGAAAAGATTTTTACTGCAGTCCATGAGTGAGGGAAAAAAAATATGCCATAGATTTCGAACGTAGTGGGAAACATTTCTTGCTTTCGTAATTGCATTGTTTTATTTCTTGCACATGATCAAATATCATCCTCTGTGATGTGTTTTCTGTTTTAACTTTTATTTTTAGTTCCTTCTTTTTTTTTTTTTTTTTTTTTTGATTGGAGGTTTAACGACCACCGTGA
Organism: Macrothele yani; assembly: GCA_039090855.1. Lineage (NCBI taxonomy): Eukaryota > Metazoa > Arthropoda > Arachnida > Araneae > Macrothelidae > Macrothele > Macrothele yani. The sequence continues at coordinate 192,881,140 of CM077009.1, read as the reverse complement.
GCAACTCAATGGGCTATAAGCAGTCGCCTTCGTCCCTAATTTTAGGGTCACTGGTTCCAGGGAAGGGAGAGAACCAGTGCCGTAAGACAAAACACAACATCCGATGCCTTCACCGGGATTCGAACCCGGACCCTTACGGACGAAATGATCAGAGGCCATCGCTTAGACCACTGCATGCCACCGGGGCGGCTTAGTTCCTTTAACTATGTAAATTTGAGTTTGTTATCTTTTGAACTTTCCACACTTAACGTGATACCTTCTCTTCTCAAATAAAATGCAGGTTTGGCAACAAACCTCCATTCAGTGCACGTAAGTGACGTATGCATGTTGAGAAAGAACGAAAAAAAAAATATATATATATATTGCGACGCCAATGTTAGTGGCTGGAGATGTTACAGCATCTTTGCTAAGGTTTTTGATCGAACGAGAACTAATATTTTTTTTTTGATTGGAGGTTTAACGACCACCGTGAGCAACTCAATGGGCTATAAGCAGTCGCCCGTCCCTAATTTAGGGTCACTGGTTCCAGGGAAGGGAGAGAGCCAGTGCCGTAAGACAAACACAACATCCATGCCTCACCGGGATTCGAACCCGGACCCTCTTACGGATTGGAATGATCAGAGTCCAGCGCTTTAGACCACTAAAGCAATGGCCACCGGAGCGGCGAACTAATATTGTATTTCAACTTCATAATGTTATTACCGGTCTGCATAACTACGTTATGAAGTTGTGTGAGTGTTACGCAACTCTGCTGTAATATGTTTTGGATTTAGTAAATAGATGACGTTGTGTGGATTTCGTCTTCAGTTGCATGAAATCTAAAGTGGCTGGGTCCAATAAATGAAAGTTTACGTAAAAGATTCTTGCTTTTCTTCGTATATGTTTTGTCTGGCCCTAAAAGCCTTGATTCAAAGTGAGATATCCGATGTAACTAGTCCATCATATTTACATTTAATTCAACATTTCTTCAGACGGACATTTGGAACTTCTTAGCATAGCAACAAATCTTGCATAATGTAAAAGGGTTATGTTATAAATCACATACATCAGTAGGACATTTCAAAATTTGAACTTCGAAGCATTTTCCATTAGGTTTTCTAGTGCATGAACCTCCTTCAGAGGAACCACATTGGGAATGAAAGAAGCTAAAATAGTATCTGTTGAAAACTTCCTAGGCATTGACAGGGGTAAGTAAATCAAAGAAGCTAAAAAGGGCAACTTGGTGGACACTTCTTTCATAGGCACTTGACAGGGCTAAGTAAATGAGAAACTGAAAGAGTATCTGATGGAAGCTTCTTTCCTAGGCATTAACAATGATAAGTAAAATGAAAGAAGCTAAAAGAGCATCTGATTCAAATCCTACTTTCCTAGGCATTGACACGGCTAAGTAAATGAAAGAAGCTAAATTAGCTTCTGACTGAAACTTTTTTCATGGGCATTGACAGGGCTAAGTAAATGAAAGAAGCTAAATTAGCATCTGACTTGAAACTTTTTTCATGGGCTGTTTGACAGTATGCTAAGTAAATGAAAGAAGGTAAAAGAGCATTTGTTAAGGAATTTCTTTCCTAGGCATTGACAGGGCTAGAGTAAAATGAAAGTTAAAGCTAAAAGAGCATCTGACGCAAAAATTCTTCTCCTAGGCATTGACAGGGCTAAGTAAAATGCAAACAAAAGCTAAGAGAGCATTTGTTAGAAACTTCTTTCCTAGGAATTGACAGCTCTAAGTAAATGAAAGAAGCTAAAAGAGTATCTGATTGAAACTCCTTTCCTAGGCATTGACAGCGCCGAGCAAACGAAATAAGCCAAAGGAACATTTGTTAGGAACTTCTTTCCTAAGCATTGACAGGGCCGAACAAATGAAAGAAGCCAAAAAGTGCATTTGTTAGGAACTTCTTTCCTAGGCATTTCGACAGGACTATGTAAAATGAAAGAAGCTAAAAGAGCATCTGATGGAAACTTCTTTCCTAGGGCACTTGACAGGGCTAAGTAAAAGTGGAAAGAAGCTAAAAGAGAATTTGCTAGGAAACTTCTTTCCTAGGCATTGGACAGGGCTACGTAAATGAAAAAAGAAGCTAAAACTGCATCTGATGGAAACTTTCTTTCCTAGGCATTGACAGGGATAAGTAAATCAAAGAAGCTAAAAGAGCATCTGCTGCATACTTCTTTCCGAGGCATTGACAGGGCTACGGAAATGAAGGAAACTAAAAAATCATCAGATGGAAACTTCTTTCCTAGGCATTGACATGGCTAAGTAAAATGAAAGAAGCTAAAAGCGCATTTGTTAGAAAACTTCTTTCTTATGCATTGACAGGGCTAAGTAAAATGAAAGAAGCTAAAAGAGCATTTGTTAGGAACTTCTTTTTTTAGGCATTTACAGGGCTCAAGTAAAATGAAAGAAGCATAAAAGAGCATTTGTTAGAAACTTTCTTTTCCTAGGCATTGACAGGGCTAAGTAAATGAACGATGTTAAAATAGCATCTGATTGAAACTTCTTTCTTAAGCACTGACAGGGCTAAGTAAATGAGAAAAGGCTAAAAGAACACCTGATGCATATTTCTTTCCTAGGCATTGACAGGGCTAAGTACATCCATATTTTTGCATAAGCATTTTCAGCAAAGAAAAACTTTCTGAGTTCAAGAAGTTAAAAGGCAATAGCAGAACAAGCTGTTGATAACAATCACCGATAGCACAACAATGAAATACAAAAACTCCTATATGTTGGTCGCCAATGCCATGCATACATGTTAGTGTGTGACAAAATTTAGCCATTACCTACAAAAAAGGTGCACCGGTGGCGCAGTGTTTTTTTTATTGGAGGTTTAGGGACCACTGTGAGCAACCCAATGGGATGTAAGGAGTCGCCCGTTCCTAATTTATTGCCACCGGTTCCAGGAAAGGGAGAGCGGTAGGGTTGCAAGACAAACACAACATCCATGCTCGACATGGTTTTCTGGAACCCGGACGTGCAAGCTGAAAAGCCATTACAGACCACTGCGCCATAGGGGCTGCGCAGTGGTCTTAGAGATAGCTTTTCACCATCCGTCCAAGTTCGGGGCAATCACAATTAGGCAAGGAGTTTGTGTTTTTTCAATTGCAACTGGTTCTCCCTCCTTTGTCGGAAACCGGTGGATTTAAATTAAGAATGGCAGACTGCTTGTGGAGCCCATGCAAGTTGCTCACTGTGGTTGTTAAAACAAATAAGGTTGCCTTATCTCTACATTGGATACCAGAGCAGTTATGGATAATCCTCAATCAAGGAAAAGAGCACTGTGGCCATTAAATTATAACAATCATGCTTTTGTATGCTTATATTAGTATAACACTCAAGTTTATCAACCGTTTCTGGAAACAAATTAGATCCTTTTGCGCATTTCTAAAAAAGTTAAGGACGTTATGCAAAAGCCCTGTTATATATTTCATATAAATTCCATAATAGTATCACTAAAAGCTTTCCGAAAAATTAAAATTTTATGAAACATGAGAAAATCAGTGGAAAAATGCATTTTTTCCAGAAAATTCAGTGAATCACTAAATGCATGAAAATTCAGTAGATCTACTGGATAAATCAGTAGACCTGGTAACCCTGGCAGGTACCAAACTCAGTAATAGGTCGCTGAAAGAGATACCATTACGCCGTGCGATTCTGCAAACCGGTTCTTAAAATCATGAAATCAGAGAGGGCTGATGAAGACAACTTCGATTTTGTTGCTGTAAACTGTTCTCATAGATATACATGCTTCGGGCTTACCGTGAAGCACTGAGGCATCCAGGATTTTGAAAAGGGAGGGGGGGGGGTTCCAGAAAATATCTTCTTGCAGAAAAAGTGTATGAGTGCCTGGGGTCGCGCGCGCTTAGTGTGTTTACGATTCTACCTTGTATAGATAAATACTGACAGTGGAAATATTGATCATGAATTGGACACTCTCACCTTAATACTTCGCTGAACCTGCTTGGTCGGCGACTTGAAATTTAGCAGGATGACTTTAAGGTCACAGAAAGCAAATTCAACAACTAACAACACGTTAGCACTTTTTTGTCTCATTCTGTCTGCACGTCTGTTCATCTTCTGTTTTTCTATGTAAATATCTTGCTAACCGTTGGAGATAGATTTGAAATTTTGCGGACGGTTATTGGGGACTGAACACAATTGTCACCCCATGTTTGCGCTTTGTGTGTCTGTTCGTTCGTCCGTCTATCCTATATTTTTGATGAATATCTAGGGAGGAGTTTGACACCAAAATGTGAAGAAAAATTTCCCGATGAGCCACTTTAGAACCTGAAGTAACTCTGTCCGAGGATGAGTGGTTACTGCAGCCTTGAGCAAGGTCACCGGCTCTTTTACCGAGCAGATGTATCAATAGTGTTACACATCCCCTACTGCCTAGGTCCCCGGCCGATTAAAGCAACAGCGTAACTAGGATGAAGCGCGAAAGTCACTAGCCTTCACCGACACCACTCCCGTAGACGTTAAATAAAACACTTCAGATCATAGCTAAAACTCATGTTTTCCCAGGAACTGTGAAAACACAAGCTTTGTCTGTGATGGCATCGAATCTGCGCCCCCTCACTCTGGAGTAAGCCGCTCTCCCAACTAAGCTACGGGCACATAATGTCTCTCTGCAGATTTGTCTTTGACACATGTTTTCACATCTGTAGTACGTCACAGAACTCCTCTCAAGAATGTCTGAAAAAATACACAGGATTTGAATTTTTTCTTTTTCTTAATTTGCAGAACATATCTTGTGTGAGCATGCAATAGATGATGTCCTATGCAAATGAAATTTAACTATGTGTTATTATTGTAATAGCATAAATATCTCCTAGACTCGTTGTTATTACTTTAAAGGGGTGTCCAGGACCCTTTGGACCCTCACCGATGAGTGCCATGCCGTGCAATATCGGCAGTCTCATGGCCCTCTCTCCCTCTAGCGGCGAAAGTGAAAAGAATTACGATAATACGAATAACATTCTTAGCCGTTCTTAGGTCAGTTGCAACTAGGTTCGGCTGGCTTGTTTTGGGGTATAAATGACTGTTTCTGGGGCATAAAAATACCAGACAAAACAAGCCAACCTGAACCTAGACAACAATCTAAAGAAACAGCTAAGAAGGTTATCCGTATTATAGTAATTCGCAATCATTATGGAATAAGAGAATAGTGTAGTGGAGAATTCCGTGAAAAAGAACATTTCATATTGTTGCGTCCCGCAGTGTCGTTTCCAAGGTTCCAGCTATGTTTTTCACAATAAGTTACTATAAACGCTTGCGCCTTGCATTTGAAATCCTTCAGTTGAAATACTTCACTAACCTAGTAACGTGTTTGGAATGCATAATAAACAAGTCATGATTTTATTGTGGATAGGTAATAATTTGAGATTCCGTATTTCTACATGCTCTTGAAAACAAGTAATTGTTGTTATCAACATGGGAATTTAAACTCCATTAAGGAACAAGATATGCAATTCTTTATCTCAACGACTATTTTAGTCTTGTGACGATTATATATAGATTAAGATAATACAACGTAGTTGTCACAACATGTTTCATTTTTTTTTTTTATTTCTCAAGCCGACCATGGCGGTTTCGCTGGGTATTGGGAACCTCAACGAACTATAGGGGCCGCTGCGCAAACGTGAAACAAACTTCTCTAGTACGGGTAACGTCGCACGTGTTTCCATAAAGTCTGAATGTTAGAATGGCTGGTTTGTCGCTTTCTAATCCTTGAAATAATGAAATTTGTGGACGCTTCCAAAAAATTCAAGATGCATTAAAGAAGGGGAAGTGATTGTTAATGAAATAGGCCATATAATTTCTTGTGGAATTAAGAAGGAAGATGGAAGAGAAAATTCTCGGATAAGTCATGTTCGCAATTGCATTCAGTCCGACGGCAATAACTGTCGTCGCCTCACTCCATCAACGGTATGTTTTAGATACAAGTAACAGTGAAATTTCTATACAGTCATTTGAGTGCTCTTGTAAAGCGGGCAGAAGTGGAACGTGTAAGCACTGTGTAGCAGTGAAAGAATGCTTTACTGTAACAGGTAATTTCTTTATTTTTACATTTTCAGGGCAAGTGATATGAGTGGGTAATACCGACAGTGGTGTTCTAATCCGGATTACTATTAAAAGCTGACATTTGTTTCACTTGGACGTTTCCTAGGACCCATTTTTCAATACTGTCAACAATAACCTTTTGTAATTTTTGAACATTCTGTTCTGGGCTCAAAAGTGTTTGTGAATTGGTAATTGTTGATTCATCATTGGGTCTCTGCGTTTTTGAACCGATGACTGTTGACAGAACATTGCAAATCTTGTTCCATAATGAAATTTAAATTTATACGGATAACAGCAATTATTTGTTTTCAAGATTATGTAGAAATGCGGATTTTTTAATTACTACTATGTGCAAATAAAAACATGCTGCCTTGTTTATTATTCATTCAAAGACGTTACTAGGTTAGTGAAAGTGGTTTCACCAGTTGATTTCAAACGCAAGGCACAAACATTTATTCTAACTTTAGTGAAAAATATAGCTGCAAATCATGGGAATGACATTGCGTGGACACAACAATATGATTTGTTCTTCTTCACGGAATTCTCCATTATACAACTCTAATTC